>CM046880.1:358786202-359986202 GCA_025667525.1 Glebionis coronaria | reverse complement strand
AGTGTAATTTGGCATACAAATAACAAAATAATAGTATACAAAAAGAAAATGTTCTTTACCGAGGTTTTAAGGTTCTTCAAGTTGGGGGAGCTTCTGATTAAAAGAAGTAGAAAAGGTAACCGAGGTAAATCAAGGAAACACATATCATTCAGATAACAGTATTTGAGGTAGAATAATGTAGCTAGAAGCACTTGTGGAACCACATCATCAACAAAATACTTGAACAAAGACCAAAACAAAGATTAATGGCATATGCTACTTTCCAAAGTTTAAATTAATAAGAAAATATAAAATTATCTGATTAGATATTACCTCAATGAATGAACTCGTAATCGACAGGTTTTCAATCATAGGTAAACTCTCCAATAGCTCAAAAATACTAGAATTGTCATTAGCCGGAATATTAACTTCAAGGTAAAGCTGCAACAATTTACGATATTTAGATAAGTAATAACAAAGGAAAATAAGGGTGGATATATATAGAAGGATGAACTTAATTACCAGCAGACCGACTCTTTTAAGTATCGAACATTTGGGTAGTAGATGTAGAAGCACTTTTTTACTACTGTTTACAGAGTCTAAGTATAAACTTGTAAGATTATCAAATCCGTTGAATGTTGGTTGATGGTTAATCTCACCCATATAGAGATATAGTTCCCTTAACTGATGCATTGAAAATATAGATGAGGGTAACCTATAATCACTACCCATCTCAAGCGGTAGTCTTGGATAATTAAAAAGAACGAAACAAACACAAACAATAAGTGGAAGCTTTTATTAGATACCAAAGTTACAAATCGAAAGCTACAAAGAAAACTAAAACAATTAATCCATATTTATAACCTGAACAAACTTGTTTGACAAACTAAACAAACCTTAGAGTTTAACTCACTTTCCAACAATCTCCACCGTGAGTTCAACTTCATATGAAACTTCAAAACAAACGAATCTTGATCTTCAAATTAAAATATTCGAATACCAAATTTCAAATTCCAAATTCCAAATTCCAAACGCCCCTTGAGAGTTTAAGTCACTTTTCTAAGAATCTCCACCATGACTTCAACTCCATCCGAAGCTTCAAACCAAACGAACATTTTGTCTTAATTCAGAATTCCAAACGAACGAACGAATAACTCTTGATATGTTATTCAACAAACGAATGAATAACTCTTAATAAGTTATTCAACAAACGAATAAATTATTATCCGTATCAAACAAATTCAAATTAATAAATAATTTGACGAACGCGCACTAATTCAAATGCCCTAAATATGATTCGGATAATACGAACGACCCACTTATGAAATAAGATTTACAATCCAAACAAATCAAACGAACGACCGGATCTGAAAACGATCTCAAACAAACAAACAAATGATCCAACCTGAAAACGATCCAAACAAACAAACGATCGAACCTGAAAAGATCAACCAAACAAACGATTGAATTTGAAAACGATCAACCAAACAAATGACCGAACCCGAAAACGGTCAACCAAACAAACTAATCAGCCCAAACACTTTACCAAATACAGTCAAATTCGAGCAAATAACTTCAAAATCCCCACGAATAAAGATTCCAAATTTTCTAAACTATCGAACAAATCCCAAACGACCCGATTATTACCAAGTCTTCAAACGCCAAACCGATCTTCAAATTTAAAATAGTTACTCCACGGTAACCAACAATTCTAAATCTAAATTCCATCAAAGTCGACCAAAAATAACCAATCCAACTATTCTACGAACCCCCAATTCAGTCAAATACCAAGCGATGCATTTTGTAATACTACGAACAAAACAATTCAACCAAATTCAATCCGTCGAACTTCAAAGCAAATACGATCTTAAACGATTTCTTCAAAACCAAAAAACAAATACTGGATGCAAAGCTTGATACTTTATACAAAGTATCAAGACACCAAAAATTCTTCACCGATCATAACAAAGTATATTTAAATACTATTCAAACAGTTGACAATATCACGCAAGCACGGAATCCAAAAAAGAATCGACTAATACAAACGTTTTTTTTCAAACCAGATCACCGATCATAACTTCAAACAAAGCCCTTTTTTTCTTCATGATACCACTTCTTGGATAATTAAAACGAACGAAAGAAACACAAACAATAAGCGAAAGCTTTTATTAGATACGCAAAGTTACAATTCGAAAGCTACGAATAACACTAAAACAATTCATCCCTATTTATAAGCTAAACAAACTTGTTTGACAAGCTAAACAAATTACTAAACAAATTTACTAAATAAACCATAAAGTTTAACTCACTTTCCAATAGATAGTATCTCAAGTGTGTTGGTCCTCGACAAATGAGCTATGATTTGGTCAATTTCCACACAGTTGTCATCTGCGTAGGTTACACTAAGGGAGAACTCAACTATTGGACCACGATGTGCTAGCAGAACTTGGTATATAACATAGAAAAGTTTAAACCTTTTGCTCATGTCTTTCCTTTCCCATGGCATGTATTGTTGGTCGATATCGGACTGTTTGTCATCATGTTTTGATACTTCAAGCATATGCTCTTAAAATCCAAGTTCATGAATTTTGGTCCATTTGTACCTCCAATCCCTCGAAAGGATACTTGTCCTTGCTGCCTCTTGAATTGGTAAAAGAAATAAAATGGTTTCTATTATGGTTGGAGGAAGACATGTGATCCTATTCAAAGATACATTTTGATCTTCCATTTCAACACATTCTTGTTGTACTAATGATAATTTTCATGACAAAATAAAAAATATATGAGTTAAATAGGTAAGTAATAGATATATGTGACACAGTGTTGAGCACATAATCATATATATCATTAACAGTTGGCCAATGTTGAGCACATAATCATTTAGCTGGGAGATTATAATTGTGGGTCACTTCTATATTGGTTACTAAACCAAATCTTTACTCATTCAGTTCTATGTATGAGGGGTGTACAAATTCAAATAAAAGTGTGCATTAAAAGTGACTAGGATTTTTGCCCGCGTGTTACCGCGAGAGGATAATGTAATACCTTGGCTAATGTAATACCCTCAAAAAGGTGTTAAAGTTCATTACTCATGCAACTTTATTTGTTGTATTGGCAACAAAGTTGATTACTCATGAACACATATAACATCTATCCATTGCAAACCCGCTTTAAGACTTCATTAACTCGTAACAATTTACATTTGATATGTAATTATATGCCTATATAGTTCAGCTACTAAAGTTTTCTTCAGCTGCTAAAGTTTGCTACCTTTCTTTATATTTATGTCCTGGATGCTTTGAAAAGTCTGCTTCCGATTACTCCACTTACCGACTATTGGTAAAGGCAATACTTCAAATAATGCATACTTCACATTAGCTCATTCCATCCCTGTTACCATAACAATATGATGCATCAGCACTAGTTGTAGCTTTGTGGGTGTTTGGCACAGTGGGTCAGCTCAGAAAACTTGATCAGTAATAAAATAGGATCCAATAAATGAGTCAAATGGTCATCCACTTTTGCCCTTTTTTACGATCATCTTTTTATGGTGTTGAAGTGTATGAACAATTATGTTTCTTGATTAGGATCTATAGACAGTAGGTGAATAGTCAGATATAGGATCTGTAGACAATAGGATCTTTATAGCAGGTTATCTTTATCTCTTAAAAGGGTCATATAGATCGAAATTCACGAAAGGATCACTTTTACTACATAAATCTTCCATATTCAAAAAGCTAGTTTCTCATTCAAATAGTAGTTAAAAAAACTTTGATAATAATAGGCAAACATGTTTTAGGTCACCCCGCCAACACGCGTCAATCAAGTTACTCAAATTGACCCAAACATGTTTTGACCCATCACCCAAATGGTTTACTTAACTTAAACTACTTAATTGCTATAAGTAATTGTATTAGCTTATCAAATTCAGCTTATTTGCTTAAGCGGATAAGCTACAAACAAACACAAACAATATTTATTTTGTAGTATTAGAAAGTGTGAGCCTAGAAATGATATAGTTCACCACAATCTAATACAGTAAAGCTTTTCAACTATCACAGGCAATCCCAAATTACATAAAACCCTTACATTCTCATTATCCCAACCTAAAGAAATAACAGTATCACAAACACACCTAATCGCTTATCACAATACGATCCCATTCGGCCCAAACCATATTCATGATGGGTTCAAAGGGCTGATTTTTTGCGTGCATCACAAAAATGAGCAAAAAAAGATGAGTTTACGACATATAAGCTGAAAACATGATATAATCTAAACAAACATCCCCTCATCACAAAACAAATACATATTCATAAGCATAGGTAACGTTACCTTTTGACCACTCGACAATTTAATCTTGTGCGGCCCAAGTGTAGTAGTATTTTACGTATATCCGCACATGCTAGTGACATTATATAACCCGTTCCAGAATAATTTCCCATGGTCGACCCGTATAAGTCAGTGCCTTTCGGTACTTCTTTTGTTAATGTTGTTCTCTACAGAAACCTCGCGTATTACAAAAATAAAATAAAAAAATCATAAGGATAAAAAAAATATGAGAGATGAAAAAAACAACCACGATTTTACATACCCTTACCTGGAATGCTCCCTGATTGGCGAAATAGACACGCGTATTGATCATCAAACAAAGGTGTTGTTGCATCGTCGGTTGCAAACCCTTGCAAAACCCGTATCAAAAGTGGGACGAATTGCTTGGAATTTCTGAAGCGTGAGAGGATAATGTTTCAACATTTGGTAAAAAGATGGCGTCCCTAATAGGAAAAAAAGAAAAGACAGTTAATAAATAAATTTTAACCCGAGAATCATACTTCCGCTTCTATAAAATACGGATACTAACCTGTGTCATGGGTAGATTTACACGAAACTACATTAGATATTGGGGTGGTCGCAATATCGTGCTCGACACACATGTTTCGACGCCACTTGCAGACGCATAAAGTTTACAATACTCCACCAACTCTGGTTGTCCTATAGAGGAGAAAAAAACGACAGTATTCTTAAATATAACTGACCACAAATAAAGAAAAAGAAAATTGATAGTGGCATACCCAATTAAATAGTGGAAGGGAAAAACACTGGTGATTTACCTGCAATGCTACTACTACACCCCAATAGCGGACTTTTGAAGTTGTACTGCCTCTCTATTTTTGTAGAAGCCGAAGATTACATAAGACGCGTGTTTTCTTCCCATTTGTGACTGTTTTGGAAGGAGGTTCCATCACCACGATGTGGTTGTAAACCTTAGGTAAAAAAATTTTGTTTGAACACGCCGTCAATGGTCAGATAGTGTAGGCGACCTTGGTTGAGACCGGTTAATAACATCAAATGAAAGACATCTGCTGCCAAGAAAGTTTCTTTCCAACTTCTTATCTAATAAGCCTACTAAAGTATCGAAACAAATCATACTTCAAAGCCCCTAAGCAAAGTTCCAAGAGTTGCTCTCATTTTAAGTACCACGCCTTTTAACCAAGTCTTGTCGTCTCTGAGATGGAGGTTTCTTTGGAGTGTAGGCAAACAACTTTAATATTCAGGCCTCCACCAACTACTTTGCAAGAACAATACATGTTCATGAACATTTTAATGACAATTACTAATAACCACATAATTTTAGAATTTTTACACCAATTCTGTTTGTAATATAAAATTAAAAGAGTGCCAAAATCAGTTAAAAAACCAAGTAAACAATTCCAAACACCCCTTAATCACCTAGTGCCTTTTGTCTAGTATTAATTTGCATTGCAGTCTATAGAAGTTGATTGCCTAGATTCTTTTATCCACCCATGAGCTGTAAAAGTAACCTACGATGTGTCAATATTATTGGTTGCGTCCGATGCGAGAAATCACGCTCTATATTTGGTTACAGAGTTCAATACTTCAGACATAATTTCATCCATCATGTTCAAGTATTTTCCTAATTGTTCCATGTCAAATTTATCTATAGCCAAAACATGAAATGGAGATGAATTAACTAATTCACTATATTTAAGTGCTCAGATAACAACACACCTGGAAGAAATTAAATATACCTCACAGACACAGGCTAGGCACATGACCAATTGTAATGACGACTGCAAAAAACAACAATCTCACCCGTTATTAAACACACATTTGAAGCTCTATAAGTGAGCGATCGAATATTAGGATATGTGCACTCTGGCTGCAAACACACAAAGCTTGCCCCGCCAAGAGGCACAAAATCCAAAAGCTCGAATCCACTTACGGATGCTCGAATATTATCATCATCGCCTTGGAAGAATGAGAACTTCCCTTTCTACCAAATACGGCCATCACACCATTGTTTTAACCATGGTCACAACACGACCTTTTTTTCAGCTTATGAGCCAATACTGCGGTCACACACCCACCACACCATTGTTTTAACCATGGTCACAACACGACCTTTTTTCAGCTTATGAGACAATCACTGTGGTCACACACCCATCACCATTGTCTCCTGCCATGTGTGGCGGCAACAAAAGGATTGGCGGGCTTTAAAAATCCACAGGTCTGCCACTCATTCCACCACAATTAACATCGGTTGTTACAACCCGACATCATATTTATGCATATGCCCAATAATCAATACAACCCACAAAAGAAACCATAAACCAACCAACGTCAACAGCAACCTCCAACGCCACGCATCCAAAATATAACCGACAACAGCAACAATGCCAAATACCCAACAACCCAGCATCACACACGCATCACAAAAAGTAGCAAATCAAAAGAGCTCATAAAAAACACCCACCTAAGCCACCAATCATCACCAGCTGACCACCAACGCTACACACCATGTACGGCGACAACGAAGAGGTCCGCGGCATCAAAGGGTGTGGTGATATAAATATGGATCAAAGACAGAAGCATTTGATTTGAGTTGGGTCTTCATAAGAATCAATTCAATTGATAATACCGTAACAATGAAAAACCCCATGAGGCGTAATTTAAAAAGATGGTAAACACAAAGCTAATAAGAAAATAAAATCTTACTAATCCCATAAACAACAAACAAAATCTTATTAATGTGATTAGAGAGAGATCTATTACATCAATAATTTTTAGATCAAAATCAATATCTTCAGATCTGCCAAAAATTTTTAGGTGAGAGAGAGTAGTTGCGACACCATAATGAAGGGGAAAACCAAATGGTAAAATGAAGGGGATATGAAGGGGCAATCGTCTACAGGGATACATTAATGAATGGATGAAAGGTCGTTTAATGAAAGAATAGGGATCAAGGGGGCAACCAAGCATTAATTGCAACGGGGGAGGGAAAACGGAACAGCAAGCGCACGGTGTGTGAGATGTGTGTGTAGATTTTGTGAGAGGGATGAGTATGCTGTGTGGGGAAGGTTTATTATTTGTTTATTAGGGCTGTGAGGGGTTCTATTCATAGGGAACGTGATTTCCTTCTTTTATTATAGATACAATTATTTGGGAAATTAGTAATCTACTTGCGACTATCATTAGCTAACTACTTAAGTGAGTAATAATCAGTTTGATTAATTATAGTTTTAACTATCAAATACGTAGTAGTAGTAGTAGAGTAAGATCACTTATTATATACATTTGTTTTAAGCAAGTCTTCATGAAGTAATAACAATTTGCAAAACACACATAATGATCAAAATTTAACCCATGCCCTCGGATATAACACAACTTATATCATCATGTGATCATGTCACATAAAATAACCACAATTGTAAGTGGCACATCGGCTGTATCTAAATGTGTCTAGGTCAGATGAGTTTCCGGTTGGGGTTGATCGACCCACCTGTTTTACCAAAACAATTCTAACAATAGAAATTTAAATAAAATGAAAAGAGCTCTAATAAGTTTCATTGACCCGTTAAACCTTCCCTAGACTCGTCCCTAATTGTTATATAATAAATTTTTACATGAATTAACCACTTAAGGCATGTTTGTTAAGTTTCTTTATTAAGTTCTATTAAATTAAAGTCCCTGTCTAGATATATGTTGTTTGTTTATAGATGGATATATAACTATTTGTTTTACGTGTTGAATAAAGTGTCTGAATTAATAAAAATGGCTGTAATACCCTTGTACATGAAATTAATGTCAAATCAAAATTGTTATTTTGCTCTTAAGAAAAATAATACGAACAACAATTGATAAATAATTGATAATGTGTCTATATACTCCGTATTTATCATATGACATATTAATATCAAGTTAACATTAACAAAGTTGATAACTTATAATAACACTCTGTTTGTAACTAATAATGCAACAATAGTAATGCACTAATCAAAAGACCTTCACTACTACAAAACGTGAATAAAGCCCCCTAGAAAAAGTTGTATTCTTGCATAAACTTTATACAAAAAGTGACCTTTGCTACTGACAATAATACTCTGTGTTGATTCCGGTTAACAAAACTATATCAAATTTTTAGTAATAAATTGAGCGTAATAAACATGCCAAAGTATCAGCAAAGGTGATATCACTCTCTTTTTGAGATTTCTAAAACCTACTGTAAGCCTTGAATAAAACTAATAATCACTGTTCAACATAAAATGAGTGGTGATTGTGAGGGTAAAGGTATAAAATCATAAAATAAGACATTGTCTTAATCTGGAGACTATTCCATTTGGCTTTTTCCAGGAAGTCATTTGTTAAATTTAAACCTAAAACAAACAAAGCCCAAGTGATTTAATTTGTGTACCTATTTTTTAGTTAAGACCCTATAATACCTTATCAAACACCACCTTAGACTCATCTAAAATTGTTAAATGGTATAATCTGATACCCTTTATTAAACTTTGGGGACTTATTGTGTCTCTTTTTAATCTTTCTGTTATCTAAAGGACTAGGAGTGAAAGCATTGTTGGAGGAGAAGGGGCTAAAGTGGTGATATGCACAAGTAAAGTCTTTTGGGCTCAAGCCCAGTCAAGCCCAGTCAACTTGACCCAACGACTATTAACTTTCTCCCTTGGTTATATGGAGGAGCGTGTTGTTTCATAGGGTATAACGCCTCTTTTTCTTCTGTGTGTTTTCTACACATAGTTGATTACTCTCTCTCTAAATATTTGATCTCAGAAACTTTGTAACTTGTTCTTGTTTTTGATTAATCTCTCTTGTAAAACTATTATCATGTAGATAATAGGGCTACACGTGAGTAGCACTGGTAGCCTCTTTATTTTTTGTTTATGTTTGGTATCTTTTGATCTGTTTAATATAAAAGTTTAAGGTTTGAGGTCGCTTGATTCATGTTTTTCTACATGGTATCAGAGACAGGTTCTTGAAAATCGATGAAAACTATTTTTAGGGTTTCAAGTTTTTTTGGGGGTTTTTGATTATACATACTTTTTTGAGTAGATCTGCTATTGAGATAGCAGGATCTGTTAATATTACTTATAGATTCAAAGTTTTGAGGCCTCAATTTGATTTTGAAAAATTAGGGTTTCTGAGATCTGGTATTTCATACTCTCTGGTGACTTTATTGTACGATTGGTGATATCTTCTTTCGATTTAAGTGATTTTCCCCAATTTTTTTCCAAAAGAAAAAATTAGGGTTTCACTTTTTGATTGAAGGATTGGTTGATTGGTGGTGTTCTTTACTTAAAAGAACGTTGTTCATACTGGTGGCTCGAAGTTTTGATCATTTACTCCTAATTTCCCTCGAAGGAAATTAGGGTTTGTGATTTGGAGGTTCTGTTGTGTCTAGACTAAGTGAATCTAGATACAACAGTTCGATTGTGCTTTGTTTTTGGGTTGGTAACACCTCTCACTCTCTCTCTTTATTGTGTGTTCTCTTGTTTTTTTCTGTTTGTTGGTTTATATTGTTCTCTTTTATTTTTCACCCTTTAATTGGAACCTCACCCTTTGCCTTGCCTTTGACCTACCACCTTGAGTGGTTTGGAAGCCTGGGAACTTTGTTGGCTTTGGACTGAGTTATTTTTTGACCTTGTTGACTTGTCACCATGTCTGAACATGGTGATACTGATACTGAGAGTGTAACTGACCAAGTTACACTCATCAGTAAGCTTGATTTGAGTGACCCTTTACACTTGCACCCCAATGATTCTGCTGTCTTAACTGTTGTGAATGTGAAACTTAAAGGGACTGAAAATTATCAGATTTGGGCTAATGCCATGTTACTTGCTTTGGAAGGAAAAAATAAAACAGGGTTTATTGATGGGTCTTGTAAGAGGTCTATAACTAATGAAGTCTTGGGAAAACAGTGGGACAGGGTGAATGTTGTTGTGTTGGGGTGGACTCTTAATTCTATTTCAGAAGAACTTTTTTTGGGGCAAATTTTTTCAAAAAAGGCTAAACATGTTTGGAGAGAACTCAAAGAGACCTATCATAAGGTTGATGGGTCTGTGATTTTTAATTTGCATTATAAGATCAATACTTTGAAACAGAATGGGTCTAATTTGTCTGATTATTATCATAAGCTTAATGCCTATTGGAAACAATATGATGCTATGGTTGAGTTACCTGCTTGTGTGTGTACTGCTTATAATGAGTTCAAAAAACATAATCAATTGTTGAAGTTAATGCAATTCTTGATGGGATTAGATGATTCTTATATGACTATTAGAAGTTCTATCTTGTCTAGAGAGAATCTCCCTGATGTTAAGGGGGCATATGCCATAATATCTAGTAAGGAATCTCACAGGTTGGCTTCTAGTGGTAGTTTTGGGTCTTCTCAGAGGACTCAAAACTCTGCTTTCTTCTCTAATGGGCCTGCTAGAAACACCCAAAGACCTCAGACCACTCAGGGTTCTCAAGTGAGTAATTTCAGACATGATTCTGGTAACAATGGGAATTTTAGACCTAACTCTACTACTACTACTACCTTTAGACCTAATACCCCTAACAACAACAATGGGTATAGACCTAATGGGAATGGTAATTCTGACATTGTTTGTGAAAACTGTGGGTATAATGGGCATAGTATTGACAGATGTTTTAAGATCATTGGTTATCCTAGTGATTTTGGAAAAAGGAAAGGGGGGCAAAATTACAAAGGAAAAAATGTGTCTAACAATTCTGTTGGAACACCCTATTCATCTGGATTCACTGATGAACAATTGTCTACCTTGATCTCTCTCATTAAGGAAAACAAAAGCAATGTTAATGATACTCAAAAGGTGGTTCATGCCAATATGGCAGGTATTTACTTTAACAATAGCAAACTTTTTAATGATAAGCTTATAGGGAAAGGTGGTTGATTCTGGGGCTAATCAACATATGACTAATAATGAATCTGAATTGGACAATGTTTTTGACATCACTCATTTAAATATCAAGGTAGCTCATCCCAATGGGACTGAAGCTATTATTTCTAAAATTGGTAATCTTAAACTTTCCAATGGGTTGGTTTTGTTTGATGTTCTTGTTATCCCTGATTACTGTGTTACTCTTATCTTTGTGCATAAGCTTGCTAAGGACAATAAGGTCTTGGTTGTTTTTGATGAAAATGAATGTTTTTTTGTGAATCAGGATTTGAATCACCAAACTGTTTTAGGGACTGGTAGACAATGTGGTGGTCTTTACTATTTAGATATAGAAGGTAGTAAGGTTATTCATAATTTCAGTGTGCCTACTTGCTCTCTTTCTAAACATGACTGGCATGTTAGATTAGGTCACCCTGCTAACCCTGCTCTGAGTGTTCTTAAAAATTCTTTGAACATAACTGAATTTGGTCAACCTGATTTGTGTGAAATATGTCAAAGAGCTAAACAAACTAGAGAACCATTTCCTTTAAGTGATCATAAAACTAAAGTTCTTGGTGATCTGGTTCATTTAGATTTATGGGGTCCTTATAGGGTGACCAGTCATACTGGCCATAGATTTTTCCTGACTATTGTGGATGACTATACAAGGGCTGTTTGGGTGTACTTGATAAAAAGTAAAGATGAAGTTGGGAGCTATATTGAAACTTTTTTTAACTTGTTAAAAAATCAGTTTAAAAGAAATGTCAAGATATTTAGAAGTGACAATGGGACAGAGTTTGTTAATTACTCCTTTCAAAAATTTTGTCATAATCATGGGATTTTACACCAAACCTCTTGTCCCTATACTCCACAACAAAATGGGGTGGCTGAAAGGAAACATAGGCATCTGTTAAATGTCACTAGATGCCTTATGTTTCAGGGGGGAATACCTTTGAGATTTTGGACTGAATGCATTCTAATTGCTACTTATCTTATCAACAGATTGCCCTCTTCTGTGCTAAATGGTAGATCTCCTTATGAGATGATTTATAAATCATCCCCAAACCTCTCTCATATTAGGACCTTTGGATGTCTTTGCTTTGCTACTATTTTAAATAGTCATGATAAATTGTCTAGTAGGTCTGAAAAATGTGTTATGATGGGATTTTCTAATTCTCAAAAGGGTTACAAACTTTATAGTCTTGACAGACATCAATTTTTTGTTTCTAGAGATGTGAAGTTTTTTGAGTATATTTTTCCTTTCAAGGATGGTGCTTTGAATAAAAAGAATAATAATAATCAAATTGATGTTTTGCAAAATGATAAACTGTTAACCTTTTTTGACTTAGAAAACCCTGAGCTACCCTGTGATGATGAGAGAGTAACCAATGCACATAATGGTGACAAGGGGTCACCAAGTGCTAGCAGCCCACTCATGAGTCTAGGTGACAGTGGACACATTGCCTCAAGCAATGATACCACAGATGCCAGCTCAAATGAGAATGAGGCTGCCACACTTGATGAAAATCACATATCTGAGGGTCATTTGGAATTCAACCCAAGTCTTCCTCTTCATGTTCAAAGCATGGGAGAAAACTTGGGTGATAATCCTAACATTAATGCTCAGGGTAATCAAGAGTTAAGAAGGTCTTCTAGACCTTCTGTTTTTCCAAAAAATAATAATGATTTTGTGGTCAAATCAAAGGTTAAGTATGGGATTGAGAGGTTTGTGGGATACTCTAGGATCAAGGGTGATGCCTTGTGCTTTGTTACTCAATTAAATAAAAATAGTGAACCTAGAAATTTCTTTGAAGCTTCCCAAAACCCTCAATGGGTTGATGCTATGAATCTAGAGTTTGCTGCCCTTCTTGAAAATGATACTTGGGACTTAGTTGAATTGCCTCATGGTAGGAATGACTTGAACTCTAAGTGGGTTTGGAAGCTTAAGTTTAAGTCCAATGGTGAAATAGAAAGATACAAGGCTAGACTTGTTGCCATGGGTTGTGGTCAAAAAGAGGGAATTGATTATGAGGAAACCTTTTCTCCTGTTGTGAAAATGGTTACTGTTAGATGTTTAACTAATCTTGTTGTTAACCAATCTTGGCCTATTTATCAACTTGATGTTAACAATGCTTTTTTGTATGGTGAACTTGATGAAACTGTTTACATGAAACCTCCACAAGGATTTTATACTGATAACAAAAATCTTGTGTGTAAGCTTAAAAAATCCATTTATGGACTTAAGCAGTCTCCAAGACAGTGGAATTCTAAGCTCACTTCTATGCTTGTTGCTAATGGGTTTGTCCAAAGCAAATCTGATTATTCTCTTTACACCAAGAATATTGATAAACTGTTTGTTGTTGTCCTTGTGTATGTTGATGATATAATTGTGACTGGTAATGATCAAAAAGAGATTGACAGTTTCAAAGGTTTATTAAAAGGAAATTTTAAAATCAAAGACTTGGGAAAGCTTCAATATTTTTTGGGAATTGAAGTTATTTACACTGATTTGGGAGTTTGCTTAAATCAAAGAAAATATGTGTTAGACTTATTGTCTGAATATGGAATGCTGGCTTGCAAACCTGTTAAAACACCTTTGTTTTCTAAACTGTCGATCACTAATGAGGAATCTGAGGATGATCCTCTTCTTGAGAACATTGTTGAATACCAGAAACTTATGGGTAAGTTGATTTACTTGACCAATACTAGACCTGATATATCTTATGCTGTTCACTGTTTGAGTCAGTTCATGCACACACCCTTAAGGTCTCACCAAAAGATTGCTTTTAGAATCTTGAGGTACTTAAAGGGGAGTCCTGGGCTTGGGATCCAAGTGGTCAAAAATTCAGGTATGATTCTTAAAGCTTTCTGTGATGCTGACTGGGCCAAATGCATTGTTACAAGAAGGTCTGTCACTGGTTACTGTATTTTCTTGAACAACAACCTGATTTCTTGGAAAAGTAAGAAACAACTTACTCTCTCTAAATCCTCAGCTGAAGCTGAGTATAGAGCACTTGTTTCCACTACAAGTGAAGTCATATGGATTTTGAAAGTCTTAAAAGATCTTAATTGTCATGATCTTTTACCTGTGAATCTGTTTTGTGATAGCAATTCTGCTATTAAGATAGCAGCTAACCCTGTGTTTCATGAACGAACTAAACACCTGGAAATTGACCTTCATTTTGTTAGAGAAAAAATTTTGAATGGTGTTATTAAAACTGTGAAAGTAGACTCTGCAAATCAAATTGCAGATGTGCTCACTAAGGGGTTAGACATTGACATGCATCAAAAGTTTGTTAACAAACTTGGAATGCTAAATCTGTATGGGTTATCAGATTAAGAGGGGGTGTTAAATGGTATAATCTGATACCCTTTATTAAACTTTGGGGACTTATTGTGTGTCTTTTTAATCTTTCAGTTATCTAAAGGACTAGGAGTGAAAGCATTGTTGGAGGAGAAGGGGCTAAAGTGGTGATATGCACAAGTAAAGTCTTTTGGACTCAAGCCCAGTCAAGCCCAGTCAACTTGACCCAACGGCTATTAACTTTCTCCCTTGGTTATATGGAGGAGCGTGTTGTTTCATAGGGTATAATGCCTCTTTTTCTTCTGAGTGTTTTCTACACATAGTTGATTACTCTCTCTCTAAATATTTGATCTCAGAAACTTTGTAACTTGTTCTTGTTTTTGATTAATCTCTCTTGTAAAACTATTATCATGTAGATAATAGGGCTACACGTGAGTAGCACTGGTAGCCTCTTTATTTTTTATTTATGTTTGGTATCTTTTGATCTGTTTAATATAAAAGTTTAAGGTTTGAGGTCTCTTGATTCATGTTTTTCTACAAAAATATCCCGTGAGACCTACAATACCCCGTTGCTAATAGATATTTACACAACTTGACCCATGATTAATCCGTGTGGATCTTAAATTGTCATTTCGATCTACCCTCATCCTAACATATATATCATATTGAGTACACTAGCGGTTACGAAAAAGCTAGGAGATAGATTTGTAGTTATGTACAATTAATAAAGTTGATACGTCAAACACAAAGAAACCAAACCATAAAACAAGAATCATAGTGCCACATTTTAAGTTTTAACCATAAGACCAAAAGTTGACAAAGACCACATAACATCCTTTAATATCCTTGCCAAAATCTCAATAATATCTAAGTCACATCACCATCGACGTTCTTCCTCGAACCCCAGCACATCATATCCCATTGTTGCAAACGCTTGTAAATGTAGTCCCATGCAGTAACTAAAAATAAATGAGTTGAAAGATGATAACTATTCTTCACTCTTGACATCCTATATGCTCGAAAACACTTTCTTTTTACTGCGCTCAACATAGACATCTACCTCAGGTGATGCACGTCGACAGTGTGAAATCGTTCTCACCATCCTTAATTCTTCTTTCTTAGCAACTGCAAAAGCAACCACTATGTCCACCGTCTTCAACACAGGTGATTTTTTCAAGATACACTTCACAAATTCCATCTCATGTTTCAAGCTGGCAAAATTATCAATCTCCAGTTCAATCAAATGCTCTAGCCAGAGATCCGAATAATCTTGTGGGGGGAAAGACTCCATCTTATCTTTTGAAAAGGAGTTTGCATTTATAGGTGTGTACTGCCCGTATACAAAGTGTCAGTGTGTATCTATTGGCATGAGTATCAAAACAAATAAGATGCAATATTAGATGGAAGCAATTTAACACTTACCAGTAACTTCAGTGTCTTCAAGTTCGGGGAGCTTCTAAGCAAAAGAACAATAAAAGGTAACACAAATGTGTCACGATACCACATGTCCTCTAAACATACATATTTGAGGTGGACTAATGAGGTTGTAAGCTGTCGTGGAACCACATCTTGATAAAAACACTTGAACCATAAAAAAAATAGGGTTAATGACATCTAATACGTAGCAAGGAACAAAAATACCAGCTGTGGTTTGCTCAAAACTCCGAAATTGGTCCATAGTGGATAATAATTACCGATACGGTCCCTCTAGTATCAAATTTATTTTGATCTCTAAAAGATTAAGAAGAGGAGTCAAATATGAAAGCAGGTAGCGTTTCTAGATTACCATATCAGTAATTAGTGCCAGCAAGGAACCAACTCCATAATATTAACGACACCGATAAGAAAGTTGTATATATAATCTGAATAAATATTACCCAAAAGAAGGAACTCGAATAAGTCACGTCTTCAATCACAGGTAAACACTCAAATAGTTGATTGGTGGTAAATGTGTGAAATCCAATATTTCTTGAAACCATATCCTGCAAGACATTTTACCCAAATAAGTAATGAACCCCTCTGCCGAGGATACAAATTCTAGTATCAACTTACCACAATGATGCTCTTAAGTAAAGGACAATTGGATAGGAAACGTAGCAGCGTATCTTTATCAATTTCTACATGGTACATGTGTAAGCTTGTCAGGTTACCAAATCCATGCAATGTTGGTCGATAGCCAACATTGCAGAACACAAGTGATAGGTCCGTTAACTGATGCAGTGAGAAGAAAGATAAAGGCAACTTGTACCCGAGACTCAACTCAAGCGTCAGATTCTTTACAGTGTTCATCCTCGACAAGTAAGAGATTACTTGGTCAATTTCAACACATGTCTCATCTGCGTCGACGCTAAGGGTGAAGTCAAGTATTGGTCCTTGATGCGCTAACAGAACTTGGTATATAGCAGACAAAAGTTTAAACCTTTCGCTCATAAATATCCGTTCACTTGGCATCTCAGATGTTTCCTCCAGGAGGCACAGCGGGTTATCATCAATTGATACAATGTCTAGAGTTTGATACGGATAAATAGCAAAAACGAGTTTAGGAATTTTGGTCCAGCTGTACCTCCAATCCTTCGAAAGGACACTCGTTCGTGCTGCATCTTGAATCGGTACAAGACATAGAATATTTTCTATAATGGTTAAAGGTAGACTGCTAATCCTATCCAAAGGCAAATCTCGACCTTCCATATCAATACACTGTCATCTGCGAAAATCAATTCAAGATGACCTGCGAGTTTAATACGTACAGTAGATAAGTGTATTCATGGTTCTGACTGTATATGTCATCTTCTACTCAAGACATATCAACAAATAATTCAGATACAACCCGTTAAACTATAAATTTCATGATATACATTGGTGTAGGACTGCTTCTTAACAGGGGCCTTAACTTTGGGGTCACCCCTCACCAGGATTTGGTTATTTTAACATTACTTTATACTCGCCACCCTCTATGTTTGGGAGTTGTTTAGCTGAATCGGCTTTTGATTACTATTATTATCTAACTGCTCAAGGACAAATAAACAAGTTTAATTTATAAAAAATGGAGCAATGTGAATTATTAACGGTATTTTCGGTGTGAAGGTTAAGCTTTTTCTTTATAATCTCCCAGTGAAAAAAAATTAGTTGGATGACTTGTGCTTTTACTTTGAAAATATACGCTTTGAAACAATAATCTAACTATACAAGTAGCTTCGGAATACGCGTTATAGTATTTGAGAAAACAAAAATAGCCGAATAAACCTAAATAGATATGTGATCCTATTTTATTTTTAATTCTGCTGACATTTTGGGAAATTCTACATTTTCCGGCCAATATTCCTTTCGCGAAACATACCTTCATCACGCTTTACTTTACACTTTACTTGTATAGTTATGTATGATTTTATTAAGTAATTTCAGTTTTAAAAGCCAATAACATTCATCACCAACAATACGCCTGAATGGCTTTCCTAACATCAAATTCTCTTTGTGGTATAGTTATTGTTCACGAAAAAAACACAGTTGAAAAATAAAGTATAGTTACTAGTTGAAACTTGAAATTAGAAATGGATATTTATTTTTGACATATCTTGATAAAAAGACACCCAATAATACTGGAAAGGAGGGAATAATGAATCATTCGCTTCGGTGTCATTTCTCACAATAATTAGCAAAAGGATATGAAAGTTGTATAACCTATAATCAATAAATCTACAGAAAAAGTCTCAAAACGAGTAAACAAAATGATAATAAATATATATGGAGAACATGAAATAAGTTACTAAAACAATTTATTATACACAATATTCAAAAAGTTTTAGAACCCTAAAATCTGCACATGTATTATGTATAGAAGCAGCCAAAATAAGAACTGATAAACATTATACTCCGTATCATTGAAAATGATTAAATGAACAAATAAAACATCAAACATCTCATTCAGCAAATTTATTAATTCATAATATAAAGATACAGATATGTGTCAAAAAGGGGGCCATACCAGAGTTGAAGTACGAAGAGATCGAAGAAAAACTGCTCTCTATGTGGGTTAAAATGTATACGTGTGTATATTTGGTTTCTTTGTTTTCTGATAGTTACATTGTTTTTCTTATTTATCATGGATAAGTTTTGCAAATATATATTGCTTTTATTATTATTTTCTAGGCATTCATAAATGTTTTACAAAAGCTAACAATTTTAGTATTTGATCGATGTCTACGGCTCAACCTGTCAAATACAATGTAAAAAATGATATTAAGACTTATAACTTGTAGAATGAGGTATTGGGAGTTACATTACTTTGCTTTACCCATGTTTAAAGCTATAATTATATATAGAAAAAATTTCAAGAATAGTCATTATCGTTTGCACTGAACATCAACTTTAATTCCTATCTCAAAATAACTGTATCAGTCGTCCCTATCGGTTACAACTTGGATAAAAAATCGTCCCTATTTCCGATGGGAGTTAGTTTTGCTCGTTAAGTGGTATGAGGGGAGGGATAATTTGGTCATTTACACTATATCCCATGCATTTATAAGCCTAGTACTTCTTTTACACACACACGATCACACACACTCTTTCTCAAACTCCATTCCCTCCATTAAACTTAAACACCTGCTTAAAAATTCCCCAATTCAATCACTGTGATTTTTCCCCCAAAAATAGATGGTATTGGTTGGAAGATTAAAGAGGCATTTGGACCTTATAAAATGCCTATTGAATACGATAAGACGAATTAATCAATTGGACCTAATTTTTTTTAATTTTACATCTTTTTTAGGGTTTATGTACAAATTACTTTAATCATAATGTAATTGAAGTAATTATGCATATTTAATTGTTTTGTCAATTGAATTTTGCAGAAAAGGATCCTGCTCTGTTTTCCCTAAAAATACATCATGTTGGTAAGATCATCTCTGTTAATAATAGAAGGAGATATATAAATGGGTTAGTTAGTTATGTCGAATGGGTTGATATAGATAGGTTTTCAGTTCATGAGTTGAATGTTGTAATGTGGGAATTAGGATATGTGAAACAAGAACCTATATACTATCATTATATGATTCCTAGGACTGACCTTGATGTGGGATTGAGAGCTTTAGGTAATGATCAAGATGTTATTGGGTTAGCTAAGTATATCCCTAACAACAAACTAATTACTGTATACTGTGAACACCTAGAGACTGTGGTAGACACATATGCTTGCCCCCCCTCCTTCTAGCAGTGTTGTTATTGAGGAGATAAACCCTAATTTCATCCCCAAAATGTATTGTATTTAACATACCCCACCAAACAGCCTTCTACCTCAAATCCTACACCCTCCACCCAACTGCCTTCTACCTCAACTCGTACACCCTCCACCCAACAGCCTTCTACCTCAACTCCTACACCCTCCACCAAACAGCATTCTACCTCAACTCTCACACCCTCCACCCAACAGCATTCTACCTCAACTCCCACACCCTCCACTAATCAACATTCTTCCTCAACTCCCCCACCCTCCACCAGTCAGCCTATGCCTACTGACCATGAGACTGTGGAGACCATATATGCAAACTTGTTGAACATGAACTATGAATTTGATCCATTTGAGGACAATAGTGAACAAGATAGGGACAGGGTGGTGAATGAACCATAAAGGGATATGGTTGTGAATGAACAAGAAATGGATAGGGTGGTCAATAATGAACCAACATAAACATTGTTTGAAGGGAAAACATTGTTTGAAGGGCAAACATTGTTTGGGGATGAGGAGGACAATAGTACAGAGGATGATGATATTGATTCTGAGGATGATGAGGATTACATTGTAGATGAAGATACATTTTTAGAAGAGGTGAATGTAGACATGGTTGATTATCACTTTAACATAGATGCAGATGTAGAGTGGGTTAGGCATGAAAAGGAGATACAAGTTGTTCCTGATTTAGATCCAAGTGAGGTAAATGCAATTGATAACGACCAATTTGATAGTGGAACAGATTCAGAGGATGATGGGATTGAGCATATTAGGAGAAAGAAGCTTATAGAGATAAAAAAAAAAGCAAATGAAAGTGAACATAACATTGTATTCAAGCATTTTTTCTATGTTGGCCAAACTTTGTCAAGTGCAGCTGAAGTCAAAGAAAGAGTGAGACTTCATTCTATTGAAACTAGAAGGAATATGTGGTTGGCAAAGAATGATAAACAGAGAACTAGAGCAAAGTGTAGTGGAAAAAACCCTGTGTTTTTACTAGATGATGAAGGGCCTAGTAACAGTGAAGATGTCGGACCTAATAAGAAAAGGGCTAAAAGTATAACAGATATGGGGGCAAGTGAGCAAGTAGGGTCTAATCAGAAAGGGGTCAAATTAGGTGGTAGAGGAAGGCCCAAACAACTTGCACCAGATGAATGTACATGGGCTTTGCAGGTTACTAAGGTTAAAAACTCTGAATCATGGGATGTCAGGACATATAATAATGTACATAACTGCTTGCAAACAAGGAAAGTCAGTGCTTGTACTTCCAAGTTTTTGAGTAAAGGCATCATTGACCAAGTTGAGAAAAACCCACATATACCATTAAGAGCTCTTCAAGATGAGTTGCAAAAGAGGTTTGAGCTAGGTGTGTCTATTCAAAAGGCAGGTAGAGCTAAAACAGCAGTTGTTAATCAAGTCAAAGGAGATTATAAGCACCAATATACCAAGTTGAGAGATTACTTTCTAGAATTAAGAAGGTCTAATCCAGATACCACAGTAAGGATTGAAGTTGAAAGAGATGCAACTACTGATGATAATACAAGAATTTTCAAGAGGATCTATGTTTGATTAGGCCCTTTAAAGAAAGGTTTCAGATCTTGTGGTAGAGAGTTGTTGGGATTAGATGGTGCATTTATGAAGGGACCGTATCCAGGGAAACTACTCACTGCTATTGGGTTAGATGCAAACAATGGCATTTATCCACTTGCATATGCCATTGTTGAGAAAGAAACAACATGTTCTTGGACATGGTTTTTAGAATGCCTAGGTGATGATCTTGGGTTGATAAAGGAATCAAATTTCACCTTTATTAGTGATAGACAAAAGGTAATTTGTCTTTTTCCTACATTTGACTTTCTGTACCATACTTGGTCTCTAACATTGTAAATCACTAAAACTTTGTATTTTTTACAGGGTTTATTTATTGCTATAGCAAATGTTTTTCCTTGTGTAGAGCATAGATATTGCCTTATGCATATCTATGAAAACATGAAAAAATAATGGAGATGTGCTTCTGCAACAATTGTTCCATATTTTGATAAGGCCATGGAAGCTTTGAAAGAGTTTAACAAAGAAGCTTTTGAATGGTTGGCTAAAATACCAGCTCACAGTCGGGCTATATCACATTTCTCAGGTAATAGACCATTTTGTTTAATCTACTTTTAGCTTAATTTGTAGTTAAACAGACACTTAGTACTCCCCATTATAATGATAACAGGTAGAGCTAGATCAGACATCTTGTTGAACAATCTGTGTGAGTGTTTCAATGGTAAGATTTTAGATGCTAGGGATGCACCAATAATCACAGCCTTAGAATACATTAGGGAGTACTTAATGAGAAGGATGGTCAATGTTTTAGCTGTGATTAAAAAGTCAGAAGGACCACTTACCCCTGCTGCAACTAAGTTATTGAGTATAGCCATTGAAAGGGCAATTAGGTACACAGTTGGGTACAATGGGGGTGAAGAGTATAAGGTTAAGAGCACATATGGTACTCAGTGTGTGGTTAATGTAGTTAAAAAGTATGTAGCTGTAGGAAGTGGGAGTTAACAGGGATCCCTTGTGCACATGCTATAGCAGCCAGCTTTAACATGTCACTTAATGGACATCATGTGAATATCCAAAAAGAATGGGTGCATAAGTGTTATTGGTTAGCTACTTGGGAAAAACATACAGTTACACTCTAGGTTGTTTGAATGGTAAGGTCATGTGGCAGAAGTCACAAATTCCTACAACACTCACCCACCAAAGCATAATACTCCAGCTGGTAGGCCAAGGAAAAATAGGAGAAAAACAAGGGATGGGAAGGCTCAAATGGTGAAGGATGGAAGGTTGTCAGGGGCCTATAAGACACTGACATGTTTAAAATATGGAAATCAAGGCCACAACAAAAGGTCTTGCAAAGAGCAAAAGGACCCAAATACTGCAACAGGATCAAGTTCATCCCAAAGGAATAGGGCATCTGCTGCAACAGAATCAAGATCAAGTACACCTACAACAACAACAAGTTCATCCCAAAAGAAAAGACCATCTGATGCAATAGGATCAAGTGCACCTGCAAAGAAGAAACATGCTACAAAGTCCAACAAGAACTGATGCCGTGTTTTTTTTATGCCATGTTTGTACTCTGAACAAAGTTTCATTTATGTTCTAGTACTTTAGTTATCTGAACCATGTTTGTAATCTGAACAAGTTTCATTTATGCTTCAATGATTTAGTGCTTTTGTTAACTTGTTGTGTTTTTTCAATGGATTATTGTCATGATGTAAACAAATAACATATTAAAATCTAACTCCATTCCATTACCCAAAATTAATTGACCACAACATCATATGTGGTCAATTAGATGTTCAAGCATTACGTAACAAGAAAGTAGATGAAAATAAGACAATACATGAAAAAACTAAGAACCATCAAGACTACATCCAACCATCAAGACCACAAGCTTCAAAGCACAGCCTTCCCCTTCCCCTTCCCTTTGTTACCAACAACCCTCTTTCCCATCTTAGTCATAATCTGCTCCCAAGTTGTGTTGTTGGCAAGTCCTAAGACAACATTGTAGATAGGAGTTGGGATTTTCATGATGTTTCTGGAAACATAGGTGACATCAGGACCTTTCTTCTTCTAGGTGACTGCTTTGCCTTTAAGAGTGTCTTCATAAAACTCAAGTGACTCGGAGCTTTCATCATCATCATCAGTGTCCTCAGAAAAGGAATCAACAAAAGTACTACCAAAATCCTCATCCCATGTATCCCAATAATCTTTATCACCATGATACTCAGCCTCATCAACATACCCATACCATTTAGCACTTCATATGGAATAGTCTCATTCCCAAACTTTTTAGTAACAGTCTTGGTAACAGCAGTCCTAGGCCTTGAAGTCGATCCAATGGGAGGAAGTGCTTTTAGCCTTGATGATCCTTCACATCCATTTTCAGCATTTATCCATTCAACATCACCACTTGGACAAAAGACATTCCCACTACTAGAGTCACTCAACTCAATCACAACTTTTTTTGACATGTTTTTGATACCAGATATGGTTAGATAGAGAGAAAGGTTGATGGATAAGTGATGTGTGTGGCGTTGGTATTTATAAGCCAGTAGATGGAGGGGGGGGGGGGAATTAACTCATAACCATTCAATGCCCTCAACCCCTCAACTACTTCTCTGCAAAACAAACATCACTTAGTAAATGAGTCTACAAAACTTACTGAACTAAGTAAATGAACAAGACAAAACATTTCTTCTAGAAGAGATGGAAAAGATTTTTCATTCATAACCCCAAAATCCATCTTACATTATCAGATTAGCCTTTACATTTTTCTTAGGCCAATCTGGAAAAAAATAAAACTAAAGCAAACCCTAGCCAACTAATCAACAAGTATTTTTTTAGCGAACAAACTTCATTACTAAGTTATTTGATGGAATCTTCATGCCTATTTCTAGCCCTAAGCAACACATGTATGATTTGAACAGCGCGAGGACACATGGGTGGATCAACGCAATCAATCCACCTACATGCTGGTCCTTGAAATTCGCAAGCATAGAAACGACGACCTGGATGACGATCTGTCCAAGAAGTCTTGATTGTCGCAACACGACCACATGAGCAGAAAACCATATCTTGATTTTGATTTTAGAGTTTTGAAACTAGACTGTTGGAAAAGTAGGTGTGTGTGTGTGTGTTGTGTGATCGTGTGTGTGTAATGGATTGGGTCTGGTGATATAAATGCATGGGATATAGTGTAAAGGACCAAATTAGCCCTCCATTCATACCACTTAACGAGCAAAACTAACTTCCATCCAAGATAGGGACGATTTTTTATCCAAGTTGTAAACTATAGGGACGACTGGTGCAGTTATTTTGAGATAGGGACGAAGTGCAAACGATAGGGACTATTCTTGAAATTTTTTCTTATATATATTGTATCCTTGAGAATTGAATATCTAAAAATTTGTGTTGTGACAATGCTTGAGTTTGAGTTAAAGGTGAGCAAATTAGTTTTTTTTCTTAAATTAGGTCGGTTTTTCATCCGGTTTGGTTTGAGTCAACCGATCAACAAATTGGTTTAACTTAATCCAGATCGGTTTAAAATCGTTTTTTTTAATTTTAACCGGATCAGTTCAGTTTTAACCGGTTTTTAAACTGATGATGGACATTTTATTAAATCAGTTACGAATAGGGGTGTCGAAAAAGTCGACCAGACCCGAACCCGACCCGAACCCGACCCGAACCCGAACCCGAATAAGCCAATTCGGGTCGGGTCACTGGGTCCAAAAACATATTCGGGTCAATTCGGGTTGACCCGAATTGACCCGAGTTCTAATTAGGCTCGGGTTCGGATTTATATTTTTTCGCATTGACCCGAATTGACCCGATCCGGCTTGACCCGAACCCGACCAACCCGACTTGGCCCGACTCAAATAACACATTTTACATTATTTTTTTACTTAAGTAAGCCAATTTTGATACATTTTTCTTATACTCGGGTTGACCCGAACTCGAATTCACCCGAACTGACCCGACCCGAATTGACCCGAACACGAGTAACCCAGGTTCTAATTAGGCTCGGATTCGGATATGATTTTTTTGAGTCTTTACCTGACCCGAATCGACCCAAAACTAGTTGACCCGACCCGATTCCCACCCCTAGTTACGAACCACCGAATCGTATCAAGAAAAACTAGTTTTAGAAAAAAGTCAGTTTTTTTGAAAACCTCTTTCGGTTTTAAAAACAAACATCACATAAATAAGATATTTATACATAAGATATTTACGCTTTAGCCCACTTGCCAATACTCACACATGACACAACCAAAAGGACAAGTCTTCGTTGTTTCCTGCAGTTATATTCATCAAACTCAAGATAAAAGCCAAAATGGTTAGAAGAAATATTGTAGTGGTGTTATTGGTTGGATTATTAGCATGGGCATATCAAAACTTATACCCTCCACCACCTTTACTCTGTGGGTCACCTGGTGGTCCACCTATAACCGGACCTCGTCTTGTTCTTAGAGATGGTAGAAATCTTGCTTATAATCAATATGGGGTTTCTAGAGATGTAGCCAACTATAAGATTGTTTTCGTTCATGGTTTTAGTTCTTGTCGGTTTGACGAATCTGTTTATCATCCTGTAAGTATCCATTACTCTTTCACTTTTTTATATTTGGTTCTTGTGTTTTCATACTACCGATAACTTACCTTTTATTGCTGGTTAATGAACTTATCAATCAGCTTATTACTTATTCAAGTCCATTAGCTCAACGGGCTTATTTGACCTTGAGAAAGTTTATAAACTGATCACTTTTCTGGCTGGCTTATGAACTTACTAATTATGAGCTTTTCCAAGTTCATTAGCTCAACTTGATAAGGTTGAAACACTGCGCTTATGGACTTTTCGATATACAAATAAAGCCATGAGCCCATGAGAGATCAAAATAAGCTAATCCAGAAGAACCCCCTGAAATGGTTTATCTAAACTGTTTATTTGATGCAATGTGAAGGAAATAACTTGTCTTATCTTATTAGAGGGTGTTTTGGAAAAAAAAATTAGTGTCGATTGCTTTTCTTTTAATGTTTATTAACTTACTTATGCATTTGATAAGCACTTGTGAGCTTTTATATAAAGTTAACTTTATGCTTATTAAAAAGCAGGAAGGTTTTTGAAAATAGATTGGTGGAAGAAGTACATCGCAATAAGCAGTCTCAAATGCAATGAAATAAGTTGCATTAAGATAAGCATTTGAGATTGTTTATTTTAGGAGTTCAATGCGTTACAAGAGTTTAAATGAAACTTTTAATGTGTTTATTGTAAAGTAATAAGCGCTTAAAGATTTGTAACAAAACCATTCCGAAACCATGGTACATTGATAAAATTATGATTTGTGAACATTTGTAAATTTTGTAGGAATTGTTTGAGGAACTTAAGATATACATGGTGACATTTGATCGGCCGGGTTACGGAGAAAGTGACCCGGACCCGAAACGAACAATTAAAAGTTTAGCATTCGATATGGAAGATCTAGCTGATAAATTGGAACTTGGTTCTAAATTTTATGTGATTGCATACTCCATGGGTCAGCAAGGTGGTTGGGGCAGCCTCAAGTACATCCCACATAGGTATAGTGTTTGATACATTCAACACATTGTTTCCTAGTGCGTAAATATATTTTGGTGGCCAAGAATAAATTTGTGTTGTCATGAAAGCTTGAGGTGTACCTAACCATACCTACATGACCCACATAAATCAGTATTATTGGTTCATATGGGTGGAATGTCAAATTATTCAACAACTACGTCTTGTTCACGGTACAACACCTAATCTTTTAGTATAAGTTTACATTTTGTATTCTTTATGTCAGTTTATTACTTTTATTTGTCAAACTTTAGAGCAGGGGGGTCCAATGTCATGGCTTGGCGCCATGGCCACCAGCTCTCGGTGGTGTTTTTTTTTTTTTCTTTTAATTGTTAAAATTGGTATATGTAGACCCCTTATACCACTTTTTACTCCTATGACACCACTTTTCCCACGGCTCAGGGTTACTAGTGAAAACTAGTGCCGTGGAAAAACTGGTGCCGTGGGAAATATGCTGACGTGGCCGCACTTTTTGTGCCATGACACAAGGACTCCCTGTGCTCTTATATATTTTATTTCATAATTTTTGTTTCATGATTTTATATAAAAATAACACTTTCACTTGTCAAACGTCATAGTTTTCATTTTACATATTTCATTTTATAGTTTTATAATAAAACAAAATTATAAAAATAAAAGAACCAAAAAAAGTTAAAGAGGTATCCCAGTAACTTTAGAGAGGTATTGGTGAGTTGTGTATCTTTGACCATGGAAACCTATAATGCACTTTGATAAAGTGTGTTTACCAAATTATTAGAGGTTTTTGAAACTCCTACCTAATAAGAGGAATCAAAGGTTTGAACTACTAAGACACTTTGTGTGGCGTTGGACTCAAACCCCGTAAATTAGTCGGTTAATGTGTCAGAAATAACGATTAAAAAAAATCTACTTAAGTGAAGACAACACCTTAGTCCATCCACAAAATTGACACAAACATGTAACAGTTTTAATCGTCTAGATTAGATGATAGCATTAAACAGTTTGGCTAAGTCGTGAAGTGAAATACGCATATAAAGGTTTAGAAGTAACAACTTCAAGTTATTAAAACTTTCTAATTAAGCAAAAACTCAAAAATTGTTTTTTGGTCACCAAGCAATATGTATGACTCTTTCATAAGAAAGGTAGCAAGTCCTGAAATCTATATCGTGATTGATTCAACTATTCAGGAATCAGGACTCAGGAGTTAAATGGTTTATGGGATCTGTTTTTCTCTAATAGGTTAGCAGGAGTTGCATTTTTAGCTCCAGTTGTGAACTACTGGTGGTCTAGTTTTCCAACTAACCTAACGCTAGAGGCCTACAAGTTACAACCTCTTCAAGACCAATGGGGAATCGGGGTGGCACATTATGCACCATGGCTGGTTTATTGGTGGAACACTCAGAAATGGTTCCCTTGCTCTAGTGTTATAGCCGGGAAGCCTAATCTCTCACCTTCTGATTGGGAACTCTTGGCCAAACGTCGTGCAGAAGGTGGACCATTACCAATCCCAATGCGAAAGGTGAAACAAAATACTTAGTAACCTTTAGTAGTACCAGTTTCATCCCTGTTACATAATTTGTGTCGTTTGTGGTTATCTTTTACCTTTAGCATGTTACATGTCAAATGAATAAAATTTAAGCATGGTTAAATTAAATTGTTTATAGTGCTAACAGCCTATATATTGCTTTTAAAAAAACACTAATTATTTGAAAGGATAACGTATAGTACACCTATTGTAACGATAAGCGAACAAAAGTACAGCTAATTTTTAACCTTGGACAGGCTTATGTAAGGCAACAAGGACTAGCAGAATCCATTATTAGAGACATGCGAGTCGGTTTTGGCAAATGGGAGTTCGATCCAATGGAGATAGAGAACCCTTTCCCAAACAAGGAGGGTAGTGTTCATTTATGGCATGGGGAAGAAGACGGGCTTGTACCTGTGCTTTTACAAAGATATATAGCTAAAAAGCTACCATGGATTCACTACCATGAGCTACCTGGTATTGGTCATTTCGTACCAAGTTATGATGGTAAGAAAGAAACCATTTTGAAGTCACTTCTGCTTGGAGAATACTGATACTTTAGCTGTTTTATACATGATTTACCACTATACCTGCTTTCCAGCAACCTACTGCGTTATTGTTTTTAGTCAAAGGTAGCATTTAAATCTTATATGTAGCATTTCTTCATACAAACAGAAACTTATGTGTAGATTGTGCTTGATTTTATATCAGTTGACAGTGTCAATTGGTATCTTATGTCATGTACAACATATATAAATAAAGGTCCCATTGTCATATCAGGTTAGACCTCGATAACTCGAATCTACATTTTGCATATAAGTTTCGCGTTTACATCATATAACATAACCTGATGAACTGTACACTAAATGGAGTATTGATTTTAGTATGTACTTGTAGCAAACTAGATATAACATAAAAGCAATGTCTACTTAGGGATTTTACCGCTAACTTCTCAATCCTCTTTATTTTTGTGCGCCGCATATCCCACCATTGCATTTTCTTTCCCACTTTTTGGCCACCACTATTCCCATTTTACGGCTCGGGATCTTTGTTAACACACTTTTAGATTTCTTGGACTTTGTTTTTGTGGGTCATAAGTCATAACATGACTTATGTTTCATGTTTTCATCACAAATTGACCATTTATGACTAGATAACACATAAGCCTCTAGCAGCATCAATACCTGGACGAACTCCAAGTAACAAAGACCACATCAATCGCCAACAACCACCTTAAACTTACGCGTGTGCCAAGATCCAAGCCTTATGATCCATTCCTGGCTCAAAAGACAGATGCAAGCTGAACGAGCCCAAGTTCAAATACTTTAGCCCACACGCTCGACGACACTCTACATCTAACCAAACTATGATCCACTATTTCTTTTGCATCATCCATCATAGTTGTAAGAGTAGTAGTTCAAGACAAACTATATTATAGATCTAAATTCGGAAATTCATAAACGAATTTTAAAACAAAATGACACACATTTGGTGCTGCTTCCATTAACAGTTAGACTAACCACAGAATGTTATAATATTAATAACTGAAAAAAGACGGTTGATGCATCAGAAACAACCGCTAAGCAACCTGTCCAAAATCATATCACATAACACCACAACTCAGAAACAGAGTGATCAGGAACAAAAACCTAAGACATTTGCTGAATGCACGAGTCGAGCAAAGCTCTAAGTCTCTAACAAAGAAAATACCAAACTGAGTTGTATTAAACAATTTGAACAAACTGCGTCTAGAATACGTACATTTTAAAATCAGACTTCACGTTCCAACTTGATTTTTACCAGTGGTGATGCACGTGGGCAGCTTAAGAGAATTTTCCTTATCTTTGACTCTTCATCCATAGTAACACCACTGTAAAGCTCTATGGTCACTTTTTTCAACACAGGTGATTTGGCCAATATAAGCTTCACAAAATCCAAAAGATGTGGCAAATCAACAAAACCATCAATCTCCAATTCTTTCAGATGCCCCAACCAAGTGTCTGAATATTCCTCAAGTGTAACCGGGTCTTCTTTGAAAATCTCAATAGCAGTTTCATCGGTAGCAAGGGTTACAAAAATCTGCAGGAAACATCAGCATTTCCTGTATCAGTAAACTTTTGCAGGAGAATTATAACATATAGTATGAAAATGACCTTCTGATATTTACCTCAAGCACAAGTTTCGCTAAATTCGGGGAACTTCTGATCACAAGAAATACAAAAGGCAACCCACCAGAGTCAAACAAACACAGTTCCTCTACGCATAAGTAATTGAGGTTGACTAATGAGGTTGGAAGCTCTAGTGGAACTGCAAAATCAAAACACTTGATACATAATACAAAACATGTATCAGCAAACAAAGGTTTTTGTTAACAAAACAGATTGAAGTAGACAATATTATGTGAATAGGTATTACATGAGTGACCCAAGTCGAAGTAGTCAGATTTTCAAGCACATTTAAACACTTGAATAACTCAATAAGGGTGAATTTGTCAGAACCAATAACATTTTCTTCACGTATAAGCTGCATCAACATACAATATACTAATAAGTAATGAAATCGCATGAGGGTTGATATACATTCTAGTGATTCATAACTTACCAAGGTGAGGGTTTTAAGTAATGGACAGCTCGATAGCAGATGTAGGAGGGTTTTTATAGGCATGTTTATGTCGTCCAAGTATAGGTGAATTAGATTACCAAATCCACTGAATGGTGGCTGATGATAAATATCTCCCTTATAGAGATATAGGTGTGTTAACTGTCGCATTGAGAAGATAGATAAAGGTAACCTATAACCAAATGAATCATTCAGGACAAGCCTAAATTTCTTGACAGTATTCTTCCTCGATAAATGATTTATTATTTGGTCAATTTCAAAACATGTCTCATCTGCATCCATAACAAGGGTGAAGTCGAGAATTGGACCTTGATGCACTAACATAACTTGATATATAGCATAGAAAAACATGCACCTACAGGTCATCATCGTTTTCCTTTGATTTACATTGGACTCATCTATAGCATACATAAACGTATTCTCATTGAACACAAGTTTAGGAATTTTAATCCACTTGTACCTCCATTCCCTAGAGAGGATACTCGTCCTTGCTGCCTCTTTAATTGGCACAAGACATAGGATGTTTTCTATTACGGATGAAGGAAGGTCGCTGATTCCATCTAAAGTCGAATGTCGAGCTTTCATATTGAGATGGTCTTTTTTTATTAACATAAGATAATGCTGCAAGAATGTACATACGTATAAGAAAGAGACTAATGTAACACTGAAAATGTCACAAGAAGTCTGCAAAGAAAAGCTAAAAATAGTCAATTTAGTCACACCCTTCATATCTGTTAAACATACAGTTTCGTTCTGCACTATTTTAGAGCACCAGGATCTAGAGAGCTTGATTATATAAAATTTCTACAGCCATCCGAAAAATATCTCTTAGTTGCAATTTATAAGCTTTCTTATTTTTTCTGCATATTTCTAAGCAGATAAGTACTTTGACGACTGTCATCTAAACTGCTTGTAGATAAGCATCTGATAGGAAGGAGCTCCTTATATCATATATGATGCTTATTTCAGTAGAATTTTTTTTTTTGTACTCACATATTTAACCTAGAACAGTCAAACCTTATCTGAACAAAAACGGATAATAATTTCTAGCCAGCTAGTACTTTTTTAATGTATTATACAGTAACATTGTTTACAAGATAAACAAATCGAAACATTATCTCCATAATATTTCACGAGATTGTAGTGTTTGGATTAGCTTGTTTATCAGGCTTATGGACATATTTGAACTTATAGGAGCTCATAAACCGACTTTTCTCGGTTTAGAGGTGTTTGTTTGATTTTAAACATGTGCTTACAAGCTTATATGACTTCAGCTTATACTTTATAGCTCATAATTTTGCGCTTATTTCCGGTATATGAACTTATTTTTCAAATATAAATCATAATAAGCTAATAATCCAGATAATATAAGATTATCAAATACAAGCGAAAATTATATAAGCTCATAACGCTATATAAAAGCTGTTTAAGCTTATTTGGCCAGCTTATGGGCTTATTAAACTTTTGAAAAGCTCATAAGCTCAAAAATTGGGGCTTATGAGCTTATCAGGTTAAGCTTATGAACTTACATAAGCCATAAAATTAGAAGCTTATGAGCTTATTAAAAGTTCCAAAAAGCCCATAAGGCGGCCTAATAAGCTCAAACAAAGACTCCAAATAAGTAGCTTATCGAGTTGAGCGTATTGCATATTTAAGTGCATAACCCCAACTTTATTAGCTCATAACCCAATAAAAAAAAGTTGGCTTATGAGCATTTCAAAATCTAAATTAGCCTATAAGCCCAAAAAGAAGGTAATCCCAAACACCCGGACCGGCAAACACAAAATATAAGTAGTACTAATAAACATCAACCAATATCTTCATTAAACTAGGGGGTGTTTGGGATTGTTTGGAACTAGATTATCTACTTATTTCATTTTCAAAATGGAGATAAGCGGAGTGTTTGGATAATAAAATGAAAAAAAAAGTGATTATTTGCGTTTAAATGTTTCTAAAATTGAGTTTTGAAAAAGTAAGTGAGGACTGAGGAGTTACTTATTTCATTTTCAAAATGAAGAAAAGTAAAATAAGTTTATTTTAATTATTTTACTTATCAACCAAACAAATAATATAATTTGTCAATCATTAAAAAAATTGATAATCTAACAATTTTAAACAACATAATCAAATTCAAACATTATTTCTCAAAATCATATGGTTTTGTAATTATTGATTATGTGATTATTCATTTTCAAAATGCATTTTCAAAATGCCTAATCTGTTTTCAATATGAATTTTTAATAAGCAATCTTAAACATCCCTTAATAGAAATGAAACATAGGGATAATGTGCATTGAAAATAATAGATAAAAAAGAAATACCAAATTGAAGATGTCAAGAACGATCAATAAACGTCACCGAGTAACTATCCACTAGCTATGATTGAAACAACATTGTCGCTGATTTTAACCCAGTTTCACCGGTCTTTATTTATCCAACAATTCTTTTTATAGTCCATTGGGCTTATTTTTCTTTTTTAATGGGCTCATATTAAAATTCCGTTAATTTTTAAGTTTACCTGAATAAGCTGAATTACACAATTTTATGTATTTCTTAAGTTTGTTTGTTAACTGTTTTTTTTGTTAGGTAACTGTTACGCACAAATTATATTCTATTTGTTTAGGATATATGTTTAGGATCTTTTATCTTTATAAGTTATCTTGGTGTTTATCACTTAACTAGTATATAAGGTTTCTGTAATCATACTATCATAGTCGATCAAAGTTAAAGTTCAATAAAATGTCTAGTTCTTCTCATCTATAATTCTTAAGGAGCCAGCACACGCTATAGTGGTGTTTTATCCTGATACCACCCGAGAGGGTCGTATCAATTGGTGCTTTCATTGAGAGCCCTCAATTCGTTGAGGGTTTTTGATCTAGAGTTTCAATCTAAAAAAAAAAAAAAAAAAAAAAAAAAAGTTACTGTTCATCCGAAGCTACTGTTCAGCGATGAGTTACTCTTCACCCGACACTGTTCCGAGGCTACTGTTCCGGTTACTGTTCATCGAAAAAATATTATTATTTTTTTTGATTTATTGTTTATGGCATCGAGCACTAGCGATCGAGATGCATTATCTAAGCTTTTGCATAAGGGTACGGTGGCCGAATATGAATAGGAGTTTTTGATACTTTCAAATCGAGTAACGGGAATTTATGAAGATTTACTTCAATGTTATTATACATCAGGGCTTAAACCGGCTTTCCAATGTGCACTCTTAAGAGTAAGGCCTAAAACTTTAGAAGAAGCCTTTTCCTTAGCCCGTATAATGGAAGCTCGTTTTATGGCAATTACGGGGAAAAATCTTAACATTGAAGAAAAATTAGATTTTGTTCTATCATGGCCAAGTGAAGAAGCTCCACCTATTGTCAGTGAATCGCAACCTATTATTGGTGAATCGCGGCTTATTGTTGGTGAATCAAAGCTGCCTATGATTGGTGAATTGCAACATGTGGTTAGTGAATCACAACTTGTTGGTGAATCAACCATTAGGGTCATGTGGTTTGTTTTATCTAAATGGAAGGAGTGTATAACAGGAATTCAACAATTGTTACTACTCGGGTCCGAGAACAAGTTGAAAGAGAGAATTCAAGTGTTTAGGCATCGACTCAAAATTTGGGACCCGGGAATCAATAGTTCTTTTCAAGACATCACCTTGAGGGCAAGGTGAATTTGAAGAAGTGGGGAATGTTATGCACAAATATATTCTATTTGTTTAGGATATATGTTTAGAATCTTTTATCTTTATAAGTTATCTTGGTGTTTATCACTTAACTAGTATATAAGGTTTCTGTAATCATACTATCATAGTCAATCAAAGTTAAAGTTCAATAAAATGTCTAGTTCTTCTCATCTATAATTCTTAAGGAGCCAGCACACGCTATAGTGGTGCCTTATCCCGATACTACCCGAGAGGGTCGTATCAGTAACACCTAATGCCATCTTTTACGGGTTATGGGTCTTAATATTGTTTAAGACATTGTATGAGGAGGTTGAGACGTAAACAGTCATACCCCTACAAAAAATAGAGAGACTTGTTTCGGTTCTATCAAAGATTAAAAAAAAGACCTCCGGCCTTGCAAGGAATGAGAATCAAACCCCTCTCTCTCAAGAGGAAAAACGGACAGGCTTGCCGGACATAGGCACCGGGTAAAACGGGCAGCGGGTTAAACGAGACCTATAAAAAAGTAAAAATAGAAAATAATAATACTTGTTTGAAAGTCGGGCATAAAAAAAATATAAAAGATTCGTCGAGTATCCTATTTACTATTTTGCATGCGCCCATTGAGCCTATTTAATGTCTTAGATGTACGCCCATTTAACCTATCAATAATAATGAATTAATAAAAAAATGCACCATCTTTTCTCAAAAAAATATCAAAAAGTATCCAAACTTAGTTAAATTGACAAGATTTGTCACCTGTCATAAAATTCTAACAGAAGAAAACTATTTCATACTTAAAAAATGTTTTAGTTTATACTAGAAAGATCTTATATAATTGTCCTTCTATGAATATAATCTATAAAATATATAATATTTAAAATTTAAATGCATTTGTTTTTTGATTCATGTTACAATTTGTTAAAATCATATCCAAAGCGAAAACCGAATATCGAATTCGATTTACCTTGCCTTTGGAAAATTCGGTTTAGCTTTTGAGCTTACACAATCAATTGATCTATTCTAAGTTGAGGAATAAGCGAAGAATACAAAGTACTCAACATAAAAGGAAAGGGTATGGTAAAGAGGTTTGTCTTTTCGTTTGGGTATAACGAGTGCCACTTCAACGTCATTTTATTTCAACACGACACACAAAAATACCCTTTCACTAGTCATGACACATCCCAACTTCTTTATTTGGATCTCGCTCACTCACAATTTTATTTTTCTTTTTCAAAATTTTACACTAAATAAATTTCACTAAAATAAAAATGGGCTAATTACTCAAATAGACCAAGTGTTTTGTCCATTTGTCAAAATGCCCCATGTTACTTAAACTTTCAAAAATAGACCATGCCACTAAGCTACTTTATGGCTTTATGCTACATTATGCTACCTATGCAACTTTAACAAAATTACCAGAATGTTCATATGTACCAATGTATAAAATGCAAGTACAAGTTGTGTAAGATGTGTAAGTGTACTTTTATGCGACTTTTACTTTTTTAATAATTTTTATTTTTCAAATACTTTTATAATTAATATATTTAAACTACTTTGTTATGCTACTTTTTGTGTTAAATGATTGAACAAATTGCTTTTTTATTGTCCCTTTTTTACATACATTTTTTTCACTCTCAATTTTTCTCTCATTTTTCTATTTATCTACAGTTATTTAGTTTAAACTAATATTTTTTCTCAAGCAATCTTTCACACAATATATTCATCTGTTTTCTCTCTCTCCCCCAAAACCCACCATAACTTCATATCCTCACCACCTCATTTCCGGTATCCGTTTATATTCCGGCATGACTATACAACCTCGAAAATAGATCGGTGGTCTCCGGATCCATATACAGATCCTGGCAGATCTGTAAATTAACCAGCTCTTTCGCTAGATCTGTTGTGGTATGTTTCGTCACAAACTCCAACTATTGCAAATCACCTACCACCACCGATTGAAATGATTTTGTATTCAGTTTTATAGTGTATGAGATTTGCAGTTTGGATAATTGGAGATGGATATGTAGTGTTGGATTCAGTTAATACGAATGAAATGATTTTGAGACTAGTAAGTCATAAAAGATGAGACTATTGCGTCTCAAAACCATGTTTGGCAGTTAGTATGGTTGATCATTTGAAATGGATAGGCAGCAGTAGCAGTTTTTGTATTGGTATGGTAGTTGTTGCTTTTTTATGTTTAGGCAGTGTTTGGATTCTTGTTTGTATTTGTACTTGCCCATTCTCAGGGGTCGTCTTTGGATTTGGGCTATCGCTTAGTAATTACTAGTTGTTCAACCATTCTGACAAAGTATAATTGATATGCATTACTTAACATCACAATTATTTGTATAAAAATGGACCAATTGATCAATATTCGTGGCGGTTTTCCGTTAGTATATTTCATTACAGTTATAGAAAGATATTTTTAAAGTGTTGGTACCTGTGGCTTTGATGTCATATACTTATAGAATATCATATTTCCTTGTGTAAGTAAAGGGCGTTTGCAAGTTCTTCTAACAGAGACATGGTTATTCAGTATCACTTATGTATTTCTTGTTCTTGATCTCAGTGATCGCACATTTGGCGGGGCTTGTGCACCTGGTGGTTATACCTTCAATACCTCTTTAGCTTCCATGCATTCTTATCTTGGTGGTAAGCATCTTAAGGGCTCTTATTGTGACCTTTTTATTATTGGGAGCTCTAACTAGTCACACAAAATGTATAAGAGGTTGAAGATACTCACAATAGGCTAGCTTTTCTTGATGGAGGTGTCGTATTGCATGTGCCATTATTTTATCTTGAAGGTATGCATTTACATGTTAGCACTCCTTAATGACAGGGCTCTTTATTCACAGCTTATGGCTAATACTGTTATTTGCAATCTCACGTGTAGTTTTGCTTCCATATTCCAATTTCATAAGTGCATGTTCTGAATTTTTATTGTTGAGCATCAGTCAATTTGTCCTCTTATAAGTAATCCATAAGTATTGGAATATTTTTATTGTTTCCCAAATCTCTTGTATTTTTTCTTGTTTACAGTAGATTACTTGTATGGCATATCTACATGTGGCATTCCAGTTACATACACTCGGGGTCAATTTATTGTGTTTTATCTAATACAGATCAAATCGAGAATTTAGCTAAAGGGGACGTCAAATGGGTAAAAAGTTTCTCAATGTGTTTCTAATTTATACAACCCAGTACAACATTTGTTTCGAAAATATATTACAAAAGTTCTAATGACTTCGTAAAGCGGGAAAAAGCGTTTTTTTAATGTGTACTATAAATGTGCAGTTTCAACCCGAACCTGTCTTGAACCTTTACCGGACTTACCCAATAACCACCTCTAGATATACCACGTATTCTTGGCAATGCCCTCACAATAAGTTTACAAGTAAAACCTTTTGGAATAGCAAGATATTACTTAGGATGAACGACGGTTACCTGTTGAGAGTCGACTAATTTGTCCTCTACTTCTTTCTCAAGGATTTCTTTGGTTGATGCACTCACATCCTGCACCTCCTCGACATAGTCTATTGTTGTAGCACTTTCACCGCTACTTTCGGTGTTTCATCTTTAAATTCATTGTGTGAAGTTATAGTATAATAATTCTCTTTAACCTCTGAATCCTTCTTCTCTTCAGTTTCTGTAGTTTCTTCTTAGTCTTCATCTTTGGAAGAAGTTATAGTTTTCTCATTAATCTTTATTTCGGAGCTATCAGAAAGCTCTAAAGCTTCTACAGATTCAACCTTTTTTGACCTAGCTTCTTCACATACCACCTCGACAGCCTCTTCACAAACCTCCTTTTCGGTGATCTCTTGCTTGAATTCTATTTTTTGCTCCATTTTTTCCTCCTTTTTCACCACTTGTTTGTATGACTTCGTTATATTCCTTCGGGGTTTCTCTAGTCTCAACAAGCTTCTGTTCAGCGTCTTCATCCTCGTATTTTTGTTGTAATTCCTCCTCAGAGACTGCAGCTGGATCCTGTGAGCATGTAACTTCATCATTCTCAACAACCTCTTCAGCGTGCTTTTCCGCTTTTTATGTACATTCTTTTTCCAGTACTGTTTGCGTCGAGAAGCAAACATCAGTGGGAGTAGCATTTTGTGCACTTGTAACGCCATCCTCACCTTCGTCCTTATCTAGCATGTTGAACGCTTGGCCAAGTTCTTGATCTTCATCTTTGTTAGGACTGTAATTGGGGTGGAAGTTTCATATTCAATCGTCTCTTGTTTTTCATCACTCTGAGTAGCAACTTCTTCATTCTTCTCTTCATGTTCTAAAGTCTCTGCTTGAGGTATTTCTTGTGTTGAGATAATACAATCATTAGAGGTGACGTCACACAACAACTCATTTTGCACCTCTATTTCAACAAGTGGATCAGTTGCTTTGGTTTTCTCTTCCTCTAGCTCAATTTTCTTGACATTTTCCTCGGGTATTTGTTCTATGATGTCCTGTGCTCCGTTTCCACACTTCTAGGTTGTCTAAGAAAATATATTATCAGTAAATGGAAGTGGTGAAAGAAAAGAAGTGATAACTTGTAAGAGCTCAAATTTTTTAAAAACCAATATGTGTGCTACCATGGCTTCATCATTAATAATTGTCAATGTTAGTGGTAACCGTGAAAAACAGTTGCTTCTCCGTGGTACCCTTGTAAATTATTCAGTTACATAAACAAGTTATCTCCATACATAGATTCTCTTTTTATCTATTGAACGTCGTAGATATGTTTATTATCTCTTGTGGCTGTGGTAAAAAGATGTTTTAACTCGATTGTGCAGGTTTGTGTTTACAGGGATACTGATGATGGGAGAATAAGATTTGCAACTACTGGGACAACCGTTGAGGTGCTGGAACCACTCATGACTAATATAAGGCTAATTGCTTATTAAAAGTGGCAAAAAATTGAGTTAGCATAATTACCTAAGACAACTGGTTACCAAAAGTAGAAACTGTAACGAAGTTAGTTACTTATGTATTCAGACAGGTATCTGATATAATGTGATTCTAGTATTGATTTGATGTTCTTTTTGCTGTTTTAGATTCGGCAATAACGACGGTTGGAGGATGGTTCCATAAATGTAGTTACCTGTTGTCAACAGCGGTTTCGTTTAGAACGTCGTTGCATCGAATTCATGTTGATATCTCTTTTTACAAATATTTCTAATAATATAACTTGTTTTTAGCCGTGTGGTGAGATTCAAATCATTGAAGAAGATTTGCCACTGAGAACACCACGAGATGCTGTTGTAACAGGACAGCGTGCAATAGATCTATCTTGGCTTAAATGAAGAAGAATGAAGGGAGAAGAAAAAAAAACTCATATCCTGCATTTAAGTGTGGTTTTAGTTGCCACGTTATTAGTTTTTTTTGTTTTAGTACCACTGTTGTGATGAAAAAAGGCAAGATCTTTTATTTTTATTTCTTGTTTTTAGTTTTTTATTTTATTTTGTCTTTCATGATGTAAATTGGAAAATTCATTTACTTGGAAAATAAAATTGACTTTCTAAATGCTTCTATGGTTTATGTCTTTCTGCTTGTATATGATTATCAAAATAAAGAATGTTGTCTTGTATGACTAAAATTTGATCTAATGTTATCTCGGATACAAACGAATAAATCCTAACCCAAAAAAGTGACCCGAAAAAACGTGACCCGAAAAAACTGTACCCGCAAAACCCAACCAGAAATTCCAGTATAAAAAACTCTATAGTAATTGTGTGTACATACCCTGTTTAAAAAAACATAAAGTCGCATAAAAAGTAGTTTAAATATAATAATTATAAAAGTATTTGAAAAAATAAAAATTATTAAAAAAAGTAAAAGTCGCATAAAAAGTACATTTACACATTCTTACACAAGTTGTACTTGCATCTTACACATTTATGGTGAATAAGGACATTTTGATAAATTTGTTAGAAGTTGGATAAGGTGGCATAAGGTAGAATAAAGTAGCTTAAGGTAGAATAAGGTAGCTTAAGGTAGTATAAGGTAGCATAAGGTAGCTTGGTTTATTTTGGAAGTTTTAAGTAGCATGGGGCATTTTAACAAATAGATAAAGCACTTGGTCTATTTGAGTAATTAGCCCAATAAAAATATAACATAAAAGATTAAACTCCAAATTTACAAATTTATTTTTATAAAACACACTTCTTCAAATTTGGAAATCTAAACTAAAAAGTAACAAACAACAAACCAAAAGAGTAGAGAATATAGATATATTTTTATTAAGAAAAATGCACAAACTTATCTCTATCTTCTTCTTTTCAATCCAAATTCACACACGCAAATATGGATTTGTGTGAATAAAAAAAAGAAAAAGAAAAGAAGAAAAAGGATGGGCCCATTGTTTGTTCTGTTTTACTCACGCCGATTAATCAACGAAACACCTAGCGAAGGACGGTGAATAGGGGGTGTGGGTGGTGGCTAATGGCGGCGAGGTGACCTCAGCCATGGCGAGCCTAGCTCGTTGCTACACCCTTCCCTCTAATAGTATGTAAGGGAGTTACTCCTACTCATAAAGGTAAGAGCTCGATTGTTGAAAAAAAAAGACCTCACTTTTAGATAATTTATTTAGGTACGAGCCATCGGAAGAGGCTTTTAAGGCAACTACCAAAGTCAGTCAGCAAGCTTAGTCGTTCTTGCTAGTTCGAGTACAAGACTTCGGTGTAATAGTACTATAATGGTTTTGACACATACTAAGGACTTATTTTGTAAACCAACTGATTGTGCTTTCATTCCAGCTAACGAAGCTATGTCTAATCTCTAATACAATTTAGTTTAATTACCGTGGGTATTCTCGATTTGCGAACACCCTTAATCAATCGATGACGTGAGATTTTTTTTAAAGAATATTTACTCTCGCACTTGAACTCATTATAGTCCCTCAAAGACCAAGAGGTCACTTGTAAACTCTTAGTTTTGTTTGAGCTTATCTGATCAAAGAGCAACCTTATTATTCAACCAAATGTTTATCCGAAATATACTTTGTAATTTTTTTCTTCATTCAAATAAAGTACTATATTATGGATTGAAAAGTTTATCTTTTTGTCCTTGTCTTAAGGGGTATTTGATTAAACTTATGAATTAAGGCTTATAATACTTTGTTAAGTGGTTAGTTTAGCTTATATAATTAAGAGTAAATTACAAAATATATTCGTATGTGTTGGATATTAGGAGCAACCTTAAATATAGTTTAGGAACTTAAGTGTACTTTGTAATATAGATTATGAATAGACTAGTATTAGGAAGTATTTAGGCTAACATACTTAAGTTGGTTTATAAGAAGTTTCCTATTTGACTTAAGAAGGTGCCTACCCCTCATCTCTGTAAATAGGGATGAGGGGGATCCTAGTTCATTGAATTTTTCTTCCTCAATGTAGTCTTAATTAGGGTTATTAATAAAGAGAGGTTTGAGGGTATTTCGTGTGCATATATGTTTGTCGGTTCTTTGTAGTCTCTCGTGTTCTCAACTTGTGCTCGATACAACTCGCAATCTAGCGGTTCCGCGTTATTGAACTTCAGGTTTGTTTTCAGTATTGTACAACAAGTGGTACCAAGAGCCAGGTTAGTCGTGGTCTGAAGATCGGCGCTAGATTGAAGAAAGAGATTCGTGAAGAAAAGGGTTTTGAATTTTTCGAATTATTTTTCTTGAGTTGCAGGTCTGAGCGAGACGAAGAAGACGAGTAACATACTGTTTTGCGTGAAGATAACAAAGGCAATTCATTGATTGGTTGGCAATAAAGTAAGCTAAAGAAAAAACAAAAAATTGATTTATTTATTGAATCTGTTTTTTCTTTCTTTTTGGTAAAGTATATTACGTGTGGGGTTTCGAAATATACTTATATATCGACTTCGGGTATCGTCTTTTAAGGTTTTTTAAAATTCGATTAAATCAATGGTTCTTGTTGCGGGTTTTTGTGGTTCAAGTTTGATCGTGGTTTGCTTGGGTTTTCAAGTTTATGATCAGGTTTACTTGTACGTGATCGAGGTTTAGGGTTTTCTAATTAATTCGATTTGCAAGAAGGGATCTTTACGCAACAAGGGAGAAAAAATATGTCATCGTTAGCGAAGTTTGACGTCGAAAAATTCGACGGGTCTAATGACTTCAGGTTGTGGCGTGTGAAGATGCGGTGTCTATTAATTCAACATGGTTGGGAGGCTGCGTTAGATCCATTCCCAGATACCATGACGGACGCTCAGAAGAATGCGGCGTTGAAGACGGAAGTCTATAAAAAAAGCACACATGCCTTACTCTTGTGCTTGGTATAAAGGTGGGGGATCCTATTATATTCTTCTTCCTCAATGTAGTCTTTATTAGGGTTAATAATAAAGAGCTAGTTGAGGGTATATCGTGTGGATGTATGATTGTCGGTTCTTTGTTGTCTCTCGTGTTCGCTACTTGTGCTCGATACAACTCGCGATCTAGCGGTTCTGCTATATCGAACTTCGGGTTTGTTGTCGGTATCGTACTGCTGGGAATCTAAGTTTGTTAGATTCTATGATCATAGATTTAAACACAAATTAAGCTGTTAGATAGTCACTTGCCTGTGCCTAGGAGGCAGGCAAGTATCGCAAGACTCACAGAGATCTAAGTATCTATGAGCAACCTCAGAGGAGTCCATGTCAGAGACATTGTCAAGGAAGTCGAAGATTACTTGAAGACATACTCATTGGCTGTGATGGATAACAGCCAAGATGTATCAGGGACTCTGAGGGGTTGAGGGTTAACAGGGGTGGAAATACCCTGGTAACACTCAGCACACTTTGGACATGCCATTTGTGTGTACGAGACAATGAAGAAAAAGGAAACTGTTTCAAGATCTGTTTCCTTAAAGCATTATGGCAGACTATCAAGAATAGAAGAGCATCTTGTGACAGATGTCTGAAAAGTGAATGTCTTGTGTAGTCACCATCAACTAGTACTTAGGTCAACCTCGTATCACTATAAATAGGATGTGTATCCCAGCATTAATGTTCAACACTTTAAGAATATTTACACCATTAATGCTTAGAACTTATTGAATCAAACAGTTGTGACTATATTCATAAGTTAAGGTTTTTAGTTGTTCAAAGTGTGCACAACACATTGTCATCAAACGGTGTTATCTATAACACTTGTAATTCTTTATTATACAATAATAAGATTACGTTTGAAAAGTAATAACTTGTGTTGATTAGTTGAGTTTAGTGTTTCTAGCATTGATTAGGGACTTTCAATTGGTATAAGAGCGGTGTTTGATATTAAAACCTTCAAGAAACATCGTTCTCAGTTTTATAATCAAGATCCACCATGCCAGAAACTTCTAACCCACCACAATCGCCTTCTAGAAAAAACAACAATACATCACCATCTTCACCAAGACTCACCCCTCCACCTCCTAATGACGATGATCTACCCCAACTTCTTGACTCAAGAGGCGGATCACATGTCACCAGCATACCAGTCTTTGATGAAGAAGATTTTGCTAGTTGGAAAAGTCAATTCCTTGTGTATCTCGATGGACTTGAACCATTTCTTCTAGAAATTCTAGAAAATGGTCCTTATGTTCCCATGGCGCTTACCTCTACTGATGAAAACCCTCTTCCCAAACCTCTCAAACAATGGACTCCAGCTGATAGAAATATGGCAAACCAATATAAACGTCTCAAAAGCATCATCATATCCTGTCTTCCCAAACACATCATGAAGTCTGTCATTCAGTGTCCCACAACCAAGCAAATGTGTACAGACCTCATCCTTGGCCATGAAGGACCCTCTGAAACCAGAGAAACCAAGATTCAGGCACTCAGACTTCAGTTCAATGCTTTCAAGTCACTTGAAGGTGAAAAGGTTCAACAAACCTATACAAGGCTGAATATTCTTCTCAATGACCTCGCTATGAATGATGTCACCATTGGTCAAGTTGAGATTAATGCCACATTTGTCAACATCCTTCCAAGAAAGTGGCTGAGTATGAATCAGACTCAGAGAGCCAATAACTCAATCAAGAATGACACCTTAGCTCAACTTTATGGAAAGTATAATTATGAAGAAGGGCTGATTGATACTATATACAAGTCAGAGACTGAAAGATTTGTAGTTCAAGGAGCAACTTCCAAAGCCTTAATCTCTGCACCACATCCTCATGACAGCGACTCTGATGTTGAAGAAGACACCCGCAGCAGCCAAGAGTTCTTGACAGACCTTAATGTTGAGTTTCATGAAAGAGCCTTGCTAGCCAATCAAAGAAGATTCTTCAAAAGATCAGGGAGAATAGGATCATCTAGTAAACAAACTGACAGATCAAAAGAAACTTGTTTTGCCTGTGGAAAGCTTGGACACTTCCAAAAAGACTGTCCTTCCACCAAGACATCCTCACCTTCCTATCCATCATCTTCCACCAAACCTTACAAGTTCAAACCACAACACAACAACTCATCTCACCAATCCAACTCATCAGACAATGAGAAGAAGGATTACAAGAACAAGTACAAGGCACTTAAAGCTGAGTTAGAACATATGAATTTGAAGCTTGAAGCTCTGTCTAAGAAGAAAGGAGGTGATAAAAAGACAGAGAAAGGGTTGGTAGCTAAAGCATAAGATTGGAATGATGAGCCGCTGACTTCAGATGAGGAAGATACTACTAGAGTTAGGGCTTTCATGGTTATAGCTGAGGATGAACCAGCTGTTGGGAAAGGTGATGCAAGATCAAGACAATGGGTTGACATCACAATGAAAAAGGTACACATGCTTTTATCTATGTCTGATAGTGATGAACGCAAACATGTCCTTGATTACACCATTGTTGATTTGCACTTTGCTGAGGAACAAAGAAAGAACCTGCTTGATAAGTTTCACTCTGTTAAAAATGAACTGCTAAATGCTAAATCTGAATGTGAAACTCTCAAACGGGTTAATTTAGAGAAAATATCCCTTCAAAATGAAGTCAGTAGGTTAACCTTGAAGAATAGTGCCTTAAATGATCAAGTATCTGAATTAAACAAGGTTATTGAAAAATGGCTGTGTAGTAGGTTCACTATAGATCAATTGCTTAATGATGAACTGCCTACTGACATTAAAAGGGATGTATCTGCTAAGAAAAATAAGCTGAAAATTCTCACCAAACCCAAAGAGATTGTTTTTAAATCTAAAGAGACTATTCATATGTCAGATCCCATTTTGACTTATGACCCTGTCTCTGAAGATGTGGCTGAATTACCACCTTTACCCAAACTCTCTGGAGTTGAACCCAGCAGTTCCTCAAGAGGAGCTAAGGGTGAACTTAAAACAGATGTTGAGAAACCACCAGCTAAAATATTTTCTGTACCTGCTAAACAATCTGTTAAGCAAGTTGCATTTAAGCCTGTCTCAACAAAAGCTATGAACAAAGTTGACTCCTCAACTGAAGAACGCATGTTGTTACTAATGAAAGAAGTATAACTCTTAAAACAACACATTAAGCCTTCCGCTGAATGCTCTACTTCTCGTGAACCTAAGTCTGTCCTAGGTGAACCCAAGGGGAAAGGTTAGTCAAACCTTATTGCAATATCTGTAAGAACTCTCATCACATGACCTTAGACCATGATAGACAAATGGCTGTTAAGAGAGCTCAGACACCTTCTAGGGAAAGACAACAGGGTTCTAAAAGACAACAAGGGAACTACAGACCTTATCCTCCCTGTAAATTCTATGGATTCACAGACCATCACTCAGATGAGTGTGGTGACTTCCCAGGTTGTGATATCTGTGGAAGTTTTACCCATGAGAGAGCAAATTGTTCTTCCCATCGCCAAGTTCTACAGGAACTAAAGAGTTGCAAATCAGCAATTCATGGAACCCACTGGAAAGTGGGTTTACCATAGGAACTAACTTGTTTCTATGTATTTGTGCAGAAACATCTTAAGGAATCGGTATGGTATCTAGACAGTGGCTGTTCTAGACACATGACAAGGATTCAACAATACCTACATATATACTCAAGGGAGCCAGGTCCTAAAGTGGTGTTTGGAGATAATTCTTTAGGCGACACAGAGGGATACGGCTCAGTGAACTGCAATGGGATAACTTTTACAAGGGTTGCATATGTGAATGGTCTTAAACACAATCTCATTAGCATCAGCCAATTGTGTGATGCTGACTACAAGGTTTTGTTTACTAAGACTCAGGGAACCATATTCAACAAGAACAATGATGTAGTGCTTATTGCACCAAGAAGGAGAGATGTTTATGTCATCAACATGGTTGCTTGCTCTGAAGACAGCTCAAATTGTTTTCTAGCTAAAGCCTCTGAAAGTGTCAATTGGCTGTGGCACAAAAAACTGTCTCATCTTAACTTCAAGAACATCAACAAGATAGCCACAGAAAACTTGGTTGTTGGTCTACCTTCAGTGATGTTTTCTAAAGACAAGACTTGTTCTGCTTGTGTCAAGGGAAAGCATCACAGGTCTTCTTTCAAGACCAGGCAATCATTTTCTATTGACAAGTTTGAGCCTGTCAAATCTCATACCATTAATCATAACAAATACACCTTGGTCATAGTTGATGAGTTTTCAAGGTATACATGGGTTTTCTTCCTTAGAAGGAAAAGTGATGCAGTTGATACCATCATGTCCTTCATCAGACAGGTTGAAAATATGAATGATGTTAGAGTCAAAGCTCTAAGAAGTGATAATGGTACTGAATTCAAGAATCATCAACTTGAATCTTTTTGTGATGAAAAGGGAATATCACAAAACTTCTCTTCAGCAGGCACCCTTGAACAAAATAGTGTGGCTGAAAGAAGAAACATGACTTTGATTGAAGCAGCCAGAACTATGTTGAATGGTGCAGCTTTACCAAAGCAATTTTGGGGAGAAGCTGTTGACACTGCATGCTATACCCAAAATAGATCAATCATTGTCAAAAGACATGGTAAAACTTCCTATGAATTTTTCAGAAACAGAGCTCCAGATGTCATCTATTTTCATGTTTTTGGATGCCCTGTGTTCATTTACAACTACAGGGATAAACTTGGAAAATTTGATGAAAAAGCTGATGATGGTTTCTTCTTGGGATACTCTCCAACAGCCAAAGCCTTCAGAGTATTTAACATCAGAAGACAAGAAGTAGAAGAAACCTTTCATGTCAGATTCAATGAAGATGATGATGTCATACAGAGAACTGGATTAGAGGGAGATGAAATTGATTTTAATGAAAATGTTTCATTCCCAAGTGATGAATTCTCTGAACCAAGACCTACCTATCATCACCATCATCTCTCCAACACTCTCACTCCTAATGTTCCTGCTTTTGACCCTTTGTCTACACACAACATTGAAGTTCCTACCTCTCAGGAACTTGATGAAGAAGAACCACATCCTTCTTGTAGTCCTTCTTCCTCTACTGCTATTGATGACTCGCCAATTCTTCAAATCCCTGAAGAATCTCCTGCTGATAATGAACTTGTACCCCTTGATATAGCTGAAGTAGACTCAGACACTGAAGTAATCTTTGAAGAAATCCCTCCTAGTCAGCAGGATGAAACTCAAATAGTACCAGCTATTCCCACAAGTGTCCCTGTCCATGATTCCCCAGCTCCTTAAACCAAGTGGTCAAGAGATCAACACATTCTTCTTGTCAACATCATTGGGGAACCTAATGCAGGGGTTACTACTAGACAGCGAATTCATGACTCAGAGTTTGCCTCAGCCAATGAATGTCTCTTTGCTGAATTTCTCTCTCAAATTGAACCTAAGAGAGTAGCTGAGGCTCTTGTAGAAGATGGGTGGGTAGCTGCTATGCGGGAAGAAATCAATCAGTTCAAAAGGAACAAAGTATGGACACTAGTGCCAGCTCCACCTGGTAAGAATATCGCAGGCACTAGAGGGATCTATAGAAATAAGATGGATGAAATTGGAAACATCATTAGAAACAAGGCCAGGCTGGTGACACAGGGATATACACAGACTGAAGGAATTGATTATGATGAAACATTTGCTCATGTAGCAAGACTTGAAACCATCAGAATCTTTCTGGCTTATGCTGCTTATATGAACTTCATTGTGTATCAGATGGATGTTAAGAGTGCCTTCCTCAATGGAGATTTGGCTGAGGAAGTATATGTTGAACAACCTGAAGGATTTGAGAACAGCGAGTTTCTCAATCATGTGTACAGATTACACAAAGCCATGTATGGGCTAAAACAAGCTCCAAGAGCATGGTATGAAACTCTTTCTAATTTCTTACCTAAAAACAAATTTGTCAGGGGTTCTATTGATACCTTCAAGGATAAGAGTGATTTCATCATTGTGCAGATTTATGTGGATGATATCATCTTTGGTTCAACAAATGTTAATCTTAGTAAACGTTTTGCTAAATTAATGACCGAGAAATATGAGATGAGTATGATGGGTGAATTAACTTACTTTTTGGGTTTTCAAATTAAACGATGTCCCAAGGGAATTTCAATTTGTCAAGAAAAGTATGTTAAAGATTTACTTAAAAAATATGACTTAGCTGATTGTGCATCAGTGAAATGCCCCATGCTTCCACCCAACAACATGGGTCCTGATGAGTCAGGGGTCTCTGTTAATGAGACTTTATACAGAGGCATGATTAGGTCACTCATGTATCTAACAGCTAGTCGTCCTGATATCCAGTTCTCCACATGTCTCTGTGCAAGGTACCAAGCTAACCCAAAAGAATCGCATCTAGTGGCTGTTAAGAAAATTTTCAGGTATCTCAAAGGAACACCCTACCTAGGTCTATGGTATCCCAAGGAATCAAGCTTTGATCTCAAGGCCTATTCAGATTCAGACTATGTTGGATGCTGTATTGACAGGAAAAGCACCTCAGATAGCTGTCAAATCCTAGGAGGAAAATTGGTTGGATGGAGTGCTAAGAAGCAAAACTCTGTGGCCATGTCATCAGCTGAAGCAGAATATGTCGCTGCTGCCAGCTTTTGTGCTCAGGTGCTCTGGATGAAAAGTCAATTGGCTGACTATGAAATCTTATATGACAAAGTGCCAATCTTTTGTGACAACACTAGCGCCATTGCCATCTCCAACAATCCTGTTCTTCACTCTCGTACCAAACACATTGATATCAGGTATCATTTTATCAGGGATCACATAATGAAGGGAGATATTGAGCTGCACTTTGTTCCGACAGAGCTGCAACTAGCTAATATTTTCACAAAGCCTTTGGCTGAACCTTCGTTCAATAGGCTAGTTGCTGAGCTAGGGATGCTCAATATCTTAAAGCCTGTGGCTTGATAATAAATGTGTTCATTAAATGACTGATTCTATATTAAATGTTTTTCACATGAAACTAGGTAGTTACTTTCCAAGTAAATGCTAAAAACATTCTCAATATTTAATCATTTATTTTCGAATAACGAGGAGACAAATAAGTTTTGAAAGGTCAAGGGACCCACATGAGCAGTCATTTTCCCACTTTGCATTAAATGCGGTTGAATAATTGTTTTCATATTTGAATATATATATTGTCTCACGTCTCTCCTCACCTACCACTATTCTCATTTCACAATTATCTCTCTCTCTAAGCTTTTTCTCTCTAAACCATCCTCCATTTTCGCTCTTCTTCAACCTTAAATCCATGGCATTCCCAGTTCCCAAGGCAGCAAACGTCAACTTTGAACTCAACGAAAGCATTCTTGCATCGAACAACTCCATTGGATGGCTCAAGGCTCCAACTGAATACTACTCAGATCTGGTTAACTTCATGCAAAATTGTGATGCAAGTGAAGCATTCACAAAATCCCCAACCACCTTCTACCAAGAATACCTTAGGGAATTCTGTTACTCTGCTGAAGTCGTTGATGACACCATTACCTTTATCCTCTCTTACAACGAACACCCATTTGCCTTCTCACTCACAGACTTTTCTAGTGTGGCTGGGTTAAAACATGGTGATGAATGCCTAAAGGTGATTGACAAAAAGGCTGTTAAGGATGCCCTGGCCACACTTAAACCCTTTCACGATGTGAACCCTCCTCTTACACCTGCTGAGGTCCTCTCCAAGTCTCCTCTGAAGATCAAGTATTTTACCCCTATGTGGCGTGTCCTCTTCACCCACATAGTTAAATCCCTGGGAGGAATGCAGGGATCCCAAGATCAAATGTCCTTCAACCACTAATCTATTGCATATGGGATGATCTGGGGAGCTGATGTTGATGTAGGAAGTATTCTCTTCTCCAATCTAGTTGAACAGCTGAAAGGAAGGAACCAAGTCAGGGAAAAGAACATATGCTACGTTCGCTTTCTATCGCTGATCTTCGAAAGCCTGTTGGGTGACAGCTATCATAACTCTGCACTCACTTCTCTGAAGCCCTATCGCATCACATGTGCCATCTACAAGGAAATTGGAACTGAATATGTCCTTGTCACCTCCCACATGCTTAACATTGCAAACAAACAACCATATGTTGAGAAGTCCTTGCTCCCTTCACCAAAGAAGGTGATTACCTCTGGTGTGTCTAACAAGTCTAAGTCTTTGACCTCTGGGCAGCACACCACGACGTCCAAGGCTTCAACTGGCCAACAACCTAAGAAGAAGAAAAACCCATCTTCCTCCCATACCAAAACTGTTGCAAAGGCCAGGGGAAAGAAGACTGTGAACCTCAACACCTCCTCTGTTCCAGATACTCATGTGGAATCAAAGACTTCAACTGACCAACAACAAGGGTCTAGTGTCTCGATGTCAGCCGAGACAACAGGGAACCAGCCGAATTCCGCTGATATCACATAGGTAATCAGTGTAAATTTTTAGAGGTCCACAAGCAGCCACTCTCAAATGTCTGTAAGTGAGAGTGGTGAAGTTAGGGTAATCCTCGACCCATAGAATTCTGTCTATGCACTTAGAACTCTTTAAGACTTCTGTACACCCTGTCTATGCACCAGGGAATGATTCATTTGTGTTTATAAAGCACCCCGATGACCCTGCATCCTCTAGACAGTATTCAGGCAAACAACAACCTGAATACATATATGTCTCGACCTTGACCAGCTGTACCTCACACAGCCTCTTGGTTCCCTTAGAAAAAGAATCCCAAAAGTTTTACTTTTAGGGGAGCTGAATAATCATCCTCAGCTCTTCTGGGGACAGCGTAATAAGACGATCTTAACCCATATCTTTTCACCTTAAAAGAATCCCAAAGGATTTATCCTTTTCAGTGGGAGCTGAATCATCACCCTCAGCTTTCCTAGGGACAGCGTAACGGGCGACCTTCACCCACATATGTTTCATCATTAAAAGAGTCCCAAAGGTTTCTTAACCTTTTGGGGGGCTGAATAATCACCCTCAGCCTTCCTAGGGGCAGCGAATGGCGATCCTCAACAACATATGTTTCACAATCAAAAGAGTCCCAAAGGTTTTTAACCTTTTGGGGGGGCTGAATAATCACACTCAGCTTTCCTAGGAGCAGCGAATGGCGATCATTAACCATATAATTTTCACCCTTAAAAGAATCCCAAGGATTTATCCTTTGGAGTGGCTGAGTAATCACCCTCAGCCTCTCTGGGACAGCGAAATGGCGACCATTCCCCTTACTTATTTCCCTGTTACTAATAAAAACAACTTACAGGCTGAAATTTTACAGCCAGACACAGAATCCCTAGAGCAACAAGATAAAGAGGCTGATACAATCATTCAGGATCAACCAAATGACGAAGAGCCCCTGCTTGATATTGAAGAAGAAGTGTTGTCATTAGTTGATGATTTCTCTGAACCTGAATCGATGCTTGAGGATGAAATCCCTGAGGGGATGTTTGAGGAGGAGGATGAAGAAGAAGAAGATGATCAACAATCTGTGTCTCCTCCCAAAGAAATAGTTGTGTCCACACCAGCTGATAATAACACTCCTCCTCCCAAGGAAGCTGTTGTCACTCCCACCCCTGCTACCTCCACCACAACAGTCTTCCAAAGACCTGCTTATGATCCAAATGCTGAATTCCTTATGTTTGATCATCCTGCCCAAACCAACTTTGATCTTTTGCCAAGGGGGGATGATTATGCTCAACAAAGCCTGAACATCCATAATCTTCAGCCTGTTCATCATCAATCAGATATTGAACGCCTATCAAGAAAGATGGATGTTATCAAGTCTGAGATGCATAACTTCACTGTCACATTTCCAGGGATCATCAAGCAGGCAGTCACAGATGCAGACACTGAACCCATCAAGGATGGTGCGAGAAAAGGCGTATCACAAGGACTTACTCATTTGTCCACAAGAATCAAGGATACCATTGTCACAGAGGTCCCTGCTCTCTTTCATGAACATGAGTTAACAATGCACAGAGAGTTTGAAGTTGTTCGTAGCAGGCAATATCGTCATACAAACTTCATCATTAATCGTGTTCAGGGCAACACAAATGGAAATTGCAACCTTCTGTTGAAGATTGCCAGAGCTTCAAGGACAAGGCAACGTGATATGGCTGCCTCTGTTGAACAGATTGCAAGACACTTTCAGGCACGTTCATCCAAACGTCTGAAGAGACAGGCTGAATGTGAGGGGGAGAAGGAAAAGGTACTTAACCTTGAATCTGCCAAACAGGGCTCAACATCTGCTGATAACACCATTTCTTCACCTGTCCCCCTCCAAGTCATCACACCTGTTATCATACCTGATGATGAGGATAACACTAATGGGGAGCAACAAAATAATGATGGAGTTGATTCATCAAAGTCCCTGACTTTGGTTAACACCAGCGAGTCTGGGGATGATGGTGAACCAGCTGCCAAGAAGCTAAAGTTTACTGTTAGCTCCCTACCTAAGGCCATACAAACTCAAGCTCACACAGCGTTTATCAAAAGAGCTGAGGAACTGAAAAACATGAGCATGGAATCCTCTGTCTCGAAGAAAGGAAAGGAGATAGTTTTGGTTGACACAGATACCAAACTAAAGAAGATAGCTGCGATGCTAGAGACAGGAGGATCCATCACAGACCTTTCCCAATTTTCAACCTTCACACCTTCCAATGAGAATCCCTTAACACCTGAAGAAATAGAGAAACAGGCTGAGGAATTCAAGAGACTAAATGAAATCAAGAAAGCCAAGGAACTAAATGAGGCAACTCTGAGGAAGATGACTCCACCTGAAAGGGAGAAACAGAGACAAAGGTTGAGGGAAATGGAAGCTAAACGCGCAAAGGCACTAAGAAAAGTAAAAGCTAATTATGATGCCTGCGTTAACAACAGGTATGCACCTGGCAAGATAACCAAGTTCAAATACACAATTCACAAGTCCACCAACACACCACGGATGATTTTGTGGAGAGACAACCAACAGGGTAATATGAATGTATTTGAGGACTTCAGGTTAAAGAAACTTGGGTTATCTGAATGGTTTGAACTTGAAGCCTTGGCTGCCAAAAGAACTGGTCAGGAAAATTTTCTTTTTCTTAAAACTCTTAAGGCTAAGTTCACCTGGACCAAAGAAACAACAGCCAAACTCAAAATAGACCCCCCACCACAGCTATTTGAACAAGAACAGCCAAGATGTATCAGGGACTCTGAGGGGTTGAGGGTTAACAGGGGTGGCAATACCCTGTTAACACTCAGCACACTATGGACATGCCATTTGTGTGTACGAGACAATGAAGAAAAAGGAAACTGTTTCAAGATCTGTTTCCTTAAATGTCACACCCCTCCATGGCGGAATATGAGGCGCGACGTATGGATATCATCACAACAACAGCGTGTCTATAGAGAGAACTATATGAATTAAAAATGTCATAAAAGGTGACACAAATGTCATGACAATATCTCATCAATGCAGGAGTCTAGGTAAGTAGGTAACAGTCCTACCTCTTACCCAAGACAAACAAATAACACAAACAAATCAACATATAGGTTCATAGTATCACTTATTGAAACAAACAGAAAAATAAACTAAGAAGGAACATGGATCTCCTTCTAAATGCATTCCTACGCGACTCCAATCCTAGTCACATATGTTCTCACGCTTAACCACTTTATCACCTGAAAGAGACACAAAAACACGTCAACATAATGTTGGTGAGAGTCATAGGTTTAGACTCCAACCGAAAAACAGATTAAAATAAGCTGTGAACCACCATAAACCACTAAACATATGGACAATGTGCTACAAATATGCATTAACAACTAACATTCAAGATCAATCATTCCAAACCAAAATCCAAGGCTCCCAGCCTTACCAAACACTAGGCGCCCATACACCTATGTACCAATCCCAAGGCCCCACCTTGTCATTATCCATTGGTACCATAGATGCTCACACATCTATGTACCTCCCCAAGGCTCCGCCTTGTCAACATCCCCTTGGTACCAAGTCAAATCACAAAACAATCATGAATCAATTAACAGTTAATTACATAAGTACACACAAGTCCATCACCAATCATGAAACATTCACAGCAACAATTTACAAAACCATAACAAGTGTCTCTTTCATCCCATCCGGAAGTCAAAATCATTAAAAGATATGGGACTATGAAACTCACCTGATTGAGCTTCTCCAAAAGTCCGCGCACTAGCAAAAAGCTAACAAACAAAAGCACACAATCAAAACATGAACCAAACACTAAGATGGCTCATCAACCTATGATGGACATCTAAAATTCTCCAATATATATACCTCATTTATATGCTCTAAGCATCTCATTACACCCCTCTATAAAGCCCTTAACTCGGTTTACTTCATAACCCGTCCCGTTAACATTTTTCCCAAAACAGTCGCGGTTTTTAGGTCTCCAAACTATAAGCCAAACGCCCACCTAAACATACCCATGATCTCTATAAAAGAAACCCTATGCCCTTACATATGTTAGCTAACTCCTCCCTTTCGACCCAACCTTAAAGCTACTTTTAAGGCCCCGATATATATATATATATATATATATATATATATATATATATATATATATATATATATATATATATATATATATATATATATATATATATATATATATATATATATATATATATATATATATATATATATATATATATATATATATATATATATATATATATATATATATATATACTTATGCCTATCCGCATTTTACCGATTTTGAACATACAAAAAGTTTGTTATGATTAGGGGGTCTTACCCTAACCCATTTGCTTAGCCACCCTTCAGGTCTCTTATTTAATATATAAACCAACACCCATGCTCATTAGAGGGCTCAAGTGTACTCCTAAGTATCCCAATCACCTTAAAACGTTAAATTAAACCCCGACTGGTTTCAAAACTGTTTTGACCTCCGACTGTTGTAACCTGTTTTTGACCCACCTCCCGACCTCCAATTTAGTTCTTGTTTTTTGAATTTGAAAGCCACTTCAATTACCTATTCAGGGATGCTTGGATCGCAAAATAAGAGTTCGTAGAACTCTAGATATGATCAAAACAAGTGACTCAAAAATCTGCCCAGTTTTTAAAAAACGAATTTAAACATGATTAAACCCTAATTAACATCACTAATAATCACCAATCATTGTCCTAATCATGTTAATCGTTATAAAACCCCTAATTACAAATCTATTAAGAACACTAATCCATCATATAAATTGATTATATAAAACTTGAAGCCTTAATGTTATAAAACAAGAAAACTATAAGAATTAAATCAAGATTTTTACCTCAAATCTTCAAAAAAATTATTTTTGATGAATCCCTAAATTAGGGCTTGTAAAAATTCGGCCAAAAGGGGAGAAAATAAATGAAAAACTGATTTTTTGATATAAACATGGTATTTATATGTTTTATTAAAAAGGCTTTTCCAAATTGGGCTCAAGTTGGGTCTTTTGGCCCATTATCTTTTCTTTTTCTTTTCTAGTCGGTTTAAAACCCGATTCATATATATTTTGTTTATTATTTTATTTTCTTTTTAAGACTTATTAATATATTATTAATAATACCTTAATTTACCCTAATTTATTTCAGCTCCTAAAACCTCCAAAACCTCAAAACCGTAAAACTAGTCAAATTTACGCGTTTACCGTAAAAGACGTAAAATATACAGTTTTAAAAAACATCTTAAATTTTGAAATAAACTTTATAACTAAGTCCTAAATGACTTAAAATCATCCCGAAAAATACTCACATGCCTAAACACCTTACCCGAGACCTCTAAATGCTAAACCCCAAATCCTAAAAGAAATACGATTTACTATAATACTTATACGTATACGTAAACACCAAAATAACACCATTTCATTTCATAGTCACCAATTTGTGACCTCATGAACATGAAATAACCGTTCCTCGATTTACTTATGAGTACCATATACCCATAAACGATGTTCACACCAACTTCGTTCACGCAAAATAAACACGTAAACACACAAAACACATAGTCACACATAAAATAACCTAAAAATAAGACCGAGTGACGAACCTCAAAACCACGGTTGTCACATTAAAGCATTATGGCAGACTACCAAGAATAGAAGAGCATCTTGTGACAAATGTCTGAAAATTGAATGTCTTATGTAGTCACCTTCAACTAGTACTTAGGTCAACCTCGTATCACTATAAATAGGATGTGTATCCCAACATTAATGTTCAACACTTTGAGAATATTTACACCATTAATGCTTAGAACTTATTGAATCAAACAGCTGTGACTGTATTCATAAGTTAGGGTTTTTAGTTGTTCAAAGTGTGCACAACACATTGTCATCAAACGGTGTTATCCATAACACTTGTAATTCTTTATTATACAATAATAAGATTACTTTTGAAAAGTAATAACTTGTGTTGATTAGTTAAGTTTAGTGTTTCTAGCATTGATTAGGGACTTTCACGTACAACAATGTGGTTTGAACTTTCTCACACAATACGTCCTTGGCTAAAAGTATGACATTATGCACAACATGTTAGGTAAACGTTTGCCATAATACATTACTTCCCTCCGGGCTAACGATGCAAGCAATTTTCGCTTTTTCAAACGAGGAATGTGTTTTACAAAAAGATTTTAATATTTTCGAAAAAAAATTTTGATATTTTTTTTCAAAAAAAGGGTGTTTTTGTTTTTTTGAATTTGTTTTCCTAAAAGTTCTTTTTTCCAAAAAAGATTAGTTTTTTTTGAATTTTTGTTTTTATTTAACTAAAATTAAAATACTAGAGTAATATATTTTTGTTTTTCTTAGTATTTAAAAAAATATAACTAAATTCTTTAAAAACAGTAAAAGAATTTAAAATTGTTTGAATATTTGTATCTTTTTTAATATAAAAGTAAATTTTTTCGAAGATAAAAATTTTAAAATATTTGTCCACTTTAAATTCTATATTTTTTAAAAAGTTTAAAAATATCTTAAGAAAACATAAATAAATCTAATGAATTTCTAAAAAAAATGATCTTTTTTTGGAAGAAAAGAATTTAGCTTTATAAAAAAAACTCAAAAAACGTAAAAAAAAAGTTAACCTTTTTAACTTGAAAGAGTGAATTGTAAATGGTTTTAAACAATTTAAATTTAAATGTTAAGAACATAGATATATTAAATTCTTTTTAGTTTAGTTTTTTCTCGAAGAAAACTAAATTAATTTACTTTTTCTGAAAAAAAGGAACTATTATTTTCGAAAAATAATCAAAAAAGAAAATTTCAAATTTTTTTCATTGAAAAATTAAACTTTTCTTTTTTTGCAAATTACAGAGAACCGACAAGGAATTCCCCTGTTATAGGTTCTATCCATATTAATAATACCTTAATTTACCCTAATTTATTTTAGCTCCTAAGACCTCCAAAACCTCAAAACCGTAAAACTAGTCAAATTTACGCGTTTACTGTAAAAGACGCAAAATATACAGTTTTAAAAAAAATCTTAAATTTTGAAATAAACTTTATAACTAAGTCCTAAATGACTTAAAACCATCCCGAAAAATACTCACATGCCTAAACACCTTACCCGAGACCTTTAAATGCTAAACCCCAAATCCTAAAAAAAATATGATTTACTATAATACTTATACGTATACGTAAACACCAAAATAACACCATTTCATTTCATAGTCACCAATTTGCGACCTCATGAACGTGAAATAACCGTTACTCGATTTAATTATGAGTACCATATACCCATAAACGATGTCCACACCAACTTCGTTCACGCAAAATAAACATGTAAACACACAAAACACATAGTCACACATAAAATAACCTAAAAATAAGACCGAGTGACGAACCTCAAAACCACGGTTGTCACATCACTCCCTCCTAATAGAAATCTCGTCCCGAGATTTACTCCTTAGGATCTTCATTATCAAATAGCTGAGGATACTTGCTCCTCATAAATCCTTCCCGTTCCTACGTGAACTCTAGTCCACGTTCCAAATTCCATCTTACCATAACTACGGTATATTACCCTTTTTTCCAACGTCTTAGCTTCACGACCCAAAATCTCTACCGGCTCTTCGATGAAACGAAGACTCGTATCGATACTAATATCATCTAACGGTACTTGCAAGTCGGTTCTTGCTAAGCATTTCCTTAAGTTAGATACATGAAATAAATCATGCACACTACTCAAATCCTCCGGTAATCTCAACCTATACGCCACTAGCCTAATCCTTCAAGGATTTTAAATGGACCCACAAATCTAGGTGCTAACTTCCCTTTCTTTCCAAACCACATCACTCCTTTCCATGGTGAAACCTCTAGCATAACCTTACCTCCAATCTTAAATCCCAACGGCTTATGCCTCTCGTCCGCACAACTCTCTTGTCGGTTCTTTGCCATTTTCAACCTCTACTTAAGCACTGCCACCACCTCCATAGTTTTCCGATCCACCTCCGGTCCAATACGTTGGCCGCTTCTAACTTCATCCCACTATAACGGTGATCCACCTCATCTCCTATGAATTAACTCCAACAGTTTCTACTACAATTCCTATCACCAGACCTAACGGCTTCTATCCTCTAGGGATTTTCCATCATTTAGAAGTTCTCCCAACCTTTATCACATCCAATGGTATATGCAGGATTGCATAACCAAAAGCTTCCCATAACATTCACATGAAACATGTCATAACCACCATCTCATCCTTGCTTTCCCATGCTCGGAACCAAGTAACTAACAATCCTTCATACTAACAGGTGCTACACCTTTTCTCTAGGTGAACGTTCCATTGTTCGTGACTACTAACCTCTTGCTATAACGGTTTTCCCTTCAATATCACCCCGCCATCTTGACAACCTCTTGATCCCTCTAATCATTCTTCCTCCATACTACTTTTCGCTTGTATTTCCACAATCTTAATTTCCATACCATTTGAAATCCCGTCTTCAGCCTATAATTTAGGTGTTTCCTCCTTTATTCCCAACATCCTCATCAATGGGGAACATGCCCCTATCACCGGTGACTCTCTCTTTGTAGGATAATTATTCCTAATATAATACGTTCTCCAACTATCTCCAAATCTCACGCCAATGCTCTAGGCGTCTTTCTCAATTACCTCTATAGTATGCTCATACCAACCATTAGTCTATCAACGATATACTACGCTTGCTTCGCATCGTTTCTTCCCTTGCCATAATCCTTCATAAGGCATTCCATACCTATTAGGTTAACTTTTACACAAAACCTCCTATTCCATCGCATTTGTGCGCAATCCTTCCAACTTCTCAACTATGTGACTTCTCATTCCTCTTGAAATATGGGATGAATTAGTCCGTCTATTGACTATCACCCAACTCTCATCGTACATATTCCTCCACCGCATTATGTATCACTTCCACCAAATTCGTCCTTACATTGCCCTTTCTAAGCCACTCCTATCTATGTAGGAAGTATAGTCTACGTCCCTTTTCTCCATATGATTGTCCAAGCCACGCAACATAAATGTTGGCGCGTTCTCTGCTTTAGACAACTCAACTCGTGCAACCTACATCCTCCATCCAAACCACCCTAATACGTCATCCATATAGTTCAAGTTCATCTTAGCTACACTTCATTCTTTTTATTCCATGTCTCATCAACCATGCTTGCCTTTCCCAGATGGTACTTAGCCTTGCAATTGTCTTTCATCACTTAACTCCACCCATCACCTTTGCCAAATGTTCAATCAAAATGATTGAATATGTGTTAGAGACATTCATGATCCGTATAGATCATTCTCTACGTCTAGTACCCCAAATGCCTCTAGCATTCTAGGCAAATATAATAGTCCAACTCCACTGACTAAGTCTTATCTAGTTCTTCCAAATCTTCAGTTCCTGCATCGTATAAGCAATCGCCTTTCTTTGTCGTTCTCGTACACCTCTAAATCCTTGCTCCACGTCGTCATGCTTCGCGAATTCATCCAGTCCTTCCGATAATGCCAAGACCGGATCATTATCCAATCACCTCTTCAGCCTCCAAAATGCTTCCTCATCCCTCTTTACTTCGCCCCTTGCTGGTTCCATGATATACCATCATCTCTAACTACTCATCCTGGTCAACTTAATCCTAAAACCCACACTTGAAAATCTCACGTATAATTCCCTTTCCTAACTCCAAAACCAACTCATAATTCGCCTCACTCTCCTTTTTAGACTTTGAGTAGATTAAGATGTCTTCGATACTCCCGATGACAACTCGTTTATATACATAATACGTTCATGCACACTCGGTTCATTGACTCCATGAAAACCGCTAGTGCTCTGGCGAAGCTAAATGCATAACCGTAACCCAAAGCATTCATAGAACATCCTTAGCAGTTTTCAACTACGTCCTACTTGCACCCTCTCTGAGTGGCAATACGATTAAATTCCTACCTCGTTCTAATCGCAAAATTCTACACGTATTCTAAAAGACCAATACTTCCTCTTATTAAACTATTCAACCGCTTTCCACATCCAATCTACTACTAAGCAACTCAACTTTTATCTTGCATTCCTTGCAATTTCTAACAACTCCTGTTTTTAAATCATTCCATCAACAATTGCCATGGAAAGGCACTAACTACAACTCCTCTCACTTCTCCTACTTGCTCTATTCATGGTTCTACCTCAAAGTAATAGGCAAACCTACTAACTCTCAGGAAATTTTCAGAAGACTTACATGCCTTATGAACAATCATAAATACCTTTGAGGTATTATATCCCCTTCCAACACTCTCTATGGCGCGTTATTTGTGCCAATATCCATACATTATACAAATCTCTATTCATCTCCCTTGGCACTCCTAATAGACCTCATGACCACATTAGTTCGTCTACGAACTTCTAACTCTTTCCTCCCCACTAAGGGCATTCCGACCATTCTCTCATGGTCACCTACTTAATCGTGTAGGCGCGACCAAGTCTTTCATATGACTACCTCAACGCTCCCAAATCAATACGCAACCAAAACTACATTCTGAATCCACTAGATACGATCGACGAATCAAACCCACGGATAACTAACGACATTTCACGTGCACGAGTTAAAACAGACCAAAACCACGAAAACTCAAAAGGAAAACTCAAGCAGGTATTAATTCAAATGACTCATGACAAAGAAAAATGATCCAAGAAACACTTAATGGCAACCAAAACATCTTACGCCCGGCGACATATTATTTAAACCGTGCACAAGATCGACTTTTACAAAAGAATATTTTTTTATATTTTTTTTTCTTTACCTCCCCACATCTATGTGACTCAAACAATCTACAAACAACCCTCTTGACGAACTCAAAACTCAACTCAAAGACTAGGTATCCCGTGCATCCCAAATCATAAAAACAAACTACTATTCAAAACTCAACCTTCAACCCGACACTTGTACAATAATTTCGACCAGGATACTGACCTCCCATGACTATACATTCTGAATATTTGAAAAGTACGTTCCGAGTACATAATTTTAGGCTTTTGAATCACCCAAAAATCTTTAAAAACGAACAAGTTACGACCAAAACAATTTTATACTAGTTGTTTTAAAAACTAAAGAATAAACTTAGTGATTAATGCAATTCTTTTAAATGAAAGAAATAATTGTATGTGAAATTTTCATGAACTCAATTTAACCTTGTATAAATAATTATAAATGACGTAAATCGGTTAAACTCAATTATATAAACTATGTAAGTAGAAAGAAATTTTATTTCACTTTATTAAAAAAAAAGTCTTTTAGAATTTTGAAATAAATAATTGTTGATTAAGAATTCTTATGTTACATCTTGTTTCAAACACGATTTCAACACCTTACCCTTATGTTACCGTATACAACCAACTATCTAACCCTATAGTAGATTTCCAAGTCTATTCAATATATACCGACAAAAAGGAATGTAAGACCCAACACAAAAGATTTCATTATCCCAAAAGAAATCCCAATTTATTTCAATATACTTAACACCAAGGACACCATTTTAAAACGGACACGCGAAATAGGAAACTCGAAGAATACGCCACAACGGAGGTTGAATATCTAAAAAGAAGCGAGCTAGCCACCCTCCTAAGGATACAATCGATAATTATAGGGGATCATACATATATAGGCATATCGGGATACATATACTTAAATCCGTCTAACATCTACTATACAAGCATGTATTAACCATCTTTCATGCAATCATACTTAGGAATCCATTGGAGTTATGGTACTTGTATAATTATGTTGGCCACCATACTTATACAATTACCCTTTCCCCAATGCACTCCCTCCTATGATGACACTTATAAGAATTAATACAACACATAACACATATATCCATATACTCATAAGCTCATAACCACATAAACAATAAAGACCAAAACTCCATCCATTAAAAAAAATATAATCAAACTATTGTAATACATAAATCCATAGTCTAGCTAAAACAACATAGACTAAATCCAAAACGAAAACATAATCAGTTATAAGTCATGTCGCCCATAAGAGTGGAAACTGCTTAAAAACTTTCTTATCCACCTACTCCTAATAACTCGAACCACCACATGATTCTTAGGGACATGACTTAAACATCAAAAGAAAAATACTATACCTCAGGTACATAAAATAACTCAACAAAAGACAGAAACTACCATGTACCAAATTATGTACTATAATGTACAATTTAAGCAAAATACAACAATGACTAGCGTGGATGATTATGGTTCAACCTTCACTAGTCACAACCCAAAAAGAAAATAACATGTGGCTAAGTATGAACCATAGTAGTTCATAACTTAACAAACATCACAAAATAACATCCAAACACATCAATTATTATAAAATGCACACATACTCCTATGACGTCTATATACAGGGACCCTTAAGATATAGTCTAGGCTACGCGATTAGGCAACCTAATTCTCTATAACCATTGGCTCTGATACCATTCTGTCACACCCCACCATGGCGGAATATGGGGCGCGACGTATGGATATCATCACAACAACAGCGTGTCTATAGAGAGAACTATATGAATTAAAAATGTCATAAAAGGTGACACAAATTTCATGACAATATCTCATCAATGCAGGAGTCTAGGTAAGTAGGTAACAGTCCTACCTCTTACACAAGACAAACAAATAACACAAACAAATCAACATATAGGTTCATAGTATCACTTATTGAAACAAACAGAAAAATAAACTAAGAAGGAACAGGGATCTCCTTCTAAATGCATTCCTACGCGACTCCAATCCTAGTCACATATGTTCTCACGCTTAACCACTTTATCACCTGAAAGAGACACTAAAACACGTCAACATAATGTTGGTGAGAGTCATAGGTTTAGAATCCAAACGAAAAACAGATTAAAATAAGCTGTGAACCACCATAAACCACTAAACATATGGACAATGTGCTACAAATATGCATTAACAACTAACATTCAAGATCAATCATTCCAAACAAAATCCAAGGCTCCCAGCCTTACCAAACACCATGGTACCATAGGCGCCCATACACCTATGTACCAATCCCAAGGCCCCGCCTTGTCATTATCCGTTGGTCCCATAGATGCTCACACATCTATGTACCTCCCCAAGGCCCCGCCTTGTCAACATCCCCTTGGTACCAAGTCAAATCACAAAACAATCATGAATCAATTAGCAGTTAATCACATAAGTACACACATGTTAAGTTGGATTCACTATGAACACAAGTTCGATCCGGAGGTCGGGGAGGGTAGAAGTGGTGTTTAGTCATGGTAGAGAGAGAAACAAGTAAGAATAAATGTGTGTTTATTCTAGTGACAGAAAGACAAGAAAGAAATGATAAGCCTCACCCCTCCATGGAAGTATGGAGGGGTTTATATAGCACGGGACTTGGACTTTACATATGACAATATTAGTCCCTGCAAGTCCCGGCTATGAAACTAATGTAATTACGTTAGTCGCACACATTTTAAGGCTAACAATCTTCCCCCAATGTGGTGACATACGGAATTACTTACAATGTTCCTAACAAATGCAAATACAACAAAAATATGACAATATTAAGTGCTTCCAATGCTGAGGATGACACCGTTGTCTTCAAGTCTTCTAGAAAAACTTATACCCCAGTTTGAATCTTCTTTGTCTTTGCTTGTTGAGGAACCATTGTATCATGTATGAACTAGATTAACTTCCCCCCAATTCATACCACATGTCTTGAAAAGCTTTCTTCATAGACTTATTTTTGATGAAGCTTCTGAATCAGCTTCCCGCCAAACCAATATCCCTGTCTTGAGCAAAATCTGTAGCTTGAGCAATCTTCTATCTTTGACACTTAAAGTGCACAGCGGAATTTTGTAGAAGAAGAAGCATATCATACCAAGTAACTACTATCTTGACATTTTTAGTCTTAATGAATATGTGTTTGGGGGAACATGTAAGAAATCAGCAACAAATCTTCTCACGCTTGTAGAATACTTCCCCCTGGAACTTGAACTAAGTACTCCAGAGTGGGAACTAAGTTTCCAAAGTACACGTTCTTCCCCCATGATGGTGACGAACTCTCGGAAGCATCATCTGACGTGTACGGTCAAAATCGCGAGATGTTCTTGTCGAAAGTATGATGGTGACGAACACTCAAAAGCATCATCTGACGTGTACACTCAGAATCGCGAGATGTTCTTATCAGGAGTAAGATGGTTAAGAACACTCGGAAGCATCATCTGACGTGTACGCTCAGAATCGTGAGATGTTCTTATCAGGAGCAAGATGGTTAAGAACACTCGGAAGGATCATCTGACAAGTACAATCAGAATCGCGAGATGTTCGTGTCTGAAGCAGAAATCTTTGTTGACATTTTGTAGCTCAAGTTGCTCGTGAGAATTGTTTGCTGATCACATCTCTACTCTTGTACTCTCTGGCTAAACTTACCGACCTCGTATTCTTTCGGCTATCTGTAGTGACCACGGGTGAAGTAAACATGATATTCCAAACTTGAAACCGAAGTACAATCTCCCAAATTTGTTACTTACGCTTAATACTGTGTTGAATGACGAACGGTGCAGAGAAATGTCTCTTAGTACCTTATACATAAAAGAAGAGAGAAGTATAAGATGTAAAACACCCCTTGAAGTATCCACAACTCTAGGTGAGTGTGACACTGAGCACTAAAACGTAACTCCTTAAGTGATAGTTGTCCGTGTCGTCGACCATCCACCCCTTGACAGTGGAAACTAGATAAATCGAGTCTCAATCATAAATGCTGAAGCGAATCATCAATCGATAGAGGGGGTGAAAAGGCTCGATGATGAATTGAGTAGACGCCTTCGTGATATTCCACTTTACCTTCAAATAATAAATACCAAGTCCACTTCGTAATCACTTGAAATTACTTTGCCCGAATACTAGCCGTTTTTTGACAATTTCAGTGAATCTTAAAAGGCTCTGATACCAATTGTTAAGTTGGATTCACTTGAACACGAGTTCGATCCGGAGGTCGGGGAGGGTAGAAGTGGTGTTTAGCCATGGTAGAGAGAGAAACAAGTAAGAATAAATGTGTGTTTATTCTAGTGAGAGAAAGACAAGAAAGAAATGATAAGCCTCACCCCTCCATGGAAGTATGGAGGGGTTTATATAGCACGGGACTTGGACTTTACATATGACAATATTAGTCCCTGCAAGTCCCGACTATGAAACTAATGTAATTCAGTTAGTCGCACACATTTTAAGGCTAACAACACAAGTCCATCACCAATCATGAAACATTCACAGCAACAATTTACAAAACCATAACGAGTGTCTCTTCCATTCCATCTGGAAGTCAAAATCATTAAAATATATGGGACTATGAAAATCACCTGATTGAGCTTCTCCAAAAGTCCGCGCACTAGCAAAAAGCTAACAAACAAAAGCACACAATCAAAACATGAACCAAACACTAAGATGGTTCATCAACCTATGATGGACATCTAACCTTCTCCCATATATATACCTCATTTATATGCTCTAAGCATCTAATTACACCCCTCTATAAATCCCTTAACTCATTTTACTTCATAACCCGACCCGTTAACATTTTACCCAAAACAATCCCGGTTTTTAGGTCTCCAAACTATAAGCCAAACGCCCACCTAAACATACCCATGATCTCTGTAAAGGAAACCCTATGCTCTTACATATGTTAGCTTACTCCTCCCTTTTGACCCAACCTTAAAGCTACTTTTAAGGCCTCGATATATATATATATATATATATATATATATATATATATATATATATATATATATATATATATATATATATATATATATATATATATACTTCTGCCTATCCGCATTTTACCGATTTTGAACATACAAAAGGTTTGTTTTGATTAGGGGGTCTTACCCTAACCCATTTGCTTAGCCACCCCTCAAGTCTCTTATTTAATATATAAACCAACACCCATGCTCATTAGAGGGCTCAAGTGTACTCATAAGTACCCCAATCACCTTAAAACGTTAAATTAAACCCGACTGGTTTCAAAACTGTTTTGACCTCCGACTGTTGTAACCTGTTTTTGACCCACCTCCCGACCTCCAATTTAGTTCTCGTTTCTTGAATTTGAAAGCCACTTCAATTAACTATTCAGGGATGCTTGGATCGCAAAATAAGAGTTCGTAGAACTCTAGATATGATCAAAACAAGTGACTTAAAAATCTGCCCAGTTTTTAAAAAACAAATTTAAACATGATTAAACCCTAATTAAAATCACTAATAATCCCCAATATATATCCTAATCATGTTAATCGTTATAAAACCCCTAATTACAGATCTATTAAGAACTATAATCCATCATAAAAATTGATTACATAAAACTTGAAGCCTTAATGTTATAAAACAAGAAAACTATAAGAATTAAATCAAGATTTTTACCTAAAATCTTCAAAAAAATTATTTTTGATGAATCCCTAAATTAGGGCTTGTAAAAATTCGGCCAAAAAGGGAGAAAATTAATAAAAATCTGATTTTTGTGATATAAACATGGTATTTATATGTTTTATTAAAAAGGCTTTTCCAAATTGGGCTCAAGTTGGGTCTTTTGGCCCATTATCCTTTCTTTTTTCTTTTCTAGTCGGTTTAAAACCCGATTCATATATATTTTATTATTATTTTTTTTCTTTTTAAGACTTATTAATATATTATTAATAATACCTTAATTTACCCTAATTTATTTCAGCTCCTAAGACCTCCAAAACCTCAAAATCGTAAAACTAGTCAAATCTACGCGTTTACCGTAAAAGACGCAAACTATACAGTTTTAAAAAAATCTTATATTTTAAAATAAACTTTATAACTAAGTCCTAAATGACTTAAAACCATCCCCAAAAATACTCACATGCCTAAACACCTTACCCGAGACCTCTAAATGCTAAACCCCAAATCCTAAAAAAAATACGATTTACTATAATACTTATACGTATACGTAAACACCAAAATAACACCATTTCATTTCATAGTCACCAATTTGTGACCTCATGAACATGAATTAACCGTTCCTCGATTTACTTATGAGTACCATATACCCATAAACGATGTCCACACCAACTTCGTTCACGCAAAATAAACATGTAAACACACAAAACACATAGTCACACATAAAATAACCTAAAAATAAGACCGAGTGACGAACCTCAAAACCACGGTTGTCACATCACTCCCTCCTAATAGAAATCTCGTCCCGAGATTTACTCCTTAGGATCGTCATTATCAAATAGCTGAGGATACTTGCTCCTCATAAATCCTTCCCGTTCCTAAGTGAACTCTAGTCCACGTTCCAAATTCCATCTTACCATAACTACGGTATATTACCCTTTTTTCCAACGTCTTAGCTTCACGACCCAAAATCTCTACCGGCTCTTCGATGAAACGAAGACTCGTATCGATACTAATATCATCTAACGGTACTTGCAAGTCGGTTCTTGCTAAGCATTTCCTCAAGTTTGATACATGAAATAAATCATGCACACTACTCAATTCCTCCGGTAATCTCAACCTATACGCCACTAGCCTAATCCTTTCAAGGATTTTAAATGGACCCACAAATCTAGGTGCTAACTTCCCTTTCTTCCCAAACCACATCACTCCTTTCCATGGTGAAACCTCTAGCATAACCTTACCTCCAATCTTAAATCCCAACGGCTTATGCCTCTCGTCCGCACAGCTCTCTTGTCGGTTCTTTGCCATTTTCAACCTCTACTTAAGCACTGCCACCACCTCCATAGTTTTCCGATCCACCTCCGGTCTAATACGTTGGCCGCTTCTAACTTCATCCCACTATAACGGTGATCTACCTCATCTCCTATGAATTAACTCCAACAGTTTCTACTACAATTCCTATCACCAGACCTAACGGCTTCTATCCTCTACGGATTTTCCATCATTTAGAAGTTCTCCTAACCTTTATCACATCCAATGGTATATGCAGGATTGCATAACCAAAAGCTTCCCATAACATTCACATGAAACATGTCATAACCACCACCTCATCCTTGCTTTCCCATGCTCGGAACCAAGTAACTAACAATCCTTCATACTAACAGGTGCTACACCTTTTCTCTAGGTGAACGTTCCATTGTTCGTGACTACTAACCTTTTGCTATAATGGTTTTCCCTTCAATATCACCCCACCATCTTGACAACCTCTTGATCCCTCTAATCATTCTTCCTCCATACTACTTTTCGCTTGTATTTCTACAATCTTAATTTCCATACCATCTTATATCCCGTCTTCAGCCTATAATTTAGGCGTTTCCTCCTTTATTCCCTACATCCTCATCAATGGGGAACATGCCCCTATCACCGGTGACTCTCTCTTTGTAGGAGGATTCTTCCTAATATAATACGTTCTCCAACTATCTCCGAATCTCACGCCAATGCTCTAGGCGTCTTTCTCAATTACCTCTATAGTATGCTCATACCAACCATTAGTCTATCAACGATATACTACGCTTGCTTCGCATCGTTTCTTCCCTTGCCATAATCCTTCATAAGGCATTCCATACCTATTAGGTTAACTTTTACACAAAACCTCCTATTCCATCGCATTTGTGCGCAATCCTTCCAACTTCTCAACTATGTGAGTTCTCATTCCTCTTGAAATATGGGATGAATAAGTCCGTCTATCGACTATCACCCAACTCTCATCGTACATATTCCTCCACCGCATTATGTATCCCTTCCACCAAATTCGTCCTTACATTGCCCTTTCTAAGCCACTCCTATCTATGTAGGAAGTATAGTCTACGTCCCTTTTCTCCATATGATTGTCCAAGCCACGCAACATAAATGTTGGCGCGTTCTCTGCTTTAGACAACTCAACTCGTGTAACCTACATCCTGCATCCAAACCACCCTAATACGTCATCCATATAGTTCAAGTTCGTCTCAGCTTCACTTCATTCTTTTTATTCCATGTCTCATCAACCATGCTTGCCTTTCCCAGATGGTACTTAGCCTTGCAATTGTCTTTCATCACTTAACTCCACCCATCACCTTTGCCAATGTTCAATTAAAATGATTGAATATGTGTTAGAGACATTCATGATCCGTATAGATCATTCTCTATGTCTAGTACCCCAAATGCCTCTAGAATTCTAGGCAGATATAACAGTCCAACTCCACTGAAGAAGTCTTATCTAGTTCTTCCAAATCTTCAGTTCCTACATCGTATAAGCAATCGCCTTTCTTTGTCGTTCTCGTACACCTCCAAATCCTTGCTCCACGTATCGTCATGCTTCGCGAATTCATCCAGTCCTTCCGATAATGCCAAGACCGGATCATTATCCAATCACCTCTTCAGCCTACAAAACGCTTCCTCATCCCTCTTTATTTCGCCCCTTGCTGGTTCCATGATATACCATCATCTCTAACTACTCATCCTGGTCAACTTAATCCTAAAACTCACACTTGAAAATCTCACGTATAATTCCCTTTCCTAACAACTCCAAAACCAACTCATAATTCGCCTCACTCTCCTTTTTAGACTTTGAGTAGATCAAGATGTCGTCGATACTCCCGATGACAACTCGTTTATATACATTCATGCACACTCGGTTCATTGACTCCATGAAAACCGCTAGTGCTCTGGCGAAGCTAAATGCATAACCGTAACCCAAAGCATTCATACAACATCCTTAGCAGTTTTCAACTACGTCCTACTTGCACCCTCTCTGAGTGGCAATACGAGTAAATTCCTACCTCGTTCTACTCGCAAAATTCTACACGCATTCTAAAAGACCAATACTTCCTCTTATCCAACTATTCAACCGCTTTCCACATCCAATCTACTACTAAGCAACTCAACTTTTATCTTGCATTCCTTGTAATTTCTAACAACTCCTGTTTTTAAATCATTCCATCAATAATTGCCTTGGAAAGGCACTAACTACAACTCCTCTCACTTCTCCTACTTGCTCTATTCATGGTTCTACCTCAAAGTAATAGGCAAACCTACTAAATATCAGGAAATTTTCAGAAAACTTACATGCCTTACGAACAATCATAAATACCTTTGAGGTATTATATCCCCTTCCAACACTCTCTATGGCGCGTTACTTGTGCCAATATCCATACATTATACAAATCTCTATTCATCTCCCTTGGCACTCCTAATAGACCTCATGACCACATTAGTTCGTCTACGAACTTCTAACTCTTTCCTCCCCACTAAGGGCATTCCGACCATTCTCTCATGGTCACCTACTTAATCGTGTAGGCGCGACCAAGTCTTTCATATGCCTACCTCAATGCTCCCAAATCAATACGCAACCAAAACTACATCCTGAATCTACTAGATACGATCGACGAATCAAACCCACGGATAACTAATGACATTTCACGTGCACGAGTTAAAACAGACCAAAACCACGAAAACTCAAAAGGAAAACTCAAGCAGGTATTAATTCAAATGACTCATGACAAAGAAAAATGATCCAAGAAACACTTAATGGCAACCAAAACATCTTACGCCCCGCGACATATTATTTAAACCGTGCACAAGATCGACTTTTCCAAAAGAATATTTTTTTATACTTTTTTCTTTACCTCCCTACATCTATGTGACTCAAACAATCTACAAACAACCCTCTTGACGAACTCAAAACTCAACTCAAAGACTAGGTATCCCGTGCATCCCAAATCATAAAAATAAACTACTATTCAAAACTCAACCTTTAACCCGACACTTGTACAATAATTTCGACCAGGATACTGACCTCCCATAACTATACATTCTGAATATTTGAAAAGTACGTTCCGAGTACATAATTTTAGACTTTTGAATCACCCAAAAAGCTTTAAAAACGAACAAGTTACGACCAAAACAATTTTATACTAGTTGTTTTAAAAACTAAAGAATAAACTTAGTGATTAATGTAATCCTTTTAAATGAAAAAAATAATTGTATGTGAAATTTTCATGAACTCAATTTAACCTTGTATAAATAATTATAAATGACGTAAATCGGTTAAACTCAATTATATAAACTATGTAAGTAAAAAGAAATTTTATTTCGCTTTATTTAATAAAAAAAGTCTTTTAGAATTTTGAAATAAATAACTGTTGATTAAGAATTCTTATGTTACATCTTGTTTCAAACACGATTCCAACACCTTACCCTTATGTTATCGTATACAACCAACTATCCAACCCTATAGTAGATTTCCAAGTCTATTCAATATATAGCGACAAAAAGGAATGTAAGACTCAACACAAAAGATTTCATTATCCCAAAAGAAATCCCAATTTATTTCAATATACTTAACACCAAGGACACCATTTTAAAACGGACACACAAAATAGGAAACTCGAAGAATACGCCACAACGGAGGTTGAATATATAAAAAGAAGCGAGCTAGCCACCCTCCTAAGGATACAATCGATAATTATAGGGGATCATACATATATAGGCATATCGGGATACATATACTTAAATCCGTCTAACATCTACTATAAAAGCATGTATTAACCCTCTTTCATGCAATCATACTTAGAAATCCATTGGAGTTATGGTACTTGTATAACTATGTTGGCCATCATACTTATACAATTACCCTTTCCCCAATGCACTCCCTCCTATGATGACACTTATAAGAATTAATACAACACATAACACATATATCCATCTCCTCACATAAGCTCATAACCACATAAACAATAAAGTCCAAAACTCCATCCATTAAAAAAATATAATCAAACTATTGGAATACATAAATCCATAGTCTAGCTAAAACAACATAGATTAAATCCAAAACGAAAACATAATCAGTTATAAGTCATGTCGCCCATAAGAGTGGAAACTGCTTAAAATCCTTCATATCCACCTACTCCTTATAACTCGAACCACCACATGATTCTTAAGGACATGACTTAAACATCAAAAGAAAAATACTATACCTCAGGTACATAAAATAACTCAACAAAAGACATAAACTACCATGTACCAAATTATGTACTATAAATTACAATTTAAGCAAAATACAACAATGACTAGCGTGGATGATTATGGTTCAACCTTCACTAGTCACAACCCAAAAAGAAAATAACATGTGGCTAAGTATGAACCATAGTAGTTCATAACTTAACAAACATCACAAAATAACATCCAAACACATCAATTATTATAAAATGCACACATACTCCTATGACGTCTATATACAGGGACCCTTAAGCTATAGTCTAGGCTACGCGACTAGGCAACCTAATTCTCTATAACCATTGGCTCTGATACCATTCTGTCACACCCCACCATGGCGGAATATGGGGCGCGACGTATGGATATCATCACAACAACAGCGTGTCTATATAGAGAACTATATGAATTAAAAGTGTCATAAAAGGTGACACAAATGTCATGACAATATCTCATCAATGTAGGAGTCTAGGTAAGTAGGTAACAGTCCTACCTCTTACCCAAGACAAACAAATAACACAAACAAATCAACATATAGGTTCATAGTATCACTTATTGAAACAAACAGAAAAATAAACTAAGAAGGAACAGGGATCTCCTTCTAAATGCATTCCTACGCGACTCCAATCCTAGTCACATATGTTCTCACGCTTAACCACTTTATCAACTGAAAGAGACACTAAAACACGTCAACGTAATGTTGGTGAGAGTCATAGGTTTAGACTCTAACCGAAAAACAGATTAAAATAAGCTGTGAACCACCATAAACCACTAAACATATGGACAATGTGCTACAAATATGCATTAACAACTAACATTCAAGATCAATCATTCCAAACAAAATCCAAGGCTCCCAGCCTTACCAAACACCATGGTACCATAGGCGCCCATACACCTATGTACCAATCCCAAGGCCCCGCCTTGTCATTATCCATTGGTCCCATAGATGCTCACACATCTATGTACCTCCCCAAGGCCTCGCCTTGTCAACATCCCCTTGGTACCAAGTCAAATCACAAAACAATCATGAATCAATTAGCAGTTAATCACATAAGTACACACATGTTAAGTTGGATTCACTATGAACACGAGTTCGATCCGGAGGTCGGGGAGGGTATAAGTGGTGTTTAGCCATGGTAGAGAGATAAACAAGTAAGAATAAATGTGTGTTTATTCTGGTGAGAGAAAGACAAGAAAGAAATGATAAGCCTCACCCCTCCATGGAAGTATGGAGGGGTTTATATAGCACGGGACTTGGACTTTACATATGACAATATTAGTCCCTGCAAGTCCCGGCTATGAAACTAATGTAATTCCGTTAGTCGCACACATTTTAAGGCTAACAATCTTCCCCCAATGTGGTGACATACGGAATTACTTACAATGTTCCTAACAAATGCAAATACAACAAAAATATGACAGTATTAAGTGCTTCCAATGCTGAGGATGACACCGTTGTCTTCAAGTCTTCTATAAAAACTTATACCCCAGTTTGAATCTTCTTTGTCTTTGCTTTTTGAGGAACCATTGTATCATGTATGAACTGGATTAACTTCCCCCAGTTCATACCACATGTCTTGAAAAGCTTTCTTCATATACTTCTTTTTGACGAAGCTTCTGAATCAGCTTCCCCCCAAACCAACATCCCTGTCTTGAGCAAAATCTGTAGCTTGAGCAATCTTCTATCTTTGACACTTAAAGTGCACAGCGGAATTTTGTAGAAGAAGAAGCAAATCACACCAAGTAACTACTATCTTGACATTTTTAGTCTTAATGAATATGTGTTTGGGGGAACATGTAAGAAATCAGCAACAAATCTTCTCACGCTTGTAGAATACTTCCCCCTGGAAGTTGAACTAAGTACTCCATAGTGGGAATTAAGTTTCCAAAGTACACGTTCTTCCCCATGATGGTGACGAACTCTCGGAAGCATCATCTGACGTGTACGGTCAAAATCGCGAGATGTTCTTGTCGAAAGTATGATGGTGACGAACACTCAAAAGCATCATCTGACGTGTACGCTCAGAATCGCGAGATATTCTTATCAGGAGTAAGATGGTTAAGAACACTCGGAAGCATCATCTGACGTGTACGCTCAGAATCGTGAGATGTTCTTATCAGGAGCAAGATGGTTAAGAACACTCGGAATCATCATCTGACAAGTACAATCAGAATCGCGAGATGTTTGTGTCTGAAGCAGAAATCTTTGTTGATATTTTGTAGCTCAAGTTGCTCGTGAGAATTGTTTGCTGATCACATCTCTACTCTTGTACTCTCTGGCTAAACTTACCGACCTCGTATTCTTTCGGCTATCTATAGTGACCACTGGTGAAGTAAACCTGATATTTCAAACTTGAAACTGAAGTACAATCTCCCAAATTAGTTACTTACGCTTAGTACTGTGTTGAATGACGAACGGTGCAAAGAAAAGTCTCTTAGTACCTTATACATAAAAGAAGAGAGAAGTATAAGATGTAAAACACCTCTTGAAGTATCCACAACTCTATGTGACTGTGACACTGAGCAATACATCGTAACTCCTTAAGTGATAGTCGTGCATGTCGTCGACCATCCACCCCTTGACAGTGGAAACTAGATAAATCAAGTCTCAATCATAAATGCTGAAGCGAATCATCAATCGATAGAGGGGGTGAAAAGGCTCGATGATGAATTGAGTAGACGCCTTCGTGATATTCCACTTTACCTTCAAATAATAAATACCAAGTCCACTTCGTAATCACTTGAAATTACTTTGCCCGAATACTAGCCGTTTTTGACAATTTCGGTGAATCTTAAAAGGCTCTGATACCAATTGTTAAGTTGGATTCACTATGAACACGAGTTCGATCCGGAGGTCGGGGAGGGTAGAAGTGGTGTTTAGCCATGGTAGAGAGAGAAACAAGTAAGAATAAATGTGTGTTTATTCTAGTGAGAGAAAGACAAGAAAGAAATGATAAGCCTCACCCCTCCATGGAAGTATGGAGGGGTTTATATAGCACGAGACTTGGACTTAACATATGACAATATTAGTCCCTGTAAGTCCCGACTATGAAACTAATGTAATTCCGTTAGTCGCACACATTTTAAGGCTAACAACACAAGTCCATCACCAATCATGAAACATTCACAGCAACAATTTACAAAACCATAACGAGTGTCTCTTCCATTCCATCTGGAAGTCAAAATCATTAAAAGATATAGGACTATGAAAACCACCTGATTGAGCTTCTCCAAAAGTCCGCGCACTAGCAAAAAGCTAACAAACAAAAGCACACAATCAAAACATGAACAAAACACTAAGATGGTTCATCAACCTATGATGGACATCTAACCTTCTCCCATATATATACCTCATTTATATGCTCTAAGCATCTCATTACACCCCTCTATAAAGCCCTTAACTTAGTTTACTTCATAACCCGTCCCGTTAACATTTTATCCAAAATAGTCCCGCTTTTTATGTCTCCAAACTATAAGCCAAACACCCACCTAAACATACCCATGATCCCTGTAAAGGAAACCCTATGTCCTTACATATGTTAGATAACTCCTCCCTTTTGACCTAACCTTAAAGCTACTTTTAAGGCCCCGATATATATATATATATATATATATATATATATATATATATATATATATATATATATATATATATATATATATATATATATATATATATATATATATACTTCTGCCTATCCGTATTTTACCGATTTTGAACATACAAAGAGTTTGTTATGATTAGGGGGTCTTAACCAAAACCAATTTGCTTAGCCACCCTTATGTTCTCTTATTTAATATATAAACCAACACCCATGCTCATTAGAGGGCTCAAGTGTACTCCTAAGTACCCCAATCGCCTTAAAACGTTAAATTAAACCCGACTGGTTTCAAAACTGTTTTGACCTCCGACTGTTGTAACCTGTTTTTGACCAACCTCCCGACCTCCAATTTAGTTCTCGTTTCTTGAATTTGAAAGCCACTTCAATTACCTATTCAGGGATGCTTTGATCGCAAAATAAGAGTTCGTAGAACTCTAGATATGATCAAAACAAGTGACTCAAAAATCTGCCCAGTTTATAAAAAACGAATTTAAACATGATTAAACCCTAATTAACATCACTAATAATCACCAATCATTATCCTAATCATGTTAATCATTATAAAAACCCTAATTACAGATTTATTAAGAACTCTAATCCATCATATAAATTGATTACATAAAACTTGAAGCCTTAATGTTATAAAACAAGAAAACTATAAGAATTAAATCAAGATTTTTACCTCAAATCTTCAAAAAAAATATTTTTGATGAATCCCTAAATTAGGGCTTGTAAAAATTCGGCCAAAAGTGGAGAAAATTAATGAAAACCTGATTTTTGTGATATAAACATGGTATTTATATGTTTTATTAAAAAGGCTTTTCCAAATTGGGCTCGAGTTGGGTCTTTTGGCCCATTATCCTTTCTTTTTCTTTTCTAGTCGGTTTAAAACCCGATTCATATATATTTTGTTTATTATTTTTTTTTTCTTTTTAAGACTTATTAATATATTATTAATAATACCTTAATTTACCCTAATTTATTTCAGCTCCTAAAACCACCAAAACCTCAAAACCGTAAAACTAGTCAAATTTACGCGTTTACCGTAAAAGACGTAAAATATACAGTTTTAAAAAAAAAACTTAAATTTTGAAATAAAATTTATAAATAAGTCCTAAATGACTTAAAACCATCCCGAAAAATACTCACATGCCTAAACACCTTACCCGAGACCTCTAAATGCTAAACCCCAAATCCTAAAAAAATTCCGATTTACTATAATACTTATACGTATACGTAAACACCAAAATAACACCATTTCATTTCATAGTCACCAATTTGTGACCTCATGAACATGAAATAACCGTTCCTCGATTTACTTATGAGTACCATATACCCATAAACGATGTCCACACCAACTTCGTTCACGCAAAATAAACATGTAAACACACAAAACACATAGTCACACATAAAATAACCTAAAAATAAGACCGAGTGACGAACCTCAAAACCACGGTTGTCACATTAAAGTATTATGGCAGACTACCAAGAATAGAAGAGCATCTTGTGACAGATGTCTGAAAAGTGAATGTCTTGTGTAGTCACCTTCAACTAGTACTTAGGTCAACCTCGTATCACTATAAATAGGATGTGTATCCGAGCATTAATGTTCAACACTTTGAGAATATTTACACCATTAATGCTTAGAACTTATTGAATCAAACAGCTGTGACTGTATTCATAAGTTAGGGTTTTAGTTGTTCAAAGTGTGCACAACACATTGTCATCAAACAGTGTTATCCATAACACTTGTAATTCTTTATTATACAATAATAAGATTACGTTTGAAAAGTAATAACTTGTGTTGATTAGTTAAGTTTAGTGTTTCTAGCATTGATTAGGGTCTTTCACGTACAACAATGTGGTTTGAACTTTCTCACACAATACGTCCTTGGCTAAAAGTATGACATTATGCACCACATGTTAGGTAAACGTTTGCCATAATACATTACTTCCCTCAGGGCTAACGATGCAAGCAATTTTCGCTTTTCAAAACGAGGAATGTGTTTTACAAAAAGAGTTTAATATTTTCGAAAAAAAAATTTTGATATTTTTTTTCGTAAAGAGGGTGTTTTTGTTTTTTTGATTTTTTTTCCTAAAAGTTCTTTTTTTCCAAAAAAGATTAGTTTTTTTTTTAATTTTTGTTTTAAAATAACTAAAATTAAAATACAAGAGTAATATATTTTTGTTTTTCTTAGTATTTAAAAAAATATAACTAAATTCTTTAAAAAAATAAAAGAATTTAAAATTGTTTGAATATTTGTATCTTTTTTAATATAAAAGTAAATTTTTTTCGAAGATAAAAATTTTAAAATATTTGTCCACTTTAAATTCTATATTTTTTAAAAAGTTTAAAAATATCTTAAGAAAACATAAATAAATCTAATGAATTTCTAAAAAAAATGATCTTTTTTTGGAAGAAAAGAATTTAGCTTTATAAAAAAACTCAAAAAACGTAAAAAAAAAGTTAACCTTTTTAACTTGAAAGAGTGAATTGTAAATGGTTTTAAACAATTTAAATTTAAATGTTAAGAACATAGATATATTAAATTCTTTTGAGTTTAGTTTTTTCTCGAAGAAAACTAAATTTATTTACTTTTTCTGAAAAAAAGGAACTATTATTTTCGAAAAATAATGAAAAAAGAAAATTTCAAATTTTTTTCATTGAAAAATTAAACTTTTCTTTTTTTTGCAAAATACAGAGAACCGACAAGGAATTCCCCTATTATAGGTTCTATCCATATATGTTTTGACGGTTTTTATTTTGGGCGGTTGTTCACCGGATCCCTGAGACTGATAGATAAGGAGGAAAGTTGACTTTGAGAAACAGGGTGCTTGTTGGCACTTTATTAGCAAGGTAATACCTTAGGCCAATGTTCGTGCCCATACTTTGTGAGAAGATAACCGAAAAATGTTTGCATTGTTCATCTTGAAGGATAGATATATTGCAACAAACTTATGCTTAACAGGATAGATATATTGCAACAAACTTATGCTTAACTGGTGATGTATAATGTCAGTATTTTCAGCGAGAGATTTATTATGTGAAAAAGTTTAAACCATGTATGTATTTTGCAGTTTACTCTATAATTAATTAAGGTAAAATGAGAAAAAAGTAAATAAAAATGATATAGTTATTAAATAAAAGTATAAAAGTCTTTTTATATACTATTCTTACTAGGTCTTTACCCGGCCATTGGCTGATTTTTTCAATGACTGAAATCATAAACAATGTTTAAAATCGAATATACAGCATTATACCTTAATGCACACGCTTTGCAACAGATAATATTCAAGGAGTCGTAAAAGAACAACAGTGATGCCTCGGTTACGTGTTTAATCATATCATTGCTCAAAGTTATAGAGACGTATCCTCTGTCCCATTTTCCCCTAGCTAATAGATTAACATATTCTTAGTATTTAAATAACGAATGAAATCGTAAAAATAACCACACTCAACACTTTTTTTTGCGACTATGCTATTAAAGAAACATGGTCCAGCTGAAATACATCTCATTTTATGTTTTTTCTCTCTAGTGCATCTTACATTTCTTCATATTCCTGTACCATAGAAGACGATCCACAGTTACATATGATACCTTTGTTCTCATAGCATATTAAACAACTTGTGGAATCTACTGTATGCGTTTGGGTGGAAGTTCGTGGGTTTGTGAGGTTTGTGAAATCTGATCGAAACTAAAGGAAAACGCTTTACTCACCTTTAGTCTGATCTGAGAAAGTATGTCACATAGCTTGTCTTTTCCTACCAGGAACCCATTCCGATGTCATCATCATCTGTTTGACTTTCAAATCGTCTCTTCTTTTGTCCGTTACAATGAAACGAACAACCACCTATAGGACCAGTTCTTAATGAAATAAGTGATGTTTAAAGATAAAACAAATTTCCAAAAGCATTAGAATAACAGATTCTGAATGACTTGAAGAAAAAAAAGGGCTATAAAAAAGAAAGTAAAAAACACCTTGTTGCGAAACAGCTAAAGTCGCTATGCTCCGTGCTGAAGGCTGCTTATGGTCACGGATTTGACGTGCTCCTCCATTTTTGCGTTGCAGTCCCATCCCAGTTAGATTGACATACATAAGATTTTGCAGCATGATCAATTCGCGTCTGCCATACACATAATCATTACTGAATACAAAAATAATTTAAAGATCCATAATGAGGCCATTAGAAACTCTATACCTCATTTGTTAAATGAAAGCTGAAACTAAATAATAACAGCTTCTTCATGGGGTGTTTAGACACTCTGCACCAAACAGTGGACGATCTTTGGTATTCCCTCTTCTTCACAGTGGCACCATGCCCATATCCGATAATCGAGAGTCTTTTTGCCTCCTATAAATGACTGTACCATTATTTTATTAGTGAATAAATATGGCCAAGCCCGGTTTGTGGGATTAGGGTATGTTAGGGTTTAATGTAATCTCCTATATAAGGTGGTAAATAATAAAACATAACCTATGCGGGTTTTATAGTGTATAACATATTTTACCTAGAAAGTAAACATAAAAATAAAAAGACTGCTTCGCTGAGATTGTTTAAAATACCTGATGAGTTTCTTATCTCTCCCGACATTGCCTGCCAATTCCACAAGTCAAATGCATGGCTAAAAAAGTGACCATTTCTTACAACAATGCTCTTCAACCAAATCCTTAATACGATCATCCTCCTCAATCGATATCAAAAGTGAATTACTAACTAACTCATTTAATTGAGGTATACAAATTAAATAAATTGTTAGATTTACATCCAAGAGTATTCCAAAAGATATCTTTGGCCAAGATCCTTACAAGTTTCTGGATTATAAACTTTTATCTAAGATCTTCATCTTTTTTACCGATTGACATTTTTGTTTGTTATCTCAGGTCTTCATTTATTATTATTTTTATAAATTTATTTTTCCAAAAGGCTATTCAATTATTTTCTTAACACCTAATCAAGACACGTTTAACTTATTCGCAAATACATTCACTAAATTTACATGATACATCCATAGAGGTGGTATTGGATCCTTGATTTCCGAAGTTCACCGAAGTTCTTGGAAAAATAGAAAATCTAATCATGCTTTGTTCAGCATAAGTTGGGCAAATACTGAAATGAGTTAACACCTGCTTAGATCAAAACTGGTCATTTTATGTGCATATCGTAATGGGACGAACTAAAACACTTGTCTCTTATATTTTACAAGTGTGCTTCAATCACAGTTACAACATATGAATACATTCGCATCTTCTAAGTAAGGTACAACTGACAACTCTACTTTAGAAGATGCAATTACTTATCTAAGAAAAAAGTCACATATCTAAATACAGTTACAACTTAATTACAAAATTCGTAAATAAATATTGAAACCTTATGACAAAGGTTAATAATTTCAAAAAGTGAATGGATTTCACTTCGTATATCTATGCACATATAAAAAACTATTGATGAATTGCATACCTTTTTTGCACATTCAAATCAACTGAGTTTCAAAATTTCTTGATTGTGTGCTAAATAATAATAAAAAGAGAAAGCGGTTTGCGTAATAGTGGTTGAAGCAGGAATGGTTGTCGTAAGGTTAGTCTTCCATTAAGGTTTCTAAGTACATATTTAACAACCAATGTATTGTCCTCATCTAGTAGGCAGATAATTTAAGTAATCAAATAACTTGATAACATAACACAAAGAGAGATAATCAAATTTTATAGCTTTTTCATTACTGCATTAAATCTTATAAATTCAATCTTGGTGAGCATTATCTCGAAATCAACGCACAATTTCTCATGTTTGTACAGATACAGTCATTTTATTCTTTTTCGTGGGATTAATTTCTGGTATACTTAGTTAATATCAATAATAATCGAATTAAAAAAAATGTTTTAGATGATCAAATACTTCAGCCCACCAAAAACCAACTGCCATCTACACTACAGTCCCTAATTATAATTCCATAATTTGCAACAGGTTACTAAATTCATGAGCATTTCATCAAACATGTGATGTGCAAAGATTTCCATCATACATTAGTTTAAATTCAATTAAATAAACTCTTACAATTCAGTTGTACAGCAATTTTGTAAAAAAGCTCTTTATAATATGTCAGCATACCTGAAACAACCTCGAAAGGATTGTTGGGCACTCTTAGTGATTCGATGTGTAATAACTTATGTGGAAGGAGCAGACATATAACTTATTGTTATTCCACGTCTTAGGATATCAATTAAATGATGTAACACCATAATTTAATTGATTTCATAACTGAAGGAAAGTTAATGAAGGTTGCAGGGAGTTGATGCAGTATTGAAGCATTTGTTTGTGACAGTTATTTATTGTGATGCAACGTGGGTAGTTTCATTTTATAAAACTTTTAGAGGCCAGGGAGTGGTGGCGCCGTGGGGTGCCAAACCCACGGCACGGTGGCTGTGATGATTCCCCGAACCAAAAAATCCCACGGCGTGGGTGGCTGGCGTGACTCAACCCACTTGGCGTGAGTTTTTTTGTGTGTATTGGGGAAGAAGAAAGAGGTATTGTGTGTATTGTGGGACCCACATTCACCCATCACTTGGAGTGATGACTCCCCACTTTTTTTCATGTGAGTGAGTGGGTGCGTTTCAATGACGTGACACCCGAAAAACCCATCACTCCAAGTGATGGTTCCCGGTGCTCTTAGTTGTAGGATTACTTTCTCTTTTCTCTAGCTATGAAATATGGAACATAATTGACGGAGAATTTGACACGTCAAAAAAAGTATTACGTAGCATAGTTAGGTTTGTGCCAGGTGTTATGTTATTATCCTGATTTAATTAATAGATAGATATAAGCCCACCTATTATTATATAAGCCACAAATTTTTGGCTTATCAAACCCCCCTTATATAAGCTTATTCGCCAACTTATATAAGCATAACCAAACACTTCATTTCGGGTTATAAGCTTATATAAGCTAATGAGATTATAAGCCCACTATATAAGATAAAACAACCACCCCTTAAATACTCTTTCATTGTTTTAGTTAAACTTTCGCGTAAGGTTGTAAACGAACCGAACAAACGCAAACGAAGGTATGCTCATGTTCGTTTATTTAATTTTTGCCGAACAAATAAACGAACGCGAATGTATAATCGGACCAAAAATTTTATTCATGTTCGTTTATTTTGATTTGAACTTGTTCATGTTCATTTATGTTCGTTTATTAATAAGTTACACGAACGTAAACGAACATAAACGAACATAAACGATCATATATAGACGTAAACGGACATAAACAACCATGAAACTAAAGTTTTTACCTTAAACGGTTCATATGGTTTTTAAAATACTTAGTATATAGTTTATATTATTGTTATAAATCTTTGAATATTGAATATATGGTTTATTAACTTCTTTTTTGTTAAAGATTAGAGTTTATACAAGGTTAGTGTTGGAAATACGTTTTACGTATTAAGAATGATCGGTCACTCTAACAATAGTCCATGTAATAGCTCGTAATTTAGTTATTTATCTTTATTTAACTAACAAGACCAAGCCTAGCCTACAACATGTGTAGGCCGGCCCAAATGTAAGCCCAAGCCCATGACCAGGGCTTGGGTATATAAACCCTCTCCTTTGATGGAGAGGGTAGTGTGGTTCTTTATTTTACACATAGTTGAAAAGTGTTTTTCTTTCACTTTCTCTCTCTAAGTGTGTGTGTTCTCACCATCTCTCTATCTCTTTCTCTCTCTAAAACATAAGCAAGATTTACATATCCTTCAAATGGTATCAGAGCTATGGGATGATTGTATTGTTTATGTGTTTGTGTTCTTGATTCATACGCCTATTTTGATCTATTTTTACACGAACCAAAATTTTTGTGTGTTTTCGATGGTTCTTTCTTGATACAAATCATCTACATAGTTGTGGTAGTGATTTGGTATTGTTACTTTGGCTAAAAACACAAAAATTTTGGGTGTTTTGATCATTTTTTGGCTTAAAATCACGAATTGGTTGAGTTTTGTCCGAGAAAAGTGGGATTTATTCCGATCAGGTCATCGGAAAAGGGTTTATAGGACATTCCGATCAGTGTAATCGGAATAGGGTTTAGGGATTCTGATTTTGGTACATTCCGATTAGGTATTCCGATTTTGGTACATTACGATTAGGTATTCCGATTTTGGTACATTTCGATTAGGTATTCCGATTTTGGTACATTCCGATTTGGTATTCCAATTTTGGTACATTCCGATTTGGTATTTCGATTTTGGTACATTCCGATTAGGTATTCCGATTTTGGTACATTCTGATTGGGTATTCCGATAGGCTTATTCCGACAGCTTTCCGATCAACATTCCGACAATCAAAAATTATTCCAGGTGTGTAATTTTGACTTGGAATTTTTGGTTTATCGAGAACATATTTTAGGGGATTTTAACACTGTTTCTCGACTTCAACTCACAACAACAAACACATTTACTTTCTCTCATTGATCGATCAACGTTTGTAAATCTTAACTTATCGAAATGGAGTACACATCTCTTACGGATAAGTCCATCCTCTCGGGTACGGATAATCGTCCACCAATGTTGGAGAAGTCTATGTACGAGGATTGGACTTCCCGAATGGAACTTTACATGTTGAACAAAGAGAATGGACATCTCATTTGGGCATCGGTGCTCAATGGACCATTAGATTATGGTACAGTGACGGAAGGTACAACTACTCGTCCTCGCATAACGAGTGAATTGACTGGAGATATGAAGATTCAAGACAAATGTGATAAGTATGCTACAAACATCATTCTCCAAGCCCTTCCTCCAGATGTCTACAAACTCGTCAGCAAACATAAAGTTGCCAAAGAGTTATTGATTAGAATTCGTGTTCTCATGCAAGGCACCTCGTTAACTAAACAAGAATGAGAGTGTAAGCTTTATGATACTTTTGATAAGTTTGCCTATGTGCCAGGGGAGACTCTCAATGACTACTATCTGAGATTTACCCTATTGTTTAATGGGCTATACCCCTCAGCAAGGATACTTTCCTATTGAAGCACAACCAGCACAAGCCTTCTACTCTAATGAACTTCCATCAATCCAAGCACCGGTCTTTACTCCGAATGATACGCCAGCTGATGTTCTAAACCATCTTACTGCCTACTTGTCAAAACTTGTTGCAACTAGGGGATTTCCACCAACACACAATCAGCTCCGCACCTCTTCAAATCCTCGACAACAAGCTACTGTTCAAGATGGTCAAGTAACAGTGCAACCTATTCAGGGAAGGCAAAATTCATATGGACCTCCTACAAGGACTGTGAATGCTCAAGCTGTGAATTCTCAAGCTAATGGTAATGGAAGCCTCATTGGTCCTCAAAAGGTTGTGACTTGCTACAATTGCCGAGGACAAGGTCATATGGCTAGGCAATGCACTCAGCCGAAAAGGAGAAGGGATGATGCATGGTTTCATGAGAAGATGTATTTGGTCTATGCTCAGTCAAAGGGAAAGATATTGGATTCAGAGGAGTTAGCATTTCTTGCAGACCCAGGGGCAGCAGATACTGAAGGCATTCTAGTCATTTCCACTTCTAATGCAGCTTATCAAGCAGATGATCTTGACGCATATGATTCGGATTGTGATGACATTCACTCTGCCCAAGCTGCTCTCGTTGCTAATCTCTCTCACTACGGTTCTGATGTCGTCAGTGAGGTACCAACCACATCTAATAATATTGATAATAACCAACATCAAGTTGGGCATGAAAATGACAACCTCGAACAGCATTCGGGAACTAGTAACTCAAATGACGTGGTACCCAATCCTACACATTTGAGTGAACCTCAACCAAATACTACGACGGGTATGGAATCTTATGCTCAACTAGATTTGGTCATGGTACCTAAACATATTACTGATCAAATGCATATGGCCCTCAGACAATCCGTAGATACCAATTCCACCCTAACTGCTGAGCTTGCGTTGCATAAAGAAAAGGTCAAAACTTTTGAAATGGTCCCTCAAGCAGAGAAAATAACATGTTCTGAATTTGACCAATTTCGTTTTGAAAAGATTGAACACTTGAAAGAAATAGAATCATTAAAAGCCAATCTTTCCAATGAATTAAAAGCAAAAGAGTCGGTTGTCAATGATTTTCAGAAACTTAAAATGGATTTCGAAACTCTCGAGTCTAAAAAGTTTGAATCGGAAATTAATGCTACCAAACTTCTTAAGTTCAAAGAACAACAGCTTTTAAAACAATACGCTTCCACAGAAAAGGTTCATCTTTTAACTAAATCATTTAAAGAACTCGAACTTAAACGTCTTCAAGATTTACCACCTAATCCCGGTTATGTAAAACAAGCTCAGGATTATATTCCGTGTCTTTATGATATGACCCTAATTGGCAAATCGAAACAAGCACCTTTTGTTCGTAGTTCTGAGGAGACACAGTCACTTGCGGATGAAACTCATTCTAAAATGCTTTCAAAATTCCATACAATTGATTATGATCAATATAACAAAGATTAATTGTCTAAAAAGACCCGCATTCGCTTACAAAAGGAATTAGCTGAATTGACAGTTCTTGTGCCCCAAAGTTTGTCAAATGAAAACCCTCCTAGTACGTCTCCTACACTTGTCAAAACGGATTTAACAAAGTTAATTCCACCGGTAAGTAAGGCGTCCGTTAACTTAAATGCGGTACACCAACACTTAGCCGATTTTGACAAGGTCATTTTGGAACGTACGACGGCTTCGGCCATAACGGAAGGTGAATGGAACATTGAGCACACTAGAGCTGCGTTTCGAGACGAAATTGTTTCGTTTGTAAAGAATGTTAAGGCTTGTCTTAGTAATCTTGATCAAGATTCGCTTTTGGAAATAGAAGAAGTTAGACGTGTTTTTAATGAAATGGATGATGCTTATGAAAACAGTTTACTTGAAATAGAACGAGTTTCACGCCAAAATGATCAGCTTCTGAAGCAAGTGATGTCTCATGATAGAGTCTCCGTCTGTGTGAATAACAGTGTTGATAATGATTCTATTGTGCATAATGTTGAATCTGTGGATAATGTGGTAGATAGTACTTGTCACGAATCTGACGCTGAATTTTTAAAGCTTCAAGATTCATATTCTTCGATTTCAAAACGTTTGAGATTCAAACAAATTGTATTTCGCTTGAATGCAAGCAAAAATTTATTCAAGAAATCTTTGAAACGTCATTCGAAGGTGTCAATATCGATGATGCAAACTTTGAAAAGAATTTTCGATTGAATTTACAATCAAAACAGCGTCAGCCAAGTGACAATGTTGCTAAATCTTTGCCGATAGAAATAGAGAAATCTAAGGAGCTTAACTGTGTGAACGTACTTGAGGCCGCTGGGAATTTTAAACTTGATCTAGATAATCGAGTTTCCAAGATTTTGTCCAAAGTTGATAACTTAAAACAGAAAGATACACGACTTTTCGATTCAGTAAAGCCCGCATGTGTTGATAACACTACACAGAATCAATCATTGATTGAACAATTGAATAGAAAGTCGGTGGAAATATCTGATTTGAGGGAACAAATTTGTGATAAAAATTTGGTCTTGGCTGAGTTAAAGGAAACACTTCGTACTCTAAAAGGTAAGAATGTTGTGGATAACGCAGCCACTGTCTCAGCATCGTCCTCTAGTGCAATCAAAAGGAACCTTATAGCCGTCACACCATTTAATAAGGGCCCTAGGACTAAACCATCTCAAACTTTGGTCACTAAAGATAAGGCGGAATCAAAACCAGCTTCTAATATTCTCGTGTTGCCTTCTACAGGAGTAAGCACCACTACTAAGGCTCAAAGATCTAAGCTTAAAAGAAACAAGAAGAATGATAGGATCTTGCCCCCATCTAGTAGTCAAGTGAAGAAGAAAGTAGAAGCCCATCCTAGGAATGTTATTTCTGTTTTGAATAAAAAGAATCATGTAGCTAAACCTAAAGGCTCTGCGGTTGTGCAGCGTTCTAAGCCTACTGTGAATTCTAATTTGAAATGTTGGAATTGCAATGAATGTATGTTTTCTAGTCGTCATGATTCTTGCCTGATTGACCATGTGAATGAGATGAATGCCCGGAAAAATGGATTAGAATGGAAACCGACTGGGAAAGTGTTAACCCAAGTTGGTTGTATGTGGCGCCCCATTGGTAGAAATTTCACTATAGTAGGAAATATGTGCCCTTTAACTAGGATCACTCCCACTACAGCGAAGAAAGGGTGCCCTTTAACTAGGAGTACCAAGGCTACCAAAACACAAGTGTGTCCTTTAACTAGGAACATTGACACTACTGTAAGAACCAAGTGCCCTTTAAATAGGTCTACTCCCACTGTAGTGCCCGCGAATAATCCAAAACCTAAGAAAGTTGGAAGAATAAAACCTGTTAGTGCTAAAACTCACATTAGAAAACGCAGGAAATCTAAGGGTCACAAACATGTTAGCAATTCTGATAATATTTTATCTGTATCTGCTCACACTCCGGAACCAATAGTTTCCAATGCATTGTCTACTGTTGTTGTTGAAAACAGGTGGTCCAAATTGTTCTCTGGTATTTGGACTCTGGTTGCTCCAAGCATATGACCGGAGATCGCTCTCAGCTCAGAAATTTCGTCAGCAAGTTTCTTGGTACGATTCGATTTGGAAATGATCATATTGCAAAGATAATGGGTTATGGTGAATATCATATTGGGAATGTTATTATTTCAAGAGTGTATTATGTGGAAGGTCTTGGTCACAACTTATTCTCTGTGGGACAATTTTGTGATGCAAACCTAGAAGTCGCTTTTCGAGAGCATACCTGCTTCATTCGTAATGTTGGGAATAAAATTAGCTAAGTCTTTTGAACGCTGACAAAAGGAAATTGGACGCTGACAAGAGTAAACGAGACGCTGACAGATGAAACGCTGATACGAATTATCAAGGCGTTGACAAGAAGAATCTTAAAGACAAAAACAAGGACTAAATCTGCCAATGATGAATTCTTCAAGCTGGTGGAAAAAGTATGAAGATAAGAATTCAGAATATATTCTTAATGTTTAAAAAGATTTAGTCAATATGTTATTTATGTATGTTTATCTTGTGTCTCTTCCTAAAATAGTTGATCTTAGCTTTTTGTACAAGGCTCCTTAAACCTATAAAAGGAGGCCTTAGGGTTAGACATAAGACACATCTCACATACATCTTTTCCACATATCTCATAACACTTTCATTGTAATCTTTCATTGTTATTATTAATCAAAGTGAAAGTCTGGTATTCATATATTCTGTTTGTTCTTCGTTCTGAGTATTAGTTTCCGCATAATACTTAGATTGTTGAATACACAAAGTTTCTCTACGTGTTATACTTGATCTAATCTCGATAACACAAAGCTAAATCGATCTAAGTTTGGGATCAACAAGTGGTATCAGAGCCTGTTGAGAAACTTTGATTTGAAGAACGAGATCTAATATTGTAAGGTGAACCAGGCTAAGGAAGAAGGTGAAAAAGAATTTTGATGATGTTTTCAGTTATGGCCACGTCTACTTCAAGTTCCAATTCTTCTTCATGTTCTGATAGTGAGGTATGTGATAACTCTTCTTGTCGTTTAAATACTGAAAAACTAAATAAGGAGATAGTAAAATTATTAGATGAGGCAAGTTCTGAAAGATGCAAAGTATCTAATTATCAAATTGCTCTCACCCAAACAGAAAGGACAGTAGTTGGGTATAAGAAAATGGAGTTTGATTTAAAGGATAAAATAAATATCTTAAAACATGAGTTACATCAAAGTAAAGATATTCAAGATATCACGAACAGGGTTTATCTTGATTTGATAGCTAAGTTAGATGAGGCTAACAAAAATAAAGATAATGTGAGTCTTAAAATCCAGAGATTTGATAAGGCCACACAAACCCTAGGAGAGTGTGTAGGTAAACAAAGGGATTCTAAGGATATGTCTGGGATTGGGTTGAAAGAATATGTTGTCGTTCCACCACCTGCTGGGGACTTCTATGGTGTCCAAAGAAAGGACTTGTCTTGGACTGGTATTCCAGAACTCCAAGAAGAGGAATTTATTCCTCCACCTAGAGTTCTTACCCCAGTAGAGGAATATCAACAAAAGGTTATTGACCTAGAAGAATGGAAGAAAGCCAACCCTACTTTGTTTGTTAAGGGAGGTTTATTGTGTGAAAGTCCAAATGACCCTACCCCTATCACCACACAAGAGTCTACCCCCATCAAGATAACACACCCAACCACTGGCAAGACTGTTGACCTTGGCTCCCCAATTAAGAAACAACCTAGTGTTAAATATGCTGAAATGTATAGGAAACCTAGGTCACTCAAAAGCCAAGAAAGTGTTAATGGGACAGGGTTTTATCAGTCTAGGCCTAAGTTTGTGTCCAAAAAGGCTTGTTATTCATGTGGGAGCTTTTCTCATTTGGCCTATAATTGTGTCAGTGGATACAATTCATTCGCTGACAATAGGTCATCCAATGTTAACCATAGATCTTTTGTCCACACTAGACCACAGGCTACTAGACCAGCTCCTTTCTTTTCTAAGGCAGCTAATACCCATGGACAAAGGCCCTTTCAAAAGACCAATAGTTGGTCAAACAGACAGTATGTTCCTATAGCAAACCCTAATTTGGGCACTGATAGGAACAAATTCAGCGCTGACAGGAACAAATTCAGTGCTGACAGGAACAAATTCAACGCTGACAGGCACAAATGCAGCGCTGACAGCTCCAAGTTTGGTATGAGACCTTATTTTAGACCATATAAAAAAAGATACTTGGTTAGTAAGGGTCAAGGGTCTAAAGCATCATCCCACTTAACATGGAAACCTAAACAAGAGCAAAACTCTAAGTTTAATGGTATTTCAATGACTTGCAATAGGTTTAAATATCTTGAGAAGGTCATTACTAGTATCGTTGGAACAAATTGTGTGTTTAGGTCACAAAGGGATGAACAGGGATTTATGGTAAAGAATAATACCACTCTAGTTGAACAACTAGACAGATCCAAGTCTGATAAGGCTTGGATCTCCAAAGGAAACTAATTTCTTTTCTTTTTGAGCAGCCTATCCAAAAGCAGGTTAATGATCAAGGATATTGGGATAGTGGATGCTCAAGGAACATGCATTGTTGATTTTTCCACTAATATTATTTTTATCCATTGACATGTTATCTCTACCCATTTTCATGGGATAGGATAGCCTCTGTTGGTGTGTGTTTTTGTGGTTTTTGTCTAACTATGCAAGAAAATGGAGCTACATTTGGATGGATACAGAATTGTAAACTTTTATTTATGATGGTTGGAGTGTTTACATTCCTATCTTGAGATAAAATTTTGCTTCTTCGTTTGATTTGTATGCTTCTGTTAAGGGGAGGTAAACCTCTAGGTATTTGGGTACTCTTAGAGCACTCTTGCACAATTCTAGATTGTGTCCACTGGTGAGTGGGGGTTAGAAATAGTGAAGACTTTTTCTTATGGAATTGTTGGAATTTCTAAACCTCGAGGCACTGTAGCATGCACGTAGTTTATTTTGCATGCATGCTGCCAAGACATTTGACATAGAATTGGGTGTGGTCGTATGGGTGACTTGGGGTAGATATATTTTTGGGTTACTTGGGGAGTTGCAAAGGTTTTATATAAATTAACTTTCTCTTTGGGGCATTTGTGAACAAAGGACTCTAGAGTTCATGTGTGTCTATCATGCTTTTGCATGAGTGTATGCATGAACAGTGTTTGTCATTCTTGCTTATTAGAGACTAGTTAATTTCCTTAGGATTATTACCTTTGTTTGTGTTTTAATTAAGGTTTTATGCATTCTCAAGTACATTTTATGCTATGCCATCTTAGCTGATGTCATTTTTAAACTTCTTTATAGACCCAAAACGTTTCATCACCCTTACATTTTTCAAATTTTTTTTTTTTGGATATCTGGAAGCCTAATGATCATTGAGATGTTTTTCCTAAGTGATTGACATCTAGTAGCAGCAGAGATCACTTTCACAAGGGTGTATAGTGTTATGGAGATGGCTGAGACTATTGACACTAGCTTTAATGCAGGTCAAGTCAGTCTTATCATCAGTAAGTCCATCCCCATGTCCTATGAATCAACATTGAGGATTCATTTCCCGAATGTGGATGAGGACAGTATGAAACCTTTGACATTAATGGAATTGACGAAAATCTGTATTAGCTTGTAAAAGCATAATACAGAAATGGTACAAATTGTCAAGGATCACAGTTTTGAACTGATAGACTTGTTGTTTTGGAAACTGATGCAAGGAGGATGTTCTTAGTTCTGTCCTTATATATTGATCTTGGAGAGGAGTCTTAAAAAGGGGAGGAGTAATCGAATTTGAGTGACAAAAGTAATAAAGAAAGCTCCAAAGACTCTACAGGTGTTCAAGATAATTAAGACCAAGTGAAGGCTGGCTATACAAGTGATTTGAGTGATTGACTTTTCGAGATTTATTATTACTCAAATTCAGGGATAAGTATATTTGTAAGAATCCTCTCTGTATGTTTTATTTTATTCAGAAACTTGATTACTAGAGTAGATATCAAGTTTAGGGGAGGATTGTTGGGAATAAAATTAGCTAAGTCTTTTGAACGCTGACAAAAGGAAATTGGACGCTGACAAGAGTAAACGAGACGCTGACAGATGAAACGCTGATACGAATTATCAAGGCGTTGACAAGAAGAATCTTAAAGACAAAGACAAGGACTAAATCTGCCAATGATGAATTCTTCAAGCTGGTGGAAAAAGTATGAAGATAAGAATTCAGAATATATTCTTAATGTTTAAAAAGATTTAGTTAATATGTTATTTATGTATGTTTATCTTGTGTCTCTTCCTAAAATAGTTGATCTTAGCTTTTTGTACAAGGCTCCTTAAACCTATAAAAGGAGGCCTTAGGGTTAGACATAAGACACATCTCACATACATCTTTTCCACATATCTCATAACACTTTCATTGTAATCTTTCATTGTTATTATTAATCAAAGTGAAAGTTTGGTATTCATATATTCTGTTTGTTCTTCGTTCTGAGTATTAGTTTCCGCATAATACTTAGATTGTTGAATACACAAAGTTTCTCTACGTGTTATACTTGATCTAATCTCGATAACACAAAGCTAAATCGATCTAAGTTTGGGATCAACACGTAATTTGGAAGGGGTTGATTTATTGAAAGGTACTCGAGGGAATAATTTGTATACTTTGTCTCTACAAGACATGATGACCGCTTCTCCCGTATGTCTTCTCTCCAAAGCATCGAAGACTACGTCATGGTTATGGCATCGATGGTTATCTCATCTTAACTTTGACGCTATTAATCATTTGGCGAAAACCGAACTTGTTCGTGGTCTTCCTAAACTTTCATTTAACAAGGATCATTTGTGTTCCGCGTGTAAAATGGGGAAAAGCACTAAGAAATCTTACAAACCCAAGACGGAAGACACCAACCAAGAGAAACTTTATCTGTTGCATATGGATCTTTGTGGGCCAATGCGTGTTGAAAGTCTTAGTGGTAAAAAGTACATCCTCGTTATTGTGGATGATTACTCTCGGTTTACATGGGTGAAATTTCTTACAACAAAAAATGAGGCACCGAAATTCATCATAGGATTTATCAAGATGATTCAAGTGCGTCTCAACACTACTGTCCGACGCATTCGTACAGATAATGGAACCGAATTTATGAATCAAATCTTGCGTGATTATTATGAAGAAGTTGGCATATCTCATGAAACATCCGTTGCACGCACTCCACAACAAAACGGTGTCATTGAAAGGCGAAATCGCACACTTATGGAAGCTGCTCGAACGATGTTAATTTACGCAAAGGCTCCATTGTTTTTATGGGCAGAAGCAGTATCTACAGCAGTGTACACCCAAAACCGGTCACTAATTCGTAAACACCATAGTAAAACACCTTATGAGCTTCTCCATGGAAAAGTACCAGATTTATCATATCTTCATGTATTTGGTTCTCTTTGCTATCCAAATAATGATGGTGACAATTTGGGAAAACTTCAACCAAAGGCTGATATTGGTATTTTCATTGGTTACGCACCTGCAAAGAAGGCATACCGAATCTACAACCGTAAGTCTCGTAAGATCCTCGAAACTATGAATGTTGATTTTGATAAGCTAACAACAATGGCTTCTGAGCAAAGCAACTTTGAACCCGCACTTCATGAAATGGGGCCCAGTAACATTAGTTCTGGTCTTATCCCAAACAACCCTACTTCATCATCATTTACACCACCTTCTAGGACTGAATGGGATACGTTGTTTCAACCGTTCTTTGATGAATTCTTTACTCCTCCAAGTATTGTTGCTCCAGAACCTGAGGTAATAGCTCCGGTAACCGAAGTTGTCGCTCCAGCAACTGAAGCACAATCAGACACATCTGCACCTACAATTGGTCAAGATATACCATCAACTAGTAATTCTCAACCAACACCAGAATCAACTACCCATGTCATGCCAATTGATGATGAAGAGGATGATGATGATCACGATTTGGAATTCGCTCAAATGCGTGAACTTCCATTCTTTGGTGTACCAATTCCCGACCCTAATCAAGTCGGGTCGTCCACCTCAGAGGAAGCTCCTTCTACAGTTTACTCCAATCCACGGATTCGTGAACATGACAGCAAGTGGACAAATGATCATCCTATAGATTCTATAATTGGTGACCCTAATCGTCTGGTATCCACACGAAGTCAGCTACAAGAAAATGCAATGTTTTGTCATTTTGATGCTTTTCTTACAGAAGTTGAACCTAAGACATGGCAACAAGCTTTTACTCAATCTTGTTGGATAGAAGCTATGCAAGAAGAACTTAACGAATTCATACGTCTTGAAGTTTGGGAACTTGTCCCATGCCCGGATCAAGTGCAGTTACTCACTTTGAAATTGGTTTACAAGGTGAAACTCGACGAGTTAGGCGGAATACTGAAGAACAAAGCTAGAGTAGTAGCTCGTGGATACAAGCAATTATTGGGCATCGACTTTATGGAATCCTTTGCGCCTGTTGCCCGTTTGGAAGCTATTAGACTATTCCTCGCTTATGCAGCCCATATGAATATGATCGTCTATCAGATGGATGTGAAGACGGCATTTCTTAATGATGAAATCAAGGAAGAGGTCTATGTTCAACAGCCCGATGGTTTTGTGAATCCTAAATATCCTAATCATGTGTACAAGCTTAAGAAGGCTCTCTATGGGTTGAAGCAAGCTCCACGCGCATGGTATGATCTACTGTCACAATTCCTCATTTGACAAGGCTTCGCTAAAGGCAAGGTGGATCCCATGTTGTTCATTCAGAAACGAGGTAAAGATATGATTATGGTACAAATATATGTTGATGATATTATATTTGCAGCCTCGACCCAAACTTTATCCGACGAATTTGGGAAACTCATGTCTTCCAAGTTTAAGATGTCAATGATGGGCAAGGTATCATTCTTCTTAGGTCTTCAGATATCTCAGAGTCCCAGAGGCATCTTTATCAATCAATCCAAGTATGCCCTTGAATCTCTTAAGAAATATAAGATGGAATCTTGCGACCCCGTGGATACTCCAATGGTGGAACGAACTAAGCTTGATGTAGATCCACATGGAGTTGCCGTTGATCCGACACTTTATCGTGGTATGATCGGTACTCTTCGGTATATCACAGCTAGTCGACCTGATCTTCAGTTTGCTATATGTATGTGTGCTCGGTATCAAACTCGACCTACTGAGTTACACTTGGCTACGGTGAGACGAATCTTTCGATATCTTAAAGGAACCATTAATCAGGGACTTTGGTATTCGAAGGACTCTTCGATTGAACTAATGGCATATGCAGATGCGGATCATGCGGGTTGTTAAGATACAAGGCGTAGCACGAGTGGAACTTTGCAACTACTAGGAGATCAACTAATCAGTTGGGCATCGAAAAGGCAGAAAAGTGCTGCAATTTCAAGTACGGAAGCAGAATACATAGCTATGTCCGGTTGCTGTGCTCAAATTCTTTGGATGAAATCGCAATTAACCGACTATGGTCTAGGTTTCAACAAAATTCCGATGTACTGCGACAACAAAAGTGCAATTGCCTTATGCTGCAACAACGTTCAATTCTCCCGGTCGAAGCATATTGACATTCGCTACCACTTCATCAAGGAGCAAGTGGAAAATGGAGTGATCGAGCTTTACTTTGTCCGATCTGAGTATCAATTGGCGGATATTTTCACGAAGGCTTTAGATCGCGCTCGAATTGAATTTTTGGCCGACAAGCTAGGAATGAGAACCTTCTCGCCCGAGACTCTTAAGGAACTGGCAGATGAAGCGAAAGAATAGTGGTGGTAAACTATTCTCCGTATCCTTGGTGATCATTTGTATATATTGTTTATATTTTTATCCACAAAAGCAAAATACAAAAATATAAAACCATATAAAAACCATAAAAATTGAAATATTCAGAAAAATCCAAAAATATTTTTACTTTATTTTTCAAAGGCATGTCTTTTGGTACGATAATATTTACGGCCTTAGAAATGTTGATTAATATTGACACGGCGCCATAAATAGAGTTCGTACAAAAGTTGTAAATATTTCATAAAACATGCCCTTATGGCTTGTAGTTATTTCAGACTGCAACCCGGTTTTCACATTCAAGTCAAGTATTTCTTATGAAAGCTTTGGCTCATAATGGGAATTAATTTTCTCGGGCAAGGTTTACTTTAAAACCTTGTAAGGGATCAAGTTTACTTTATAACTTGGTCTGACACAAATTAATGTACGCCTCAGTGCATTTATTTGTTAAAACAAGAGAAGTCTTGTTTTTATGAAGCTATCATCTCTACAACCATAGCAATCTACAATTGGTATCTACATACTCGACGATGCGACTACTCAAACGACGACTACAGCTCTTTCAATAGAACACGGGTCAACGATTGAGGGGGAGAAATTGTCAAGCATTCAGAATCTTCGATGCCGAACGTGCCAAGCTCACAAACTGGTGTCAAGACAAGAATACCAATCGTACATGTGGTGTCAAAAGATGACTTCAGACGTGACGAGGCGACCACCCTATGCCGACAAGAACCATTTGATCTTATCATATGATGTTCTCATCAATCTGGTCCAACCTTGTCAATTTTTTTTTCTAAAATGGTGAATATGTGATCATGTTACAAATCGATATCATATCTCATACATTTGATATCATGAAGATAAAACGGGCTCGCATTTTTCTTCCCAAAACCTTTGTTAAAACTTCATTAAATCAATTGATATTAAAAACATCGATTGGGTTAATACTTTTAATATGGGGGGAGAAAATGTGATTTAATATGGGATATTATCACAAATGGTTTGACTTAATGTGCTGGCTCATCCTGACATATGCGAAATGTTTTCGAATATCGTGGCATATGTTAAGGGGGAGCAAAATGGATTTGGACTTCAAAATGGATTTCATGGTGACATACACTTACCCAAAACATCTCTATTCACGACGGTGAAGATTGTGGTGACATAAGGATGGTAGGATAGGTTAAAGTCCAATGATTCCTCTATAACCGGAGGAATCTTCCCAAGGACATTCCATAGCTAGAAATAGTAGTCCTTAGGAAAGATGGAGAAAGATTGTGAACGTAGCTGAATGCCGACCAAGTACTTAAGTTAGCATTGGAACAATCACAACAAGGTGCTAGTTATGACGTATTGGTAAGCATTGAAGGGGTTGAAGAAAGAAGCCCTCCTTACAAATTAGGCAGAAACCGGGTCAACTCATTAGCTATTGACATCATTTTTAATGATGCTTGATATTGAAGATAGAAATCATGGACCCAGTGATGCAATGCACAACCCATCCCAGCTAGCTCAAATATCTCTCAAAAGATATTTGTTTTAATCACACGGAGACAACACGTTATCTGTTGATTTATTCACTCCGAATAAATTGGTATTGAAATGGTGGCACTCCTCTCCAGCCTCCGATCACTAAAATCCAAAATGCACGATCGAGTCTAGAGCCATTTGAGATCATAAAATATCTCATTAGGACACACTTCCATATTTCCTTGCTTATTCACACACTGTGAAAAGTAAGAAAGATCTTAAGAGTCCTACTCAAAATCTTCATGATCTTGCCTGAACATCCGAGTAATACGAAAGTATTTACAATGAAGATGGAAATCCTTATTGAGCGAACATTAAAAAGCTCATGGTAGGTGACTTGTGCGATTCTTTATGAATCAAACTTGTGATAACTGGAAAGCAACAGTGGTTTAATTCTTAACTGAATTTAAACACGTTCCAGGCCTCTACGCAATATCTTAGTGATCTTGCCAGAACACTCAGAGTGATACCTTAGTGTTCACGGTGATGAGTGGAAATCCTTCTAGTGTTAACCTCAAACAGCACTTGGTAGGTAACTTGCAAGATTATATACGAATCAAGCTCGTGACAACTGGAAAGCAACGATGGTGCGATTCTTTAATGAATCAAACTTGTTCCAGAAATCAAAATTGACGGCTTCAATCATGCGGATAATTTTATCCAAATGATTCACTCTTTACGTTCGCAGTCAGCTTTGGACGGTCGAGTAAAGAGAACGGGTTAACCCGCGAAATCTTGTCAAGGAGATTTTAATTAAATCTACCTGCCACAAGTACGATATTTTATATCGTCCAACGGTCGTCACCGACCGGAGGTAAAATGCTACCGAACTAGAATGAAATGTTCAAAGCCATTTTGTTCGTGTCTACTTATGTTGCGGCATTTGAAGACGGTGGCGTTGCGGGATCCAAGAAGAAGTCGTCCCCGCATGCTTATACTTTATGCACTTAATACCTCATCTAATTCAAGAAAGCCTAAAAGTTAAGTCTTCCGCTGTATTGAACTCTGAAGCTTTCAAGAATTACAAAGGTATAAGTATGTGGGACGTGAGGTCACGAAGAGGCGAAGATCACAAGTGATGGATGCACGAGATCAGGGCAAGAGATTAATTCTCAAGATTGATATCAAAGATCACATCAGCATGTTCACCAGAAAAGAAAAAGAAAAAGAATGACGAAGACTACGAGCTCAAGACAAGCATAGTATGCTAGGTTTATCTTATTATTGTAACTTGGGTAATGCCCTTGTTTGGAGTGACCTCCCTTAGGGGAAGATTGTTGGAAATACTTTTTACGTATTAAGAAGGATCGGTCACTCCAACAATAGTCCATGTAATAGCTCGTAGTTTAGTTATTTATCTTTATTTAACTAACAAGACCAAGCCTAGCCTACAACATGTGTAGGCCGACCCAAATGTAAGCCCAAGCCCATGACAAGGGCTTGGGTATATAAACCCTCTCCTTTGATGGAGAGGGTAGTGTGGTTCTTCATTTTACACATAGTTGAAAAGTGTTTTTCTTTCACTTTCTCTCTCTAAGTGTGTGTGTTCTCACCATCTCTCTATCTCTTTCTCTCTCTAAAACATAAGCAAGATTTACATATCCTTCAGTTAGCTTGGATATTATTAGGTGCACTTATTTTTCCTTGTGTTCTTATTGTACAAGTTGTGAACTTGTGCAAGTTTCAACATAGGATCAAAGGTATTCAGCCCAGGTCCGTTATGAGAGCTCTTTGGATCTTAAAGGACTGCAAGTGTAATGTCTTAGAAGTTGAAGGGTGCAAAGATATTTACGAGTATATATACATGTCGTCTACATCTGCAACATACAACCTCTCATATATCCGTTGATAATCTCTGTCTCACGCTCCCAAAAAAGTACTATTGAGATTTTCATTCTTGTTTCCTCCAACATCTGTTGTTGATTGATTTAACGATCCTATCATATTGATAGTTATCATTTGTTTGTAATGTTGGTTGTGATATTGAAAGTTTAACAAGAGGTTGATTGTTTGAAAGTGGGCTAGCCAATTTGTTGATTTATATCCCTTTTGGTTGATAGTTTGCACATGGTACCAGAACCACATCGGCTTTGATATCCGTATTCGATTGTTGATAGCTCTTTATCCTTTTGGAATTAAGGGATTTTGTTAAAATTAGGCTTGATTCGTAATTGTCTGTTCGGGTATCGATTGGGATTATTGTGGTTTATTCAGATCTGAAGTTGATTGTTCAGATCTAGGGTTTGACGAAACCCTAAATTTTGGAGGTTTTACGTGTTCGTCTGTTTTCGCTGCAAGTGTTTATCAGAGTTCGCCCACTGTAAGTTTTTTCTTCATCCTACCCTATCTTTTGTGTCAAGATTTGGTAAACCTTAACTCAATCAGAGATCAAGGTGTTTATTCTTTTACTTTGTGTGACTTGTGATATTGTTTGATTTGAAAAGTGATATTATTAAGAAGTTAAAAATGGCACCAGAATCTTCAAAAACTAAAATTAGTGATTTGGATTTTGGAGACCCTTTATACCTGCATGCTAGTGATACTAGTGGATCACAATTGGTTAATATTATAAAATTAAGTGGGACTGAAAATTACAACGTATGGAGTCATGCTATGATACTTGCTTTAGAAACTAAAAATAAGTTGGGGTTTATAAATGGCAAGTGTATTAGACCAAACTTGGATGAATTATTGATGAGTCAGTGGGATAGTTGTAACTCGATTGTTCTGTCTTGGATTCTTGGATCCATGACTGAAGAACTTTATATAGGTCAAATATGTTCAAAACTTGCAATGGGAGTTTCGGATGAGTTGAAGGAAACATATGATAAAATTGATGGTTCAGTAACCTTTAATCTTTTACAAAAAATACAAGGCCTAAAACAAAATGGCACTCCCGTTTCTGTATATTACCACAAGCTGAACTCCCTTTGGAGGCAGTATGATGTCATGATCAAACTGCCTCAATGCACTTGTGATGTAAATAAAAAGATTCAAGAGCATAATGATTTGATTAAGTTAATGCATTTTTAATGGATTTAGATGATGTCTATCGTCCTATTAGAAGTAATATATTAACGAGAGGTCTTCTTCCAACATTCAAAACTGCCTTTTCTATTATCTCAAGAGAAGAATCACACAGGGGTAGTTTTTTTTAATGTTTCAAACAAAACTCATGGTACTTCTTTTGTAAGTAATGTTCCTAATCAAGGCACTTTTTCAAATAAAAATAAAACTCAAAAAAATGCTTTTAATAGGCAGACCAACAAGAAACCCAAATTTACTTTGCACAAACTGTGGTTTTACTAGAGATACGGTTGAAAGATGTTATAAAATTGGTTGTTTTCCACCTCAAAGTAAAAGGAAAAAGTTTGCATCTAATAATCATGCCTCTACAAATGGCTAGGGATGTCAAATGGGTCGATCCAACCCGACCCGAACCCGACCTGAACCCGATAAAACCTTATAGGGTCGGGTTCATTCGGGTCCAGCTTGGCTTATCAGGTCTATTGGGCCAACCCGATTAACCCGATAGCCTTATAGGGTCGGGTTAGGGTTATTTTTTCTTTTCTTATCAGGTTCGGGTTCAACCCGATAACCCGATAAATATATAAACATTTGTTTTTTAATATTTTAGGGGCAAGTTAGTGACTGATGTTCAGAACACAAATGCTAATGTTGATGATAGTAAGAATGCTATGTATGTTAAAATATTGGCACATTTAGTTTGTTAACATATTTGGTCAAATTTTGTATCCCTGCATGTTCATTACTTTATGTTATAATTAGAAAAAAGTTATATCGTAGGCCGTAGCATATAGTGCCTTAAATTGTTTACAAAACCGAAAGCCCTTTGTGTCAATTACATTGTGCCAATGTGATAGTCAAGTTTGTTCATCATCAATATATCAGGATACATATCAGCTGGTTTACGAGCATAAACAAAGCAAATCCTTCACAAGGCACATAAAAATAGTCATTTATAACATTTTACCCCTACATAAACGTACCTATGAGTTACTTTATTTACGTGTTCGACCCGATAACCTAACCCAATTCAACCCGACCTGATTTAACCCGAAACATGATAACCCGATATGTTATAGGGTCGGGTTAAGGTCGATATTTAGGACATCGAAACCCGAATTAACCCGACACAACCAACCTGATAATTCGATAATCCGACTCGATAACACCCCTACAAGTGACAATACCTCAGACCATATTATCAATGCCTCAAATGTTTCAACCTCTAATGTTTCTAATGATAAGACTGCTGCTCAGTTGTTTTCTAAAGAACAGATCGCTCAGATTATGAGCCTTATTTTAAAAAACAAAATAGAAGCTAATATGGCAGGTATTATCAAAAGTTTTTCTTCAACTATAAAAATATTTATGAAAAAACTTGGTTGGATTACACATTCAGGTGCAAATCATCACATGATTATTTCTAAACAATACTTAGAGAGTGTTGTCGACATATATGATTTAAACCTAGAGGTTGATCACCCAAACTCAACTTTTGTAATAATAACTAAAATGGGAAATTTTAAATTGTTGCCAGGGGTAATATTGTATGATATTTAGTTGTACCTGACTATTATGTTAATCAAATTTTCGTTAAAAAATTAAGAGTAAATTACACGGTTCGTTCTTATGGTTTGCGTTGACCGACGTCGTTCGTCCCTTGACTAAAAAAGTTGCACCGCTCGTCCTTAACTTTGAAACCTTTTCCGCCGTTTGTCCCTTGCTTTAATTGGCCCCACATACGAATGTTAACAGCTCTCATTTAAAGGGTATTTTGGTCATTTTATCTTTGACATCATCTTCCACCATTTGCTTATCTTCATTATCTAAAAACAATCTCATACTCACATCTATTTACAGATCTCATTATCATTTCTCAGTAACAATTATCTAAAAATTAATACCTATATATTATTAATTGGCCTAATGCAATACAAGATCATGTCAAGCAACTCGAGCCAAGCAAGATCATGTCACATGTACGGTCCTATAATCAATCAAGACTATTCTCTTTATGTTGACTCACACAATTTTGTCAAATTTTCTGTATTTAAGTAGATGTCTTGATGTTATTTCATGAAAGTAGACACGAGAGAATATGTTTCTCAATCAACATAATATTGTCGTAATCTGGTATAAATATACCAGAGTACTTATCGTGGCTGTCGAAACCTTGAAAAGTCACCTATCGCAACTAGTTGTGCAGTTTTACATGGAAAAGTAACTAAAACACAATTTTTTTCTAAGTTTAAAAAAACACCAAAATTGGGCAAGTAAAAATAAATTATTCAAGATATTGATAGAAACATGCCAAGTTGCAGAAATGGCTTAAGATTAACATTAATGACTATCGCACTTGCAGAGATGATAAAGGACGTGCGGGAACTGAAATAAATAATGAAAACAGGGACGGAGCTAGGGGGTTCTCGCGGGTGCCCGTGACCCCTATGGATTTTTTATATGTAGTGTTAATTTATGAAGAAAATATCGATTTTTTCTAAATTTATCTTAAATGCACCCAGTCAATCGGAACGTTCATTTTAATTCACCTTATACATATGTTATATTATGGTTCAAAAAATTTTGTACAACCAGTCATATATTATCCTGGCTTCGTCCCTGAATGAAAAAGATTATGGCATGAACAGTTGAGGACTGGATTATGGTTATCACTTATCACTTGTTAGTATTAAGGAAATCGATCAAAGAAATTGATTATAGGACTGTACATGTAACATGATCTTGTACTAGACCAATTAGTAATATGTAGGTATCAATTTTTAGATAATCTAACTCCTTTATAAAAGAGATTAGTATCTCTCTTCTATTAATGCAAAAAAATTAAGTAGTACCACTAAATTAACATGATGTACATCCTTTTAAAGCATAAACTAAAATATTGTTTAAAAAATACAATTTAATAAGCCAAGTGTACAAGTGTCTCACCATACAATAATTACAAACTTTTTAATGAATAATTAATACTTTTAATAAAACACCCCATTGTAAAAATATATAATATTATATGCACATTGTACAAACATTAAAGAGCATCTATAGTATACTAATGCATCAAATAAAAAATCTAATTGAAAATTGGTTTATTGCATTTAATTTTTTTTTCTTTAATCATTTACTTAACTTTACTTAAATTTTTATCTATATATTACATATAATGCTAAAATTAATAATATCCCTCGATTGAAATCATGTTTTTAAGACACGTTTTTATATGAAAACTATTGATTCAAAACTTATAATTAAAAAAATACGAATTATAACACCGAAGAATTTAGTCACAGGGTACCCGCCGCCGCATCGCGCGGGTACCCTGCTATTGTTTTTGAAAAATAAAAATGAGATATGGAAATAGAGGTGGGTATGAGATTGTTTTTAAATGATAAAGATAAGTAAATGTTGGAAGATGATGTTAAAGATAAAATGATCAAAATACCCTTTAAGTGTGAGCTGTTAACATTCGTATGTGGGGCCAGTTGAAGCAAAGGACAAACGTCGAAAAAGGTTTCAAAGTTAAGGACGAACGATACAACTTTTTTAGTCAAGGGACGAACGAAGTCGGTCAACGCAAACTATAAGGACGAACCGTGTAATTTACTCAAAAATTAATTAGAGACGATAAGAAGTACATAGGTTTTGACGAACACCATTGCTATATTCAGGACTTACCTCAAAACCGAGTTATGGGACTGGGACTGGTCTGGGGATTGGCAATGTGCATAATGGCCTCTACTACTTTGAGTGTGACAATGTGAGTAGTAATTGTTCTACTGGTTATGATGTCTTTTGTTTTTTGTCTCGTCAAACGTGGCATGCAAGACTTGGTCATCCTACTGACCAAGTCATGTCTTTGTTGAAAACTAAACTAGATTTTGAAAATGATATTTCAGAAGCTTGTGAAATTTGTCACAAGGCAAAACAAACAAGAGCCCTTTTCTTTTAGTGATCACAAAACCAAAATCCTTGGTGACTTGATACATTTAGACTTATAGGTCCTTATAAGATCACCAACATAGATGGTTTTAAATAGTTTCTAACTATTGTAGTTGTTTTTACACGGGTTGTTTGGGTTTACCTTATGAGATCCAAGATAGAAACTTATGAAAACATTGTTAGTTTTCACAAAATGATTCAAACTCAATTTTTGATATCAATAAAATATTTTAGAATTGACAACGAAACTGAGTTTCTTAATTCTAATGTTTCATCTTATTTTCAAATCATGGAATTTTGCATCAAACCACAAGTGTTTACACTACACAAAAAATGGTGTTGTGGAGAGGAAACACAGACATCTTTTAAATGTTGCAAGATCTCTTTTGTTTCAAAGGGGGATCCACTAAACATGTGGTCCAAATGCATTTTAACAGCAACGTACCTTATAAACAGAACTCCATCTTCTGTTTTAGATGGAAAAAATCCTTTTGAAATGATTTATGGTCATGAGCCATCAATAACACATCTTAGAGCTTTTGGATGTTTGTGTTTTGCTACTACTTTAAATAATTTTGATAAATTCAGTTCAAGGTAAGAAAAATGTGTGCACATTGGTTATTCAAGTGTAAAATGTATAAACTATATAGTTTAGGTAGTAAGACTATATTCTTCTCTAGAGATGTAAAATTCTATGAAAACATTTTTCCTTTCATAAATAATCAATCTGACAGCTCTCTTAATACAGGTTCAAGTGATTGCGATTTGAATCACTTTTTTTATTCTTCGTATGATTTCTTGAAAACAATCCCATCACCCAATGATGTTAACCATGTAGACTCATCTCAAGATGAGGTCTTAGACTCTCATGACTCTGGTAGTTTTTCTAATTCAGGCCCGTCTCATACACTTAGCAGCAACCCTGCTACTAGTGATAGAGAAGACTTGTTAAGTTCTGCTAGTCATGAAGTTAGTCAGATAGATACATCCGGTGATGATATAAATTCACATGAATCTGAGGGAATTGGTCATCAAGTCATCCCTGCTAAAACTTTGAGGAGGTCTAACTGACAAACTCAAATTCCAAAAAAACTTGATGATTTTGTCTTAAATAAGATGTAAAATATAGGATTGAAAGGGTAGTAAATTACTCTAATCTTAGTTTCAAAACTTGTTTTTTTTATCTAATTCTTACAAAAAGTAAAGAACCAAAAGATTTTTTTTAAGCTTCTCAAGATCCGAAATGGATTGAAGCTATGAATTTAGAAATGGAACTTGGGTTTTAACTGAGCTTCCCGTAAACAGGAAACCTTTAAGGTGTAAATGGATTTATAAGATCAAGTATCAAACTAATGGTGAGGTTGAGAGATATAAGGCTAGACTTGTAGCAAAAGGAAATAATTAAAAAGAGGGCATCGACTACGAGGAGACTTCTTCTCCCGTGGTCAAGATGGTTACTGTTAGGTGTTTTGATCAAAATGGTTGGACGTTATTTCAGTTAGATGTTAATAACACTTTCTTGTATGGTGATCTTGTTGAGGATGTCTATATGACATTACCTCCTGGTTACTTCTCTAAAAATGAAACTAAAGTTTGTAAGTTAGTTAAATCCTTATATGGCTTGAAGCAAGCTCCTAGGAAGTGGAAAGAAAAACTTACTTAGGATTTACTTGAAATTGGTTTTGTTCAAAGTAAATGTGATTATACGTTATATCTGAAATCCTATAATGATATTTTCATTGTTGTTCTGGTTTATGTTGATGATATAGTCCTTAGAGGTAACAATTTAAATGAGATTGAGAAGCTTAAAGGTCATTTGAAGTCTATGTTTATGATTAAAGATCTAGGTGTATTAAAATACTTTTTAGGAATAGAAATTCTACCAACTGATTTTGGTTTGTATATATCACAAAGGAAGTATTTCCTTGAGCTTTTGCATGAATTTGGTCTTTTAGGTGATAAACCAATGAACACTCCGATTGAACAAAAAGTTGTTATGGCTTTTAAAAGTACTTGCAAAGATCCGTTGTTAGATAATATAACCGAATACCAGAAACTTGTTGGAAAATTAATATATTTAACCTTAACGAGAACCGATATTTCTTATGTTGTACATTGCCGTAGTTAATATATGCATGCTCATTTTCTTTCACATTTAAAGCTTGTTTTCATAGTATTGAGGTACCTTAAACTGTCTCCCGGTAAAGGTAAAGGCATCTTTAAAGGTAAAAGTCTTATTTTTCTTTCTGCTTGGTCAGACGCTGACTCGGCAAAGTGTGCAGCAAATAGAAAGCCAGTTACGGGTTTCTGTATATTTTTGGGTGGTTCTTTGGTCTCGTGGAAAAGCAAAAAACAAACCACTTTAGCTAAGTCCTCTGCTGAAGAAGAGTATAGGGCTATGGTTGCAGTGACTTGTGAAATTATGTAGTTGCATCTTTTACAGGAATTAAATGTGAGGCTTGCTATTCCTATTAACGTTTTTTGTGATAATAACTCGGTTATTCAGATAGCTAAAAATCTAGTCTTTCATGATAAAACTAATCATTTTGAGATCGATATACATTTCATAAGAGAAAAAGTGGTTTCTAGATTTTTTAAAACTATCAAAGTTAAATCTAAGGAAAATGTTTCTCATATTTTTACAAAAGGATTAGATGCAACCCAACATATGTATCTGTGTACAAAGTTAAGAATGTCTGATTGTTTCCATGCTAAGCTTTGTTAGAGGATAAGTATGGCTCGAGCCCGGTTTGTGGGCTTAAGGTCCGTTAGGGTTTGCTGTAATAATCTTCTATATATTGTGATACATAATAATACATAACACATGGGGTTTTAACCAGTCTAAACATGGTATCAGGCCAGCAAACCCTAACGGACCTTAAGCCCACAAAACATGGCTCGGGCCATACTTATCCTCTAACAAGCTTGAGGAGGGATGTTGAAGATTAGAGTTTATACAAGCTTAACTTGGATATTATTAGGTAGACCTATGTTTCCTTGTGTTATTATTGTACAGGTTGTGAACCTGTGCAAGTTTCAACATAGCATCAAAGGTATTCGGCCCAGGTCCGTTATAAGAGCTCGTTAGATCTTAAAGGACTGCAAGTGTAATGTCTTAGAAGTTCAAGGGTGCAAAGATATCTTCGAGTATATATACATGTTGTCTACATCTGCAACATACAACCTCTCATATATCCGTTGATAATCTCTCTCACGCTCCCAAAAAAGGACTATTCATCTTTTTATTCTTGTTTCCTCCAACATATGTTGTTGAGTGATTTAATGATCCTATCATATTGATAGTTATCATCTGTTTGTAATATTGTTTGTGATATTGAAAGTTTAACAAGAGGTTGATTGTTTGAAAGTGGGCTAGCTAATTTGTTGATTCATATCCCTTTTGGTTGATAGTTCGCATATTTTTTATTTTTGAGATGTTAATCGAACGAAAAGTATCGGGTATAAATGAATGTACTAATTGAACTTAATCGAACAAACATAATCGACAGTTCACAAACGCAAATAAACGAACGAAGCAGTTGTTCATGTTCGTTCATTTAACTAAATGGACCAAAAATCTTGTTCGTGTTTGTTTATTTATTAAATAAACGAACATAATTGAGTTTTTCGCCGAACGATTCGTGAAAACGTTCAATTCGTTTACCGCCATACTTCCACGAATTTGAGAGCTACACACACATCACTTTCTAAAACCCAAAACCAAATAGTTCTCTTCTCACTCACAAAACCCAGTAACCCAATACCAAACACTCATATCCTATTCCTATAAGACCAAGAGCAGTCTCTCTCTCTGGTCTTCTTATGTAATATTATGACATGTTATTAGTGTCATAATCACCCCATATTGAATTGTAGGTTACATATACTTAAATGTATAGTCATTATGTAGTCAAATCAATTCAATATAATCCTAATGATACTTCAAGTCTTAACCGTTTAATTTGTTAGTATTGATGGACATACTAACTCCTAAGCCTATATATATGCCTAGTCCCCTCTTTACCCAAATACACACAAGTAGTATAATATAGCTATCCATCAAGCTCTCTACACTTAAGTTGGGTAAAGGGAGAGAAACTAGATAGGACTAAGGTGTCTACACCATGTCAACATCCACTACGGCTTCCGGTATGTTGTTCTCGTTTCGTTTTATTAATGTGGTTATTATCGTATTCTAAGATCTTGTGGCATAATAGTTTAAGTGTTCATCATGTATGTTTTGATGTTAATGATTACACTTATAATTTGCTTACATGTGGTATCTAGAGCCTAAGTTTTGAATACGATGGTAACCCTTAACTTGTTGAGAATCTAAATCTTATCTTTTTTCTCTCCATCATGCTAAACACCTTTTGGTTTATGCTTGTGTTTTCATTTTGATATATGTTAGATAGTTGGTAATAGTGAAATGATGTCTATGTTTATTTTTTATTCACGAAATTTAAAAAGCAAGCATGAGCATATACAATATTTCTTAAAACATATATATCAAATGATCATTGATTACGATTACATTTTTTTTGCGTTGCAATTTTTTTTCCCATATGCATAAAGTTCAAATTTTATTAGTGTCATCGCTTCCGCCCAATGTTATTAACATATAGATATATTATTGAGTTGTGTTGTTTATGATCACTCTATATGATTTAATTTAGATTATTTGCAATACTTGATTACTTGAAGATTATGTGTGCAAAATATTACAAATTTCAGTTGATGAAAGAAATTTGCATGTTATTCTTAACCTATTATACATTAATAGTAATGAGACAATGTGCCTTTGTTTGAAATTATAAAAGAATATTGTTTTACGAATAGAATGTTAGTATTTGGTTTAATACATCATTCTTTATATTATTTCTTGCGGCAAATCTTGAGCGTGAAAACAATAGTTCTATCTTATTTCAACATATAATGTACATGCGTTTTACTAAGGTAATCATGCAATAAATGTATATGATGACAATTATTTGTAACTACCATTCCGTTCAATAGTTTGATTAATTATTTGAATGGATATTATTGTGTTAAAAGTTTAACGTTACGAAATTCAAAATACTTGTAACACTTGTATTTTTTTGTCATTTTAAATTGATTACATAATTTAAAATATTTATTATTTGTAATATCTTTATGTTTTAAATTTTAATTAATGACATACAACATATGTCATTATTGCTTTTAAGATTTTAACGTTACATAATTTGACATATTTGTAACTCTCGCATGTTTTAAGTTAATTAAATGTTTTTTTATTAAAGTTTTGTTATATATTATATGACATTAAGTGATATTAATTTGTTTGTCACCAAAGTGACCAAGTTAATTTCAATTTTGTAGTCATATAACTTATGTTGTCTTAAAGCTATTTATCACTTATATGACATTAAACGAGATTAATTTGTTAGCCACCAAAGTGGCCAAGTTAATTTTAAATATATAGTCATATAATTTATGTTTTTAATAGCTATACATTTATTACATGACATTAAAAGAGATTAACTTTGTTAGTCACCAAAGTGACCAAGTTAATTTCAATATTTGTAATGATGTCATTTATGTCGTGTTACGAATGCTCCTATGAATTTATTTATTATTATTAGTTGATAGATATTATGAATTTTTCCCAAAGAAAAATTATTTTTCTATGACTAATAATCTTAAAGACGAAAATAGTAAACTTTTATCGTATGTATATAGTTATCCAAAGATGCTTATATATTTGACTAAGTCTACTTCATTTTTTTTATCATAAAGTTTCTTTGCATTCTAACAATGATGATGATATATTGTTGTGTTTTACCCAAAGGAGACCAATAATATATATTTATATTATTTATATCGTATGTTTTTTAAGCATATACTATGCCAAGTACACCACAACAAAATGGTGTGGCAAAAGGCGAAATAGAACTTTAATGGAGATGGTTAGGAGCATGATCAGTAAATCATCTTTACCCAAAAGTTTGTGGATATATGCACTTAGAACCGCAGTGTACCTATTAAATAGGGTTCCTAGTAATTCAGTTCCCAAAACTCTATTTGAGTTATGGACTGGAAGGAAACCTAGTATGAGACACCTGCATGTTTGGGGTTGTCCATCTAAGGCACGGGTTTATAATCCACAAGAAAAAAAATGGTGTGTAAATTAAATAAGTCAATATATGAACTTAAACAAGCTTCTAGACAATGGTATATTAGGTTCAATGATACCATTACATCTTTCGGTTTTCAAGAAATCATCGTTGATCGATACATATACCGCAAGATCAGTGGGAGCAAGTTTATATTTTTGATTCTATATGTTGATGATATCTTGCTTGCGACTAATAACTTTGGTTTATTACAAAGACTAAAGGATATCTCTCTCAGAATTTTAAAGATATGGATGTGACATCTTATGTGATTGGGGTTTTAATATTCCGTAACATATTTAAAGGTCTATTATAACTATCTTAAAAAGCATGTATCGATACAATTCTTGAGAGATTTATCTATCATGGAAACATAATTTGTAGCTTGTTATGAGGATACTATTCATAAATTATGGTTGCGGAGCTTTATTTTAGGGCTTGGGGTTGTCGACACTGTAAGCAAGCCGCTAAAAATGTATTGTGATAACACCGCAACAATTTTCTTCTATAATAACGATAGATACTCTAAACTTGCAAAACATGTGAGTTCAAAGTTCTTTATCGTGAAAGAGGAAATTCAGAAACAAAGTGTATCTCGAACATATTAGTATGTATCTTCAACCAAGGGTTTACCACCAAAGGAATTTAGGCAAAATGTTCTTAGGATGGGTCTTGGTTGTATTGATAACTAATTATGATGTTCTAAATACTCTTGAGCTCAACAAAATGTTTCTGATTTTATTTCTTATTCATTATGTTAAGCATGCATTTATGATTGGAATAAGAAATTTTATGTATTATCATAACAAGTATATGGACTTTATGTTATTCATATATAACTTATGAATCTAACATGATGAATTCTATAATGTTGTGATATATGGAAGGTAGTATACGAAAAATAGTGTGTATGACCGCCATAATCCTCATAATGTGATTTGTTGTGTTAAGATACTTATGATGACGGTGAATAAGATTTGATTTGCTAGCCTTATGTTGTATCATAAAGAAATATCATGTCAAGTGGGAGAATGTAATATTATGACATGTTATTAGTGTCATAATCACCCCATATTGAATTGTAGGTTACATATGCTTAAATGTATAGTCATTATGTAGTCAAATCAATTCAATATAATCCTAATGATACTTCAAGTCTTAACCGTTTAATTCGTTAGTATTGATGGACATACTAACTCCTAAGCCTATATATATGCCTAGTCCCCTCTCTACCCAAATACACACAAGTAGTATAATATAGCTATCCATCAAGCTCTCTACACTTAAGTTGGGTCAAGGGAGAGAAACTAGATAGGTACTAAGGTGTCTACACCATGTCAACATCCGCTACGGCTTCCGGTATGTTGTTCTCGTTTCGTTTTATTAATGTGGTTATTATCGTATTCTAAGATCTTGTGGCATAATAGTTTAAGTGTTCATCATGTATGTTTTGATGTTAATGATTACACTTATAATTTGCTTACATCTTAATCAGATGGTTCTCCAACCTACAGCAAGCACCAATACTGCAAAAATACACACGTCTTAATATACCCTGCAGCAACGTGGATATACTTACATACTAATGGGGGGGGGGGGGGGGGGGGGGGGGGGGGGGGGGGGGGCTCCATAACTCGTCAAATGAAATCAATTTTTAGTGTAAAAGATATTCTGCGGGATCATTTTAATAAATTGCAACCCATTATAAAATCAAATTGTCCCCATAGAGAAATAAAATAATGTAAAAACCTTTAAATTGCGCCTAAACATAAAACAAAACAATGTAAAACCTTATGTTTATCTTTATTTTTGTGTGCACAACGACTTTTGTCTAAAAAAAAATTTTGCCCCCACTTTTCTAACTTCCTGATTCCGCCGATTCCGCCAGTGCCCTGCAGGTCATTAAAGGAATTATCATTGCCTTTCACACTCAACAATAGTAAAACAATTACTAGTATCGTTTAACACGACAAAATTCATATCACGTTTACGTTAGAATCTTTTTTTAAAAATGCAAACCATTATGTGAATATCTGATCCTCCGGCCTTCACAGTTCACAACATAAATAGCTAGAGATGTCCAATAAAAATCTATTTGCTGATAGAACTTTCATTCTCTATGTGGAGAAAAGAAAAGACTAACAAAATATAAAAACAATACATAATGGAAGTATCAATTTATCATATATTCAAACTCAACTCTACTGATCATCTTTAGGTCGCTCGATCAACGATGAATTCTACTGTCGATGACGCACGCGGTAAGCATAATAGATTTCCTGATATTAACATCTCCTCATCTTTAGTAACATTTTGGTCGAGGATTATGTCCACTTTCTTCAAGGCAGGTGACTTGGATAGGATAATCTTCAAAAATTCTGTCTCGTGCACCAAGTTGGAAAAAATTTGAATCTCAAATTCATTGAGATGCTCCAACCAAATATCCGAATAATATTCGAGTCTCTTCCAAAGCGCAAACCCTTCATTCTCGCTAACCTTAGTAAATAACATCTTCAACTTCTTCAATTCAGGTGCCTTGACCAATAAAAGCTTCAGAAACTCCAGTTCATGCTTCAAACTAGGAAAATCCATAATCTCCAGTTCTTCTAGATGCTCCAGCTGAATATCTGAATAATTATCTAGTTTAATAGGTATCTCGGACTTCATCAGAGACGTATCAGTACAAAACTGCAGCAAGTAATGGTATTTCTTATGTTAGTTTATTTCTGCATGTGACTAAAACAGCATTGAAGCTAGAAATAAAACACTGGAAGCTCTTGTGATCACATCCCCACCCCCAGTTATATATATGCAATAAATCAATGTGCAAAATTGTACCTCGATGAAACTAGTAAATATACTCAGATTCTGAATCCTTCGGAAACATTCAAATAGCTCTCTGAAGCTGGTATCGTCAGGATTGACAATATTGTACGAGTCTATATACTGCAGAAAATTCCAATAGTTCAAGAGTTATAGGGCTGATAATGAGGATGGTTATTGTAAAAATAACTTACCAGATTCAAGCTCTTAAGTAAGGGAGAACTTGATAGGAGATGTAGAAGTGTTCTTCTAGAGATTTTAACATCGTCCAAGCATAAGCTTGTGAGGCTACCGAGTCCAATGATTAATGGTGGGTCAAAGTAAATACCACAAGCCGTAAGTTCTAGGTGCGTTAACCCATACAACGATAAGACAGATACGGGTAACCTACTCTGCAGATCCAAGTTAAGTTTCTTCACACTATTCGTTTCCAATAAATGAACTATTATGTTATCAAGTTCAGCACTAAAGTCATCTGCTTCATCGTCTTCTTCGATTTTGAGGGTGAACTCAGTTATCCGACCTTCGTGCATTTGTAAAACTTGGAATATAGCATTAAAAATTTTACGCACTCGCTTCTTTCTAACAGCGGACTTTCTTGCGAAACTATCAAGCCGCTTTATTATAGTTTTAAACCTTTTAATTAATAACAACTTCCATTTAAATCCTAGATCAATCCCCCAACAAGACACCTGACTCCCATCACTTGGTTCATCAAGCATATCTTCCTCATAAAACATATTTTCCTCGTAAAACACTAGTTCAGGAATTTTGGTCCAAATATATCTCCATTCCCTCGATAGGATACTCGTCCTCACAACATCTTTTATCGGTAAAAGACATAGTATCTTTTCTACGATGCATGAAGGGAGAGTTGTGATTATATCCACATGCAAGGGTTTAGATTCCGTATCAAGAAGTGCATATCTTGGACTGATCATAGCTGAAAATTTTAGTTATAAACTAAACAGTTATTAAGAATGAATAACTATACTTTTAATGATTTTAAGCACATCTCATACGGGCAAGGTATTAGGTTTTAACAAGTGCTAGATTGAATAATACAAAAAATAGAAACAAATGGCAAAAAAATACCAACACCAGTGAACTTACTTGGAGATGTCATTGTTTGCAGGAAAGAGAGATGAAAGAAACGTTAATATTGAATTTGATGTAGATCGTACCATGTAAATATATACTCAGTATACAGTAAATAGCTAAACTTTAAAATTTGGTATATATCCAAATCATTATGGTAATATCATATACGTATGTAGTATATCCTTTCTGGACTTTAAATTAAAGATATAAAACATATCCAAATGAGTGATTTATTAATTATAATTAAACACTCTAATTAAACACTATAAGAGAGGGAGGTGTCATGACTAACCAACCCTTCAAAACTTTGCCTAGTCACCTGCCAACTCAGCGTCACATCATACCAACACAACTAACAAAAATACTCTTTCACTCATAACACACCCAACCCCTCTTCATTTGGGTCCCACCACTATCTTTTATTTTTTCTTATTTTTTTTCACACAAACTAAAATTTATTTTACTCAAATAAAACATTACAAATACGAAAATAAAAATTACAAATACGGATTAAAAGAAATTAGGATACGAAAAAAAAATTAAAAACACAACAATTAATATAAACTACTCATTTTAGGGTTGACGATGCTCCCAAATATGGTCAATAAGACAACGTTGAAACCTTAAATGTGTCGGCTTATCACGAAGTTCTTTATGTTATCTTTGACGTATCGCACAACGCTCGACCCATGTCCTTAATATATTTGGTTGTGGACAAACATACATTTCTGCAGCTTCAGATATCGCACCCTCTGATTTTTCAAAATCATGTTGTGTAATATGATGCAGGTGTACATGATTCTACGTAACTTGTTCACAGTAAATTGACGCGCTGGCTGAGCAATAATACGTCATCTCTCTTGTAAGACACCAAATGCCCTTTCAATATCCTTTCGGGCACCTTCTTGATGGCGCTTGAAAAAAACTGTTTTTTCATCGCGTGCAATACTAAATGATTTCACAAAAGCTGACTATTGTGGGTAAATACCGTCTGCAAGGTAGTACCCTTTATGAAAAGTTTGCCCGTTTACAACATACGTGGCATCGAGTTCATTACCATCCAAAAGATCAGCAAATAAGGATAAATGATTGAGAACGGTAATATCATTGTTTGAACCTGCAACTCCGAAAAATACATGCCAAATCCACAAATCGTATGATGCAGTAGCCTCTAGTATTATGGTTGGGTATTTTTTATCCCCTCTACCAAATTGGCCGTGCCATGATCTCGGACAATTAATCCATTCCCAGTGCATACAATCTATACTACCAAGCATCCCGGGAAACCCATGAATCGTATTATGAGCGGCATATAGCTTTTGAATGTCAGTTGGTGTGGGTTTTCTTAAAAATTCGGCTTGAAACAAATCCATTACGCACATCAAAAAGTAATCAAGACAATCGCGTGCGCAGTGTGCACCCATTTGCAAGTATTCATCTAATGAATCTGGCAGTGTACCGAACACCAATTGGCGTATGGCAGATGTGCATTTCATAATTACACTAAAACTTTTTAAGCCCGTTTCATCAATGCGGCTAGTAAAAAAATAAAAGTGTTTGGGTAGAGGATAATTTGGTTGATTGTAATTTTCAATACCTTGAACAATCTCTAAGAAAAGAGAACGTCGCATTCGATACCGCTTCTGGAAATACTCCTTGTGATACTTTGGATACGGGCCGAAGTAATCTTCCAGCAAACGTGCTTCGGCGATTTCACGTTGACGGTTAATGTATCTACGCTTTCGTATTGCCTCAGTTTCTTCTTCTGCTTCTTCTTCTTCTTCTTCAAGTTGGGTTATGTAATCTAAATCGTCCATATCTTCTTCACCGGACCATTTGTTCTCCATTTTTTGTATAAGGTTTGTTGTTTGAAAGAGAGATTTTAGTTGTGTGTGTGTTAAAAACAAGAATATTAGGATTATATATAAGAAAAAAAAATATATTAATATAACATGTTACCGTTATAGCCCAACGGCTATATCTTCCACTTTCTTCTCGTCGTCAACATTTCGCAAAACCGAAATCCTCTCGACGAAAAGGGGGTCGGTGTGACGACGAGGCACGACGAGCCACGGCGAGCCTGCCACGTAGGCACGACGAGCCTGGCTCGTTGTGACACCTTCCTCTCTAAGATACATTAGAACACAACGAAAATAAATCGATCAAATTAACATGCGGTTCTTGTTTTATTTACATTCTTTAAAGGTGAAAATACTAACTATGGTCAGTCTTATAGCCCTTTCGTTTAAAGCTGATTATTCTTACTAGCAGAACGGTCTGGTTTGATGCAATCTGCATAAGCCATAAACTCAAATTTATAGACATTGATATTTATAACTATTAATTGGAACATGTTTGTGTTAGAAAGTAATTAATAGTATAATGTCATGCTGCATGTGTCATCGATCCAAACCACTCGGGGGACATATATAGTGGCAAAAGACTTGTGCATAATTATTAAAATGTGAGAAGGTTCAAGTTCAACGCTTGCTGGGTGCAAACAACCTCAATTAAGTTACTACGTCAACCTTCTGATATCAAAGAGTATTGCGCGGTTTGATTTTGTGTAGGGCTCGAGCACCGTGAATTAGTCGCTAAGGTTTGAAAACATCGTTATCCAAAAAAAAAAAAAACTGCCATTTGATCCAACCTTTGCAACATAAAAGTTTTAGAAGTTCAAGAAGATCGATTTGCTTAACTTTTAAGTTCCATAGATAGGGTGGTAGTCAAAGACCACAAGTGCAAAAAATGACTCGCAAAATTAAAACATAACACGCAGTATAATCATCAATTTATCATATAACCCAGATTAACTTCACTCAGCTTCTAACGGCCACCGATGCTTCAACCAAAAATCCGAATAGTTATTTGGTGTATTGCACATCGTCAACCCTTCGCAGTCACTAACCTGACTGAGTTTCACCTACTTCAACTCAGGTGACTAGCTTGACCAATAAAAGCTTCACAAACTCCGCCTCACTTCAAGTGGGGAAAATCTTGGGTCTAATCTACCAGTCTAGCAACCCACGATTTTATGTGTTTCTTAATAGATTAGATTGTTTTGGAGTAGCGAAACACTCTCTCCATACCTCGTTACAAAATATGTGTTCCATCGTTTACAATCTAAAATTTTTGTTTGTATTTGCTTTAATGGAGGAATTACTGAAACATAAATTTAGCTATTGTCTATTGAGCTACAAGAACTAAGAAATTAAACATGTAATCGTACATCACTTCGCTTGGCCTAAAATTCAAAAAAATCACCACTGTCCGTCCTCAAACCTTAGCAACAGTAGCATATACCATCACTGTCGCTGCTGCCAAAATCCTAAAAAAATTAGAGTCAAGACACCACATCTATTGTTACAGCCCGGCCTGCACTACAATATTCGCTGCCTTCCCTGGCCAAATTCGCGACGTTTCCCTGGCGACATGTCGCCAGGGAAGATGAATCCCTGGCGACATGTCGCCAGGGAAACCTCGCCAAGAAAGGCTGGTGCGGGATTGTTTCCCTGGCGACAAATTAGGATTTCCCTGGCGACAAGTGGGCCCGGCAAACTCTTTGGTTCAAAAATTGGTGCCACGCTGGAGTTGGTGCGGGATAGTATCCCTGGCGACATGTGTCGCCAGGGAAAATATGGCTGATTAAGGAACTTAAGTTAAACAGGTTATTAAACCTCACTTTTCCCTGGCGACATGTCGCCAGGGAAACTAGACGTTACGTTGACAAGTCAACGCCTGGCGTTGACAAGTCAATGTTCTTCTCGAGTTTCCCTGGCGACATGTCGCCAGGGAAACTAGACGTAACGTTGACGAGTCAACGCCTGGCGTTGACAAGTCAATGTTTTTCTTGAGTTTCCCTGGCGACATGTCGCCAGGGAAACTAGACGTAACGTTGACGAGTCAACGCCTGGCGTTGACAAGTCAATGTTTTTCTTGAGTTTCCCTGGCGACATGTCGCCAGGGAAACTTGGCTGACTTTTTAGAAAGTCAAATGAGCCAAAGTTTCCCTGGCGACATGTCGCCAGGGAAACTTTGACATTTTTTTTAGCTGCCTGCACAGCAGGCTGTTTCCAGATTTTTTCCGGAATTTTTCCGGAAAAAATCTACCAAAACCTGGGAATACAAATACAAAACCTGAAGATAAAAATACTAAAAATCTACCACGAATCTAGTACCAAAACACAATAACATGTAACCTCTCGATCAATACAAATACATGTCACAACTTGAGTACAAAGTTCCTAGTTACACTTATTAAACTTGCAATTCGGGGTTTACAATTATTAAACTTGCATGCTAAGGTAGGAAAAACAAGACAAGCATACTAACCATTACCACTCCCACCGGCGCCACTACCGCTGCCTCCCGTGCCACTCCCGCTAGCACCACCCGATAGAAATGCTGCGAACGCATCGGCAAACCTATCGTCACTTCTCATAAAGTTAAACACTTGAGCCCCTTGTTCCAACCGTGGGTCGACGGGAGGAGGAGGAGGAATATAGTGAGCACTCCTTCTCGGCACTATCTGGCCGACACCGGGCATGTGGCCTCGCTGCTTTCCACCTCGGACGATACGGTTGATCTCGTCGTCCGTATATTTTCCTTTAGCCTTCATCGCAAGCATCTCCTCCTAATGAAGTGACAAAAACAAACGACAGTTAGTATATTATATATTAGTCGGGTTGGTACATTATTTATCGGCAAGGAATAGTAAAAAACCAACGCATATCCAAAAAAAAATTAATTAATTAATTAATTTAAAAAAATACTTACATACATAATGCGGTCCGCATCGCAAGGAAAATTCCCATCCTGGTCGGTGTGCGCAATGAAGAAGTGATCAATGACAGTCGGGGGTGGCACATCAGCTTCAATTGCAGCTTGCGTCTGTACATACATAGACACGCATATATAGAATGAAGCAAATTCAAAACAAAAAATCACAACACACCAAAACATATAATCAAAGACATATATGTATGTAAATTAATTATAGAATTTCTCACCACTTGGTCTCGAAGGCGTGCCAACGATCGGGATCCCTGCCGACTCGGCGTCTTCTGCTTAGACCGGTTCTGGGAGTTCGTCTGGCATCTTTTCTCGTAATCCGGATTACTCCAAAGTGCGATCTGTTTCTCCCAGTCCTCTGAAGTAATTTCCTCTGGACGCTCGCTGCGGACTCTGTCGATATCTACCCTGCCGGTATCGATGTCTCGGACCCAATGCTTTGTCTTGAGCGTATTTTTTCGAGAATTATAACTCTTTGTAAGCATTTGATTGATGCCGCCACGTATTTCCTTCCATCTACCAGGATCACTCTTGTGTGGCGTCAAATTAAACTTATTCTGCATTCATATACAACAAATAAAACAAACACAGAGTTAGAGTTAGAGATATAATTTATACATTATTTTGTTTATTTATTTAATGGCTTAGTCATTTATTTAATTTTTTATAATAAAAACAACTTATCCTGATAAGCATAAGCTTTTTGAAAACAACTTGTTCTGATAAGCTTATCAGGACAAGCTATTTGAAATCAGCTTATCCTGATAAGCTTATCAGGACAAGCTGTTTGAAAACAGCTTATCCTGATAAGCATATCAGAACAAGCTGTTTTCACACAGCTTGTTCTGATAAGCTTATCAAGATAAGTTGTATTCAAACAGCCTGTTCTGATAAGCATATCAGGATAAGCTGTTTGAAAACAGCTTATCCGAAAAGCTTATTACATTATTCTCATCAAATATATATTTATTTAAATTTTTTTATATTTATTCTAATTTTTTTATATATATTTAAAAAAAAAATTATATGATATAAATAAATAAGATACAATTTGTATATTTATTTAAATTTGTTATTTATTTATATGATATAAATAAATAAACAAATTTATTTAAATATATACATCATTAAATAAATAAACACAATAATGTTATGAACATAAAAATGATAACTGACCTCTATGTTCGCCCAAACCAATGTTTCGATCTCATCAGGGACATCAGCCCAACTTGGGTAGTACAGTGGCACGAGCCTCCTGATACAATCCCCGATGTAATTAGATAAATGCTGAGCATGCGTGCCGCGAGGCCGGTGAGATTTTTCTTCAAAATCTATCGGGACAGGGCCATGCTCACCAACTTCCTCCAACAAATCGATACATCGGCTAATGCCCCGAGTCTTTCTGCCGGACGCTCTGCCGCCTAAATTTTCTTTTCTTTTGCCTTTGCCTGCAAAAATCAACTGAGTGACAAAGTAATAAAAATTCAAGGCAAGCAACATATATATGCACCAAATTTTTGATTGTGTTACAATAATCTAAATATTCTTACCTTTATTTCTAAATAAGGCAAAACAACTGTTGCGGATGTTTGGCGTAGGAGGTTCATCCTCACCACCACCGTTACCACCGTGTGATCCTGCAACATCTGCTGACATCTGTACAAGTACAATTAGCATAACATAGACAAATTCATGAACAAAATAATATAAGCATGCACAAATTCAAATACAACACATCCAAATAAATATACACATTTAAAAAATCCACAACAATTAGATTCATTAATTCAAACAAATAAGTGTCTTTTGCAAGTTACAACTAAAGGTCAATCTTCTTCTTCACTAGAATAAACTCTGTCTTCACCATCATCATCATTCACACGTTCTTCATCACTTAAATCATGAGGGACGTCTTCATCATCAGTAATACCATCGTCTTCATCATCAACATCAATGATATTTGGCGGTGCATCAACCTCCGTTTCGTGGCCATCTATATTCAAGGTCACATCACCCAAGTCATTCAAATCAGTGGAAAGTGGTAGATCAGATGAGTTGTCGAAATGTATAATATCAGGAACGGCATCTGACACTATGACACCCCCGTTGGAAAACTTTTTATGATTAACATGTTCAACGACCTTCCAGTTGGGTTTGTTCTGATCTTCAATGTAGAAGACTTGTTTGACTTGTGTTGCGAGAATGTATTGTTCATCTTTCCAATACTCAGCTCTTGTGTCGGTGAGTCGAGTCATGTTGTTTCTATAGATAAGACGTTTTTTACGTAACATGGGGAGAGTGTCGAACCACGTAACTTTGAACAACACAACACTGAACGACAAATAACGAAACACGAGGATCTGTTGAAGCTGACCATAAGCCATTGTGTTCTCAAGGCCAGGCGCACAAATGCCGCTGTTTTGAGTTGTACGACGTTCATCGCGACTGTGCACGACATACCTCACACCGTCGACTATGCAAGAGTTTATTGAGATTGGATGCGGTGATGGTCCACAAGCCAAAGCGAATAACTCACTGGTCTGGATAACCTCTGGGTCTTTGTCATTGTCTACGTGACGTTGACGGATCTATGAGGAATAAAGGATTAGGTACAGAAAACTATTTATAATAATATTATTTTTTTACAGGTAAGTACACAAGATAAGTCTAAGTTTACCATTTTCCGAAACCACGCGGAGAATTCTTTTTTCTCGTCTTTGTCAGGATATAATCTGAAAAACGTTCATGGTATTAGAATAAGTCGCTATTGTTAAGAAAAAGAAGTTTCAAAATAAAATAAAAAACGCGTACCTCTTGAACTCAGAAATATACTTGTCGATTTCAGGACTGTTGTTTAGTACATACCATTCCACTTTCTTGAACTCTTGATAAGGGAACAGAATATACGACTTTTTCCCAAGCGGGTTACATAGCGATCGGAACACCTGAAACTGACACGTTGGGGGAGGGGGGTCCACATTACGGTCGAGACGATTAAATTTAGTGGTAACATCATCCCGAAAATACTTAGAACAGAAAGTCAATGCTTCTTGTGCAACATAACCCTCCGCAATCGAACCTTCTGGCTTAGCTTTATTTCGTACAAAACCTTTTAGCTCTTTCATGTATCTTTCAAATGGATACATCCACCGGGGGCGGATAGGCCCGCCTTCAATGGCCTCATCAGGTAAATGGATAACCAAGTGAACCATAATGTCAAAAAAATCAGGAGGATATATGAGCTCAAGATCGCACAAAATGTCAACCACCTTTTTTACAGCAGTCAACATGTCATCCACCATTAAAGTTGCAGAGCAGAGTTGCTTAAACAAGTTACATAGGTCGATCAGTGGTCTTGCAATCTCAGCAGACAAGTATTCCTGAAGTGCGAAAGGAAGTAAACGTTGCATCATTATATGACAGTCATGAGACTTCATGCCCGTTATATTGGTATCGTTATCGGTCACTTTGTGCTTGAAGTTGGATCCGAACCCATCTAGTAGTTTAACACTCTTGATGTACTGACAAAACTTTTTCCTGTTCTCTGGTGTGAAGGAATACGAAGCCTGAGGCTTCTTGCACTTCCCGTTTTTACTTTGGGTGAGCCACAAGCTTTTTCGAATGCCCAACTTTTCCAAGTATTGTCTTGCCTTGACAGTGTCTTTAGATTTGTCATTCATCAACAAAGTGTTCAGGATGGCCTCCAACACATTTTTTTCGATATGCATGATGTCTAAATTGTGTCTTAATGAAAGAAAAGGCCAATACTCAAGCTCGTAAAAAATAGACCGTTTAGACCAGTTAGGCTCAACACGAAAATTGCGTGTTATCTTCACACCCCCAAAATTCTTATGTTTACCGGGCAGTCGATTTGGCAGTGAAGCGTGTTGCTCGTCAATCTGGTCCATGGTAAATGTTCTAGGACGGGGCTGGTGTTCGGGTTTACCATTGAATAAACGTGAAGTCCTGGATTTATGGCGGGGCGGTAAGAATCTTCTGTGGCCAACATAAGCTATTTTGCTTGCCACATGAAGAGATGGAGTGTCGTCATTACATGTATGGCAAGCCTTGTAACCTTGCCCACTATACCCAGACAAACTACTTCGAGCCGGAAAATCATTGATGGTCCATAAAAGCATCGCTCTCATGGTGAATGCCTCGCCTGTAGCTTGGTCTATATTACTCACACCATCCCATAAAAGTTTTAGATCATCAATTAAAGGTCTCAAGTAAACATCAATGTCCTTGCCCGGGGATTTAGGGCCAGGAATTAACAGCGTCAGCATTAAAGAACTCTCTTTCATACACAACCACGGAGGCAGGTTGTATGTTGTCAATATCACCGGCCACATGCTGTAAGTCTGACTAAGGTTGCCGAATGGATTGAAACCATCAACAGCCAACCCTAATCGAACATTTCTTGGTTCTGCTGCAAAATCACCATACTTGGCATCAAATTTCTTCCAAGCCGCACCATCACACGGGTGTTGCATCTTACCGGGCTCCGTACACTTTCCAGTAGCATGCCAAATCATATCCTTTGCACTTTTACTAGACTTGTACAAACGTTGTAGTCTAGGAATGATCGGAAAGTAACGCAGCACCTTCTTAGGAACTTTCTTCTCCGGCGCGTTAGTGTCTTTCCATCTACTTGTATTACACACCGGACAGAAATCCAAATCGGCGTATCCTTCCCGAAATAAGCAACAATCGTGTTCACAAGCATGTATCGAATCGTACCCTAACCCGATCGTTTTAAATGTCTTCTTTATTGCATAGTATGACGGTGGGAGCTTGAATCCTCTGCTTGGGGGAAAGATAGTTTGGAACCACTCTAGAATATCATTGAATATGGTATCGGTGATTTTACCTTTGGCCTTATAATGTGTAAACTTTGCCATGAAGTCTAATCGAGTCGCTTCTACACAACCAGGGTACAGCGGCTCATTGGCACTGCGATATAACTCTTCAAACTCGTTAGCTTGAGTCCATCTGTTACTTGAGTTGGGAGGAGGTGGAGGAGGAATATAGTCCGGAGGCATATAGGTAAGGTCATCAAGTAACGATGTCATGTCAGTTATAAAAGGTTGTCTTGTGTTATCTATTATTGGCAGTGGTGGCGGTGGTGGTGGTGGTGGAGGAGGTGTAGGTGTAGGAGGAGCGGGTTCACCATGGTGTACCCATGTTGTATAACTGTTGTCAAACCCGGACTTCATAACGTGGTTCGAAAGAAGGTCAATATCTACCAGGAGTCTTGTTCGACAACGCTTGCATTGACATGGTATCTCATTCAAACGATTCACAAACTTCCTAGAATGCTTGACAAAATTGGCAAGACCCAATATATATTCTGGCTGATGACGCTCTAACCGTGTCCAACTCTTATCAATGAGTACCATAACTGTGTTTTAATGATACATTTAGTTATTATATGCAACTTAATTATTATATATTTCATAAATAATAATATGTATTATATCAAATTATAAAAAATAATAATAAAATATATAATTAATATTTATAAAGTATATAATTATATAATAATATTTATTAAAAGATATAATTATCAAGTATAGAAAATAGTATGTTCACCTAGCGCAACTATGGAAGGCAATCTTAACCCACCCTTTGAATGTTTCGTCTCATATATGAATGCGTATAACCGATTTACTATTTGAGAAAATTTCGACAACATTTCCCCTCAACTCCCCAAATATGTGTTTAAAGACATATTCGTAGGAGTAAAGGAGAAACACTGTCGAAATCATCTCAAATACTAAATCGGTTACACGCATGCATATCCTAAATGAGACAAAACATTCAAAAAGTCCCAAACAGGGGACTTTCCGAAGTTAATTCCTAATAAAGTAACTTCGGACGGGTTTTCTATAGGTTGATCAATTTCAGACGGGAATTTTCCGAAATTAATCGCTAAAATCCTAAAACATTCCTAAGGCTTAGTCCATTAAAACATTTATATCAAACAGCTTATCCTGATAAGCCAATCAGGATAAGCTGCTTTTAAACAGTTTGTCCCGATAAACTTAGCAGGATAAGCTATTTGAAAACAACTTATCAAGATAAATCGGGATAAGCTGTTATCAAACAGCTTATTCTGATATGCTTATCAGGATAAGCTGTTATCAAACAGCTTATTCTGATAAGCTTATCAGGATAAGTTGTTATCAAACAGCTTATTCTGATAAGCTTATCAGGATAAGCTGTTATCAAACAACTTATTCTGATAAGCTTATCAGGATAAGCTGTTATCAAACAACTTATTCTGATAAGCTTATCAGGATAAGTTGTTATCAAACAGCTTATTCTAATAAGCTTATCAGGATAAGCTGTTATCAAACAACTTATCCTGATAAGCTTACCGGGATAAGCTGTTATCAAACAGCTTATCCCGGTATGCTTATCAGGATAAGCTGTTATCAAACAGCTTATCAGGATAAGCTTATCAGGATAAGCTATTTGAAAACAGCTTATCGCGATAAGCTTATCAGGATAAGCTGTTTGAAAACAGCTTATTTTGATAAGCTTATCAGTTTATTTTCATCAAATATGCAACATAACGAGTGTTTGGATTTACGTTTAACACTCAAATTAACAAGTTTATACATTCCCGACGACATGTCGCCGGGGAATCTAAAATGAAATACTAAATAAAAAACAATATGTATTATAATAAATTACAATAAAAAAACAAAAAAAAACATACCGTTGTAGTCGGGGCTCGGTCGGCTGTGGTCGAGCTCGGCTGTGGTCGGGGATCGGTCGGCTGTGGGCGGGCTTGGCTGCGGTTGGGGCTCGGGCTACAATAACATAAAACAAAACATTAACTATATTAATCAAAATCAAAATCAAAATCAATTAATTAAATCTTAATCTAGAAATAAAAAATTAAACCTTAAGTGAAGATGATGGTGTTTAAGATGATGGTGCGTGGGAGTGGCAGTGGAGGCGTGATGATGGTGGCGGAGTGGCAGCAGAGTGGCGGCGGAGTGGTGGCGAAGTGGTGCACGTGTGCAAGTGTGGTGGTGAGGTGGTGTGACTAGTGGTGGTGGTCATGATAATGATCGTGGTGATGGTGGTGTGGAGGTGATGGTGGTAATGGAGCAGCAGGGAAGAAGAAGAAGAAGAGGAGATGGGTTTTTTTTTGTTAAGTGTTGTGAGAAAAGATAAGGTATCTGGTCAATAAAGCGCTTTTTTTTCCCTGGCGACAATCCCTGGCGACATGTCGCCAGGGATACTTTTGCCTTTTGTCGTTTAGCCAAAAGCGCGCGTTATTGAAAAATTTTGGAGGGGTGTGACGAAGTTTCCCTGGCGACATGTCGCCAGGGATACCTTTGACTTTTCAACGCATATGCACGTACCTATCACTTTTGTCGTGTCTCCCAAACCTTCCCTGGCGACATGTCGCCAGGGAAACTTGGCTGACTTTTTAGAAAGTCAAGTGAGCCCAATTTTCCCTGGCGACATGTCGCCATGGAAACTTGGCTGACTTTTTAGAAAGTCAAGTGAGCACACGTTTCCCTGGCGACATGTCGCCAGGGATAGTTTCCCTGGTGACATGTCGCCAGGGATAGTCAAAGATGTCGCAAGGGATAATTTTTGTGAAAATAAAGTTTCTTGTTACTTATGTATTATTATAATTAGTAATAAAATAATAATAATAATTATTATTATTTATGAAATAATAATTATTATTATTACAATTTATAAAATAATTATTATTATTTATAAAATAGCTATATCACCCCGGTCAGTTTAATTTCTAAATTCATTCCGATTTATTCCGTTTAGTTTCTCGATTTATTCTAATTCGGTAACCATTTAACATCTAACGTTTAACAAATGCATACCGACTCATCCATTGAACATCTAACATGTAACCAAGACATGGCGAGTCATCCATTGAACATCTAACGTGTAACCAAGACATGCCGACTCATTTATTGAACATCTAACGTGTAACCAACACATACCGACTCATCCATTGAACATCTAACGTTTAACAAATGCATACCGACTCATCCATTTAACATCTAACGTGTAACTAAGACATGCCGACTCATTTATTGAATATCTAACGTGTAACAACACATGTCGAGTCGTCCATTGAACATCCAACGTATAACAAATGCATACCGACTCATCCATTGAACATCTAACGTGTAACCAAGACATGCCGGGTCATCCATTGAACATCTAACGTGTAACCAAGACATGCCGACTCATCCATTCAACATCTAATGTTTAACAAATGCATACCGACTCATCCATTGAACATCTAACGTCTAACCAAGACATACCGACTCATCCATTGAACATCTAACGTCTAACCAAGACATGCCGACTCATTTATTGAACATCTAACGTGTAACCAACACATGTCGAGTCGTCCATTGAACATCTAACGTCTAACCAAGCTTGGTTACATGTTCTTCATTCTCACACAACATCCCGTCAGCTATCACTTCACTAAACTGAGAAGCATATGTCATAACGTTCTGAGTGAAAGTTGAGACAACTGGCAACCAACCTGATAAGCAATTATTGAACATCTAAGGTGTAACCAACACATTTCGAGTCGTCCATTGAACATCTAACGTCTAACCAAGCTTGGTTACATGTTTTTCATTCTCACACAACATCCCGTCCGCTATCACTTCACTAAACTGAGAAGCATATGTCATAACGTTCTGAGTGAAAGTTGAGACAACTGGCAACCAACCTGATAAGCAATTATTGAACATCTAACGTGTAACCAACACATGTCGAGTCGTCCATTGAACATCTAACGTCTAACCAAGCTTGGTTACATGTTCTTCATTCTCACACAACATCTCGTCCGCTATTACTTCACTAAACTGAGAAGCATATGTCATAACGTTCTGAGTGAAAGTTGAGACAACTGGCAACCAACCTGAGAAGCAATTATTGAACATCTAACGTGTAACCAACACATGTCGAGTCGTCCATTGAACATCCAACGTATAACTATAACAAACCGGATCATCCATTGAACATCAAACGTATAACCATAACAAACCGGGTCATCCATTGAACATCCAACGTTTAACTATTGGCGGGAAAACGTTGGCGGGAAAACATTGGCGGGAAAACATTGGCGGGAAAATGTTAACCATTTCCCTCACTTTTTGACCATAAAAGGATTCACACACACTTATCATCAGCAGATCACACACACACACACACACTTATCATCTCCTACCAAACTCACCACCACCACCACCACCTGATTTGGTAGCAGATGGATCCCCGTGAAGCTTATAAGTGTACATGTAGAAAGGGATATATTGTGTTGAGACAGTCACATCAACCTCATAGCTTTGGTAAACTCTACTATGCATGTCTTTTTTCGAAGGTAAACAATCAAATGTTTTAGTTATGTAATACGTGTGATTATTAAATGACATGTCATGTTATTTGTTTACTTTGTAACAGCCAAAAACAAATGATTATGGATGTAAATATTTTAAATGGAAGGATGATTTTGATCTCGAACTCCGTATAAGATCTTCCCCTGGATCTTCAACACCTCAAGGTTCACATCCAAGTTCTTCTACAGGTCCTTCTCAATCTGCACCCACTGAGTGCTCAAATTGCAAGATCAAAGATCTAAAGATAAAGATGTTAGAGGCAAGACTAGAAATGGAAAGGCATCCTGAAGACCACGCATGTCAATCGGCTGCAATACTTCATGAGCTTTAAATGAAATGGAAAATCTTAGCGTTGAGTAGTAATCGGCTGCACTACTTCACGAACTTTAAGTTGATTAGTAATGTCTGTTTTTAAGTTTTCCATTTGATTCCACAAGGGCTATGTATAATATTATGAATAAATAAATTTTTGTTTTATAAATGTCTCATTTTTATTATATAAACGTCGCAAAAATTAAATAACATCGGATCGATAGTTAATATAATAATTATTTGGAATAAATAAATATTTGTTTTATAAATGTCTCATTTTTATTATATAAACGTCGCAAAAATTAAATAACATCGGATCGATAGTTAAAATAATAATTAACAAGCAAAAACAAAATAAATATATGTCAGGGAGTTTCCCTGGCGACATGTCGCCAGGGAAACATTTGGGATTTGGCGGGTAAAAGCCCGCCACACATTCTTGACATGTAATTAAACATTTGTGTTTAATTTTGAAACTAATCACAAATGGCGACGGTTTCCCTGGCGACTTGTCGCCAGGGATAATCTTGACAAGTAATTAGCAAACATACTTTTTGTTTAATACGATGGACGAGTTTTCCCTGGCGACATGTCGCCAGGGATAAGTTGGTCAAAGTTTGACTAGGTTTTCCCTGGCGACATGTCGCCAGGGAAACCTTGGAGGGAAAATTTCGCGCTCTTTCACTTGGTATCTGATTTTGGACCGATTATCCCTGGCGACATGTCGCCAGGGAAACCCTAGTCAAACTTTGACCAAAAAGTAAATCTACTTTACCGCCACGTCAGCGTTGTCGCCAGGGAAAAGGGGTTATCCCTGGCGACATTTTGTCGCCAGGAAAACCCCCGTCATCTGTTCTCAACTTTCTTGTAGTGCTGGATTGAATTTTTAAACCGCGCTTTTGCAAATCTGAACATAAAAGAAGTATATTCTAGGATATCTTTGAACCTTGAATTTGCATTGAGTTCAGTTACTTCGAATATAACTAACTGTTCAAGGCAGCATTGAGTCGACTTATTCTCAATTTCCATGAACCAAATGTGATTCGAGCTTGACCACTGGGATATTCAAGCTTGGTTTGGAATCAAGATAACAACCCCTTAAAAACTTATTTACACTGCACCCTACAAGTATCGTTGCCTCTCAAAAAAGATTAGGCAAGGTAAATAACAAGCACACAAAGCATCAAGTACACTGTATTGACCACCATCAAGTATGTAAACTGTAATTATTAAACTTGCAGTTGTTTAATACCTACTAGCAGGGTACCCGCGCAATGCGGCGACGGATACCTTGTGACTATATTTTGCGACAAACAAATATTACTCATGATACAAGCACACAAATCGTTTTATATGAAAAGCACAAAGACCAACCGGAAGAAAATAAAGCCGAAGATGGCATTGAAGAAAATACAAGCACACAAATCGTTTTATATGAAAAGCACAAAATCGTCGTCGTCGTCGTCATCGTCGTCGTCGTCGTCGTCATCGTCATCGTCATCGTCATCGTCATCGTCATCGTCATCGTCATCGTCATCGTCATCGTCTTCTTCTTCATCTTCATCTTCATCTTCTTCATCTTCATCTTCATCTTCATCTTCATCTTCATCTTCATCTTCATCGTCATCGTCATCGTCCTCATCTAAACGGTCAACAATGACTTCTACCGTAGATGATGCACGTGGACAGCGTAACAAGATTCTTAACATGACTATCTCCTCATCCTTGGTGACATCGTATCTGAGAAGTATGCGCATCTTCTTCAAGACATGTGACTTGGCTAAGATAAGCTTCACTAACTCCATCTCATGCTTCAAGTTGTCAAAATATACAATTTTAAATTCATTGAGATGCTCCAGCCAAACATCCGGACAATTTTTTAGTGAATCGCACATCTTCGACCCTTCATCCTCACTAACCTTATTTTTGAGAGAAAATGTCAGCTTCTTCAACTCAGGTGACTTGACCAATATGAACTTCATAAACTCGATCCCATGCTTTGAGTTGGGAATATTAAACATTACCAATTCAATTAGATGCTCCAACCGAATATCTAAATAATCTTCCAGTTTAATATCTATCTCAGATTCCATAAGAGATGTGCCCAGAAAGATCTACAGAAAGTAATAAAATCTTGTGTGTTAGCGTATTTTGGTGTGGGAACAAAAACCTGTATAACATTAGACTGGAAGCTCTTATTGAACCACATCATCAACAATTAACGTAAACATAAGCCAAAACAAAGATTGGCACGAAAAGTATTCCCCGGGTTTGAATTAATAAAAATGCATGTGAAAACTAGTACCTCAATGAAGCTAGTCAAAATTTTCAAATCTTGAATCATTCGTAAACATTCCAATAGATCTTTAATGTTGGTATCATCAGAATCGACAATATTATCGGCGACTATATACTGCAAAAGAATTTAACTTTTAGGTAAGTTATAAAGCCCATGAGGATGCTTACTGGTTAATGTATCGTAACTCACCAGACTCAAGCTCTTAAGTAAGGGAGAACTTGATAGTAGATGTAGAAGTGTTCTTTTAGAGATGTTTACATTATCCAAGCATAAGCTTGTGAGGCTACCAAATCCACTGAATGTTGGTTCAAAGTAAAAATCACAAAACGTAAGTTCCAGGTGTGTTAACTGCTGCAAAGAGAAGATGGATAAGGGCACACCACCCTGATAAGTCAAATTAAGTTTCTTCACAGTATTCTTCCTCAATAAATGAACCAGTATCTTTTCAATTTCAGCAAAGTAGTCATCTGCTTGATCCTCTGGTTTGACTTCTAGGGTGAACTCAATTATTGGCCCTTCGTGCATTAACAGAACTTGGAATATTGCATTGAAAAATTTGTGTTTACATCGTGGTTCTTCATAAGTTCCTCTCAAACAGGACACCTGAGTTTCATCATCAGATGATGATGATTCACAAAACATATCTTCCTCAAAGAATACAAGTTCAGGAATTTTGGTCCAAATGTATCTCCATTTCCTTGAGAGGATACTCGTCATCACTGCATCTTGTATTGGTAAAAGACATAGGATGTTTTCTATGATGCATGAGGGAAGCGTTCTGACTATATCCGTACGCAATGGTTTAGCTTCCATTTCAAAGTGTTCTTGTTGGACCGATGGCTGCAATTTATAGCATAAAATAAATAAATGGAATCTACGTTTGATTAAAAAATATATACATCTGTAGTAAGGTATTACAGTAGTATTTAGTAACACGACTAGCATATATAATCATATATCCCGTATATCCATGAAACATAACTAGTAACCAAGAAACCTTATAAAAGAAAACATTAAACACAGTTAACTTACTTTGGAAGCAAATGAGTGATCAAAATACCTTATCAACGAACGATAATAAAAGAAGCCACAAAACACAGTTAACTTACTTTGGAAGTGAAGACAGCTGCAAATATTATAATCCACAAATCTCCTAAAATTTCAATATTTGAAATACCTCTATACTATATTCGATACAATAATGCTTCGGTTGTTTCATTCCTTGGTACCACAATTTAGGTTGCATCCTACGGATGCTATCTAGCCTTCAAAGATGACTTTTGTGTCAATAAATTAATATCAGAATATCTTAGGCAACTTAATAAAAAAACATGGGGCGGTGTGACTATCATCATCAAAATGTGAAGGTCTCATGTACAACTCCACTGGTCACGCCAACCTCCTAAAAGGGAGGACTTTACCCCGTTTGATTCTATGTTGGTGGTGGGTTCAAACCCCATGGATTAGTTCGCAAAAAAGATGAGTAACCATGGTTACCCGATAAAATATAATAAAATAAAAAACTTGTTTTCGACTAAAGAAGCTAAATGCAACTACCGAAATGATCTATGTTAGAACTAAACAATTGTGTAAGTTAATAACTAGCACACTAACCTAACAAATTTTAGCCAGGCATTTCATCAAACACTTGTTGGGCAAAACATCATATAAAACACAAATATGGAACTTGATTACTATATAAGAGTTAGAAAATAGGGTATTGTTAAAGGAAAATATAAAAAAAAACAGTACCAGTGTGAGTGTTACAGGTTATTAACAAGGATAAATGATCGGGTTATTAAACATTGGAATTTGGAGAAGAAGAATAGGAGGGAGATAAGGTGGAAAATAAAATAAAATGAAATGAAAAGTTATTACTCCATAATTTTGTTGATTTTTAAAATAAGATACCATTAACACTTTTATTTTATTTTTTACATTATTTGAACAACCCACAATACATTACATTAAATAAATTTACAATACATAGCATAAAAAACATAAAAATATAATTAAAAAAGATACGGAAAAATAAAATAACACATTTAGCTTGAGAAATACGTTATTGACCGATTAGTACTTGGATATCGGCATCAATAAGCAAAAACTCTGGCTCTCGACACTCGAGCATCCCCAGTTCTTTATGTCTCTTTGCCTTGTACGTGGATTCGATAGCTACACATTTACGTCTATAATCCGATTGTAAAACTCTTGACACATACTCCGATTGACTTCCCCCGGTGTTCCCCGACATGACCAATGATTTGAGTTTTTTTGGCGAGTCGAGGTTTTCCGGCGAGATAAGGTCTTGAACCGAGAACGAAGAGTTCATCGAGATTTTCCATATGAATCGGCTACGTCATGTCCCATCTAGGAAACTTCCTCAAAACATGCCACTGCTGAACATAATTAAACTTTTTGCTATCATACTATTGACGAAATTGGTCTTTGCATTCTTGATACGATCACCCTCATTTTTCACGCTTTTACGTTGTAAATGTTTGTAAATAGCGTTGAACTTTTGGCAATCACTGTGAAGTCGAGACATTTCTTGTCAACATTTTTTAGCATCTTTTAAATCACTCAGAATCTGTGTCCAAAATGCTTCATCGGATCGTTCATTTCTGATTTCGGTGTTTTGGGAAACTTTGATCCAAGTCTGCTAGCAATGCTTCTTCATTGCGTAACCAACGAGTATTCCCTCGGACTTGATCCTCTACGTCATTACCATTTTCGTCTCCAAACTCACTATCAGTGTTTTTTTGTTCGTAAAGTTGTCACGACTTTTTTCTTTTTTCTTTTGCTTCACGGGGGTACTTTGAATTGTGGTTGAGATGGTCGTGAAGAAAATAATTGTGATTAAGATGGTTGGTTGAGATGGTTGTGATGAAAAGAATTGTGGTTGAGATTGTTGTGATGAAAAGAATTTTAGTGGTTCATTTCTTTGATATTGAAAATTTTGAAAGTCAAGTTGTTGTTGGGTTTATTGAAACGCAAGTTGTTGTTGTTGTCAAATTTGTTTGGGCGACACTTAAGCCTGATGTGGAGGAAACGGTTTGCGCAGATCTGATTCAGTTTAGGAACGACATGGTCAAGGGGTTCGAAGAAGACGATAATTGTTATGGGTTAGTGTTGAGAAGATTTATTAGTCCCTTTTAACACGATGCTACTTATCAACCTTAAGTAATATCTTGCATATTGGATTTAAATGAGTTGTTTTAATAAATCAAAATGAAGTAAACAATTAAAACAACAATACCAAATAACTTTTCAACGTATAGAGATTTTATCTATGACACACTTTGCTTGCGGAATAGCAAAGTGGTTGAATGACAATGTTGAGGTGATCTCCTCTACTTAAACTACAAACCAAGGTTATGAGTTTAAGTCTCAACCTTAATGTTCATCAGCTTATAGTCGTATGGTTAGGTTGATGTTGGGAGAGAATGGGATCTTGGAAGAGTTCTGTCTTTCGAGTACAAGAGATAGCTGATTCTCTCCTAGATGTGTTCCTTTTATAGGCAACACATATTAGGGTTTACATATTCACAAGTAACCATGCAATTGTTTATCCAGTGGGTGATTGAATGCCCAACTAGGGTTTACATATTCACAAGTAACCATGCAATTGTTTATCCAGTGGGTGTTGAATGCCCAACTGGATAAACAATACAAAGTTGAATAAACTAATCTAGGAAAGGAATAAAGTTTATACTTATAATATCTTTACAAGAAACATTTTCCCAATGAGATCTGCTTTCTTGTTTGACTTAAAGCAGACCTTTTCCCACCTAATGTAAACCTTCAGAATAGTTGAAGTGTCTTCAGTATTTTATAGGAGATCGACATCATTCAGTATGGCATTGTCATCCCATACTAAACTGAAAGCTCTTCTTAAGGACTTTTCTTCAGCAACTAGACCGCCTGGTCACTAAAGCAAAGACTTCTTATCCTCTAAGTTCACTGGATGAAGGCTGAACTTTCTTCAGCAAAACATTCTTTAGTAGGAATCTTTGTTCCTCTGGGCATGCTTCAGTAGAGCCACCTTTCTTGTGAACATAAAACATTTAGGGAATTTTATATTCAAATCCTAGAGTTTCTTCAGCGTTAGTAAATACTGACCTAAGTGATTCTAGTGAAGAAGATACCTTGGCAAGCACAGCTGGAACATCATTGAGCAGAGTAATCTTGCTTCGAATATCCTCAAAAACGTCAGTTTTGTTGCTCCAGCATCCCCACTCGATCCTTAAGCTTGGATACTAAATCACAGAGCTCATTAATTTGCCTAGGAACTGGAATAAACTGTGGTAGGAACTCCAAGGTGGCACTGGAGAGAGACTCCTTCAGTGAATCAAGAGAAATATGAAGAGAGGAATGAGTCACAAGCTCTTGGAGTTTGGGTTGAAGTGCAGCCATAATATGTTCAGTAATGGCTTCAACACTTGGTGGCGTTGGCCTAACATTCAACCTCGTGACTTTAGCTTTAGCAGCTTTCTTTTCTTCTTAAAGCTGACTCATTTGTGCCTGAAGAACTAGCACCTGATTTGTTAATTCTTTTACGTGAAAAGACTTGGGCGATGGGGTAATAGGAATATGATCATTGTTCCCAGCAGCTTCCTCTTTAGGTTCACTATCATCAAGATCAACAGGCGATGTAACACCCCACTTTGATAAGTGGACCGTTACGTGTATTTATGGCGTGTCATCAAAGCATAAGGTAAATGTCCTAAAATATTAACTGACTATAAAGGAGTTACCGGAATCAAACATCAGTAATCTAAACATAAGCTCAAAACATGAAAAGTAAAATCCTGAAGGAAAAGACTAAACAATGTCCATATAGCGGAATAATATAAGAAGTGCATAAAGTAAGAAGTCCGGAGAGCTTCCATTCAATGCACATGCTATCAGAATCCTAAGAGCGTCCTGGTGTACATGCCGTTAGAACATGAAAGAACTACGGCTGAGCATAATGCTCATTGAACGGATATAAAGCATGATAACGAATTTCTGAAATGAAACTGATGATAAAATGCTGGAGCTGTAAGACTGATAAGTAAAGTTGCAGCGGAAATCTGTGTATAATCTGTAAAGTCTGATTAATTAATAATAAAGCTGAACTGTTATCTGTTAAATCTGAAAACATGCATTTACTGTATTTTAATTGCCAGAGCTTATATAGGTCATGTGTTGTAACAACGGTGCATGAATAACTGGAGGGGTGACCTCGTCATGCTGTAGAGGGGTGACCTATAAATACTGTGTTGTAGAGTGGTGACCTCTAAATATTGTGTTGGGTGGAGGGATCAGCTCCAATGTGAAGGATGTAGAGCACACATCACATTCACCTGATAAACTGTAAACTGATAAGCCTAGGATGCATCCATACGCCCCACTAAAAGTACTGATAAAATGGACAAACTGAGCTGAGTGGGACGATGCAGGATATCACTCTCCTGCATGTGAGTCACGACACTGGTGCCTCTAGTGTCATGGTTACGGTACCTCCGTAACTAGTACATAAACTGGTCATGCTTGTATATAATGCTCAGGCAATTTATTTAGTTATTAACATGATTACTGATAAGCTTAAACACATACTGGGGAAACATTTGGCTGCAGACGGGGAATGTGTCCTTACTGAAAGGACAGAAAATCCGTACGACCAACCAGATGAACGAAAGAACAAATTAATCATAGTAGAGAGATAGTGATATCCTTACCTTAGCTAAACTCGGCGCTAAACAAAATCCAAATTAATTTCTCGATCGAATCATCTACATAAAATCTGTCGATTTAAAATTAATAACGATTCAACTAATTATTCATTTCATATTTTTGTGTACCCATTTGCCTAAGAATATATGTTTATTTGTCATTTAGATTCGTAACTTTACAAGGTATTGATTAAAATGCATGATCCATCTTGCATGAATGTGTGTACTTACACGATATTATTGATAATTGCTAGAAGTTCGAAATGACGTTACCTCGACTCGGATTAATCTATAAACCTTACGTTGTAAACATACATTTGTTTCATTTATACAAGTTTTCAAAACTCAATACTACAAAAAAACGGATCAAACATACAAAACAAATTTTTAGGCATGACATGGATTAATTTTAATAAACATTAAGGTGGTTCATGGTGCTTTCAAAGTTTATACTTGAATACCTTAATTTACATCAGATAGATAATTAGCTTTGTTTAGAATTTGAGAAAGCTCATAAGATTTCAATTGAACCAAAAGATTTTAAATCAAGCTGGTTTCGTTTTATATTTCAAAAGCATGATTATGTGTAACTTTTCTAACCGTACACATATTCGGCGTCAAAAACGTTTAATTCAATGTCTATAAATGAGATTTTAATTCTTGTGTTGTAAAACCAAGTATCATATAAATCTGCATGGTGTTACTAACTACTTAACATGATACAGGTATAATTTCATTTAGTATGTTTTAGCTTAAGAAGTACCTCCAGTGGGACAATCACAAAGTAAAACTTGATCGAATCAGATACGATCTCGAACCAAAACGCCAATAGTAACTCGACTCTAGCGTTATTCTTGTCGCGACCCAAAACTGTGGTGTGAAGCCGGATCGAACTCAACCTGCTATAAAGTTCTAACCATGAATAACCAAGGCATGGTCACGAACATGAATCTCAAGCTAAAACTTGAGTAATGTATCATGTGAACCTAATTAGTTCATGGTGCCTCCTTTCCTCTTGTTTTTGTTGGCGGCTAGGCAAACCCCCTCTAGGGTTTTTGTTATTTTTTTTAGTTTGTTACAAATGAGAGAATTGTGAAGGGTTTTGTTAGTTATTTGTTGTTGGTCCGGGCCTTGGGCTTAATTAAGCTTGTAAGGTTTATGTCTAACATGAAGCCCGTTTATTATTTATTTTGTGTCTTAACTTGTATTTTCGTGTATGTTCATGATTAATTTTTCGTGTTTAGTCATGACGCATAACATTTATTTTCTGAATAAATAATTATTTCGTAATACTGAATAAATATTATTATTTATTATTTTGAACAATTAATCATTTATGTATTGTTTTATATAAATCTGAGACTGCGTGTAATTACTGTTCATAGATTTTAATTACGGGTTTTACAACTCTTCCCCTCTAAAAAAATAATTCGTCCTCGAATTAAGGATGCGATAATGATGTGGTTTTATAATTCTTCCCCTCCGAAAAGGAGAAATTCGTCCTCGAATTAAAGGTAATAAGCTGATGAAGTTTATAAGAACTGAAAGGACAGTTAAACGGAAAAGACATGTAAGCTGAAGGATCATTTGTCTTCTAATTACGACATAATGTTTCTGAAAGGTATAAACATGACATGACTGAAGTGATCATGTACCGTGACATGGCTGAAGGGACATGGAACGTAACCTGACTAAAATCACATAAATGGATTTATTGAAGGAAAGTGATGAGAGGTCTGGATGGACTCCTCCATTTCGAGTGGCTTCCTGCTCGAAACGATTCCTTCAAAGGTCTAAATACAATGAAAATCTTGGTCTTGATGACCCTGTCGTGATGATGCTGAATAGTTTCTGGTTCCATACTTAAGATGGATTTCTGAATCTGATAAAACGAATAAGCTATAGCATGTAGGATATATGAAACGGTACGTACAAATATTCTGAAAAGATAACATTTATCTCTGAGCAAGCTGCTGAAAATATGTAGGGATAAACTACGTGAACAATTGTGAACGTGCTACGAGAGCAATTGTGAACGTGGTTCACGATTATACGAGAAATGCTAGGCATGGAATAAATTTGTGCACGATGATACATGAAACATACTGTGGACGTGATGCTATCGTGAATATATGCTGACTGAGGAAAGAATGCCAAACAATACGGCTCAAGATGTGATACGTCTGTCTGAGCATGGAAAAACTGTGCTAAACTTGAGTCTAGTTTCTCAAGCTTTCTATAACCGTATTCGGTAACAAGCTGTAAAACGCGTATCACGAGATGGAACACGAACCTGAACGTGGACAATGTTATGAACGCTAACGTGAACTTAAATCATGAGATAGAACAAAACATGAACTGAAACAGCATCTTACTGTGAATGAGACGTAAACGTGAAAGTGAAAATAAATGTGAACGTAAGTGAATGTAAACATACACGTGATCGTGAACATGAATCCTGTCTGATATGATGGTCGATGGAATACCTTGAATTCGTACAATTTACTGATAAAATTTCTGCAGGTCCACTATTGCGTAATCCTTTCGGATAGGAGAAAACACACAGGTTGATTACATGGTTGGCGATGACTTAGATAGTATCATATTTTTCTGAGTCTGTGGTAACTGATAACAATTCCATGGAATTTCGTCTCATTTATGCTCAAAAATTTCTAAGGATTGTAGTAACTCACTAGCTTGACGGCGTTCTATCTTGAACCTGTGGTATGTCGGGCATCAAGATATGAACATAGTTGCATCAATGTGTGATACTGCTTCTATCAAAATTCTGCCTGGGATTATGGGACATTCTGGTGGAAATCTGCTTGAATAGTTATGGAAGAATTTTTAGTGAGAACTGTCAGCAATTTATGTGGTAGCAGTCAATTAAGTTCTAGAAAATTTGGTACTTCGTTCACAGGCGTCGGTCAGGACCATCAGGTGATGTCCTTCACCTTCGCAAGATTGTTTGAAATTCTTTCTGCTGAATAGGGTGGCTCAGAAATGCCACTTGTTCAAGGGAAATTTATATCTGGGAAGTTGTGTATAAAAATTACTCTTATTGAAGATTATGTACAACTGTGATAAGATGAGTCTCGTGTTCTTCTCTAGAATTAGGCAGATCAGAATGTGATCAATAAATATACTAACGATTTTGTCTGAGAGTCATGGAGAAAAAAAATTTATTCATAATTTTTAGAGAGACTGTAATATGTGCACTAGCAGGAAACATCATGTTCTTTCTCTCACCACTGATGGTGGCATGATCGGAAATTTGTTCTAGAAAATGTTAAGAATGGTGATCTTGTAAAAAATTTCCAGTGATCGATACATGATCTCATGTTACCGGCCTTCTTTCCGATGGACAGAAACGGTACACTTCCTGGTGGTGCGCTAGGGCGAATAAAGCCTCGTTCCGGTAACTTTTGTAGCAATTGCTGCAACTCTTTTAACTTAGCTGAAACCCTGCAATAAAGAGTTTTGAAAATAGGTTCTGTTTTTGAGACAAACTCGATGTTAAATTCTGTCTCGTGGTCAGGAAGGAATTTCTGGAAAACCTTCTAGAATTATATCTGGAAACTTTGGGATAATCTGTTGATGATGAATTTAAGGAATTTTAGATTTCGCATCATGAATGGTGACTAGAAGCCTTCACATCTATAAGATAATAATTCACGTGCTTGTAAAGCTGAAATAATTTGTACTGATTTTTCTGGCAGAAATTAATGAATATGCTTGGAATTTAGTAAGACGGATCTCGTCGTTAACTGAAAGGAGAACTCTAATAAACATGGGTGATACTGTTGAGTCCTTTCTGGCGGAGAGGTAGGTAACTACCTGATTTAAGATAAAGCTGACATAGGAACACGTGAAGTAGAAATGGCGACTTTTTACAGAATGTGTTCGTCTATAACCTTACAGAATAAATATTGCGTGTTTAACCTGAATGATACTCTAATGGTGGTGACTGAATTTTTAATGATCTGATTCATGCGTGGCATAATAGAACGGGTATACCCCTTTCTGAAGGGTACCCTGAATTACTGAGGGCCTGGTTTGGAAACATAACGGAGTTATGAGTTCTGACTCGTATTTTGAGGAAAGATTCGTATGACGTGTACCATGACTGGTATCCTGATATGTGTTTTCTGAAATAATACCTGAGACCCATTTCTTGACTAATGTCTTGACATGTGTTTTAGTGGATGAACCTGGACAAGGCTGAAAATTTTTGGTAACTGCTAGGACTGACAGACCGGTTAGACTACTGACCTCTTGTATTTCTGGTCACGTCTGTTCTGGAGTTCCGATGGTTACTGACTGATTAATTATAAGCACGGTGGTTGTCACTACTGCTTTGTCTGTCAATTAATGACGATCATTATCATGACCGTGATTCATGTAACTATTCTTCTGAGTGGCCGGCTGGTTCCGGTTCCCACTCTTCTGAATGAAGGTTAGCTGGGTGAAGTTTGACATCTAGCCGAGAAAGTAAAAGCATGGAATAGAATGGTAGTGTCTGATGATTAAAGTTTCTTTTTGTCAGGAATTTCAAATTTATAGTTTCCGTCCTTGTTCTGCAGAGTCTTCATAGTATAAACAGCATCAGCAGTTTGAGAAATCTCCAAAGCATCAGCAGCATCAGCATTTGTGAGGTCTTCAAAGTGTTAGCAGCATCAGTATCTGGTAAAATCTTTAACTCTCGAGTAACATCAGCATTTGGTACAATATCGACAAGTGGAAACATCTGAGATGATTGAGGATCGATTAGCAATATTCATGGAGTAGGGTACTTGGAGTACACCTGGACTACTGTACATGAAGTACATAGTGAATATTGCACATGGAGCATATATTTGAGACACTGTACGTGGAGTAATCATGAAATACTGTACATGGAGTATAACTGAGACACTGTACACGGGGTATAGATGGAATACTGTACATGGCACTACTGGTGAAAATTTTTATGGGATGATCGATATTGGTGTCGCTTGTCTGACATGATCAAAGAACTAAATTGATTTAAATGGTAGTAAACTGAACTGAAATGGGTAAAATGATAGCCTGGTAATTCCTGCGTGGACTTAAAGCTGGTTGTATAGAGTTTTAAGAATATGATTAAACGGAATTTCAACCATGGTCAGCCTGAAGACATGACTGATGAAGATCAAACATGATTATTATGAAAACAGGATTTTACTGTAACCCCTTCTGTATCTTAGCATGAAAACATCATCACCTTGCTGAAAACATAATCCTCATAATGAGACATAAACTTAGTCAGCATGAAAACGACATTCACGTGAGAGAATAAACTTGACTGATACAAAGAACATAGAAGAATAATCAACTGAGCTTTAACATCAACTAATGTTGATAGTTATGGCTCAATTCACAGTATTCATAGTAGGAAGCATGTGACTAAGTATGGGCGATTCTGTTTCGATCCATACTTGTCAAAATTTTCTGAGAACTGTCATGTATAGAAATGTACAATCTGGGACTAAATATGGTTGCCTGTAGTCCAATTCATATTTGTCAAGATTTTATGAAATGTCATGATATGACAAGTGTGAACAACTATTGATCGATTCACAAAACAACATTCGACTAAAAAGCATGAAATTTGACCTGAGAAATGGTGAACGCATATGGGTCAGTTCACCTAATAACATTCGACTGGAAACATGAATCTTTCATGAGTAAGGATGAACGCCTATGGGTCGGTTCACCAATACAAAAATTCGCAGAAAAGCACATGCGACTAAATATGGTCAGTCCTGTACCAACCTTTTACTTAGTCAAAAACTTTAAGAAAACTGACTAATAATTGAAGAAAATTGACTAATAAATGCATGAGAAATATGAAAGATAACAACGGCAAAATCTGGGAAGTTCTTGGTGACTACCCACTAGTCACAGGTCAAGTTTTAGAGCCTACAGGTCGAACCTGTAGCTCTGATACCATAATTGTAACACCCCACTTTGATAGGTGGACCGTTACGTGTATTTATTGCGTGTCATCAAAGCATAAGGTAAATGTCCTAAAACATTAACAGACTATAAAGGAGTTACCGGAATCAAACATCGGTAATCTAAACATAAGCTCAAAACATGAAAAGTAAAATACTGAAGGAAAAGACTAAACAATGTCCATATAGCAGAATAATGTAAGAAGTGCATAAAGTAAGAAGTCCGGAGAGCTTCCATTCAATGCACATGCTATCAGAATCCTAAGAGCGTCCTGGTGTACCTGTCGTTAGAACATGAAAGAACTACGGCTGAGCATAACGCTCATTGAACGGATATAAAGCATGATAAGAAATTTCTGAAATGAAACTGATGATAAAATGCTGGAGCTGTAAGACTGATAAGTAATGTTGCAGCGGAAATCTGTGTATAATCTGTAAAGTCTGATTTATAAATAATAAAGCTGAATTGTTATCTATTAAATCTGAAAACATGCATTTATTGTATTTTAATTGCCAGAGCTTATATAGGTCATGTGTTGTAACAACGGTGCATGAATAACTGGGGGGTGACCTCGTCATGCTGTAGAGGGGTGGCCTCTAAATACTGTTCTGTAGAAGGTGACCTCTAAATACTGTGCTGGTGGAGGGATCAGCTCCAATGTGAAGGATGTACAGCACACACCACATTCACCTGATAAAGTGTAATCTGATAAGCCTAGGATGCATCCATACGCCCCACTAAAAGTACTGATAAAATGGTCAAACTGAGCTGAGTGGGATGATGCAGGATATCACTCTCCTGCATGTGAGTCACGACACCGGTGCCTCTAGTGCCATGGTTACGGTACCTTCGTAACTAGTACATAAACTGGTCATGCTTGTATATAATGCTCAGGCAATTTTTTTAGTTATTAACATGATTACTGATAAGCTTAAACACATACTGAGGAAAACATTTGGCTGCAGACGGGGAATCCTAATCATGCATAGGAAAGGAAGTCCTTACTGAAAGGACGGAAAATCCGTACGACCAACCACATGAACGAAAGAACAAGTTAATCATAGTAGAGAGATAGTGATATCCATACCTTAGCCAAACTAGGCGCTAAACAAAATCCAAATTAATTTCTCGATCGAATCATCTACATAAAATCTGTCGACTTAAAATTAATAACGATTCAACTAATTATTCATTTCATATTTTTGTGTACCCATTTGCCTAAGAATATATGGTTATTTGTCATTTAGATTCGTAACTTTACAAGGTATTGATTAAAATGCATGATCCATCTTGCATGAATGTGTGTACTTACACGATATTATTGATAATTGCTAGAAGTTCGAAATGACGTTACCTCGACTCGGATTAATCTATAAACCTTACGTTGTAAACATACATTTGTTTCATTTATACAAGTTTCCAAAACTCAAAACTACAAAAAAAACGGATCAAACATACAGAACAAATTTTGAGACATGACATGGATTAATTTTAATAAACATTAAGGTGGTTTATGGTGCTTTTAAAGTTTATACTTGAATACCTTAATTTACATCAGATAGATAATTAGCTTTGTTTAGAATTTGAGAAAGCTCATAAGATATCAATTGAACCAAAAGATTTTAAATCAAGCTGGTTTCGTTTTATATTTTCAAAAGCATGATTATGTGTATTTTTTCTAACCGTACACATATTCGGCGTCAAAAACGTTTAATTCAAAATCGATAAATGAGATTTTAATTCTTGTGTTGTAAAACCAAGTATCATATAAATCTGCATGGTGTTACTAACTACTTAACATGATACAGGTATAACTTCATTTAGTATGTTTTAGCTTAAGAAGTACCTCCAGTGGGACAATCACAAAGTAAAACTTGATCGAATCGGATACGATCTCGAACCAAAACGCTAATAGTAACTCGACTCTAGCGTTATCCTTGTCGCGACCTAAAACTGTGGTGTGAAGCCGGATCGAACGTCAACCTGCTATAAAGTTCTAACCATGAATAACCAAGGCATGGTCACGAACATGAATCTCAAGTTAAAACTTGAGTAATGTATCACGTGAACCTAATTAGTTCATGGTGCCTCCTTTCCTCTTGTTTTTGTTAGCGGCTAGGCAAACCCCCTCCAGGGTTTTTTTTTTTGTTTTTTTAGTTTGTTACAAATGAGAGAATTGTGAAGGGTTTTGTTAGTTATTTGTTGTTGGTCCGGGCCTTGGGCTTAATTAAGCTTGTAAGGTTTATGTCTAACATGAAGCCCGTTTATTATTTATTTTGTGTCTTAACTTGTATTTTCGTGTATGTTCGTGATTAATTTTTCGTGTTTACTCATGACGCATAACATGTATTTTCTGAATAAATAATTATTTCGTAATACTAAATAAATATTATTATTTATTATTTTGAACAATTAATCATTTCTGTATCGTTTTAAATAAATCTGAGACTGCGTGTTATTACTGTCCATGCATTTTAATTACGGGTTTTACAGGCGATATCTCATTGAGGCCATAACCCTTAGCAATGTCTGTTGAAGACACCTTCAGCATGAATGGAGACAGGTGTCCTACCTTAGCTCCAGTGGTAGGAGTCACTTCCTTAGTATTCTTTCCAACACCAGTATCATCATTCTCCTTGTTTAGGTCAGTTTCAACTTCTTCACCAGCAGGATTTGTTTGACCTAATGGATCCTGAGAAAAAGTCCTTGATGAGTTAAGATTAATGAGAATGTTTTTTTCCCTTTAGCAGTACCCTGTTGTTGAGGCACTACATCACTAGGAACAGAAAGGCCATGGTCAGCATCAGCTATTATGTTTGCTAAAGCTTCAACCCCTGATGCAGACTCGGAGTGACAAATGAAAGAATCTAGTAATGAGTTTAAATATAATGAACTTACCTATGCTGACTTCACACTACTGATCCCCTGAAGAGGTTGAGATAGGGGTTGCTGGTAGGGCCTCTTTATGCATGCCAACTCCAGCTGGATCTAAAGCTGGCAAATGGCTTGGGTTTTTGTCCTTGTCCGGTGAGGACTTCCTTTTCTTTGAAACTGGGCCGTGGGAGGCATCAGATACATCCTTTGATGGAGTATCTGTGTTGGGTGCCCTCTTTCTGGACTCAAGACTTGATCTTAATGTATTCGTTGATAGCTGCTTCCTTCTTGGTCCAGATTTAGCTCTAGGCTATTTGCCTTTGCAATCCCCTTCTCTAGTTGGAGAAGTCTTCTTGTGAGCTTTGTACACTACTGGCCCTTCTGCTGAGAAAATGGCAAGCATGGGTTGTATGAAAGAGGAGTCAACAGTACTAACTGTAATTATCCAGTGCTTAACCCCAAAAATTGGTACTAAAAGTCTAGTACCTTGAAACTAGTCGTATAAATCTTCAAGATGGTCAACGAAAAAGAGAGACAGAAATATGGTGTAAATAACATTTTTCTCTCTTGTTCGTTTCTCCAGTTTTCCATGGAGATCTTCAAAAATCATTTTCTCATAATCAACTTTGATCCCATTGGCAAGACAGTACAAAATTGTTGCATCCATTTGATTTATTTGATCTAAACCTCCAGTCCCCCCCCCCAAACATTCAATTATAATCGTCATCAAGAGTTTCCAATTAGGTGGTAAACACGTTCTCTTTCAGCATCCCTTACCTGGGATCTCTTTTGTGTACCCAATCGTACCCAAAAATGTTTTGACCTTTGTATACTCAGGAACTTCCTCAAAATCCTCAGATCGTAACAAATAATTCAATCCCATAGCTTTCCTAAACAAATGTACCCCAAACTTCTCTTTAAGTTCAGCCGAAGGAGAAGAAAACTCAATAGACCTTCTGTTGGAAGAGGGTTTGGCAGTGAACCAAAACTCTCTTAAAAACTATTGATATATGACATCTAGGGTCTTAAACAATGCTTTGTGAAGAACACATTTTGACATAATAGACATAACCTCATTTCCAGGAACGAATGTTATTGTTTTTGGTTTTATTAACACAAGATTGTTGGTTTTGATGATGTATCTTCAACAGAAAAGTATACGTGTGATGATGGGATTAAGGTTTGTTTTTGTTCTTGTTGAGATGATGATTCTGCCACTGCTGATTTTTATGCGAGAGAGAGAGAGAGAGAGAGTTTGTGTGTGTTTAGATGATAAATATTTTGAAAAGGTGATATGATTTTCAATGTTTGAAAGATTTATATAAACTTTAAAATGTTTTTGGAAGTTTTAAAACTACTTTGAATAAAACATCTTATGTTTTAGGGTTTCTTTTGCACTATTGGCCCAACTCTCTTATAAATGCTCTTAAAAATAAGGTGGTCTCTGTTGGAAATTCACTCTATGTGACGACATTTAAGAATTCCCATTAGTTATCATAGTCACACACGCTTAGACTAGACTAGGAAACAATGTATAGTTAAGTGTTGGTGTGTGACTATATATACCCCTCCAAGGCTTCCAAGGAGGGGTGTTGCTTGTGTTTTCATTTCTTTTAATACACTTTTCTTTATTTTCACACATAACCTTTTCTCTCTCAACTCATCCATGGCTACCACCACCTTCCACCACCCACCTAGACCACCGGATTACTTAAAAGCAAACCCAAAATTGGCATCAGAGCCTCGGTTCAATCCTTGGATCGTGTTTTTGTTTTCGATTTGGTGGTCTAAAATTTTATCTGGTCTCGATCTGTTGATTTTTTTGTCACGATGGTCAAATCTTTCTAAAATTAGTGTCTTTTTTTGTGTGTCATGGCAGTCTTAACATTCGTTTTGTCAAATCTGGTCTTAGTTTTTTTGATTAGTCCATGGTTTTTGTGTCTCGGGTTCATAACCTGTCTATCTGTCCACTGGTTTAATTTTTTAATCTGGTCAATATCTACCTTTTTCTCTCAAGTCATTTTATGGCTATTGAAAAAGTTTATAAGTATTTTTTGGGTTTCTTTATGTTAAGAACATGAAGTTGAGCCCAGAAACTCATAGTTTCCCAGAAAATCAAATCCAGATGAAGATTTGTACCCAGAAAAGTAAGATCCACAAAAAACGGAAAAAAAGTACTATGCATATGTTTTCTGATGCATGCATTCCGATGGCTCTTTCGATCGCATGGATTGCGATGGGGTTTTTTGACACATTTTGACGGGTTCGAATCTACCCATTGCGATGGGACTCATTCCGATGGGACTCACTCCGATGGGTCTCATTGGGATGGGTGGTTTGACCTATCGCAATGGTATAATATGACGTCATGCTGCTGATTTTTTTATAACATTCCGATGGAACAGAAATGATTACGATGGCTTATTTTGTTTACATTGTGATGGGTTAGGATAGAAAAAAATTGCGATGCAGTTTGAACAAACCTTGTGACAAGTTTAACAGAAAAACAAGACTTGACCAAAACAAATTTTACTCATCTCCTTTATTACTCCACAACAAATCCACCAAGCACTAACCTATATCCTGTCGACACCTAGCCCATCTAATCTCAACACTTTCGTTTTATATCAAAACAAAAATATAATTAATTTGATCTCAGATTTATAATTTATTTTGTGTTATGCAATTGCATGTCAAGATCTTTTAAAGATCTTTACACGAACTTATACATCATCATGGATCTGTGTTGGGATCAACCCAAATTGATATTCGAAATAAAACAAAGATTAATAACAAAAGTGTTATAACCTATTTGTTTGTTTCATTTATGAACCAACATGCAATCTGAACCAACTCAACCTTACCTGAGACCCCCTACATAGGAGACCTTGAAGTCGCGTCTTCGTGGTGTTTCGACCAAAGTCGAATTTGACATTTGGTTTGAAGATTACAGTCACAAACGAACCTTATTTGATTCGTGTGTAATTAGTTTAGGGATTCATACGGTAGCTTTTATTTAAGATGATTTATTTAGGGGACATATGTATCGAATTAAGGATTGATTGAAAGATTGCAGTAGATGATTGTTTTGATCTGATGATGTGAATTAGGTGAGATGGAGGCTGAGAGGATTTCGATGAAGCTACGGTAGATTTAAGAAGATGGGATTAGGGTTGGAAAAGTTTGATGGTTGAGAGTCAATGGAGTAGAAAGGGGGCGGAGGTTTTTAGGATTAGGATAACTATGTGAGAGATATTAGGGTTAAATGGTCTCTTATATCCTTTTTAGCTTAACCGGGTATCTCTTAATCTCTATGGGCCGAGTCGTGCAAGGTTTATGGGCCAATGGTTATGTGCGACGGGCTGATGATGTATCCCAACTTTCATTTTGTTGGGCCATCAATTTCAGTTTATAAAAAACGAATTGCATGATGTTTGTAAAAATTGTTATATCAAAATTTTATTTATCATTTCACTTCATATGATAAATATTAAATATTTTGATTAACGATTTTAAAAGTGACAAAATGACGTGACAAAGTGATCAAGTGACGAGAGACTAAGTGACGAAATTTATTTGAGACGAGACCAAGAAAAAATTGGCGATATTTTTAGTGACTACGGATTTGTTTGATCGGGTATTAATTATGTGAAGTTGAAGACGGATTTTTCGAAGGCGTGTATTTATTTTATCTTCAAAGATAACTTGCTCGTGCTTAATCTTAGAATGAAGACTTGTTTATCTGGTTTCCGGGTTCGGGGTGATTAGTTGATGACTCGGATAACTATCACTTAAAGGAGTTACATTGTTGTACTCAGTGTCACGCGCTTAGTTGACGTGGATAATTTCAAGTTGTGTTGTGCTTATAGACTTCTTTAGTGATGCATTGGGTACTTAGAGATTTCTCCATCGTTCCTCATTCAACAATTGTGCAAGCTTAAGTCACAAGATCGAGGGATTCTTATTCTGTTTCATGTTTGGTATATCCGGTTCATTCTATCAGTTGTCACTTCAAATTGCCTACAAGGGGTTGGTAAATATGGATATGGAGAGTTTATGAGTAGATGATTTCGATCAACAACTGATTCTCGCCAAATATATAATTCAGCTTATTTATTATTCTCACAAGATTTCAGGTACATGTGCGTACGATTTATTGATGGTTCCGAGTTTCGAAACCATCAAGGGGGAAGAAGAAGACATATTGAACGCACAACGAGTGCACTTGATGAACTTCATACCTTCTTTTGATTTGAAGACATTCCTGGAAGACAATTGTCATTACCGCAGAGAAAATCAGTGTTTTAACTCGTGGCGTTATCAATATCTAAACGGTACACTACTGATTCGATGTTTAATTGTTTTGATGTTGCAATTATTCATCATTATTATCCTATATGGAGAGATATGCATTCCCGGGACTTAATTGACTCTGGTGCATCTTCGGAAGAAGATATGTGCATTTTCAGGACTTAATTGACTCTGGTGTTACGATGTCAACTTCATGAATGGGATTAAGTGTCTACTTTAGTATTTGAGCTTCATACTTGGGATTAATTTATTTTCTTCAACTATGTGGGGGAAGAAATGTCTTGATTCTTTCTAGTATGCATAACTTGAACTCTCGGGGAGAAGAAAAATTCAGAAGAATTATTCAAACATGAGAAGAGACGTTGTTGATCTACTTGGTGTGCCCCTTACTTCTAATCCTTCATAGCAACATTATCATGTTATATGATGGGGTTTGCTTTTTAAATTCCGTTATGCGCTTAATCATTCTAAGCTTTATTGAAAGCTTTGAAGTTGCTTACGAGGATTGTCGGTTTAGGGGGAAGCTATTTAAAAGCTTCTACATCAAGTTTATGTGGCATGAATTAGGGGGAAGTTAATTCAGAAGCTTCTCCTTAACCAGAAGTATATGGATTACTTAGCTCGTGCCGTTACAATATTTCTACTACAAGTTACTTTAAAGATGAATTGTTTTGAAGTGAAGACTTGAAGTCAAAGGCCTCAGAAGACATCATCAACATTGGACGCTTCATGAAAGCTTTTGTTCTTAATCATTATGTACTTGTTAGGAAAAATATTGTAAGGAATTATACATGTCGTCCCATAGAGGAAGATTGTTGGAAATTCACTTTATGTGACGACATTTAAGAATTACCATTAGTTATCATAGTCACACAGGCTTAGACTATACTAGGAAACAATGTTTAGTTAAGTGTTGGTGTGTGACTATATATACCCCTCTAAGGCTTCCAAGGAGGGGTGTTGCTTGTGTTTTCATTTCTTTTAATACACTTTTCTTTATTTTCACACACAACCTTTTCTCTCTTAACTCATCCATGGCTACCACCACCTTCCACCACCCACCTAGACCACCGGATTACTAAAAAGCAAACCCACAGTCTCTGACACCTTGAACAGTGTAACGCCTCTTGTGCCAGAGGGTTGTTGTGAGTGGATGTTGACGTTTGATATTTCCTTAATAAATATATTGTATCTTTTTAGAAGAATGTTTTTCTTTCAATAAAAACTCAATGCCATTTAATTTATTTATCAAGCATGTGATTAATTGGTTTTAAATGCTTTCGCTAGTGATGTTGAACCTGATGGGTGACATTTATGAGCTTCAGTGCGTCAGATGAGGCGACAAACCCCACATACATGCTCACATAAGTGAACAAGATATATGACGTTGCACGCTCCTCTACTCGGGCCTAGCTACTCATTTATATCATAGATTTTTTAAGAACTGTTGGACATTCAGTAGTACTGAAGGAACGGTTTGATGATTTTTTTGGAGATTTACTTGTCAGCTTCAGTGTGTCAGATAAGGCGACAAAACACCATGTACACATTCACATATTATGAAATAGGCACACGACATTGAACACTCATTTACTTAGACACTGCTGCTAACTGAAATCAAAACTTAGTATGAAATACTGAACCCTTAGGAGTCTTCAGTGATTTCTAAAGGTTAGGGTTTTACATCATCAATGTTCAGCATCCCCAGTTCCATTATCAATCTTTTGAAAGTTGGTTCATCCAGTGGTTTGGTGAAGATATCAGCCAATTGGTATTGAGTGGGGATGAAATGTAATTTAATATCCCCTTTCACAATGTGATCTCTAATAAAGTGATATCTGATATCAATATGTTTTGTTTTTTAGTGAAGGATTGGATCGTTAAATATTGCAATAGCACTAGTGTTATCACAAGAGATTGGTACCTTTTCATACTCTATGTCATAGTCAGCCAGTTGGCTTTTCATCCATAAAATATTGGCACAACATCCAGCAGCTGCCACATATTCATCTTCTGCTAAAGACATGGAAACTGATTGTTGCTTTTTAGCACTCCAACACAAGTTTTTGACCCAGCAATTAGCAAGCACCGGATGTGCTTTTTCTGTCCAAATTGCATCCAATATAGTCAGAGTATGAATACCCTTTAAGATCAAATCCTGAGGACCTGGGGTACCAAATACCAAGACTGTGGTACCTTTTAGGTACCTGAGAATTCTCTTAACAACAATAAGGTGTGATTCCTTTGGATTTGCTTGGTACATTGATCAAAGGCAAATAGAGAATTGGATGGCAGGTCTGCTGGCAGTTAAGTACATAACCAATCATACCTCTCACCACTGATGGTGGCATGATCGGAAATTTGTTCTAGAAAATGTTAAGAATGGTGATCTTGTAAAAAATTTCCAGTGATCGATACATGATCTCATGTTACCGGCCTTCTTTCTGATGGACAGAAACGGTACACTTCCTGGTGGTGCGCTAGGGCGAATAAAGCCTCGTTCCGGTAACTATTGTAGCAATTGCTGCAACTCTTTTAACTTAGCTGAAACCCTGCAATAAAGAGTTTTGAAAATAGGTTCTGTTTTTGAGACAAACTCGATGTTAAATTCTGTCTCGTGGTCAGGAAGGAATTTCTGGATAACCTTCTAGAATTATATCTGGAAACTTTGGGATAATCTGCTGATGATGAATTTAAGGAATTTTAGATTTCGCATCATGAATGGTGACTAGAAGCCTTCACATCTATAAGATAATAATTCACGTGCTTGTAAAGCTGAAATAATTTGTACTGATTTTTCTGGCAGAAATTAATGAATATGCTTGGAATTTAGTAAGACGGATCTCGTCGTTAACTGAAAGGAGAACTCTAATAAACATGGGTGATACTGTTGAGTCCTTTCTGGCGGAGAGGTAGGTAACTACCTGATTTAAGATAAAGCTGACATAGGAACACGTGAAGTAGAAATGGCGACTTTTTACAGAATGTGTTCGTCTATAACCTTACAGAATAAATATTGCATGTTTAACCTGAATGATACTCTAATGGTGGTGACTGAATTTTTAATGATCTGATTCGTGCGTGGCATAATAGAACGGGTATACCCCTTTCTGAAGGGTACCCTGAATTACTGAGGGCCTGGTTTGGAAACATAACGGAGTTATGAGTTCTGACTCGTATTTTGAGGAAAGATTCGTATGACGTGTACCATGACTGGTATCATGATATGTGTTTTCTGAAATAATACCTGAGACCCATTTCTTGACTAATGTCTTGACATGTGTTTTAGTGGATGAACCTGGACAAGGCTGAAAATTTTTGGTAACTGCTAGGACTGACAGACCGGTTAGACTACTGACCTCTTGTATTTTTGGTCACGTCCGTTCCGGAGTTCCGATGGTTACTGACTGATTAATTATAAGCACGGTGGTTGTCACTACTGCTTTGTCTGTCAATTAATGACGATCATTATCATGACCGTGATTCATGTAACTATTCTGCTGAGTGGCCGGCTGGTTCCGGTTCCCACTCTTCTGAATGAAGGTTAGCTGGGTGAAGTTTGACATCTAGCCGAGAAAGTAAAAGCATGGAATAGAATGGTAGTGTCTGATGATTAAAGTTTCTTTTTGTTAGGAATTTCAAATTTATAGTTTCCGTCCTTGTTCTGCAGAGTCTTCATAGTATAAACAGCATCAGCAGTTTGAGAAATCTCCAAAGCATCAGCAGCATCAGCATTTGTGAGGTCTTCAAAGTGTTAGCAGCATCAGTATCTGGTAAAATCTTTAACTCTCGAGTAGCATCGGCATTTGGTACAATATCGACAAGTGGAAACATCTGAGATGATTGAGGATCGATTAGCAATATTCATGGAGTAGGGTACTTGGAGTACACCTGGACTACTGTACATGAAGTACATAGTGAATATTGCACATGGAGCATATATCTGAGACACTGTACGTGGAGTAATCATGAAATACTATACATGGAGTATAATTGAGACACTGTACACGGGGTATAGATGGAATACTGTACATGGCACTACTGGTGAAAATTTTTATGGGATGATCGATATTGGTGTCGCTTGTCTGACATGATCAAAGAACTAAATTGATTTAAATGGTAGTAAACTGAACTGAAATGGGTAACATGATAGCCTGGTAATTCCTGCGTGGACTTAAAGCTGGTTGTATAGAGTTTTAAGAATATGATTAAACGGAATTTCAACCATGGTCAGCCTGAAGACATGACTGATGAAGATCAAACATGATTATTATGAAAACAGGATTTTACTGTAACCCCTTCTGTATCTTAGCATGAAAACATCATCACCTTGCTGAAAACATAATCCTCATAATGAGACATAAACTTAGTCAGCATGAAAACGACATTCACGTGAGAGAATAAACTTGACTGATACAAAGAACATAGAAGAATAATCAACTGAGCTTTAACATCAACTGATGTTGATAGTTATGGCTTAATTCACAGTATTCATAGTAGGAAGCATGTGACTAAGTATGGGCGATTCTGTTTCGATCCATACTTGTCAAAATTTTCTGAGAACTGTCATGTATAGAAATGTACAATCTGGGACTAAATATGGTTGCCTGTAGTCCAATTCATATTTGTCAAGATTTTATGAAATGTCATGATATGACAAGTGTGAACAACTATTGATCGATTCACAAAACAACATTCGACTAAAAAGCATGAAATTTGACCTGAGAAATGGTGAACGCATATGGGTCAGTTCACCTAATAACATTCGACTGGTAACATGAATCTTTCATGAGTAAGGATGAACGCCTATGGGTCGGTTCACCAATACAAAAATTCGCAGAAAAGCACATGCGACTAAATATGGTCAGTCTTGTACCAACCTTTTACTTAGTCAAAAACTTTAAGAAAACTGACTAATAATTGAAGAAAATTGACTAATAAATGCATGAGAAATATGAAAGATAACAACGGCAAAATCTGGGAAGTTCTTGGTGACTACCCACTAGTCACATGTCAAGTTTTAGAGCCTATAGGTCGAACCTGTAGCTCTGATACCATAATTGTAACACCCCACTTTGATAAGTGGACCGTTACGTGTATTTATTGCGTGTCATCAAAGCATAAGGTAAATGTCCTAAAACATTAACAGACTATAAAGGAGTTACCGGAATCAAACATCGGTAATCTAAACATAAGCTCAAAACATGAAAAGTAAAATACTGAAGGAAAAGACTAAACAATGTCCATATAGCAGAATAATGTAAGAAGTGCATAAAGTAAGAAGTCCGGAGAGCTTCCATTCAATGCACATGCTATCAGAATCCTAAGAGCGTCCTGGTGTACCTGTCGTTAGAACATGAAAGAACTACGGCTGAGCATAACGCTCATTGAACGGATATAAAGCATGATAAGGAATTTCTGAAATGAAACTGATGATAAAATGCTGGAGCTGTAAGACTAATAAGTAAAGTTGTAGCGGAAATCTGTGTATAATCTGTAAAGTCTGATTTATAAATAATAAAGCTGAACTGTTATCTGTTAAATCTGAAAACATGCATTTATTGTATTTTAATTGCCAGAGCTTATATAGGTCATGTGTTGTAACAATGGTGCATGAATAACTGGGGGGTGACCTCGTCATGCTGTAGAGGGGTGGCCTCTAAATACTGTGCTGTAGAAGGTGACCTCTAAATACGGTGCTGGGTGGAGGGATCAGCTCCAATGTGAAGGATGTACAGCACACACCACATTCACCTGATAAAGTGTAATCTGATAAGCCTAGGATGCATCCATACGCCCCACTAAAAGTACTGATAAAATGGTCAAACTGAGCTGAGTGGGATGATGCAGGATATCACTCTCCTGCATGTGAGTCACGACACCGGTGCCTCTAGTGCCATGGTTACGGTACCTTCGTAACTAGTACATTAACTGGTCATGCTTGTATATAATGCTCAGGCAATTTTTTTAGTTATTAACATGATTACTGATAAGCTTAAACACATACTGGGGAAAACATTTGGCTGCAGACGGGGAATCCTAATCATGCATAGGAAAGGAAGTCCTTACTGAAAGGACGGAAAATCCGTACGACCAACCACATGAACGAAAGAACAAGTTAATCATAGTAGAGAGATAGTGATATCCATACCTTAGCCAAACTAGGCGCTAAACAAAATCCAAATTAATTTCTCGATCGAATCATCTACATAAAATCTGTCGACTTAAAATTAATAACGATTCAACTAATTATTCATTTCATATTTTTGTGTACCCATTTGCCTAAGAATATATGGTTATTTGTCATTTAGATTCGTAACTTTACAAGGTATTGATTAAAATGCATGATCCATCTTGCATGAATGTGTGTACTTACACGATATTATTGATAATTGCTAGAAGTTCGAAATGACGTTACCTCGACTCGGATTAATCTATAAACCTTACGTTGTAAACATACATTTGTTTCATTTATACAAGTTTCCAAAACTCAATACTACAAAAAAAAACGGATCAAACATACAGAACAAATTTTGAGACATGACATGGATTAATTTTAATAAACATTAAGGTGGTTAATGGTGCTTTTAAAGTTTATACTTGAATACCTTAATTTACATCAGATAGATAATTAGCTTTGTTTAGAATTTGAGAAAGCTCATAAGATATCAATTGAACCAAAAGATTTTAAATCAAGCTGGTTTCGTTTTATATTTCAAAAGCATGATTATGTGTATTTTTTCTAACCGTACACATATTCGGCGTCAAAAACGTTTAATTCAAAATCGATAAATGAGATTTTAATTCTTGTGTTGTAAAACCAAGTATCATATAAATCTGCATGGTGTTACTAACTACTTAACATGATACAGGTATAACTTCATTTAGTATGTTTTAGCTTAAGAAGTACCTCCAGTGGGACAATCACAAAGTAAAACTTGATCGAATCGGATACGATCTCGAACCAAAACGCTAATAGTAACTCGACTCTAGCGTTATCCTTGTCGCGACCTAAAACTGTGATGTGAAGCCGGATCGAACGTCAACCTGCTATAAAGTTCTAACCATGAATAACCAAGGCATGGTCACGAACATGAATCTCTAGTTAAAACTTGAGTAATGTATCACGTGAACCTAATTAGTTCATGGTGCCTCCTTTCCTCTTGTTTTTGTTAGCGGCTAGGCAAACCCCCTCCAGGGTTTTTTTTTTGTTTTTTTAGTTTGTTACAAATGAGAGAATTGTGAAGGGTTTTGTTAGTTATTTGTTGTTGGTCCGGGCCTTGGGCTTAATTAAGCTTGTAAGGTTTATGTCTAACATGAAGCCCGTTTATTATTTATTTTGTGTCTTAACTTGTATTTTCGTGTATGTTCGTGATTAATTTTTCGTGTTTACTCATGACGCATAACATGTATTTTCTGAATAAATAATTATTTCGTAATACTAAATAAATATTATTATTTATTATTTTGAACAATTAATCATTTCTGTATCGTTTTAAATAAATCTGAGACTGCGTGTTATTACTGTCCATGCATTTTAATTACGGGTTTTACAGGCGATATCTCATTGAGGCCATAACCCTTAGCAATGTCTGTTGAAGACACCTTCAGCATGAATGGAGACAGGTGTCCTACCTTAGCTCCAGTGGTAGGAGTCACTTCCTTAGTATTCTTTCCAACACCAGTATCATCATTCTCCTTGTTTAGGTCAGTTTCAACTTCTTCACCAGCAGGATTTGTTTGACCTAATGGATCCTGAGAAAAAGTCCCTGATGAGTTAAGATTAATGAGAATGTTTTTTTTCCCTTTAGCAGTACCCTGTTGTTGAGGCACTACATCACTAGGAACAGAAAGGCCATGGTCAGCATCAGCTATTATGTTTGCTAAAGCTTCAACCCCTGATGCAGACTCGGAGTGACAAATGAAAGAATCTGGTAATGAGTTTAAATATAATGAACTTACCTATGCTGACTTCACACTACTGATCCCCTGAAGAGGTTGAGATAGGGGTTGCTGGTAGGGCCTCTTTATGCATGCCAACTCCAGCTGGATCTAAAGCTGACAGATGGCTTGGGTTTTTGTCCTTGTCCGGTGAGGACTTCCTTTTCTTTGAAACTGGGCCGTGGGAGGCATCAGATACATCCTTTGATGGAGTATCTGTGTTGGGTGCCCTCTTTCTGGACTCAAGACTTGATCTTAATGTATTCGTTGATAGCTGCTTCCTTCTTGGTCCAGATTTAGCTCTAGGCTATTTGCCTTTGCAATCCCCTTCTCTAGTTGGAGAAGTCTTCTTGTGAGCTTTGTACACTACTGGCCCTTCTGCTGAGAAAATGGCAAGCATGGGTTGTATGAAAGAGGAGTCAACAGTACTAACTGTAATTATCCAGTGCTTAACCCCAAAAATTGGTACTAAAAGTCTAGTACCTTGAAACTAGTCGTATAAATCTTCAAGATGGTCAACGAAAAAGAGAGACAGAAATATGGTGTAAACAACATTTTTCTCTCTTGTTCGTTTCTCCAGTTTTCCATGGAGATCTTCAAAAATCATTTTCTCATAATCAACTTTGATCCCATTGGCAAGACAGTACAAAATTGTTGCATCCATTTGATTTATTTGATCTAAACCTCCAGTCCCCCCCCCCAACATTCAATTATAATCGTCATCAAGAGTTTCCAATTAGGTGGTAAACACGTTCTCTTTCAGCATCCTTTACCTGGGATCTCTTTTGTGTACCCAATCGTACCCAAAAATGTTTTGACCTTTGTATACTCAGGAACTTCCTCAAAATCCTCAGATCGTAACAAATAATTCAATCCCATAGCTTTCCTAAACAAATGTACCCCAAACTTCTCTTCAAGTTCAGCCGAAGGAGAAGAAAACTCAATAGACCTTCTGTTGGAAGAGGGTTTGGCAGTGAACCAAAACTCTCTTAAAAACTATTGATACATGACATCTAGGGTCTTAAACAATGCTTTGTGAAGAACACATTTTGACATAATAGACATAACCTCATTTCCAGGAACGAATGTTATTGTTTTTGGTTTTATTAACACAAGATTGTTGGTTTTGATGATGTATCTTCAACAGAAAAGTATACGTGTGATGATGGGATTAAGGTTTGTTTTTGTTCTTGTTGAGATGATGATTCTGCCACTGCTGATTTTTATGCGAGAGAGAGAGAGAGAGAGAGAGAGAGTTTGTGTGTGTTTAGATGATAAATATTTTGAAAAGGTGATATGATTTTCAATGTTTGAAAGATTTATATAAACTTTAAAATGTTTTTGGAAGTTTTAAAACTGCTTTGAATAAAACATCTTATGTTTTAGGGTTTCTTTTGCACTATTGGCCCAACTCTCTTATAAATGCTCTTAAAAATAAGGTGGTCTCTGTTGGAAATTCACTCTATGTGACGACATTTAAGAATTCCCATTAGTTATCATAGTCACACACGCTTAGACTAGACTAGGAAACAATGTATAGTTAAGTGTTGGTGTGTGACTATATATACCCCTCCAAGGCTTCCAAGGAGGGGTGTTGCTTGTGTTTTCATTTCTTTTAATACACTTTTCTTTATTTTCACACATAACCTTTTCTCTCTCAACTCATCCATGGCTACCACCACCTTCCACCACCCACCTAGACCACCGGATTACTTAAAAGCAAACCCAAAATTGGCATCGAAACCTCGGTTCAATCCTTGGATCGTGTTTTTGTTTTCGATTTGGTGGTCTAAAATTTTATCTGGTCTCGATCTGTTGATTTTTTTGTCACGGTGGTCAAATCTTTCTAAAATTAGTGTCTTTTTTTGTGTGTCATGGTAGTCTTAACATTCGTTTTGTCAAATCTGGTCTTAGTTTTTCTGATTAGTCCATGGTTTTTGTGTCTCGGGTTCATAACCTGTCTATCTGTCCACTGGTTTAATTTTTTAATCTGGTCAATAACTACCTTTTTCTCTCAAGTCATTTTATGGCTATTGAAAAAGTTTATAAGTATTTTTTGGGTTTCTTTATGTTAAGAACATGAAGTTGAGCCCAGAAACTCATAGTTTCCCAGAAAATCAAATCCAGATGAAGATTTGTACCCAGAAAAGTAAGATCCACAAAAAACGGAAAAAAAGTACTATGCATATGTTTTCTGATGCATGCATTCCGATGGCTCTTTCGATCGCATGGATTGCGATGGGGTTTTTTGACACATTTTGACGGGTTCGAATCTACCCATTGCGATGGGACTCATTCCGATGGGACTCACTCTGATGGGTCTCATTGCGATGGGTGGTTTGACCTATCGCAATGGTATAATATGACGTCATGCTGCTGATTTTTTTATAACATTCCGATGGAACAGAAATGATTACGATGGCTTATTTTGTTTACATTGTGATGGGTTAGGACAGAAAAAAATTGCGATGCAGTTTGAACAAACCTTGTGACAAGTTTAACAGAAAAACAAGACTTGACCAAAACAAATTTTACTCATCTCCCTTATTACTCCACAACAAATCCACCAAGCACTAACCTATATCCTGTCGACACCTAGCCCATCTAATCTCAACACTTTCGTTTTATATCAAAACAAAAATATAATTAATTTGATCTCAGATTTATAATTTATTTCGTGTTATGCAATTGCATGTCAAGATCTTTTAAAGATCTTTACACGAACTTATACATCATCATGGATCTGTGTTGGGATCAACCCAAATTGATATTCGAAATAAAACAAAGATTAATAACAAAAGTGTTATAACCTATTTGTTTGTTTCATTTATGAACCAACATGCAACCTGAACCAACTCAACCTTACCTGAGACCCCCTACATAGGAGACCTTGAAGTCGCGTCTTCGTGGTGTTTCGACCAAAGTCGAATTTGATATTTGGTTTGAAGATTACAGTCACAAACGAACCTTATTTGATTCGTGTGTAATTAGTTTAGGGATTCATACGGTAGCTTTTATTTAAGATGATTTATTTAGGGGACATATGTATCGAATTAAGGATTGATTGAAAGATTGCAGTAGATGATTGTTTTGATCTGATGATGTGAATTAGGTGAGATGGAGGCTGAGAGGATTTCGATGGAGCTACGGTAGATTTAAGAAGATGGGATTAGGGTTGTAAAAGTTTGATGGTTGAGAGTCAATGGAGTAGAAAGGGGGCGGAGGTTTTTAGGATTAGGATAACTATGTGAGAGATATTAGGGTTAAATGGTCTCTTATATCCTTTTTAGCTTAACCGGGTATCTCTTAATCTCTATGGGCCGAGTCGTGCAAGGTTTATGGGCCAATGGTTATGTGCGACGGGCTGATGATGTATCCCAACTTTCATTTTGTTGGGCCATCAATTTCAGTTTATAAAAAACGAATTGCATGATGTTTGTAAAAATTGTTATATCAAAATTTTATTTATCATTTCACTTCATATGATAAATATTAAATATTTTGATTAACGATTTTAAAAGTGACAAAATGACGTGACAAAGTGATCAAGTGACGAGAGACTAAGTGACGAAATTTATTTGAGACGAGACCAAGAAAAAATTGGCGATATTTTTAGTGACTACGGATTTGTTTGATCGGGTATTAATTATGTGAAGTTGAAGACGGATTTTTCGAAGGCGTGTATTTATTTTATCTTCAAAGATAACTTGCTCGTGCTTAATCTTAGAATGAAGACTTGTTTATCTGGTTTCCGGGTTCGGGGTGATTGGTTGATGAGTCGGATAACTATCACTTAAAGGAGTTACATTGTTGTACTTAGTGTCACGCGCTTAGTTGACGTGGATAATTTCAAGAGGTGTTGTGCTTATAGACTTCTTTAGTGATGCATTGGGTACTTAGAGATTTCTCCACCGTTCCTCATTCAACAATTATGCAAGCTTAAGTCACAAGATCGAGGGATTCTTATTCTGTTTCATGTTTGGTATATCCTGTTCATTCTATCAGTTGTCACTTCAAATTGCCTACAAGGGGTTGGTAAATATGGATATGGAGAGTTTATGAGTAGATGATTTCGATCAACAACTGATTCTCGCCAAATATATAATTCAGCTTATTTATTATTCTCACAAGATTTCAGGTACATGTGCGTACGATTTATTGATAGTTCCGAGTTTCGAAACCATCAAGGGGGAAGAAGAAGATATATTGAACGCACAACGAGTGCACGTGATGAACTTCATACCTTCTTTTGATTTGAAGACATTCCTGGAAGACAATTGTCATTACCGCAGAGAAAATCAGTGTTTTAACTCGTGGCGTTATCAATATCTAAACGGTACACTACTGATTCGATGTTTAATTGTTTTGATGTTGCAATTATTCATCATTATTATCCTATATGGAGAGATATGCATTCCTGGGACTTAATTGACTCTGGTGCATCTTCGGAAGAAGATATGTGCATTTTTAGGACTTAACTGACTCTGGTGTTACGATGTCAACTTCATGAATGGGATTAAGTGTCTACTTTAGTATTTGAGCTTCATACTTGGGATTAATTTATTTTCTTCAACTATGTGGGGGAAGAAATGTCTTGATTCTTTCTAGTATGCATAACTTGAACTCTCAGGGAGAAGAAAAATTCAGAAGAATTATTCAAGCGTGAGAAGAGACGTTGTTGATCTACTTGGTGTGCCCCTTACTTCTAATCCTTCATAGCAACATTATCATGTTATATGATGGGGTTTGCTTTTTAAATTCCGTTGTGCGCTTAATCATTCTAAGCTTTATTGAAAGCTTTGAAGTTGCTTACGAGGATTGTCGGTTTAGGGGGAAGTTATTTAAAAGCTTCTACATCAAGTTTATGTGGCATGAATTAGGGGGAAGTTAATTCAGAAGCTTCTCCTTAACCAGAAGTATATAGATTACTTAGCTCGTGCCGTTACAATATTTCTACTACAAGTTACTTTAAAGATGAATCGTTTTGAAGTGAAGACTTGAAGTCAAAGGCCTCAGAAGACATTATCAGCATTGGACGCTTCATGAAAGCTTTTGTTCTTAATCATTATGTACTTGTTAGGAAAAATATTGTAAGGAATTATACATGTCGTCCCATAGAGGAAGATTGTTGGAAATTCACTTTATGTGATGACATTTAAGAATTACCATTAGTTATCATAGTCACACAGGCTTAGACTATACTAGGAAACAATGTATAGTTAAGTGTTGGTGTGTGACTATATATACCCCTCTAAGGCTTCCAAGGAGGGGTGTTGCTTGTGTTTTCATTTCTTTTAATACACTTTTCTTTATTTTCACACACAACCTTTTCTCTCTTAACTCATCCATGGCTACCACCACCTTCCACCACCCACCTAGACCACCGGATTACTATAAAGCAAACCCACAGTCTCTGACACCTTGAACAGTGTAACGCCTCTTGTGCCAGAGGGTTGTTGTGAGTGGATGTTGACGTTTGATATTTCCTTAATAAATATATTGTATCTTTTTAGAAGAATGTTTTTCTTTCAATAAAAACTCAATGCCATTTAATTTATTTATCAAGCATGTGATTAATTGGTTTTAAATGCTTTCGCTAGTGATGTTGAACCTGATGGGTGACATTTATGAGCTTCAGTGCGTCAGATGAGGCGACAAACCCCACATACATGCTCACATAAGTGAACAAGATATATGACGTTGCACGCTCCTCTACTCGGGCCTAGCTACTCATTTATATCATAGATTTTTTAAGAACTGTTGGACATTCAGTAGTACTGAAGGAACGGTTTGATGATTTTTTTGGAGATTTACTTGTCAGCTTCAGTGTGTCAGATAAGGCGACAAAACACCATGTACACATTCACATATTATGAAATAGGCACATGACATTGAACACTCCTTTACTTAGACACTGCTGCTAACTGAAATCAAAACTTAGTATGAAATACTGAACCCTTAGGAGTCTTCAGTGATTTCTAAAGGTTCGGGTTTTACATCATCAATGTTTAGCATCCCCAGTTCCATTATCAATCTTTTGAAAGTTGGTTCATCCAGTGGTTTGGTGAAGATATCAGCCAATTGGTATTGAGTGGGGATGAAATGTAATTTAATATCCCCTTTCACAATGTGATCTCTAATAAAGTGATATCTGATATCAATATGTTTTGTTTTTTAGTGAAGGATTGGATCGTTAAATATTGCAATAGCACTAGTGTTATCACAAGAGATTGGTACCTGTTCATACTCTATGTCATAGTCAGCCAGTTGGCTTTTCATCCATAAAATATTGGCACAACATCCAGCAGCTGCCACATATTCATCTTCTGCTAAAGACATGGAAACTGATTGTTGCTTTTTAGCACTCCAACACAAGTTTTTGACCCAGCAATTAGCAAGCACCGGATGTGCTTTTTCTGTCCAAATTGCATCCAACATAGTCAGAGTATGAATACCCTTTAAGATCAAATCCTGAGGACCTGGGGTACCAAATACCAAGACTGTGGTACCTTTTAGGTACCTGAGAATTCTCTTAACAACAATAAGGTGTGATTCCTTTGGATTTGCTTGGTACATTGATCAAAGGCAAATAGAGAATTGGATGGCAGGTCTGCTGGCAGTTAAGTACATAACCAATCATACCTCTCACCACTGATGGTGGCATGATCGGAAATTTGTTCTAGAAAATGTTAAGAATGGTGATCTTGTAAAAAATTTCCAGTGATCGATACATGATCTCATGTTACCGGCCTTCTTTCTGATGGACAGAAACGGTACACTTCCTGGTGGTGCGCTAGGGCGAATAAAGCCTCGTTCCGGTAACTATTGTAGCAATTGCTGCAACTCTTTTAACTTAGCTGAAACCCTGCAATAAAGAGTGTTGAAAATAGGTTCTGTTTTTAAGACAAACTCGATGTTAAATTCTGTCTCGTGGTCAGGAAGGAATTTCTGGAAAACCTTCTAGAATTATATCTGGAAACTTTGGGATAATCTGCTGATGATGAATTTAAGGAATTTTAGATTTCGCATCATGAATGGTGACTAGAAGCCTTCACATCTATAAGATAATAATTCACGTGCTTGTAAAGCTGAAATAATTTGTACTGATTTTTCTGGCAGAAATTAATGAATATGCTTGGAATTTAGTAAGACGGATCTCGTCGTTAACTGAAAGGAGAACTCTAATAAACATGGGTGATACTGTTGAGTCCTTTCTGGCGGAGAGGTAGGTAACTACCTGATTTAAGATAAAGCTGACATAGGAACACGTGAAGTAGAAATGGCGACTTTTTACAGAATGTGTTCGTCTATAACCTTACAGAATAAATATTGCGTGTTTAACTTGAATGATACTCTAATGGTGGTGACTGAATTTTTAATGATCTGATTCATGCGTGGCATAATAGAACGGGTATACCCCTTTCTGAAGGGTACCCTGAATTACTGAGGGCCTGGTTTGGAAACATAACGGAGTTATGAGTTCTGACTCGTATTTTGAGGAAAGATTCATATGACGTGTACCATGACTGGTATCCTGATATGTGTTTTCTGAAATAATACCTGAGACCCATTTCTTGACTAATGTCTTGACATGTGTTTTAGTGGATGAACCTGGACAAGGCTGAAAATTTTTGGTAACTGCTAGGACTGACAGACCGGTTAGACTACTGGCCTCTTGTATTTCTGGTCACGTCCGTTCCGGAGTTCCGATGGTTACTGACTGATTAATTATAAGCACGGTGGTTGTCACTACTGCTTTGTCTGTCAATTAATGACGATCATTATCATGACCGTGATTCATGTAACTATTCTGCTGAGTGGTTGGCTGGTTCCGGTTCCCACTCTTCTGAATGAAGGTTAGCTGGGTGAAGTTTGACATCTAGCCGAGAAAGTAAAAGCATGGAATAGAATGGTAGTGTCTGATGATTAAAGTTTCTTTTTGTCAGGAATTTCAAATTTATAGTTTCCGTCCTTGTTCTGCAGAGTCTTCATAGTATAAACAGCATCAGCAGTTTGAGAAATCTCCAAAGCATCAGCAACATCAGCATTTGTGAGGTCTTCAAAGTGTTAGCAGCATCAGTATCTGGTAAAATCTTTAACTCTCGAGTAGCATCAGCATTTGGTACAATATCGACAAGCGGAAACATCTGAGATGATTGAGGATCGATTAGCAATATTCATGGAGTAGGGTACTTAGAGTACACATGGACTAGTGTACATGAAGTACATAGTGAATATTGCACATGGAGCATATATCTGAGACACTGTACGTGGAGTAATCATGAAATACTATACATGGAGTATAATTAAGACACTGTACACGGGGTATAGATGGAATACTGTACATGGCACTACTGGTGAAAATTTTTATGGGATGATCGATATTGGTGTCGCTTGTCTGACATGATCAAAGAACTAAATTGATTTAAATGGTAGTAAACTGAACTGAAATGGGTAACATGATAGCCTAGTAATTCCTGCGTGGACTTAAAGCTGGTTGTATAGAGTTTTAAGAATATGATTAAACGGAATTTCAACCATGGTCAGCCTGAAGACATGACTGATGAAGATCAAACATGATTATTATGAAAACAGGATTTTACTGTAACCCCTTCTGTATCTTAGCATGAAAACATCATCACCTTGCTGAAAACATAATCCTCATAATGAGACATAAACTTAGTCAGCATGAAAACGACATTCACGTGAGAGAATAAACTTGACTGATACAAAGAACATAGAAGAATAATCAACTGAGCTTTAACATCAACTGATGTTGATAGTTATGGCTTAATTCACAGTATTCATAGTAGGAAGCATGTGACTAAGTATGGGCGATTCTGTTTCGATCCATACTTGTCAAAATTTTCTGAGAACTGTCATGTATAGAAATGTACAATCTGGGACTAAATATGGTTGCCTGTAGTCCAATTCATATTTGTCAAGATTTTATGAAATGTCATGATATGACAAGTGTGAACAACTATTGATCGATTCACAAAACAACATTCGACTAAAAAGCATGAAATTTGACCTGAGAAATGGTGAACGCATATGGGTCAGTTCACCTAATAACATTCGACTGGAAACATGAATCTTTCATGAGTAAGGATGAACGCCTATGGGTCGGTTCACCAATACAAAAATTCGCAGAAAAGCACATGTGACTAAATATGGTCAGTCCTGTACCAACCTTTTACTTAGTCAAAAACTTTAAGAAAACTGACTAATAATTGAAGAAAATTGACTAATAAATGCATGAGAAATATGAAAGATAACAACGCAAAAATCTGGGAAGTTCTTGGTGACTACCCACTAGTCACATGTCAAGTTTTAGAGCCTACAGGTCGAACCTGTAGCTCTGATACCATAATTGTAACACCCCACTTTGATAAGTGGACCGTTACGTGTATTTATTGTGTGTCATCAAAGCATAAGGTAAATGTCCTAAAACATTAACAGACTATAAAGGAGTTACCGGAATCAAACATCGGTAATCTAAACATAAGCTCAAAACATGAAAAGTAAAATACTGAAGGAAAAGACTAAACAATGTCCATATAGCAGAATAATGTAAGAAGTGCATAAAGTAAGAAGTCCGGAGAGCTTCCATTCAATGCACATGCTATCAGAATCCTAAGAGCGTCCTGGTGTACCTGTCGTTAGAACATGAAAGAACTACGGCTGAGCATAACGCTCATTGAACGGATATAAAGCATGATAAGGAATTTCTGAAATGAAACTGATGATAAAATGCTGGAGCTGTAAGACTGATAAGTAAAGTTGCAGCGGAAATCTGTGTATAATCTGTAAAGTCTGATTTATAAATAATAAAGCTGAACTGTTATCTGTTAAATCTGAAAACATGCATTTATTGTATTTTAATTGCCAGAGCTTATATAGGTCATGTGTTGTAACAACGGTGCATGAATAACTGGGGGGTGACCTCGTCATGCTGTAGAGGGGTGGCCTCTAAATACTGTGATGTAGAATGTGACCTCTAAATACTGTGCTGGGTGGAGGGATCAGCTCCAATGTGAAGGATGTACATCACACACCACATTCACCTGATAAAGTGTAATCTGATAAGCCTAGGATGCATCCATACGCCCCACTAAAAGTACTGATAAAATGGTCAAACTGAGCTGAGTGGGATGATGCAGGATATCACTCTCCTGCATGTGAGTCACGACACCGGTGCCTCTAGTGCCATGGTTACGGTACCTTCGTAACTAGTACATAAACTGGTCATGCTTGTATATAATGCTCAGGCAATTTTTTTAGTTATTAACATGATTACTGATAAGCTTAAACACATACTGGGGAAAACATTTGGCTGCAGACGGGGAATCCTAATCATGTATAGGAAAGGAAGTCCTTACTGAAAGGACGGAAAATCCGTACGACCAACCACATGAACGAAAGAACAAGTTAATCATAGTAGAGAGATAGTGATATCCATACCTTAGCCAAACTAGGCGCTAAACAAAATCCAAATTAATTTCTCGATCGAATCATCTACATAAAATCTGTCGACTTAAAATTAATAACGATTCAACTAATTATTCATTTCATATTTTTGTGTACCCATTTGCCTAAGATATATGGTTATTTGTCATTTAGATTCGTAACTTTACAAGGTATTGATTAAAATGCATGATCCATCTTGCATGAATGTGTGTACTTACACGATATTATTGATAATTGCTAGAAGTTCGAAATGACGTTACCTCGACTCGGATTAATCTATAAACCTTACGTTGTAAACATACATTTGTTTCATTTATACAAGTTTCCAAAACTCAATACTAAAAAAAAACGGATCAAACATACAGAACAAATTTTGAGACATGACATGGATTAATTTTAATAAACATTAAGGTGGTTAATGGTGCTTTTAAAGTTTATACTTGAATACCTTAACCAGAAGTATATGGATTACTTAGCTCGTGCCGTTACAATATTTCTACTACAAGTTACTTTAAAGATGAATCGTTTTGAAGTGAAGACTTGAAGTCAAAGGCCTCAGAAGACATCATCAGCATTGGACGCTTCATGAAGCTTTTGTTCTTAATCATTATGTACTTGTTAGGAAAAATATTGTAAGGAATTATACATGTCATCCCATAGAGGAAGATTGTTGGAAATTCACTTTATGTGACGACATTTAAGAATTACCATTAGTTATCATAGTCACACAGGCTTAGACTATACTAGGAAACAATGTATAGTTAAGTGTTGGTGTGTGACTATATATACCCCTCTAAGGATTCCAAGGAGGGGTGTTGCTTGTGTTTTCATTTCTTTTAATACACTTTTCTTTATTTTCACACACAACCTTTTCTCTCTCAACTCATCCATGGCTACCACCACCTTCCACCACCCACCTAGACCACCGGATTACTAAAAAGCAAACCCACAGTCTCGGACACCTTGAACAGCGTAACGCCTCTTGTGCCAGAGGGTTGTTGTGAGTGGATGTTGACGTTTGATATTTCCTTAATAAATATATTGTATCTTTTTAGAAGAATGTTTTTCTTTCAATAAAAACTCAATGCCATTTAATTTATTTATCAAGCATGTGATTAATTGGTTTTAAATGCTTTCGCTAGTGATGTTGAACCTGATGGGTGACATTTATGAGCTTCAGTGCGTCAGATGAGGCGACAAACCCCACATACATGCTCACATAAGTGAACAAGACATATGACGTTGCACGCTCCTCTACTCGGGCCTAGCTACTCATTTATATCATAGATTTTTTAAGAACTGTTGGACATTCAGTAGTACTGAAGGAACGGTTTGATGATTTTTTTGGAGATTTACTTGTCAGCTTCAGTGTGTCAGATAAGGCGACAAACACCATGTACACATTCACATATTATGAAATAGGCACACGACATTGCACACTCCTTTACTTAGACACTGCTGCTAACTGAAATCAAAACTTAGTATGAAATACTGAACCCTTAGGAGTCTTCAGTGATTTCTAAAGGTTCGGGTTTTACATCATCAATGTTCAGCATCCCCAGTTCCATTATCAATCTTTTGAAAGTTGGTTCATCCAGTGGTTTGGTGAAGATATCAGCCAATTGGTATTAAGTGGGGATGAAATGTAATTTAATATCCCCTTTCACAATGTGATCTCTGATAAAGTGATATCTGATATCAATATGTTTTGTTTTTTAATGAAGGATTGGATCGTTAAATATTGCAATAGCACTAGTGTTATCACAAGAGATTGGTACCTTTTCATACTCTATGTCATAGTCAGCCAGTTGGCTTTTCATCCATAAAATATTGGCACAACATCCAGCAGCTGCCACATATTCATCTTCTGCTAAAGACATGGAAACTGATTGTTGCTTTTTAGCACTCCAACACAAGTTTTTGACCCAGCAATTAGCAAGCACCGGATGTGCTTTTTCTGTCCAAATTGCATCCAACATAGTCAGAGTATGAATACCCTTTAAGATCAAATCCTGAGGACCTGGGGTACCAAATACCAAGACTGTGGTACCTTTTAGGTACCTGAGAATTCTCTTAACAACAATAAGGTGTGATTCCTTTGGATTTGCTTGGTACATTGATCAAAGGCAAATAGAGAATTGGATGGCAGGTCTGCTGACAGTTAAGTACATAACCAATCATACCTCTGTACTGAGTCTCATTGACTCATTGTTCATTGAGATCAGGTCCTAAATTATTAGGTGGTACCATTTGTGTTTTTACTGAAGCACGGTTGATGTCATACTTCTTTAGCAGATCCTTGACATATCTTGATCGATGGATATGACTTCGTCAGATTGTTTTATCTGAAGACCAAGGAAATAGGTGAGTTCACCCATCATACTCATCTCAAACTTTATGGTCATAATCTTGGTAAATTGTTTGCAAAGTTTCAAGCTTGTTGAACCAAAGATGATGTCATCCACATAAATTTGCACTAGGTGGTGTCAGTTTTAGTTTTATAGATAAACAAGGTGCTATCTATTTTTCCTCTGAAAAATTTATGTTCAATGAGAACGGTTGAGAGAGTTTCATACCATGCCCTTGGGGCTTGCTTTAGTCCATACAAAGGTTTGTAAAGCTTGTAGACATGATTTGGGTATTCACTGCTCTCAAAGCCAGGAGGCTGAGTAACATAGACTTCTTATTTTAGAGAACCATTGAGGAATGCACTTTTGACATCCATTTGGTATATTGTGAAGTTCATGTAAGTGGCATAAGCAAGGAAAATTCGAATGGTTTCCATACGAGCAACTGGAGCAAAAGTCTGATCAAAATCAACACCATACTCTTGGTTATATCCTTGAGCCACCAGCCTGACCTTATTTTTGACAACTATGTTGGTTTCATCCTTTTCGAGTTTGTATACCCATTTGGTACCAGTTGTTAATTTTCCATAAAGAAGATGAACCAATTTCTAGACTTTATTTCTTTCAAATTGATTTAGTTCCTCTTGCATGGCATCAACCCATCCAGGATGAGTGAGAGCTTCAGAAATCTTTGTAGGTTCAATTTTTGAGAGAAAGTCTACAAAGAGACATTCTCCTAGTGAAGCAGCACTTAGATTCTTATCCATGGCTCTTATAAGTCTACCATTCCCAGGACTACCCACTATGTTTACCAGCTGAATATGACTATTTTAATCCAAGACTTTTGTGGAGCTGGGGAGTGAGTAGAGCTTATGTCCATGACATAAACATCTTTGACTCTAGGAGCAATCATTACAACTTCATGATTGGAATTGAAGATTGTACCTTTTTTTTCATCAAACAGCACTAAGTATTTGGCATCACAAAGTTGACGGAAGCTGATGAGGTTGTGCTTCAATCCATTTACATAGGCTACCCGAGTAAAAACTATACCATTGCGTTTTACTGAATCATATCCTTTAGTAGAAGCTGATTACTTATCACCAAACACTACCTTGGGACCCGATCGTTCCTTATACTTGTGGAGATAACTTTTGGTGCCAGTCATATGCCTTGAGCAACCACTATCCAGGTACCAAATAGGCTTTCTGAGATCACACTACATAAGTTAAGGAAATGGTCAGTTTTTTTTAGAAACCCACCTTTTGGGTGGGTGTCTTAGATCTAACAGGTGTTCTAGATCTGATGGGTATCCTTGATGAGGATGATGAAAAGGAAGGCTTAAAAGACGAGGTTTATTCAGCATTCGCCTTTTTAGCCTGAAGGGCTTCACCTCTTCTGAACCACTCTATATGGTTGTGATTAGATGTAGTGTGGACATTGCTTCCACAAGTTTCACAACACTTGGTAACAGTATTTGGGTTTATTGATTTAATTCCTCTTTTGAGAGAGATAACTCGATTATGTCCATGAGTATCATGGTCATAACTTCCATAAATGGTACAAATGAGGTAATAATGACAATCATCAGAATGATGATTGTTCATGCCACAATGAACACATGGTGGGAAAGGCATGTTTCGCCAGGAGTGAGAAGTTCCATTATTTTGATTGTGAGCATCATCACTAGTTTTTGAAAGCATACATTCAGTATGTTCACAAGTGTGATGATTAGTTCTCTCACATTTTATGAAAAAATGACTTTGAGACACGTCTCAGTCAGATGGTTGTTTAAACCACATAAATCACAACCCTTTTTTAATTGTGTTTTATACCTACAATGTGGAGAATTTGGCGGTTCATTTCTTAATCGAGTTGGTGTTTACTGTTGTCTGAGTTGCATTTTAAGATATCTGATCTCCTGTATGACTAGAGACATTTGCATGTCTATTTCAGATCTATCATTTTTCAGTTTATTTGATGAAACTAAAGAAGTAGTTCCTTTTTGTGAACCCTCAACAAGAGTTGAATAGTTTTTTATGTGTCAATTGTGACATGCTTAGGAGTGCTACTTTTGTGAGTGGTTTGTGACTTGATGATAGACTAGATAATTTTGGGTCCAGTAGAGGGTGCTTACTAAAGACTTTATATCATAATCTGAGTCATCTTCGGTAACTGAATACTCAACAGGTGCTGATGAATCAACACTTGCTTGAAACTCAAGAAGGAGGATACGCTAGTGTCATGATTTGGTAGATTCTCTTCACCTGACCTTTCAATGTTGGGAATTGAGCTACCTACTTCATTTGAAGCTTTGACAAAGACAATATCACGAGATTTGGTGTTGTAGGATCCTTCAGCACCAAGCATTTTTTCTTTTGAGTAGGAATTTGTTCATTAATACACCGATTAACCTTATCAAAGTTTCTAATCTAGGATTTAACAATATCTTTTGCTTCTTTTAGTTCAACTCTTAAAATATTTGTTTTCTTTAGTGATTTCAGTGTTTAATTGTTAGAAAGTAAGTAGATCTAGTTTGGCCTCTTTTGACTCCATCAACTTATTTTCATGATTTTTCAACTCTAGAATAATTTCCCTATATTTCTCAAGAAGATTACTTCGTTGTTCTTCAACAAAATTTAGATCAATACATAAGTAATCAAAGACAAATTTAATATCATCTTTATCTTCTAGATCAAGAATGGTTTGTACCTTTTTAATAGTGATATTGACCCATTCACCATTACAAGCACTCTCCTTGGCTACAACATTAGAGTTAATATCTAAATTATTAGCAAGAGCCATCAGTACTTTGACATTAACCATCTCATCATCATATGAAGAGACTTTTTCTTCATCCCATTCATATGCTTCAACAGTTAGACCTTTATTCTTTCTAATTTTGATGGATTTGGAAGATGACCCTTTAGTGCTTAAGAGAGCAAGTTTGGCCGTGATCTCTCTGTACTTAGCCTCAAAGTCTTTAGTAGGTCTTAGTTCAACTTTGTGTTGGTGAAATGAGGATGATGCAATTTTCTTTCTCTACAACGGTGATTGAACTGATGGTTGGGACTGTACTGGTGAAGAGTAAGAAGGAATGGATGTTTTAGAATAAAAATCCTTGGCAAAGTGACCAGGTTTATTACACTTGAAGCACACAGTGTCAGTTGTGGCTTTTGTGTTGTTGGAGAACTTCCCTCCCTTCGTAAAGAACCTTCTGGATTTTGCCAGAAGAGCTCTCTCATGAAATTCCTCTTCGAGGTCTTTCAAATACTCCTCACTATTTCTGGTGTCTTCATCATCAGGACTATCTTGATAATCCTAAATAACAGCTTCACTAAAGAAGGATATGGACAAGGGTGTAGCAATAGTCAATGCTTTACTCTTGTTGGAGCCTTCATAGATCTTATCAACAAGGTCCTCTTCATATTTGAATTTTCCAAAGAGAGAAGCCAAGTCACAATCTTTAATGTTATTGGCATTTCTCAAACTTTGGTAGAAACTGAGCCACTTTTTTGGCAAAGCATTTACAAAAACCGTATTGATCTCTAAATTTGAAAGTTTAACACCATTATTTACTAATTCATTCATCAAAGCCTTGTATCTAGTGAAAGTTTGAATGAGAGTCTCCTTTTCTTTATGTTTGAAGGTGTTGTAGGATAGCTTTAAATACATTATTCTCGTTTCTTTCACATCAGATGGCCCTTCAAGATAAAGTATCAAGTCATCCCAGGTAGATTTATCCGTCTTACAATTCACAACATAATTCATTTGGTCATTTGTGTGAGAACTCATATTTTCCCGACATTATTTTATTCCTTTATACATGCTTCTTGAATTTTTCAATATGTTATATTTTTTCTTTTATTTTTTATACGTAAATCCTGAGATCTCGAGAATTTTAATTAAATTATATTTTAATTATTTTTCTGACTATTGGAAATATTTTATTTGGAATTATAAAATTTTTATTTTATTTTCCATATTTATTTATATCAAATTTTTTGATTTAAAAGCACTCGCGCGCGTTTTACAAAAAGTTTACCCGAATCGACGAAACGAGAACCGATGGCTAAATATTTCGACATTATGAAGTCAAAATACTATGTTCTATAATGTATCTTGTTTACGTAATATAACTTGCACCGAGTCGGAACGATAAGCGTTTTAAGAATCGAGTCGGGCTAGAACTAAATTACATTTTAGGCTAAATTTTATGTAAAATTGGTAGATGGGCCAAAAAGCCCATCCCTTTCTTTTCCTTTGTTTCGTCCAACAACTCTTACCAACATAAAACATCAGACAATTTTTTTTACCAAAAATAAAAACCATTCACCTCTGTTCTCTCTTTTGAGGGACGAACAACAACATGATCATCACCATCATCAAAACAATTATCAATCATTATTCAATTACACTACACCAAAATCATCCTTGATAAATCCTGGTTAAAACCCCACTTAAAAATCATCCATGCATTTGATTTTATAAAAATCAATAATTATAAGAATTGGATGTTTTTGAATTTTGATCATTCCAATAGGTATGAAATGTGTTAACCATGTTTTGTTATGATTATCCCTTGCATTGATATTTTTTATTAGGTCTAAGATTTTGTATGCATATTGATTGATGAGAGGTTTTGCGTAAGTGTATGTGAGGTTTGATGATACTAGGAGAGGATTTGAATGATTATAGTAGCTAATTGATGGTTAGATTCTTAGTAAAACTTCGGACAGCAGGTTAGCCGGCCCAAAACTCAGAAATTTTTCACTATGACCTGCATTTTTTTATGTCTTAAATGTATTATTTAGGCCTTATACATATTTGTGGCGATTTGGATATGCACACAACTCCTCCGGATGAGGAAGTTATGATCAAATTAAGATTTTAAAAGCAACATTTGGACAGCAGGTTTGTGAGCCCAAACCTCACATATTTTTCCACTGTAGGCTGTTTTTTTATAGCTTAGATGGATTCATTGACCCTTTTAAATGTTAGTAGCGAGTTGGATGGGCGATCAACTCCTCCGGATGAGTGAGTTATAGTCGATTTACGGTTGTGAACCCAATCTAACCCAACAGATTTGTATAGCTATTTGCTACAGGTCATGGACCATATATTTGACATTATATGACCTTGTATGTTAGTATACATTATAATCTAAAGAACACCGCTGACCTCGCGTTGATAGCTATCACCAAATGGTTTTTATGGCTAAAACGGTAAACCCGAGTTTGAAAACCTAAATTCTGATTTTGTAACCTTTAAAGAACGTAACTTTCCCGGTAATTGGTAGTAGCTATTTGCTCGTGGTTGGTATGGGCGGAAATTAGAGTCTTTAGGCTTTCCAATGGTGGAAATATCAGACCTTTAAACCTTATAGGTTAACGGGTTATTTTGTCCCAAGTTTGACTAGTGCGGTTTGGCTATTAGGTGCTTACGGTAAGGCTGTTAGTGTTTTGGATTTTTAAAAATTTTTGTAAACTATTAGATCGAATGGTTGGACATTCTAGAGATCTCATGAGAGACTCGTTCCTGGGGTGAAAACCCCGTAGTTTTTGGACTTATGGATTGGGAGCTCCGCCTTTTACAAAACAGCTATACCAGAAAATGTGACTTTACGCCTACGGTTAAGTAAATTATTGGTGTTTTTAGGTACCAATCACTTGGGTTACTTTATTTGAGACCTTAGGCTATCATGTTATGCATTTTATACTGGTTGTGTTTCATGAAAGCCATGACTACACTTAGGCTCGGTTGATTGTGCAAGTTATATACATATTACATTTTTACAAAATATTTTGATACAATTATTTTATATTTTTATAAAACGCATACTTGAGGGTCGTGATCACTCTTGTAGGTCGCGGGTAGCCCTTGGAGTACTTCTATAAGCCTTCTTCAGCCCGGTTCTCATATTCGTCACACTTGTACTAAGGTACTCTTGTCACCATTGTATTGCTTTGATTTCTATTTGATTAAATACCTTGATTATAAAATTGGGGTTTCTGTATTTAGACCATATGCTACTGATGTCTAGGTGGTATTATGATCATGATAGGTCTTGTGTACTTGTAGAGGCATTGCTTAGGGTGTGCAAGTGTTTAGGTGATTTTAGAAGTAAATTTTAGTGTCAAAATGAGGTTAAGAATGATATCAGATTGCTACAGTCATTCACGAAATTTTTCTTCAAATAAGACCTGCAACTTTCTTGATTTTTAGATAGCCTTGGTTGTGTAGTACAAGTGGTGAGTTGTTTTGTTTTTGAAAGTGTCCGGATGAGTAAAATATGGTCTTTTTATCAGAACTAGTCAATACCGACGTGTGCGCCAAATTTGTGTTTGGGGTCAAAGCATAAAAAGTCATACTGCGTATTTTTATGACTTATTACAGTAACATAGGTAAAATGTGAATATTTCCAATTGGTTTCAAGTTAAAATCTTTTATGGAATGTAAATGATGGTCAAAATGGTTTTATACAAATTTTTGTCGAAAAAGTCAAATCAGAGTAGACTGCACTAAAACTGCATTTCCCGTTTATTGGTAATAATCTTATCTTTCCAGGGCCATAAAGTTTGAGTTCATAGCTATTATAGAACTCTAGATATGATACAATCATTACAACATGTTTCTGAAAAGCCAATTTTTCAACGTTAATTTTTGACTGAAAGTGTACAAGTGTTTGCTACTTATGAGTTTGATGAGCATTGTTAATGTTTAGAAACATGATCATACAGTGGGTAAGTAGTGTTCTTAAGTCGAAAATTGATTTGAATCAATAGGTTTCAATGCCTTGTAAGTTATAAGATGGTTTATGTACTAATAGTAACTAAAACGTTTTCTAAACGTTATTTTTGTATCTTATAAATTTTCGCGCCCCGTTATCGTAGGTCTTGGATGACTTAAAGTTTCTTGATTTCTTGTTGTTACTACTCAGCCCTCAACTTCCATATTGATTCACCTCGTAGTTAAGGTGAGTTCATAGCCCCTTTTACTACTTGTACATTGTTTCTAAACGCGGGGTGAGATTTTACATGGTGGAACAAATCCATTTAAAAACTGTATGCTATCCAGAACTTGTATGCTATTCAGACTTGTATGGTTTCCAACAGTTTTCATTGATATTATTGCTTATAGTTAATAGCCTTAAGTTTCCTCTCTTGATCATGAACCGTTAATTGTCCCGTATGCTTTGCGCTAAGCGCGAATGTTATGGGTGGATCCATTGGGATTCACAATCCCCGTCCCGATTACCTTGACGCACTTACATTTGTTTATACTTGAATATTTAGGCTGAGTACTCCCTAGAGGAACTTACTTTGAGTTAAGCTTCGGTTCATGAACTAAACAACAATAATATTGGTTTCGGACTATGGTTAATGATCATAACCATTTTCTCTATTTACTTGTTTTACAAATGAATGCTTGTGTTCCACACCTTAACTTCTAAACCTATGAATATCACTCAACTTTATGTTGACGATTTTACATGTTTAATCTCATGTATTATTTCTTAGCTTTGCTTGGATGGGAGCCCGCAGGATATTATCGCAGCTTGGAGATTTCTGTGTATATTCAAACTTTGGTTTTATCTAAAAACTGTCAGAAGTTTATCATGTATTCTTGGTAAATATAAGTTACAAAACCATAATTAAATTATAGATTTTCGCTTATAAAACTTTGGGACCTTTGTTTAAAAACTCTGATTTTTATGATTTAATGTAGAAATTTTTATTACGTCAACTTTATGTCAATAATATTTCATTGTTTCTTGTACCATGACGTGGCGCCCCCTTGCTGCCTAGTTGTTCCGTACCTGATTTAAGGGGTCTCGCATATTGGTATCAGATCGATGGTTATAGGGAACTGATTCGTTTTTCAAAACGTAGTCTATAACCAAAAGTTCGAATATTTCATGTTTCTAAGTGTCAAACACAGAATCTGCCATGGTTGTTCAGTATCTGCGCGGGTAACTCTCTAATCCTTATTATTTATTTTAATTAACGTTGTAGTATTTCATCTCTTGATTACATGTTGAAATATACATTACCCTAATGACGATGATTACTATGTCTTTTCAAAGCCATCGTGCTTAATGAATTATCATTGGATATTACTGTGATTACATCTACCATTACTTTATTTCTTGAATTCTTATTCTTGTGAATTGATCTTGTTGCAAGGACTTTATATCGTTATGATATTACATACTTGTATTATGAGCGCGTATGTTGTCGACTTTTCATAATCACTTTTCTGAGTACTATTGCTATCTTGTTTACGCGTGAAACGACTGACCTCATATACTCGTTCGTTTTGAACCGTCTGTTTTTCTCGACTCATTCTTCTACATGTTGTGTATATTCTCGTGATATCACTGTTCGGTATTAAATAAGTATTGCTTTCAATGAAACTTGTGATTTTCATTCTACTATCGTGCGTGTTACTTTCATTGTTAAACTCCTTTAAGATATCAGTTTAGATATCTAAATTGCCTTCCGACCATCTCTGATTGGATGCCTTGAAAATTTGTCTATAGACCATTGTGTAGCTCAATGTGCCTCCAAAAAGACTAAAGGACATCGTGTGAGTCACACATCTCGAAGCATTCCTTGAAATCCGTGTTGAATAATATCGTGAGTTTTCGTAACCTTGAGTGACTTTTACGTCACCATCTTACACGGCACTCGTATATCGATTAAATATTATTTCGTTGACCATTCTACATTTCGAATTCAATTTACAACGTTCGTTTGTACCTTGGAAATACCATCGTCATCTTGTAATTCATATCCTATGATATAACGTGGTGCTTTTTTGGAATACGATTTTACTTCTATAAACTTGTATCATTCCCTTTTATTTAACCTCCTCGCCCCGGGAGTGCGACTCGTTGGTGTTCCATTTCTTTCTTGGTATGCTTTGTGTTTTTGGAAAATCACGCAACTAAGAGACCTTCCTGCATTGCATCTTGAAATCGAAGACACGGATGTCATGCACCACTTTTGATTTCTTAGATTATTGTTGGTATTCTTGAACCACTTTTATACTATGTTTTCATTTACATGCTCAATTATACAATTTATTATCTTTTGTCTATATGGAATCCTGATACGAACCTATCCCATACTAGGCTCGTAATTGGTTCATAAGTCCCAAGTGTATAACTCACTCAAAAAGCTAGCTTGTTTGAGGAGGGGACACCTGGACATTATAAACCATCAACCATTCCGATACATGACCGATGTGGGATCATAACATTACCCCACCCATTAAAGAACCAACGTCCTCGTTGGTCACGACTATGTTGGTCACGGTTGGCACCCCTTTGGGTCCAAGCCACCACTCCATAGGCCACCACTCTGAGCTCGTTGGTCACGGCTATGTTGGTCGCGGTTGGCACCCCATTTGGGTCCAAGCCACCACTCCATAGGCCACCACTCCGAGTGTTGGAACTCGTAAGGTGGAGCTAGCTCTGATACCAATTGATACGAACCTATCCCATACTAGGCTCGTAATCGGTTCATAAGTCCCAAGTGTAGAACTCACTCAAAAAGCTAGCTTGTTTGAGGAGGGGACACCTAGACATTATAAACCATCAACCATTCTGATACATGACCGACGTGGGATCATAACAAATCCACAAGTCATGTGTGTGTACATAAATTCCGGGTTGTTATGATGTTTGATTAAATTTCGACGTGTGTCGAAAAATATACTTTCTGCAAAAAAATTAAATGTAATTTAACGATGTCGAGAAATTTTTTTTATAAACTTTAGACATAAAAATATATTTCTACTTGTTGAGACGTTCGTTTAGACATAAAATTCGACCCGTGACTCTTAAAAACGAGCAAGTTACGCTCATTTTAAATTTGTAAAATTTAAGAACTTATTTTCTGCGTATATGGAAATTATTGCTGATGCAGAACTATAAAGGGCAGAATCGTCGTTTCTGGTCCGTTTCGGCCTTTGGCTGAAACACGAAAGTTGTCTGAAATGTCGTTTTATGTCTACAGCGAGGGAACTAGTGTTGAAACTGAATATTTATGGGTCTTTTATCTAATAAAGTTTCCATTTTCTAAAAATATCATTTTGTTGACAGATCTGATGCGAAGGCGTTTTTGCCTATTTCTAGTCTGTTTCGAGTCTCGAGTAAAACTAAAAGGTTATTTAAAATGCCGTTTTACCTTTACTGCTTAGGTAACCAAGTCCGAAAATTAGTATAAACGGGTCAAATCTTAAAAATAAAAACTTGCGTTTTAGGATAATATAGTCAAACCTGCGCATAACATGCAGGGGCAATTAGGTCATTTTACGTTTGGTTTCAGATCTTGATAAAACTAGAAAGTTGTTCGAAACATTGTTTTGCACTAAATTGCTTTAGACTCCGAGTCTTGAAAATGTCATTTAACGGGTTAATTGATCGGGTCAGACCTAAAAGTCAAAGCTGATAGAAAATTTAAAATATGGGTTTTAAGCGTTTTTATAGTTCGTTTGAGCTTGTAGAAATTTAACAAATGATATTTTACAAATAACAATCATTTTACGTTTGAAGACGTTTAAAAATAGTAACTTTGGATACGAGTTATACATACATATATCTTGAACTTTTGAAACCGAGTGTTCAGATAAACCGATGGTGAGCTATAATTTTGTCGAAAGTTGTACATTTTTATGTCAGTTAGTTACAATGTGAACGCATACGGAATTCCGCTTTCCTTTCTTTTATATATGACTTATTCGTCATTTTATATTATCTTTCTTTTCTCTGATTGTACCACTGATTTGGGTCGAGATTTGAAGTTCTTATTTTCACATCGTTCGTTATCATTTTGACACGTGTCTCATGACGATTTCGTCTAAAGATTTTGAAACCTTATCACCTTGTAACCATTTCATCGATTTCGTATTAATTACCCTTTTACTACCCTCGTGTAACCCACTTGCTATTTATACATTGCTATAATGTCACCATATAAACTCAAACTCGTATTGTTTGCAAATCATTTTACAAATCGTTCTACTTTGACTTTATAAAATACTAGAATGATACTTTATAACGTTAAGTAATATTGTTTTATGAGGTATTTTCACAAATTATTTTACCTTGATCTTATAAAAGAATTCATGTAACATTAAAGGTGTTGATTTAAATATCAAGCGAATTACTTACTTGCGAAAAGTTTCAAAAATTATTCAGATCTCTATTTTTGGTATCATATGTATATATATATATATATATATATATATATATATATATATATATATATATATATATATATATATATATATATATATATATATATATATATATATATATATATATATATATATATATATATATATATATATATATATATATATATATATATATATATATATATATATATATATATATATATATATATATATATATATATATATATATATATATATATATATATAGAGAGAGAGAGAGAGAGAGAGATATATATAGAGAGGGTTTATTATAAAACAAATCCTATAATAAAATAAATAAGGTGAATTCTTAGCCCTTAGATCAAAATCACTAAATTTGATTAAAAAAATGGTGTCTTTTTTTAAACTCTCAAACTTTAGGGGCAATTCTCGAAAATAATAAAATTTAAAACGCCAATTATATAAAATTCTAAAAACTAATAAAAAAATATCATATATGTTTCTTAAAAAAACACACAGTAAAGTCGATCATTTCCATATCAAAACCCAATCAAATCTATCAAATCTTTCAATATCAATCGAATCAAAACTGTAAATCCATGGCTCGAACATATATGGTGATCTACAACGATGAAGGTGGTCAAATATGGTGACGACGATCGGTGACGGTAATCGGAATCTGTCACGCTGATCTTCTGATGATAACCAATGATAGTAACCATGGTCGATGTTGCGGTATGACATCAAAGATGTAGAAGATTATGGGTAAGTGTGTGGTTATGATTTATACATACAATGTGTTTGATATAATGTCTCAATAAGACATCATAATTGTGATCCACTACTTTAACATTCTAATGTACTAGGTATGAGACCGTAATGTAGTAAGTTACTTACGGGTTTGATGTGGTAGAAAATATAGTGTAATGAAGTTGGTTACTTTCGTTGTTCATAGGTAGAAAATGTGTTAAAAATGCATTATAATGCTCTAGAATGCGATACGATATCAAACATATATAAGGTTTTGTGCAAGTGTGTGTTTATGATTGATGTATAAAATGTGTTTGATATAACGTCTCAATGAGAATTATAAAGTTTATTCTACTGCATTACAGTTAAATTTTAATGCACTATAATGCAGTAGGTCACTTGCATTTTTCTTTCTACTACATTAGTGTTTAATTTTAATGCACTGTAATGTATTACGATACTTGCATTTTTCTTTCTACTGCATTACAAATTAAATTTTAATGCACTGTAATGCAGTAGGTTTTACATTCTTCATATGCATGATTTACTGCAATAAAACTTTATTTCTACTACATTAAGGTTTAAATTCTAATGCATTTAATACAGTAGGTTACTCGTGTTGTTCATATGCATGATTTACTACATTGCAGCTTTATTTCTACTACATTACAGTTTAATTCTAATGCATTGTAATGAAGTAGGTTACATACATTCTTCATATACATGATTTCATGCATTAAACTTTATTTCTACTACATTAAGGTTTGAATTCTAATGTATTTAATGCAGTAGGTTACTCGTGTTGTTTATATGCATGATTTACTACATTGCAACTTTATTTCTACTACATTACAGTTTAATTTTAATGCATTGTAATGAAGCAGGTTACGTACATTCTTCATATGCATGATTTACTACATTAAAACTTTATTTCTACTAGATTAAGGTTTAAATTCTAATGCATTTAATACAGGATGTTACTCGTGTTGTTCATATGCATGATTTACTAAATTGCAGCTTTATTTATAATACATTACAATTTAATTTTAATGCATTGTAATGAAGTAGGTTACGTACATTCTTCATATGCATGATTTAATGCATTTTATTTCTACTACATTAAGGTTTAAATTCTAATGCATTTAATGGAGTAAGTTACTCGTGTTGTTCATATGCATGATTTACTAAATTGCAGCTTTATTTCTACTACATTACAGTTTAATTTTAATGCATTGTAATAAAGTAGGTTACGTACATTCTTCATATGCATGATTTAATGCATTAAAACTTTATTTTTACTACATTAAGGTTTAAATTCTAATGCATTTAATGCAGTAGGTTACTCGTGTTGTTTAAATGCATGATTTACTACATTGCAGCTTTATTTCTACTACATTATAGTTTAATTTTAATGCATTATGATGAAGTAGGTTACGTACATTCTTCATATGCATGATTTACTACATTAAAACTTTATTTCTACTACATTAAGGCTTAAATTCTAATGCATTTAATTCAGTAGGTTACTCGTGTTGTTCATATGCATGATTTACTACATTGCAGCTGTATTTCTAATACATTACAGTTTCATTTTAATGCATTGTAATGAAGTAGGTTACGTACATTCTTCATATGCATGATTTACTACATTAAAACTTCATTTCTACTACATTAACGCTTAAATTCTAATGCATTTAATGCAGTAGGGTACTCGTGTTGTTCATATGCATGATTTACTACATTGCAGCTTTATTTCTAATACATTACAGTTTAATTTTAATGCATTGTAATGAAGTAGGTTACGTACATTATTCATATGCATGATTTAATGCATTAAAAGTTTATTTCTACTACATTAAGGTTTAAATTCTAATGCATTTAATGGAGTAGGTTACTCGTGTTGTTCATATGCATGATTTACTAAATTGCAGCTTTATTTCTACTACATTACAGTTTAATTTTAATGCATTATAATGAAGTAGGTTACGTACATTCCTCATATGCATGATTTAATGCATTAAAACTTTATTTCTACTACATTAAGGTTTAAATTCTAATGCATTTAATGCAGTAGGTTACTCGTGTTGTTCATATGCATGATTTACTACATTGCAACTTTATTTCTACTACATTATAGTTTAATTTTAATGCATTGTAATGAAGTAGGTTACGTACATTCTTCATATGCATGATTTACTGCGTTAAAACTTTATTTCTACTACATTAAGGTTTAAATTATAATGCATTTAATGCAATAGGTTACTCGTGTTGTTCATATGCATGATTTACTACATTGCAGCTTTATTTCTACTACATTACAGTTTAATTTTAATGCATTTTAATGAAGTAGGTTACGTACATTCTTCATATACATGATTTAATGCATTAAAACTTTATTTCTACTACATTAAGGTTTAAATTCTAATGCATTTAATGCAGTAGGTTACTCGTGTTGTACATATGCATGATTTACTACATTGCAGCTTTATTTCTACTATATTATAGTTTAATTTTAATGCATTGTACTGAAGTAGGTTACGTACATTCTTCATATGCATGATTTAATGCATTAAAACTCTATTTCTACTACATTAAGGTTTAAGTTCTAACGCATTTAATGCAGTAGGTTACTCGTGTTGTTCATATGCATGATTTACTACATTGCAGCTTTATTTCTACTACATTAAAGTTTAATTTTAATGCATTGTAATGAAGTAGGTTACGTACATTCTCCATATGCATGATTTAATGCATTAAAACTTTATTTATACTAAATTAAGGTTTAAATTCTAATGCATTTAATGCAGTAGGTTACTCGTGCTGTTCATATGCATGATTTACTATATTGCAGCTTTATTTCTACTACATTACAGTGTAATTTTAATGCATTGTAATGAAGTAGGTTACGTACATTCTTCATATGCATGATTTAATGCATTAAAACTTTATTTATACTATATTAAGGTTTAAATTCTAATGCATTTAATGCAGTAGGTTACTCGTGTTGTTCATATGCATGATTACTACATTGCAACTTTATTTCTACTACATTACAGTTTAATTTTAATGCATTGTAATGAAGTAGGTTACGTATATTCTTCATATGCATGATTTAATGCATTAAAACTTTATTTCTACTACATTAAGGTTTAAATTCTAATGCGTTTAATGCAGTAGGTTACTCGTGCTGTTCATATGTATGATTTACTACATTGCAGCTTTATTTCTACTATATTACAGTTTAATTTTAATGCATTGTAATGAAGTAGGTTACGTACATTCTTCATATGCATGATTTAATGCATTAAAACTTTATTTCTACTACATTAAGGTTTAAATTCTAATGCATTTAATGTAGTAGGTTACTCGTGTTGTTCATATGCATGATTTACTACATTGCAGCTTTATTTCTACTACATTACAGTTTAATTTTAATGCATTGTAATGAAGTAGGTTACGTACATTCTTCATATGCATGATTTACTGTATTAAAACTTTATTTCTACTACATTAAGGTTTAAATTCTAATGCATTTAATGCAGTAGGTTACTCGTGTTGTTCATATGCATGATTTACTACATTGCAGCTTTATTTCTACTACATTAATGTTTAAATTCTAATGCATTTAATGCAGTAGGTTACTCGTGTTGTTCATATGCATGATTTACTACATTGCAGCTTTATTTCTACTATATTACAACTTTATTTCAAGTGCATGCTAGTTTTAAATTCTAATGCATCACATAATATATATTGATACTTTGATATATAATTCTTGAACTATTCTACAAGTAAAAAGGCACAGGAAAAAAACCCAGGGGATAAAGGAAGATGCATTTAACAAGCTACAAACAGTATATAGCTTCCTCTAATACCAAATGATATACTCTAATTGAAAGATGAAATGATACAAGGATGCATTAGGCGCACAACAGGATTCTTAGAAGATACTTGTGCATTATTTAAAATAATGTTTAAATTTTATTAGATGTAATACTTTGAATGTCTAATACGATGTAGTGTATATTTTAATGATGACATTGTTAGTTTGTAATCATATTTTATATTCTACTACATTATTATCGTTTATTTTACTGCATTACCATATTTCATTCTACTACATTATAGTTATATTATAAGACATTACAATTATATTTTACCGCATTGTATTCTTATAATTTACATATAACTGAGATGCAGTATAATATAAATTGAATGAGTAAAAATAATCACTAATGTAGTAGGATATAATCCTATAATGCAGTAAAATAAAAATTGATTATTTAATGCATTATAGCTATATGCTACTGCATTGCTGTTATTTTATATTCTACTACATTACATTTACTTGCTACTGTTATTTTATTATAGAAAAGGAATGATACACTAACAAAATAAATGTTATAGGATATAAAATAACTAAAATGCATTAGAACATAACTATAATGAGACAATATCCTGAAATGCAATAAATTTAACGTTGTGATGCACTAAAACACATTCAAATAAAAACTACAACGTACTCATGTTTACATTGAAGCTGTAACATAAAATCATAATTTTATTTGTAAAAAATGACAAAAAAATTGAAAAACAGTTTATTTTCGATGTATAGATTATCTTAAACTAGCCTTCTTCGACATATCTTGTGTCTTTGTTTTCTTCGATACAAACAATAATTTATACAACTCGTAGAACTAGAATTGTGGCCTCATTTATCTCCATATGCCGAACAACCCCTTCTCTTGGTTAGTCCTTCAACAGTTACTTCAGTTCTTCGCTTTATCATTTCGTACCCTAGATTATTGATTTTAACCTTCATCTGAAACTTATAAAAGATATAATTCAATAGAAGATAAACTATAGTTCAGTGGAAGATAAACTACAATTCGGTAGAACATAAATTATAATTCAGTAGAATATAAACTATTATTCAGTAGAAGATAAGTTATAAATCGGTAGAACATAAACTATAAATCAGTAAAACATAAATATAATTCAGTAGATGATAAACTAAAATTCAGTAGATGATAAACTATAGCTCGGTAGAACATAAATTATAATTCAGTAGAACATAAACTATAATTCAGTCGAAGATAAACTATAATTCGGTAAAACATAAAATACAATTCAGTAGAAATAAAGTTTCAATGCATTAAATCATGCATATGAAGAATGTACGTAACCTACTTCATTACAATGCATTAAAATTAAACTGTAATGTAGTAGAAATAAAGCTGCAATGTAGTAAATCATGCATATGAACAACACGAGTAACCTACTGCATTAAATGCATTAGAACTTAAACCTTAATGTAGTAGAAATAAAGTTTTAATGCATTAAATCATGCATATGAAGAATGTACGTAACCTACTTCATTACAATGCATTAAAGTTAAATTGTAATGTAGTAGAAATAAAGTTACAATGTAGTAAATCATGCATATGAATAACACGACTAACCTACTGCATTAAATGCATTAAAACTTAAACCTTAATGTAGCAGAAATAAAGTTTTAATTGCATTAAATCATGCATATGAAGAATGTACGTAACCTACTTCATTACAATGCATTAAAATTAAACTGTAATACAGTAGAAATAAAGCTGCAATGTAGTAAATCATGCATATGAACAACACGAGTAACCTACTGCATTAAATGCATTAGAACTTAAACCTTAATGTAGTAGAAATAAAGTTTTAATGCATTAAATCATGCATATGAAGAATGTACGTAACCTACTTCATTACAATGCATTAAAATTAAACTGTAATGTAGTAGAAATAAAGCTTGAATGTAGTAAATCATGCATATGAACAACACGAGTAACCTACTGCATTAAATGCATTAGAATTTAAACCTTAATGTAGTAGAAATATAGTTTTAATGCATTAAATCATGCATATGAAGAATGTACGTAACCTACTTCATTACAATGCATTAAAATTAAACTGTAATGTAGTAGAAATAAAGCTCCAATGTAGTAAATCATGCATATGAACAACACGAGTAACCTACTGCATTAAATGCATTAGAATTTAAACCTTAATGTAGTAGAAATAAAGTTTTAATGCATTAAATCATGCATATGAAGAATGTACGTAACCTACTACGTTACAATGCATTAAAATTAAACTGTAATGTAGTAGAAATAAAGCTGCAATGTAGTAAATCATGCATATGAACAATAGCAAATATCCTACCACGTCACAGTGGAATTTCTACTATATTACTTTATATCCTACTGCGTCACATGTATGTTTCTACAGCATTACTGTTACGATCTACTCCATTACTGTATATCTTATTGCATCATGGTTCAACTTCTACCAAATCACATGTAGTAGAAAACTATAAAAACACTACAAATAGCTTTTACTGCATTACTATTACGTTCTACTACATTACTTTATATCCTACTGCGTCACATGTATGTTTCTACTGCATTGCAGTTACGATCTACTCCATTACTGTATATCTTACTACATCACATTGTGAATTAAGTGCTAGTTTAGACATTTTATCAAACACTTTGTATGCAACTTTCACATTTTCTATATTTTGTAACAGATCTAAGAACATGTATGTATTAAAAAAACAAGATATAACGTGAATGAAACTTTTAAAGTTTTATGTCAAATCTAACCACATACCAACTGGGGAATGCTTGTCAACAATTGCGCTGGTGGTGCGATGGTGAAAGTACGGTCGTTAGAAGGTGGTCAGATTGTGTTGTGATGGTGAATGTGCGGTGTAGAGGATGGCGTGATGGAGAGTTGAGAGAGTAAGTATATATGCATAAAGTAAAGGGTGAATAGTGGTGGCGAAGGTGGGGAAGACGATGGACCAGGCGGGGAAGGTGGTGGTTCACGATGGAGAACATGGCGGAGAAAACGGTGGTTGGTTAAGGTTGATATGAAACAGTCGATCAAAAGCAAGGAATGATGTGTGTGTGAAAAAAAACCAAATTATTTAGGTTTAAGAATTTGTTTGATAAGGGCCCCTGAAGTTTCTAAAATTACAAACGTACACCATTTTTTTGGAAAAAGAGGGGGACACATGGCAGCCTGTGGTTCCACCTCATTTATTTTATTATAAGTTTTATTTTATTTTACCCCAACTCTATATATATATATATATATATATATATATATATATATATATATATATATATATATATTAAATATATGACATGTAATACTGGTTAGACGAAACTGTGCATTGCATTGCTAGTTCTAAATTATGCATGGCTTGATCACTTATACGTAATTTAGAAGGAGCCATGCGAGGTCGAATAGTAGTCACCTTAAATAAATTTGTCAAAGAACCAACTTTTTACTTATATTCCTTAAAAAGTTAGATAAAATAAAGTTTGAAATTTTTTACATATGCGAGTAGCACCAGTTCGTGGCGTGCATATGTTTCTTTATTTCTTCTTGAACGAATTACATGCCTACAAGCACATATTTTTTTTACTCAACGATCTTTGTTCTACTTTTTACCTCATCTTCCCCCTTGATATAATTCTCGTTACCAATCGTCTAATTTTCTTACCATTTGATACGTTAAACACCTTCTTCGATTTCTAAAAATTATTATAAATTTTTAAGAACGTTTTACACATTTTATTAAGTGGTTAAAGAACCAAAATAACCGTTTCAAGTTAAAGGTCAGATCTATACATCCTCTTTGGTAGATTTATAAGTAGTGTTTAAAAATACATCATGCTTTATCTTTTAAACTATTTGATTTATCATACTTTACTTTCAAGCTAATGAAATTACCGATGTAATTTATACTTCTATTAATAATTCTAAATATTCAATTTCTCCTTAATCCATATATAACATAGTTACAATTTTTCTTTACTACTAGTTCTGATTTCAAATCACCAAACGCTTTGATAAAAAACTTTGGCTATATTGACACCATTTTAAAAGTGTCATAACATTTTAAAGCCACAAACGAACAAACCTTGTAAAATTTTCTATTAATCAAGAAAGTACCTAAGCTGAGTTTTAAAGTAATACCAAATCCGAGACGGATAATTGTGGCAACTCTTATTTTAAATGTCTATATGTAATTCATATTCTCATTTATTTCTCTAGTAAGTAGATTGTCGTGTTTTAGAGTTGCGCGATTTGCGATTCCTTGTTGATTAACAATCTTAATTGTTTTAGCGCACCTTATTCGTTTAAGCAGTTATCGTGTCCATTCTACCTCTTAATATTTCCTCGTATTGAAAGGTTATTATTTTGATCTGAGTTTGAAATAATTTCTAAAAGGAGTTAAGAAACTGAGCGTACTTGAATTCTGATTGTTAAGGTTCGCCGTGGTGCAGAAATTACCTGAGAAGCAATGAATCAGTAATAAACAATGTAACTCCACTTGTTAGCATTTTCTTTCGTCTCCAGTTGAACTCTGAGGGACTAGAGTTCCTTTAGGGGGGTCGACTGTGAGAACTTATATTTTCCCGACATTATTTTATTCCTTTATACATGCTTCTTGAATTTTTCAATATGTTATATTTTCTTTTATTCTTCATACGTAAATCTTGAGATCTCAAGAATTTTAATTAAATTATATTTTAATAACTTTTTTAACTATTGAAAATATTCTATTTGGAATTATAAAAAAATTATTTTATTTTTCCATATTTATTTAAATCAAATTTTTTTATTTAAAAGCACTCGCGCGCGTTTTACAAAAAGTTTACCCGAATCGACGGAACGAGAACCGATGGCTAAATATTTCGACATTATGAAGTCAAAATACTATGTTCTATAATGTATTTTGTTTACGTAATATAACTTGCTCCGAGTCAGAACGATTAGCGTTTTAAGAATCGAGTCGGGCTAGAACTAAATTACATTTTAGGCTAAATTATATGTAAGATTGGTAGATGGGCCAAAAAGCCCATCCCTTTCTTTTCCTTTGTTTCGTCCAACAACTCTTACCAACATAAAACATTAGACAATTTTTTTTACCAAAAATAAAAACCATTCACCTCTGTTCTCTCTTTTGAGGGACGAACAACAACATGATCATCACCATCATCAAAATAATTATCAATTATTATTCAATTACACTACACCAAAATCATCCATGATCAATCCTTATTAAAACCCCACTTAAAAATCATCCATGCATTTGATTTTATAAAAATCAAGAATTACAAGAATTGGATGTTTTTGAATTTTGATCATTCCAATAGGTATGAAATGTGTTAACCATGTTTTGTTATGCTTATCCCTTGCATTGATATTTTTTTATTAGGTCTAAGATTTTTTATACATATTGATTGATGAGAGGTTTTGATTAAGTGTATGCGAGGTTTGATGATACTGAGAGAGGATTTGAATGATTATAGTGGCTAATTGATGGTTAGATTCTTAGTAAAACTTCGGACAGCAGGTTAGCCGGCCCAAAACTCAGACATTTTCACTATGACCTGCATTTTTTATGTCTTAAATCGATTATTTAGGCATTACAGATATTAGTGGCGATTTTGATAGGCACACAACTCCTCCGGATGAGGAAATTATGATCAAATTAAGATTTTAAAAAGCAAAATTCGGACAGCAGGTTTGTGAGCCTAAAACTCACATATTTTCACACTGTAGGCTGTGTTTTAATTGCTTATATGGATTCATTGACTCTTTTACATGTTAGTAGCGAGTTGGACGGGCGATCAACTCCTCCGGATGAGTGAGTTATGGTCGATTTACGGTTGTGAACCCAATCTGACCAAACATATTTGTATAACTATTTTCTACAGGTCATGGACCATATATTTGACATTATAAGACCTTGTAAGTTAGTATACATTATAATCTAACGAACTCCACTGACCTCGCATCGATAGCTATCACCAAATGGTTTTTATGGCTAAAACGGTAAACCCGAGTTTGAAAACCTAAATTCTGATTTTGTAACCTTCAAAGAATGTAACTTTCCCGGTAATTGGTAGTAGCTATTTACTCGTAGTTGGTATGGGCCGAAGTTAGAGTCTTGAGGCTTTCCGATGGTGGATATCTCAGACCTTTAAACCTTATAGGTTAACGGGTTATTTTGTCCCAAGTTTGATTAGTGCAGTTTGACTATTAGGTGCTTACGGTAAGGCTGTTAGTGTTTTGGATTTTTTAAAGTTCCGTAAACTCTTAGATCGAATGGTTGGACATTCTAGAAAGCTCATGAGAGACCGTTCCAGGGAGAAAATCCCATAGTTGTTGGACTAATGGATTGGGAGCTCTGCCCTTTACAAAATAGCTATACCAGAAAATGTGACTTTACGCCTACGGTTAAGTAAATTATTGGCGTTTTTAGGTACCAATCACTTGGGTTACTGTATTTGAGACCTTAGGCTATCATGTTATGCATTTTCTACAGGTTTTGTGTCATTAAGGTCATGACTACACTTAGGCTCGGTTGATTGTGCAAGTTATATACATATTAAATTTTTACAAAATATTTTGATACAATTGTTTTATATTTTTATAAAACGCATACTTAAGGGTCGTGATCACTCTTGTAGATCGTGGTTAGCCCTTGGAGTACTTCCATAAGCCTTCTTCAGCCCGGTTCTCATATTCGTCACACTTATACTAAGGTACTCTTGTCACCATTGTATTGCTTTAATTTCTATTTGATTAAATACTTTGATTATGAAATTGGGGTTTTTGTATTTAGACCATATGATACTGATGTCAAGGTTGTATTATGATCATGATAGGCCTTGTGTACTTGTAGAGGTATTTCTTAGGGTGTGTAAGTGTTTAGGTGATGTTAGAAGTAAATTTTAGTGTCAAAATGAGGTTAAGAATGATAGCAGATTGCTACAGCCATTCACGAAATTTTACTTCAAATAAAAACCTGCAACTTTCTTGATTTCTGGATAGCCTTGGTTGTGTAGTACAAGTGGTGAGTTGGGTGGTTTTTGGAAGTGTCCGGATGAGTAAAATATGGTCTTTTTATCCAAACTAGTCAATACCGACGTGTGCGCCAAATTTGTGTTTGGGGTCAAAGCATAAAAAGTCAAAGTGGGTATTTTTATGACTTATTACAGTAACATAGGTCAAATGTGAATATTTCCAATTGGTTTCAAGTTAAATTCTTTTATGGAATGTAAATGATGGTCAAAATGGTTTTATGCAATTTTTTGTCGCAAAAGTCAAATATGAGTAGTCTGCACTAAAACTGCATTTCCCGTTGATTGGTAATAGCGATAGTGTTTCTTAATGATTTTAAAAGGTAATAATTTTATCTTTCCAGGGCTATAAAGTTTGAGTTTATAGCTATTATAGAACTCTAGATATGATAGAATCTTTACAGCATGTTTCTGAAAAGCCAATTTGTCAACGTTAATTTTCGACTGAAAGTGTACAAGTATTTGCTACTTATGGGTTTGATGAGCATTGTTAATGTTTAAAAACATGATCATACAGTGGGTAAGTAGTGTTCTTAAGTCAAAATTGATTCGAGTCAATAGGTTGCAATGCCTTGTAAGTTATAAGATGGTTTATGTACTAATAGTAACCAAAGCGTTTTCTAAACGTTATTTTTTGTATCTTATAATTTTTCGCGCCCCGTTATCGTAGGTCTTGGATGACTTAAAGTTTCTTGATTTCTTGTTGTTACTACTCAGCCCTCAAGTTCCATATTGATTCACCTCGTAGCTAAGGTGAGTTCATAACCCCTTTTACTACTTGTACATTCTTTCTAAACGCGGGGTGAGATTTTACATGGTGGAACACATCCATTTAAAAACTGTATGCTATCCAGAACTTGTATGCTATTCAGACTTGTATGCTTTCCAACAGTTTTCATTGATATTAATGCTCATAGTTAATAGCCTTAAGTTTCCTCTCTTGATCATGAACAATTAATTGTCCCGTATGCTTTGCGCTAAGCGCGAATGTTGTGGGTGAATCCATCGGATTGACAATACCCGTCCCGATTACCTTGACGCACTTATATTGGTTTATACTTGATTATGTAGGCCGAATACTCCCTAGAGGAACTTACTTTGAGTTAAGCTTCGGTTCATGAACTAATATTGGTTTTGGACTATGGTTAATGATCATAACCATTTTCTCTATTTACTTGTTTTACAAATGAATGCTTGTGTTCCACACCTTTACTGCTAAACCTATGAATATCACTCAACATTATGTTGACGATTTTACATGTTTAATCTCAGGTATTATTTCTTAGCTTTGCTTGGATGGGAGCCCGCAGGATATTATCGCAGCTTGGAGAATTCTGTGTATATTCAAACTTTGGTTTTATCTAAAAACTGTCAGAAGTTTATTATGTATTCTTGGTAACTATAAGTTACAAAACCATAACTAAATTATAGATTTTCTCTTATAAAACTCTAGGACCTTTGTTTAAAAACTCTGATTCTTTATGATTTAATGTAGAAATTTTTATTACGTCAACTTTATGTCAACAATATTTCATTGTTTCTTGTACCATGACGTGGCGCCCCCTTGCTGCCTATTTGTTCCATACCTTATTTTATGGGTCTCGCAATTTGGAAGCACAAACATGATGAGACTTTTGAGTCGTTGATCAAGAATAACAGCTTTTCTTTCATCAGCAGTCCAATGTGTTTCAAGTTTTATATTGTCCTCAGTCCTTGGAACAAGTGGATCATTTTCAATTATTCCAAGGAATTGAGGTTCAATTCCAACCATGTGGACAATGAACCTTTTCTTCCAGTTTGTGAAATTTGCCACTTCTAGGATAGGAGCAACATTTAACGCGCCACTCTTATATTCTATGGTTTATGGTATTGCTTGAACCATATTGGATCATGATTTTCTAAACTTAAATCAAAAGTTCTATAAAAATGAGTGTGTTTTATAAATCAAACTGCTCTGATACTACTTGTTGGTCCCTTTTAACACGAACTACTTATCACCCTTAAGTAATATCTTGCATATTGGATTTAAGTGAGTTGTTTTAATAAATCAATAACATAGTAAGAAATTAAAACAACAATACCAAATAACTTTTCAACGTATAAAGATTTCGTTAATACTTAATAAATAAACTATGACACACTTTGCTTGTGAAATAACAAAGTGGTTTAATGACAATAATGGGGTGATCTCCTCTACTTAAACTACAAACCAAGGTTATGGGTTTAAGTCTCAACCTTAACGTTCATCATCTTATAGCTGTATGGTTAGGTGTTGGGAGAGCATGGGCTATTGGAAGAGTTCTATCTTTCGAGTACAAGAGATAGCCGATTCTCTCCTAGATGTGTTCCTTTTATAGGCAACACATATTAAGGGTTACATATTCACAAGTAACCATGCAATTGTTTATCCAGTGGGTGGTTGAATGCCCAACTGGATAAACTAAACCAAGTTGAATAAACTAATCTAGGAAAAGAATAAAGGTTGGACTTATAACTATCTTTACAAGCAACCTTTTCCCATGAGATCTGCTTTCTTGTTTGACTTAAAGCAGACCTTTTCCCGCCTAATGTAAACCTTCAGAATAGTTGAAGTGTCTTCAGTATTCTAGAGGAGATCGACATCATTCAGTATGATATTGTTAGATCATACTAAACTGTCTTCTTCGGGACTTGTTCTTCAGCAACTAGACCGTCTGGTCACTGAAGCAAAGACTACTTGTCTTCTAAGTTCATTGGAAGACGAAGGGTAAACTTTCTTCAGCAAAACATTCTTCACTAAGAATCTTTGTTCCTCTGGGCATGTTTCAGCAGAGCCACCTTTCTGTTGAACATAAAACACTTAGGGGATTTTATATTCAAATCCTAAAGTTGCTTCAGCGTCAGTAAATACTGACCCAACAAGATTTGTGGAATACCTCCGTGTGGACTTGAGACATTTTTTTGTTTGAGATATATTGAAAGTAATGTGTTATTCATAAACAAAAATTGTGAAAATTATGATTAAAATTGTGTCCTATTTATAGAGCGGGCAAATTAGATTTTTATTAAATAATTTTTCTTTTGAAATTCAACCGTGTACCCCAAACGATTAATTTTGAGATACGTGATTGTTGTTGTATTTGGCTCACATTTGTGGCGAAAATGAAAGTGGCGGGCTCACCTGGTGTGGTGAAGAGGTTTTGACAAGTTTTGGTGAGTGACACACAGAAGACTAAGGCTAAAATCTTTCTAGTCCGGACCGCCTAGTTGTTAAACTTTTGCCAACACTTAACCTTAATGAAAGTTTTGGTTAGTCGGGTTAACTCAATTAATGTTTTAAACCTGTATAACCTCATCAGAATAAGGGAGTTCAGATGGGGTTAGCCCTTTTTTAGCTAAACCATTCATTTATACAGATGTCTAAACATACTAACTTGCATGTCTAAAATTATGCAAATAACTATTGTTTTGTAAATCCTCTCAAAATTTTTAAAAGTTTCATATTTACTCGAAAGATGTTTTTAAAATGTTGTACATTATTCATTAACCGTATTACTTGTGGTTATTGTTATAAACTTTATTAAATGGTTGTGCATGCTTGTTTAAGCTCAGCTTGTTTTGAGCTGAGTTAATACACAAGGAGGTTATTAAAGTTTGGTCAAAGTAATGATTTTCTTACTAAAGTTTAAAACCTTACACTTGGGTTACTAATGTATATGGGTGTGGTTTATTTGTTACTAAACATTCAAAAAAACTATCCGGCCATTACTCATTGGAGGGGTTACCGGTTAAGCAACTGGTTGCATTGCCATGTCATCTTTTGGTGGGCCCCCATTTTTATTTTTTGCCAAACTTTAGTAACAAAATCGTTATTTTTGCCAAACTTTAGTAACCTGCGTATATATTAATTCTTTACGTTTTGATCAGTTTTTTTCCGTTTTCGTTCGTACTTTTATATTTTCGTCAGTAAATGTACGTTTTCATCAGTAATTTTACGATTTCGTCAGTAAATTTACGTTTTGTTCAGTAATTTAACGTTTTTGTCAGTACTTTTACGTTTTCGTAAGTAAATTTACGTTTTCGTCAGCAACTTTACGTTTTCACCAGTAAACTTATGTTTTGGTCATTAAACTTACGTTTTCGTCAGTATTTTTACGTTTTCTTCAGAAAATTTAGGTTTTTGTCACTAATTTTATGTTTTCGTCAGGAAATTTACATTTTCGTCAGTAAATTTACGTTTTCGTCAATAATTTTACGTTTTCATCAGTAAACTTACGCTTTCGTCAGTATTTTTACGTGTTTTCGGGTAAAAGGGTTTCAGTACCCCGGTTAAATATATTACACCAAAAAACATTAAGTACAATGGAATGTGGCAGAAGTACCACATTAACCTCAAGCTAGGCTTGAACAACTACTTCAACACATGCGACATGCCACATTGTGTGAAAAAATTACTAGGAACCCAATAACACCAATAGGAAACAACCACTTCACCCAACCCAAGCCCTTACATTCGAAGCAGAACTTAAACATACTATGTAGTCCGAACAATTGAAGAAGGAAGCTCCCAAAGATGTATGAACACATGAGCATCTTTAGACTTCTTAAAAGCACTCGACATAAGCTTTAAGCGAACAGACGAGTAAATGAAATCGATCACTTGACGGGCAGTTCTCTTTTGATTCTGAAAAAGCCTCACATTCTGTTCTTGCCAAATGTAGTAGGTCGAAGCCGCAAGAACCAACTTAGAAATGACACTCTTAGCAGTCTCGCGCTGCGAATAAGGAATAATAGTATCAACAATATTCTTAATCACACCAGGAACACTAGAGAGGCCAGCTAAGCCCTTCACATTATCCCAAACCTGTTGCTCGAAACCACACTCGAAAAACAGATGTTCGTGAGAATCTGGCAGACCATCACAAAGGGGACAATGAAACTGAATAGTGGAGCCATTAATATCCCAATGCCGCAGCATGTCTTGAGTCTTAAGACGACGTCTAGCCACTAGCCACATATGAAACGCATGCCTAGGGATAGCATTAGGAAACCAAACAACATACCTACAGTCAACAACATCACTCTTAGCCCGAATGCACTCCCACACAACCGCGGTAGAAAAAGGCTTCAAAACATCAGCTAAAGAACGCCACTCAATCCCATCAATCCTATCATTAAATAGAACAAGAACATTTATCGACCCAAGGACAGGATATTTTGTATACCACTCATTCGACCAAATCCAGGATCCATGACGAATAGCATCATACACTGTAAAGTTCAATTGAAAACCAGCTCAGTGAATATCACGATAGGATATAAAGTCTGCCAAAGGAGAGCTAGTACACCACTGATAAAACCAAAGAGAACACGATTTTCCATCTTCAATATAGTGCCAAATATGGTTACGAATTAAAGGTCTAAGAAGAAGAATCTTCCTCCACCCCCAAGTCATATTACCCCGAGACGGAACATCAAAGAAATTACGACCCCAAAGTTTATAAGCATGAATCCACTTCACCCACAGCAACTCCTTGCGAGAAAGAAGATTCCAAATATGAGTGACCATTATAGCTTTATTAAAGAGGTCAAGACTTCGAATACCAAGACCCCCTTCACGCTTAGGGAGACAAACAACATCCCAAGACACTTTAGCTTTGACCTTCCTCATTTCCCCTTGACACCAAAGAAGACCCCTCATTAGCTGTTCCATATCAAGCAAAATACGAGTGGGAAGAATAAATACAGAAGCCCAATACACATGCATAGATCCAATAACTGACCTAACCAATTGTAATCTACCAGCAGCCGACAGGGATTTATTTTTCTAATCCTTAATACGACTCCTAACCCGCTGAATAAGCTCCTAGAAGTCCCGATAAATAAGCCGAGAAGAAATCAACAGGACCCCTAAATACTTAACAGGAAGGCCACCTTAAACAAACGGGAGGATTTGCAAAATAGAAGCTTTAACGTGATTAAGGACATTACAAAAGTAGGTTGTACTATTAGGAATGCTAGGAACCAGACTAGAAGCATTTATAAACTCATCTAACACCTCCATAATAACACTCACTGAATTTGAATCACCATGAGCAAAAAGAAAGAGATCATCCGCAAAAAAAAAAGATTAATAAGCTCCAGTTCATCACAATAACGGTGAAAAGTAAATGAATTAGACTCACGAACTCTACGAGCCACCATAAGAGTGAGAACCTCCATAATAATAGTGAAGAGATAAGGAGATAATGGATCACCTTACCTAAGGCCTCTCTTTCCTTTGAAATATCAATGAACAACTCCATTGATACTCAACGAGAAAGAAGTAGTAGACACACACTCCATAATCCATCCCACCATACGATCATGAAACCCAAAAGCAGTAAGAATATTCTTAAGGAAATTCCAATCAACCGTATCATAAGCCTTTTGAATATCTACCTTGAAAGCTGAAATGTGTATAATGCAAGTTCGTTTTCTCAGTTCTTAACTAATAGAAAGTCCAACCAATATCGGATTTATAATTGTTCTTGGTTGTTCAAGCTTGCTTGGTAATCTATTGCTAATTCAAACAAAACTATTTAAAAATGAAAAATATAAACCTACTTATACGTAAAACAAGTTGCAAATTCCAAGTTTTTATTCAAACAAGATTTAAATTGCAAAATCTAAAACTATAAGGACTGAAAATGTAATTTCTATAAAATGTAAATGCTTGAAATGTAAATTCTAAAAGTTATAAGGACTACTAATGCAAAACAGTTAACTAAAAGGACCAATTATGTAAAAACTTTAACAAACTAACCAAATAGTAACAAACTAACAAACTTGATAACTGAAATTTAACAAACTCTAAATGTAAAGGACTGAATTTTGCAAATACCACAAATTTAGGAAGTTTAACTAGGTTTACCAAACTGAATGAAATGAAGGGACTAAAGTGCAATAAAACTAAACCTTTAACTAAAAACGGGACAAAGGAAAGATTAAGCTTGTTTGAGCTTAATACTAAACCAAATAAACTGAAACAACTTGCAAAACTCTTAAAATCCAATTATAGCTACGTGTGTTCAAGGAAATAAGCTAAAAGTCCAAAATAAGCAATTGAGTGCTTATTAATAAGCACAAAATAAGCTACAGCTTATTTCAATCAGTCACAACCTGATTTTTGTTACAAAACTGATTAAACACTTGATTTAAAGAAGGGGAAATCAAACTAGAACTATTTTCATCCAGTAATGAAGAAGAAATCTGAAATAAGCTCTTTTGAGCTTATGTTGACCAAGTTTGACCACTTTTATGAAAAAGCTCAAAATTTCAAAACTTCATATTCAATACTAACTAAATGGATTGGTGAAAGAAAATTAAGACTTTTGTGAAGAGGATTAAGAGAACCAAGGAAACAGTAGGTGCTTTACATCAGAGAATGACAAATGCTCATTCATGGACTCAAAAGCTATTTTCTAGCTTATTACCTAAAACTGTATATTTTCCTTGAAATGACTGAAAGTTTATGATGTAAACTAGAACTAGAAACAAGTTTGAGCAACTTTCATCAAGGAATGAAAGAGAAATCAGCAATTGAAAGTAACAAGTTTTAGAGAACAATGCTGAAATAAGAATGACCCAAACTTTTTGTTAACCAATTGCCTGTTTGACCTTTTTTATGACTTGCCAATGACCTAGAACTACTTGTTAACACCTGATAACTAGAAATGAACTCCTAAATACCAAATCTTAACACTTGAAAACCACTTAATAGCTACTACCAAACACTCCTTAAAATGTTATGATCAAACTTTTACAAAGACTTATTGAGTAATGGTTTAAACTGATTAAAAAGCTTTAGCAAACTAATTTCAATGAACCAAATGAAAACTAATCAAGCTGAAATCAAACAATTATCTCAACTAGAACTCAATTTAGGTGCAAAGCTAAAATGTGACTGCAATAAGGCAAAAACTACAAATGCATCTCAACTCAATGAACAAGTAGGCAAGGTTAAGCTACAAATGAACTAAAATCAATCAAACAACAACTATTTATCAAGTAAAACAGGCAGCCATCAAGATTAACTAGGAAATTGAACATGCAAGGACTTGTTAAGTGGAACAAAAATAAGGACTTTAGAACCTAAAGTAGAAATCCTTTGGGAAGAAGAGGAGCGCTGAGCTCTCTTGCCCTAGTGATACCACCACCTATCACTAGTAATCAACCCAAATCAACAATCAAACAGCTACAATTCATCAAACTGCCATGAAATCTTCAAAAGAACTAGGAATGAACTGAATTCTGAACAAACAGCTACAAATCTTCACCAATGTCAGTTATGATCAATGTATGATCATAACAAACATCAATCAGCAATAAGAACACTCAACAGCAACAAGAATCACCAGGAATTTGAATAACAGAATTTGGCGGGAAAAGGAAATTTGAATTTTATTGAGTGAATTCAGTTACAAAAGTGGTTACAAGCTACTAACTAACTAACTGACTCAAGAGTTTGTTAGACTCTTGAGTAGTTAGGTGAAAAGGAGGGAAAAAGGGAAAGGGAAATTTAAGAACTATGTGTTTTACAAAATTGAACTACTATGAGAAATGAGGTACATCCTAACTATTTATAGGCATGAGAGGAGATTCTGTTGGGGTTTGTGACGTGGCAGATCCAATCATAGCTTGACACGTGGAATATTCTGCAAATCCCTCTTTGAAGGTTATGAACTGATTTGGGCATTTTTAATTCAATGGATGATATGTTAATTGGATTGCACCATTGAATTCGTCTTCCAAAATTGAGCAACTTTGGTGTTTTGATCTTCTCTTGAAACGGCTTCAATCAAAAACCCGATCCTGGAAATATTTTTGTTAAAGAAGATGGACACGTGGCGCCTTCTGGTTGGTTGTGAGGGTGTCACACGGATCACACTGTTTGGATATGGTATTAAATGTGGCGGCTGTTAATGGGTATTTAATGCTTGATCCGTGTGAACTATTTCCTTGTTTCTGATTGGTTTAGCCCTTTTCACATGGATTAAACTTTACAAAACTTTCCAAACTTGGCAGATTTAGTCCTTGTATTTGGCAGATTGTAATTTCAAGCTATGATCTTAATCCTTTTGACATTTTTGGCCCTTCAACTTTGATTCTTCAACAAAATGGCCCTTTGACTGAGTTGACTTTGTAGTTGACCAAATTTGACTTGAATCTTGACTTTTCATAATTTGCACTTCTAGTCCTTCAACTTTCACAACTTGTCAAGATAGGTCCTTGAACTTCAAAGTCTTGTCACTTTTGATCCTCTTTTGTCTTTTTCATCCATTTGAGCTTGGTTTTTTCCTTGTTTGCTTGAAATTGTATCCTTTTACCTACAAAAGTGCACACAAACACAAACATACCACATAACACTGCTTTTTACAAGATAAATGGGTATTTTGCTTCATGTTTTAGGGTTATTTGTTGATAAAAGGATATGAGTTTAAGCTCATATCAAATTCCCCTACACTTAAGCATTGCCATGTCCTCATGCAATATTATATTTCAAGGCTTAAAAATTTACATTTCCCTCATAATTAATCCACCTTGGCCATATGAGATGCATCTACACTACTCTAAACTAAATGATGCATGATTTTGACTTTTAATAATGCAATGAATCAAAATACAATTCTATCTATATCTTTTTTATTTTTCTTTAAATGGTTTTGATGGAAATAACTCATAAAGAACTCAATGACTTGGATTAGGGCTTGGGTACCATGGACACTTATCACCCTCAAGTTTCACTTTCCCCATACCAAGCTAGTAAATGGGATCATTGCATTCACAAGTAAAAAGTGCATCAACTTATTCATGACAATTAAATGTGGAACCGGTTATTATTTGAGCAAATTGCTTGTGGGCAAATTTGTCATTATTCAAGTGTGAAATATAAGAAGTGTAAAATCCAAAAATAAGGAAGCACGGTTTTAATCCTAAGTAATCTTCTCATCCATTACTTGAAAAACCGCTCACAATTAATATAAGTCCGTATTAAGAGTAATAAGTCATTCGCCTTATGTGTAAAATCCTCATGTCATGCTTTCATAAGTAACTACACACTCGCTAAGGAAAGAAAAATAAAACTCACGCAATAATTTACATCCGCATCTTTTTGAGATTTTGGATCTTCAACCCCGCAACCCGTCAAGGTAATATTGGATTGGAGCAATCTATTGAATCCCCGCAACCCGTCAAGGTAATATTGGAACTCAATAGTCACTATAATTAACACCACACTGCCCCTCTTGGGAGTCTTGCATTATTTTTTTTTCTTTTCTTTTTCTTTTTTTTTTCTAGCCACTCATTTTTTTTCATAAGCCGCTCTTATTTTTCTTTATTCCTCACAAAGAAATTTGAAAAGAAGAAAAGGAAAAACACCCGCTAAATATGGAGCATGACACAAGTCTAGTACACATAAAACGTGCTAACTTAGAATCTTAAGACGTACTCATATCAACCATGAATGATTAGCCAAAAATGCATAAGAGATTACGAACCAATTAAAACCGTACTTGATTATTTATTAACTATTTAAAAATGAAAAATATAAACCTACTTATACGTAAAACAAGTTGCAAATTCCAAGTTTTTATTCAAACAAGATTTAAATTGCAAAATCTAAAACTATAAGGACTGAAAATGTAATTTCTATAAAATGTAAATGCTTGAAATGTAAATTCTAAAAGTTATAAGGACTACTAATGCAAAACAGTTAACTAAAAGGACCAATTATGTAAAAACTTTAACAAGCTAACCAAATAGTAACAAACTAACAAACTTGATAACTGAAATTTAACAAACTCTAAATGTAAAGGACTGAATTTTGCAAATACCACAAATTTAGGAAGTTTAACTAGGTTTACCAAACTGAATGAAATGAAGGGACTAAAGTGCAATAAAACTAAACCTTTAACTAAAAACGGGACAAAGGAAAGATTAAGCTTGTTTGAGCTTAATACTAAACCAAATAAACTGAAACAACTTGCAAAACTCTTAAAATCCAATTATAGCTACGTGTGTTCAAGGAAATAAGCTAAAAGTCCAAAATAAGCAATTGAGTGCTTATTAATAAGCACAAAATAAGCTACAGCTTATTTCAATCAGTCACAACCTGATTTTTGTTACAAAACTGATTAAACACTTGATTTAAAGAAGGGGAAATCAAACTAGAACTATTTTCATCCAGTAATGAAGAAGAAATCTGAAATAAGCTCTTTTGAGCTTATGTTGACCAAGTTTGACCACTTTTATGAAAAAGCTCAAAATTTCAAAACTTCATATTCAATACTAACTAAATGGATTGGTGAAAGAAAATTAAGACTTTTGTGAAGAGGATTAAGAGAACCAAGGAAACAGTAGGTGCTTTACATCAGAGAATGACAAATGCTCATTCATGGACTCAAAAGCTATTTTCTAGCTTATTACCTAAAACTGTATATTTTCCTTGAAATGACTGAAAGTTTATGATGTAAACTAGAACTAGAAACAAGTTTGAGCAACTTTCATCAAGGAATGAAAGAGAAATCAGCAATTGAAAGTAACAAGTTTTAGAGAACAATGCTGAAATAAGAATGACCCAAACTTTTTGTTAACCAATTGCCTGTTTGACCTTTTTTATGACTTGCCAATGACCTAGAACTACTTGTTAACACCTGATAACTAGAAATGAACTCCTAAATACCAAATCTTAACACTTGAAAACCACTTAATAGCTACTACCAAACACTCCTTAAAATGTTATGATCAAACTTTTACAAAGACTTATTGAGTAATGGTTTAAACTGATTAAAAAGCTTTAGCAAACTAATTTCAATGAACCAAATGAAAACTAATCAAGCTGAAATCAAACAATTATCTCAACTAGAACTCAATTTAGGTGCAAAGCTAAAATGTGACTGCAATAAGGCAAAAACTACAAATGCATCTCAACTCAATGAACAAGTAGGCAAGGTTAAGCTACAAATGAACTAAAATCAATCAAACAACAACTATTTATCAAGTAAAACAGGCAGCCATCAAGATTAACTAGGAAATTGAACATGCAAGGACTTGTTAAGTGGAACAAAAATAAGGACTTTAGAACCTAAAGTAGAAATCCTTTGGGAAGAAGAGGAGCGCTGAGCTCTCTTGCCCTAGTGATACCACCACCTATCACTAGTAATCAACCCAAATCAACAATCAAACAGCTACAATTCATCAAACTGCCATGAAATCTTCAAAAGAACTAGGAATGAACTGAATTCTGAACAAACAGCTACAAATCTTCACCAATGTCAGTTATGATCAATGTATGATCATAACAAACATCAATCAGCAATAAGAACACTCAACAGCAACAAGAATCACCAGGAATTTGAATAACAGAATTTGGCGGGAAAAGGAAATTTGAATTTTATTGAGTGAATTCAGTTACAAAAGTGGTTACAAGCTACTAACTAACTAACTGACTCAAGAGTTTGTCAGACTCTTGAGTAGTTAGGTGAAAAGGAGGGAAAAAGGGAAAGGGAAATTTAAGAACTATGTGTTTTACAAAATTGAACTACTATGAGAAATGAGGTACATCCTAACTATTTATAGGCATGAGAGGAGATTCTGTTGGGGTTTGTGACGTGGCAGATCCAATCATAGCTTGACACGTGGAATATTCTGCAAATCCCTCTTTGAAGGTTATGAACTGATTTGGGCATTTTTAATTCAATGGATGATATGTTAATTGGATTGCACCATTGAATTCGTCTTCCAAAATTGAGCAACTTTGGTGTTTTGATCTTCTCTTGAAACGGCTTCAATCAAAAACCCGATCCTGGAAATATTTTTGTTAAAGAAGATGGACACGTGGCGCCTTCTGGTTGGTTGTGAGGGTGTCACACGGATCACACTGTTTGGATATGGTATTAAATGTGGCGGCTGTTAATGGGTATTTAATGCTTGATCCGTGTGAACTATTTCCTTGTTTCTGATTGGTTTAGCCCTTTTCACATGGATTAAACTTTACAAAACTTTCCAAACTTGGCAGATTTAGTCCTTGTATTTGGCAGATTGTAATTTCAAGCTATGATCTTAATCCTTTTGACATTTTTGGCCCTTCAACTTTGATTCTTCAACAAAATGGCCCTTTGACTGAGTTGACTTTGTAGTTGACCAAATTTGACTTGAATCTTGACTTTTCATAATTTGCACTTCTAGTCCTTCAACTTTCACAACTTGTCAAGATAGGTCCTTGAACTTTAAAGTCTTGTCACTTTTGATCCTCTTTTGTCTTTTTCATCCATTTGAGCTTGGTTTTTTCCTTGTTTGCTTGAAATTGTATCCTTTTACCTACAAAAGTGCACACAAACACAAACATACCACATAACACTGCTTTTTACAAGATAAATGGGTATTTTGCTTCATGTTTTAGGGTTATTTGTTGATAAAAGGATATGAGTTTAAGCTCATATCAAAAGCACATCTAGGCACACCCTTGTCCAAATGATAGTTATGTATAAGTTCTTACGTAAGAAGGATATTGTCCGGTATTCTTCTTCCCGACACAAACGCAGACTGGTTAGGACTCATAAGAACTTTTAAGCTTTCCTTAATACGATTAGAAATGACCTTGCTAATACATTTGAAGATGAAATTACAACAGGAAATTGGTCTATAATCATTAATGCGAGAAGGAGCCGCAACCTTGGGAATAAGAGCAATGATAGTTTGATTAGTCTCTTTTAGCAACTTACCATTAACAAAAAACTCTTGAACCGCACAAGTGATGTCCCTTCCAACAATATCCCATGCATCTTTAAAAAACCCTGCTGTAAACCCATCCAGACCAAGGGATTTATCATTACCCATAGAAAACATAGCATCTTTTACCTCTTGGCTAGACACTGGTTTAATCATATCCAAAGCAGCTGTCTCACCTAGCTTAACAGGGAATAAACCATCATAATTAAAAGGCTGAGACTCACCTTGTTGACCGAGTAAGGCTTCATAGTGCGAAACAAAAGCAACAGGCACAACATCATCCGTAACCAAATCACCTGCTAAATTAGTCACTACATCGACACGATTACGACTAAGTCTACCTTTAACCGCCTTATGAAAATAGGCAGTGTTAGAGTCACCCACTTTTAACCATTCAACTTTCAATTTTTGTTTTAGAAAACGCTCCTCTAGAATAATAGCATCATTAAATTCACGAAGAGCCATGACATGCTTCTCACGAATAGACACATTAGAGGGATCAACATCCATAGCAATCTGCACCTCATCCAAATTCTTCCGAAGATTAACAACATTCTGATGTAGATTACCTTTATCATACAAAAGTTTGTGGGGCGGCTTCTTCAAACCCTTAAGCTTTGTAACAACCCTAAACATATGAAACCCACTGACATGAGTTCCCCACATCTCGCTGACCACATCATAGAATCTGGGAAGCGAAGTAATTATGTTAGCAAATTTAAACGGTTTAGTAGAACGCTTTCGTTAGTAAATTTACGTTTTCGTCAGTAAATTTACGTTTTCGTCAGTAAATTTACGTTTTCGTCAGTACCTTTATGTTTTCCTTAGTATTTTTACGTTTTTGTCAGTAAATTTATGTTTTCGTTAGTAAATTTACGTTTTCATCAAAACTTTTACGTTTTTGTCAGTAACTTTACGTTTTCGTGAATAATTCTACTTTTTCGTCAGTAAACTTGCATTTTCATCGGTATTTTTACGTTTTCTTCAACGTAAAATACTGACGAAAACGTTAAAATACTGATGAAAACGTAAATTTACTGACGAAATCGTAAGTTTACTGACAAAAACGTAAAATCAGATGAAAATATTCATTACTGACAAAAACGTAAGTTCACTGACGAAAACGTAAATTTACTAACCAAGGCGTAAAAATACTGACGAAAACGTAAAAATACTGATGAAAACGTAAAAATACTGACGAAAATGTAAATTTACTAACGAAAATGAAAATTTACTGATGAAAACGTAAATTTATTGACTAAAACATAAATTTATTGACGAAAACGTACATTGCTGACAAAAATGTAAGTTTATTGACGAAAACGTAAGTTTGCTGATGAAAACGTAAGTTTGCTGAGAAAACGTAAGTTTGCTGACGAAAACGTAAGTTTGCTGAAGAAAACGTAAGTTTACTAGACGAAAACGTAAGTTTACTAGACGAAAACGTAAGTTTACTGACGAAAACGTATGTTTACGGACAAAACGTAAGTTTGTAAGATATTGTAAATCTATGCTTATTCTAGAGAGAGAAAGAGATAGAAAGATAGTGAGAACACACACACACACACCTAGAGAGAGAAAGTGTAGAAAACACACTTTACTATGTGTATTATGAAGTGAACCAACACCCTCTCCAACTAAGGAGAGGGTTTATATACCCAAGCCTTGTGATGGGCTTGGGCTTACATAATGGGCCGCCGGCCTCATACAACTCATGGGCTAGGCATGGCCGTGTTTACTTAACTTAATAATACTAGACTACGAGCTATCACTTAATCTATTATTGGAGTGACCGATCATTTCTGATACGTAAAACCTATTTCCAACAATCTCCCCTAAGGGATGTCACTCCAAACAAGGGCATTACCCGAGTTATAATAATAAAATAACCTAGCATGCTATGCTTGTCTTGAGCTCGTAGTCTTCGTCTTTCTTTTCTTTTTCTTTTCTGGTGAATATGTTGATGTGATCTTTGATATCAATTTTGAGCATTAATCTCTTGCCTTGATCTTGTGCATCCATCCCTTGTGATATTCGCATCTTCGTGACTTCACGTCCCACATACTTATACCTTTGTAATTCTTTAAAGCTTCAGAGTTTGATACAACGGAAGACTTGACTTTTAGGCTTTCTAGAATTAGATGAAGTATTAAGTGCATAAAGTATAAGCATGCGGGGACGACTTCTTCTCGGATTCCGCAACGCCACCGTCTTCAAATGCTGCAACATAAGTAGACACGAACGAATTGGCTTTGAAAATTTCATTCTAGTTCGGTAGCATTTTACCTTCGGTCGGTGAAGACCGTTGGACGATATAAAATATCGTACTTGTGGCAGGTAGATTTAATTAAAAATCTTCTTGACAAGATTTCGTGGGTAAACCCGTTCTCTTTACTCGACCGTCCAAAGCTGACTGCGAACGTGAAGAGTGAATCATTTGGATAAAATTATCCGCATGATTGAAGCCGTCAATTTTGATTCCTAGAACAAGTTTGATTCATTAAAGAATCACACCATCGTTGCTTTCCAGTTGTCACGAGCTTGATTCATATTGAATCTTGCAAGTTACCTACCAAGTGCTGTTTGAGGTTAACACTAGAAGGATTTCCACTCATCATTGTGAACACAAAGGTGTCACTCTTAGTGTTCTGGCAAGATCACTGAGATATTGTGTAGAGGCCTGGAACGTGTTTAGATTCAATTAAGAATTAAACAACTATTGTTTTCTAGTTATCACAAGTTTGATTCGTAAAGAATCGCACAAGTCACCTACCATAAGCTTTTTGATATTTGCTCAAGAAGGATTTCCATCTTCATTGTAAATACTTTCGTATTACTCGGATGTTCAGGCAAGATCATGAAGATTTTGCGTAGGACTCTTAATATTTTTCTTACTTTTCACAGTGTGTGAAGAAGCAAGGAATTATGAAAGTGTGTCCTAATGAGATATTTTATGATCTCAAATGGCTCTAGACTCGATCGTGCCTTTTGGATTTTAGTGATTGGAGGCTGGAGAGGAGTGCCACCGTTTCGATATCAATATATTCAGAGTGAATAAATCGATAGATAACGTGTTGTCTGCGTGTGATTAAAACAAATACCTTTTAAGAGATATCTGAGTTAGCTGGGATGGGTTGTGAATTGCATCACTGGGTCCATGATGTCGATCTTCAATATCAAGCATCATTAAAAATGATCTTAATAGCATATGTGTTGACCCGGTTTCTGCCTAAGGTTGTAAGGAGGACTTCTTTCTTTAGACCCTTTATCCTTACAATTCTTTTTCATTCTTCAACCCCTTCAATGCTTACCAATACGTCATAACTAGCACCTTGTTGTGATTGTTCCAGTGTTAACTTAAGTACTTGTTCGGCATTCAGCTATATTTACAATCTTTCTCCATCTTTCCTAAGGACTACTATTTCTAGCTATGGAATGTCCTTGGGAAGATTCCTTCGGTTTTGGAAGAATCATTGGACTTAACCTATCCTACCATCCTTATGTCACCACAATCTTCATCGTCGTGAAATAAATGGGTTGTGGGTAAGTATAAATCACCATGAAATCCATTTTGGTATAGCGAATCCATTTTGCTCCTCCTTAACATATGCCACGATATTCGAAAACATTTCGCACATGTCGGGATGAGCTATCACTTTAAGTCAAACCATTTTAGATTAGTCATTTCCCATATTAAATCACATTTTCTCCCCCATATTAAAAATATTAACCCAATCGATGTTTTTAATATCAATTGATTTAATAATATTTTAGCAACAATTTTGGGAAGAAAAATGCAAGTCCATTTATCTTCATGATACCAAATGTTTAGATACGATATCGATTAGTAAAATAATCACATATTCATCATATAAGAGTAAATTGACAAGGTTGGACCTGATTGATGAGAATATCATATGATAAGATTAAATAGTTCTTGTCGGCAAATGTTGGTCGCCTCATCACATCTTAAGTCATCTCTTAACACCACATGTACGATTGGTATTGTTGTCTTGACACCAATTAGTGAACTTGGCACTTTCAGCATCGAAGATTCTGAATGCTTGACAATTTCTCCCCCTCAATTGTTGACCCGTGTTCTATTGAAAGAGATGTAGTCGTCGTTTAAGTAGTCGCATCGTCGAGTATGTAGATACCAATTGTAGATTGCTATGGTTGTATAGATGATAGCTTCATAAAAACAAGATTTCTTGTTTTAACAAATAAATGCACTGATGCGTACATATATCTGTGTTACATTGTGTTATAACGTAAAAACATACCTTTACATGGTTATAAAGTAAACCATGCCCGAGAAAATTAAGTTCCGTTGTAGAGCCAAAGCTTTCATACGAAATACTTGACTTAAATATGAAAAACGGGTTGTAGTCAGAAATATCTACAAGCCATTTAGGCATGTTTTATGAAATATTTACAACTTTTGTACGAACTCTATTTATGGCGTCGTATCAATATTAATCGACATTTCTAAGGCCGTAAATATTATCGTATCAAAAGACATGCCTTTGAAAAATAAAGTAAAAATATTTTTGGATTTTTCTAAATTTTTCAATTTTTATAGTTTTTATATGGTTTTATATTTTTGTATTTTGCTTTTGTGGATAAAAATATAAACAATATAACAAATGGTCACCAAGGATACGGAGAATAGTTTACCACCACTATTCTTTCGCTTCATCTGCCAGTTCCTTAAAAGTTTCAGGCGAGAAAGTTCTCAATCCTAGCTTGTCGGCCAAAAATTCCATTCGAGCGCGATCTAAAGCCTTCGTGAAAATATCCACCAATTGATACTCAGATCGGAAAAGTAAAGCTCGATCACTCCATTTTTCACTTGATCCTTGATGAAATGGTAGCGAATGTCAATATGTTTCGACCGGGAGAATTGAACATTGTTGCAGCATAAGGCAATTGCACTCTTGTTGTCGCAGTACATCGGAATTTTGTTGAAACCTAGACCATAGTCGGTTAATTGCGATCTCATCCAAAGAATTTGAGCATAACAACCAGACATAGCTATGTATTCTGCTTCCGTACTTGAAATTACAACGCTTTCTGCCTTTTAGATGCCCAACTAATTAGTCGACCTCCTAGTAGTTGCAAAGTTCCACTCGTGCTACGCCTTGTATCTTGACAACCCACGTGATCAGCATCTGCATATGCCATAAGTGCAATCGAAGAGTCCTTCGAATACCAGAGTCCCCGATTAATGGTTCCTTTAATGTACCGAAAGATCCGTTTATCAGTGGCTAAGTGTAACTCAGTAGGCCTAGTTTGATACCGAGCACACATACATATGGAAAATTGAAGATCAGGTCAACTAGCTGTGATATATAGAAGGGTACCGATCATTCTACGATAAAGTGTCGGATCAATGGCAACTCCATGTGGATCTGCATCAAGCTTAGTTCGTTCCACCATTGGAGTATCCACGGGGTTGCAAGATTCCATCGTATATTTCTTAATATATTCAAGGGCATACTTGGATTGATTGATAAAGATGCCTCTGGGACTCTGAGATATCTGAAGTCCTAAGAAGAATGATACCTTGCCCATCATTGACATCATGAGTGCCCTAAACTCATCAGATAAGGTTTAGGTCAAGGCAGCAAATATAATATCATCAACATATATTTGTACCATAGTCATATCTTTACCTTGTTTCTGAATGAGCAGCGTGGGATCCACCTTGCCTTTAGCGAAGCCTTGCGTAATGAGGAATTGTGAAATAGATCATACCATGCGCGTGGAGCTTGCTTTAACCCATAGAGAGCCTTCTTAAGATTGTACACATGATTAGGATATTTAGAATTCACAAAACCATCCGGCTGTTGAACATAGACCTCTTCCTTGATTTCACCAATAAGAAATGTCGTCTTCACATCCATCTGATAGACGATCATATTCATGTGGGCTGCATAAGCAAGGAATAGTCTAATAGCTTCCAAACGGGAAACAGGTGGAAAGGATTCCATAAAGTCGATGCCCAATAATTGCTTGTATCCACGAGCTACTAGTCGAGCTTTGTTCTTCAATATTCCTCCTAACTCGTCGAGTTTCACCTTGTAAAACCATTTCAAAGAGAGTAACTGCACTTGATCCGGGCATGGGACAAGTTCCCATACTTCAAGACGTACAAATTCATTAAGTTTTTGTTGCATGGCTTATATCCAACAAGATTGGACAAATGCTTGTTGCCACGTCTTAGGTTCAACTTCACTGAGAAAAGCATCAAAATGACAAAACATTGCACTTTCTTGTAACTGACTTCGTGTGGATACCGGACGATTAGGGTCACCAATAATAGAATCTATAGGATGATCCTTTGTCCACTTGCTGTCATGTTCACGAATCCGTGGATTGGAGTAGACCGTAGTAGGAGGTTCCTCTGGGGTGGACGACCTGGCTTGATTAGAATCGAGAATTGGTACACCAAAGAATGGAAGTTAACGCATTTGAGCGAATTCCAAATCGTGATCATCATCATCCTCTTCATCATTAATAGGCATGACATGGGTCGATTCGGGTGTTGGTTGAGAATTACTCGTTGAAGGTATATCTTGACCAATTGTAGGTGTAGACGTATCTGATTGTGCTTCAGTTGTTGGAGCGACCACTTCGGTACCCGGAGCTATTACCTCATGTTCTGGAGCAACAATACTTGGAGGCAATGTTTTAAAAGCTGGTTTTTTAGTTAACCCGGTCTAGTGACCGGTTTACGATTCAACCGGTTCAACCGCCGGGTCAACCCGGTTCTTTATATATGTATATTTTTTTTATATTATTAATGTGTAGTATTTATTTTTTACTCACTAATCTTAGTTTTAAATTTTATATTTAAAACATTATTGTAAAAATTTGCAAAAATAATTAATTTATGCTTACAATTTGTAATAGATTATAATAAAACCGTATTAGTGAACGTTTTAACTTAGTTTAACTTTATTTTAACTAACACTAATAATCATTACTTCAATATATTTTTTTAAACTGAAAAATATTTATAGAAAAAAAGTTTTTGAAATGTTATTTTTATAAAAAATCATGACCCGACCAGGTTAATCAAACCGGGTCAACCCGGTTCAACAAAAAACCTGCGGTTCAATCCGGTTCTCAAACATACAAAAACCCGGCCACATCCGGTCCGGTCTTCGAGCTGGTTCACGGTTCAACCAGTTCAACCGGCCGGGTCAACCCGGTTTTTAAAACATTGCTTGGAGGAGTAAAGAATTCATCAAAGAACGGTTGAAACGACGTATCCCATTCATTCCTAGAAGGTGGTGTAAATGATGATGAAGAAGGGTTGTTTGGGACAAGACCAGAGCTAATGTTACTGGGTCCCATTTCATGAAGTGAGGGTTCAGAGCTGCTTTGCTCAGAAGCCATTGCTGTCAGCTCATCAAAATCAACATTCATAGTTTCGAGGATCTTACGAGAATTACGATTGTAGATTCGGTATGCCTTCTTTGTGGGTGCATAACCAATGAAAATACCAATATCAGCCTTCGGTTGAAGTTTTCCCAAATTGTCACCATCATTATTTGGATAGCAAAGAGAACCAAATACATGAAGATATGATAAATCTGGTACTTTTCCATGGAGAAGCTCATAAGGTGTTTTACCATGTCGTTTTCGAATTAGTGACCGGTTTTGGGTGAAAACTGCTGTAGATACTGCTTCTGCCCATAAAAACAATGGAGCCTATAACATCATTCGAGCAGCTTCCATAAGAGTGCGATTTCGCCTTTCAACGACGCCTTTTTTTGTGGAGTGCGAGCAACGGATGTTTCATGAGATATGCCAACTTCTTCATAATAATCACGCATGATTTGATTCACAAATTCGGTTCCATTATTTGTACGAATGCGTCGGACAGTAGTGTTGAGATGCACTTGAATCATCTTGAGAAATCCGATGATGAATTTAGGTGCCTCATTTTTTGTTGTAAGAAATTTCACCCATGTAAACCGAGAGGAATCATCGACAATGATGAGGATGTACTTTTTTCCACTAAGACTTTCTAGACGCATTGGCCCACAAAGATCCATATGCAACAGATAAAGTTTCTATTGGTTGGTGTCCTCACTCTTGGGTTTGTATGATTTCTTGGAGCTTTTTCCAATGGTACACATGGAACACAAATGGTCCGTGTGAAATGTAAGTTTAGGAAGACCACGAACAAGTTTGTTTTTCGCCAAATGATTAATAGCGTCAAAGTTAAGATGAGATAACCATCAATGCCATAACCATGACTTAGTCTTCGATGCTTTGGAGAGAAGACATACGGGAGAAGCGGCCATCATATCTTGTAGAGACAAAGTGTGCAAATTATTCCCTCGAGTACCTTTCAATAAATTAACCCCTTCCAAATTACGGATGAAGCAGGTATGCTCTCGAAAAGCAACTTCTAGGTTTGCATCACAAAATTGTCCCACAGAAAATAAGTTGTGACCGAGACCTTCCACATAATACACTCTTGAAATTATAACATTCCCAATATGATATTCACCGTAACCCATTATCTTTGCAATATGATCATTTCCAAATCGAACCGTACCAAGAAACTTGTTGACGAAATTTCTGAGTTGAGAGCAATCTCCGGTCATATGCTTGGAGCAACCAGATTCCTAATACCAAAGAACAATTTGGACCACCTGTTTTCATCAACAACAGTAGACAATGCATTGGAAACTATTGGTTCCGTATTGTTAGCAGATACAGATATAATATTATCAAAATGCTAACATTTGTATTATACTTAGATTTCACGTGTATTCTCATGTGAGTTTTACCACTAACAGGTTTTATTGTTTCAACTTTTTGAGGTTTTGGAATATTAGTGGGCACTACAGTGGGAGTAGACCTATTTAAAGGGCACTTGTTTCCTACCGTAGTGTCGGTGTTCCTGGTTAAAGGACACGCTTGTATTTTGGTAGACTTGGTACTCCTAGTTAAAGGACACGATTTCTTCGCTTTAGTGGGAGTGATCCTAGTTAAAGGGCACGCATTTCCTACTATAGTGAAAGTTCTACCAGGGGGCGCCACATCCAACCAACTTGGGTTAACACTTTCCCAATCGGTTTCCATTCTAAACCATTTTTTTGGGCATTCATCTCATTCACATGGTCAATAAGGCAAGAATCATGACGACTAGAAAACATACATTCATTGCAATTCCAACATTTCAAATTAGAATTCACAGTAGGCTTAGGACGCTGCACAACCGCAGAGCCTTTAAGTTTAGCTACATGATTCTTTTTATTCAAAACAGAAATAACATTCCTAGGGTAGGATTCTACTTTCTTCTTCACTTGGCTACTAGATGGGGGCAAGATCCTATCATTCTTCTTGTTTCTTTTAAGCTTAGTTATGCCTTAGTAGTGGTGCTTACTCCTGTAGAAGGTAACACGGGAGTATTAGAAGCTGGTTTTGATTTTGCCTTATCTTTAGTGACCAATGTTTGAGATGGTTTAGTCCTAGGGCCCTTGTTAAGTGGTGTGACGGCGTTGAGGTTCTTTTTTATTGCACTAGAGGACGATGCTGGGACAGTGGATGCGTTATCCACAATAATCTTACCTTTTATGGTACGAAGTGTTTCCTTTAACTCAGCCATAGCCAAATTTTTATCACAAATTTGTTCCCTCAAATCAGATATTTCCACCGACTTTCGATTCAATCGTTCAATCAATGATTGATTATGTGTAGAGGTATTAGCACATGCGGGCTTTGCTGAATCGAAGAGTTGTGTATTTTTCTGTTTTAAGTTATCAACTTTGGATAAAATATTGGAAACTCGATTATCTAGATCAAGTTTAATATTCTCAGCGGCCTCAAGTACATTCACACAGTTAATGTCCTTAGATTTCTCTATGTCTATCAGCAACGATTTAGCAACCTTGTCACTTGGCTAACACTGTTTTGATTGTAAATCTAATTGAAAATTCTTTTGAAAATTTTTATTATCTATATTAACACCTTCTAATGACGTTTCAAAAATCTCTTGAATAAATTGTTGTTTACATTCAAGTGAAATGCAATGTTTTTGAATCTCATCAAAACGTTTTGAAAGCAAAGAATAAGAATCTTGAAGCTTTAAAAATTCAACGTTAGATTTGTGACAAGTACTATCTACCACATTATCCACAGAGTCAACATTATGCACAATAGAATCATTATCAACACTTTTATTCACACAGACAGAAATAATATCATGCGACATCACTTGTTTAAGAAGCTGATAATTTTGGCGTGAAATTCGTTCTATTTCAAGTAAACTGTTTTCATAAGCATCATCCATTTCATTAAAAACACGTCTAACTTCTTTTATGTTAGAACTCGCATTTTCCCGGTATTATTTTACTATTTTATTAATGCTTCTTGAATTTTTCCAACATGTTACATTTTCTTGTATTCTTCATACGTAAATCATGAGATTTTGAGAATTTTTATTAAATTATATTTTAATTCTTTTCTATCCATTTAAAATAATTTATTTGGATTTATGGAAATTTTATTTTATTTTACCATAATATTTATTTAAATCGCGGATATTGATTCAAATCCCTCGCTAAGTTTTATATATTAAGTTATTCGTTTAATCGATCGAGAAGTCAACGAATGCCGCATTTTGGCCATAAAGTATCTTCATTCCCATAATTGTTATTTTCGACTTAATTTCGTATTTTATCGAAAACGAGTCCATAACGAGTCTCTTAAAATTTTGATGCGTGAGTTTATTTTTTGGGAACAATGTTTGAAAAATACATTCGTTTTTGTTTAGTAAATAAATCGAGCCGAACCTCATTTTCTCTCTTCCTTTGGTCGAAACCAAACACCCCTTTATCTTTTTAAATAGTTACTACAAAACCTGTTGCCAAACATCTCTTTATCTTTCAACTAGCTACTACAAAATCTGTTGCCAAACACCGTTTAACTAATTATCACTACTTAATTCCTAACTAACAAACATATAATCACAACAGTAAAAAAATATTTGTCTCTCATCTCTTCTTCTTCTCTGTGCCGACTCAAAACACACCACTCCATCACCATTTTCTTCAAACCTTGCCCTAAAAACACAATTAAAACAAGTAGAATCAACCTTTTATTATCCTTAATCACAAACCCACAACCAATTTCATTTCATACCTTTGATTTAAGAAAATTAAATTTTCTCAAATTTCATCAATGGAGGTCAAAATCCTTAAGCAATTGGAGGTGTTAGGAGTATATAACAAAGCTTAAAAAAACGAGTTTGAGTTATCAAAATCAAGTTTTGATCAGGTCTTGGTCCTTGGTGTGTTGCGTCCAAATACATAAACCCACAAAGATTTACATTTGATTTTCTTGGTTTCTTTAAAACACTTGTAAGCATCTTTTATTCATCTCTAGTTGTTTCTTTTATGATTTTTAAATAAATACATAATAATTAACTAGTTCAAGAATCCTTAGATGTTAATATTTTGAGATTTGATTAGGTTTAAGGCTAGATATGAATGGAGATAGGTTAGATAGTCGAGGTTGTGTTGATTGAATATGGCGAAAATAATGTTTGGAATGGTTTTGAAGTAGCCATTTTAGGACAGCAGGCTTGTTGTAGATTCTGGCAAATTTAAAGTTTTACAAACTGAGATTTTAGTATCTTGGCTGCAAGGTGATGTCCTAAGGATCGTTTTGATATAAATTTCGGGTTATAACTCTTAAAAACGAAAAAGTTATGGCCTATTTATGATTTGGTTTTTCATGCGGAAAATTCTGCACTTTTAGAGTACTTGTTGTCCAGATTTTTGGATTTACGTTTCGGTCAATGTTATAAACTGAGATTGGTAGTCGCGAGGTTTATCCTTGTGATCGTTTTGATATAAAATTCGCTTTCTAACTCCTAAAATTGAACTAGTTATGGTCGATTTATAATTTGGTTTTTCATAAAGTAAATTCCTGCACATGATGTTTTCGTGCAGAAAATTGGGTCATTTTGCGAGTACTATAACTTGGTCATAATAAAACATTTTATAAAGTTGCAGGACATCTAGACTAAGTACTTCGAGTTTACTTTCAAACGCAAATGATTGTGAGTTCTAAAAGTAATTATAAGTTAGTCAAAATGATTTTACAACTTGAGTTGTCAAACTGTCCGAAATTTCAATTGTAGTAAAATAGAAAGCTGAGTGGTCTAAACTTAATATTTTTCATCGAAATTCGAATCGTAGCTTATCCATAATGTGTGTGAATTTCCTGCTTTTTTTCGTGAATTTTGGAGTTATCTAAGTGGGCCAAAACAGTAGTGATATTTTGTATGTTTCTGGAGGTGCAATTTCGGGCACCTTTTATCAAATAAAAATTATAAAAATAGGTTTTACTTGTCTTAAGCTTTCGGGAAAATTTTGGGAAGTAAACCATTCATGGTGGGACCTGGATTTCGAATTTGGTGAATTTTAGAGGTCGTTTGATATTTTATTTAGGAAGCCGCGTGAGAGCTCAGGAAGTGGTAAATTTTCATAAATTGGTACAATAAGTTAAAACTTAAAACTTTTAAGTTGGATTCTTGAAGTATGCACATATAATACTTATCACAAGTACGTTTTGTGTCGATTTCTAGTAATATAAATATTTTTCGGGTTCGAGTACATTTATAAAGTACCCGTTACCATTATAGGTCGCGGCTTGTGGTAAAGCGTTCGTTGTTGTGATCCTTTCGTTTCAAGACTTCTCGACCGATTGATACTACTACACTTAATAAGGTGAGTTCATAGCCCCTTTTACTACTTGTACATTGTTTCTAAACGCGGGGTGAGATTTTACATGGTGGAACACATCCATCTAAAAGTTGTATGCTATCCAGAACTTGTATGTATTCAGACTTGTATGCTTTCCAACAGTTTTCATTGATATTATTGCTTATAGTTAACAGCCTTAAGTTTCCTCTCTTGATCATGAACCGTTAATTGTCCAGTATGCTTTGCGCTAAGCGCGAATGTTGTGGGTGGATCCATCGGGATTGACAATCCCCGTCCCGATTACCTTGACGCACTTACATTTGTTTATACTTGAGTATTTAGGCTGAATACTCCCTAGAGGAACTTACTTGAGTTAAGCTTCGGTTCATGAACTAAACAGCAATAATATATGTTTCAGACTATGGTTAATGATCATAACCATTTTCTCTATTTACTTGTTTTATAAATGAATGCTTGTGTTCCACACCTTTACTGGTAAACCTATGAATATCACTCAACTTTATGTTGACGATTTCACATGTTTAATCTCAGGTATTATTTCTTAGCTTTGCTTGGATGGGAGCCCGCAGGATATTATTGCAGCTTGGAGATTTCTGTGTATATTCAAACTCTGGTTTTATTTAAAAACTGTTAGAAGTTTATCATGTATTCTTGGTAACTATAAGTTATAAAACCATAATTAATTTATAGATTTCCGCTTATAAAAATCTGGGACCTTTGTTTAAAAAACTTTGATTCTTTATGATGTAATGTATAAATTTTTATTACGTCAACTTTATGTCAACAATACTTCATTGTTTCTTGTACCATGACGTGGCGCCCCCTTGTTGCCTAGTTGTTCCATACCTGATTTTGGGGGTCTCACAGATTGGTATTAGAGCGACGGTTATAGGGAACTGAGTCGTTTTGCAAAACTTAGTCTATAACCGAAAGTTCAAATATTTCATGTTTTTAAGTGTCAAACACAGAATCTGCCATGGTTGCTCGATATCTGTGCGGGTAACTCTCTAATACTTATTATTTACTTTTAATTATCGTTGTAGTATTTCATCTCTTGATTACATTTTGAAATATTACATTACCTTAATGACATAATTACTATCTCTTTTCAAAGCCATTGTGCTCAATGAATTATCATTGGATATTACTGTGATTACATCTGTCCTTACTATATTTCTTGAATTCTTGTTCATGTGAACTTGATCTTGTTACCATGATTTTGTTATGAAGTTACATACTTGCATTCGAAGTGCGTATGTTGCCGACGTTTCATACTCACTTTTCTGAGTATTATTGCTATCTTGTTTATGCGTGATACGGCTGACCTCATATACTCATTCGTTTTGAACCGTCTGTTTTTCTCGACTCACTGTTACATGTTGTGTGTATTCTCGTGATACCATTGTTCGGGATTAAATAAGTGTTGCTTTCAATGAAACTTCTGATTTTTATTTTTCTACCGTGCGTGTTACTTTCATTGTTAAACCTCTTTAAAATATCTATTTAGATATACAGATTACTTTCTGATCATTATGATTGGGTGTCTTGAAAAATAGTCTATCGACCATTGCGTAGCTCAATGTGTCTTCGAAAAAGACTAAAGGACATCGTGTGAGTCACACATCTTGAATCATTCATTGAATCAGTATTGAATAATATCATGGGTTTTCGTAACCTTGATTGACCTTTACGTCACTGTTTTACACGACACTCGTATATCGATTTAATATTACTTCATTGACCATTGTACGTTTCGACTTTAAATTTTAACATTCTTTTGTACCTTGGAAACACCATCGTCATCTTGTAATTCATCCTCTGTTATGTGGTGTTTGTTTGGAATACGATTCTACTTCTATAAACCTGTATCCTTCCTTTTCATTATCCCTCCTTGCTCCGGGAGTGCAACCCGTTAATGTTCCATTCCTTTCTTGGTATGTCTTGTGATTTTGGAAAATCACGCCGCCAAGAGACCTTCCTACATTGCATCTTGAAACCTAAGACACGGATGTCATGCGTCGTTTTTGATTTCTTAGATTATCGTTGGTATTCATAAACCCAATTTATACTATGTTTTTCTTTATATGCTAATTATATAATATATTCTCTTTCGTCTTTATAGAATTCACAAGTCATGTGTGTACATAAACTCCGGCCGTTATGAAGTTTGATTAAATTTCAAGGTGTCGAAAAAATACTTTTTGCAGAAAATCTACAGGTAATTTAACGGTGTCGAGAAAATATTTTTATAAAGTTCAGACTTAAAAATATGTTTATACTTGTTGAGACATTCGTTTAGACATAAAAATCGAACCGTAACTCTTAAAAACGAGCAAGTTACGCTCATTCGAATTTTGTAAAATTTAAGAACTTATTTTCTGCGTATATGGAAATTATTGCTGATGCAGAACTGCAGGGGGTTGAATCGTCATTTCTGGTCCGTTTAGGCCGAAACACGTAAATTATCTGAAATGTCGTTTTACGTCTACCGCGAGGGAACTAGTGTCGAAACTGGATATTTATGGGTCTTTTATCTAATAAAGTGTGTGTTTTCTAAAAATATCATTTTGTTGACAGATTTGATGCGAAGGCGTTTTCGCCTAATTCTGGTCCGTTTCGAGTCTCGAGTAAAATAGAAAGTTGTTTAAAATGCCGTTTTACCTTTACCGCGTATGTAACCAAGTCCGAAAACTAGTATAAACGGGACAAATCTTTAAAATAAAAACATGCATTTTAAGATAATATAGTGCGCAGAACGTGCAGGGGCATTTTGGTCATTTTACTTTCGGTTTCAGATCTTGAGTAGAAATAGAAAGTTGTTCGAAAAATTGTTTACACTAAATTTCTTTAGACTCCGAGTCTTGAAAATTTCATTTTACGAGTTAATTGATCGGGTCAGACCTAAAAGTCAAAGTTGACTAAAAAAAGTCAAAGCTGATAGAATTTTGAAATATAGTTTTTAGGCGTTTTTGAGCTTGTAGAACTTTAACAAATGATACTTTACAACTAACAAACATTAGTTACGTTTGAAGACGTTTAAAAATAGTAACTTTGGGTACGAGTTATACATACATATATTGTGAACTTTTGAAACTGAGTGTTTGGATAAACCGATAGCGAGCTATAGTTTTGTCGAAAAATTTGTGCATTTTTTTTATGTTAATTAGTTTACGATGTGAACGAGTATGGAATTTCTTATCCTTTCTTTTATATACGACTTATTTGTCATTCTATATTATCTTTCTTTTCTCAAATCGTACCACTGATTTGGGTCGAGATTTGAAGTTCTTGTTTTCACATCTTTTGTTATCATTTTGACACGTGTCTCATGACGATTCCGCCTAAACCTTTTGAAACCTTATTACTTTGTAATCATTTCATCAATTTTCTAATTAATTACTTTTTACTACTTCCGTGTAACCTACTCGCTATTTTATATGACATCATAATGTCACCATATAAATTCAAATTGGTATTGTTTGCGAATCATATTACAAAATGTTCCACTTGGTCCTTATTAAATACTTGAATGTTATCTTATAAAATTAAATTATATTAATTTTACGATGTAATTTCACAAAAAAAAATTCAACAATTGGTCTTATAAAGAATCTTTGTGACATTAAAATTGTTGATTTAAATAATTAGCCAATTACTTACTTGTGAAAAATTTCATAAATTATTTTAATCTTGTTTTACAAATGACATTATATACATATTTTAAAATCATATGACATGTAATACTGGTTTGACGAAGCTAGGCATCACATTGCTAGTCCTAAATTAGGCATGGCCTGATGACCTATGCGTAATTTAGAAGGAGCCATGTGAGGCTGAATAAGTAGTCACCTTAAATATTTTGACAAGAACCAACTTTTTATAGGTGTTTCTAAAAAAAATTAGATAAAATAAAGTTTTGAAAACTTTTACATATTATGCGAATAGCACTCGTTCATGATACACATATGATCCCTTATCTTTTCTTGAACGAATTACGTGCCTGCAAGTACATGTTTCTTTACTCAACGATTTATGTTCTACTTATTACCCCATTTTTTCTCATGATATAATTCTCTGTACAGTTCGTCTAATTACCGACCATTGATACCAGACTTGAAAGTTTCAACGTTTTTATGCTTCTACATCGACTGACCTTCTTTATCTATTTTGGTAGACATTCGAAACGTCTCCGGACGTGAATAATGATTATCACTGGACGTGAACGATGATTTCATATGTTTTTCATGATGTGTGTCAAACTCTATCGTCTCGAAATTTATTCGTGTGAACCATGTGATGACTTCGCTCTCTCATTGCTAATGTTGTTCAATTTACTAGAATTATTCACAAGAGACTTTTTAAGAATTTTCGTTGATTCGAAAATGCTGTGTGGCTTTTCTCATTCGATCGTGTATCGACCACTGAGAAACTTAATATGCCGTTCTTGGTGACACTGACCACACTCGAGAATTGATTACTTGTTAAACCTTTGTTTTCTTATTGTCTTATCATCGACGTATCTACTCTATCATGTTAGTTAGGAATTGATACGAATTTCGTTTTATTTCCTCCTGCTATTGCTTGTATTCTAATTGTTGACTATTATTTGCTTCATATTCGTTTGCTATCTCGTCACCTTTTGAAAACCCGAATATAACCCATGTTTACCATTTGATGCATTAAACGTCTTTATAGAATTTTGTAGGCTATTATAAATTTCTAAGAAAATTTTACACATTTTACCAAGTGTTTAATTTTCTAAAATACCCGTTTCAAGTTAAATGTCGGATCTATACATCATCTTTTGTATAGTTCTAACTAGTGTTTAAAATGACATCATGTCCTATCTTTTGAAATATTTGATTTGCATCATACCTTACTTTCAATTCAATGAATTTTTTTTTTGATTTAATTAATATTTCTATTAATGATCCTAAATAATTTGGGAATTAGATTTTCTCTAATCGTATCAATCAACCCGAGTTTTAACAATAATTCCATACAGTCATCTGAAAGCTCTTAAGCTGATCAAAATAATTATTTTTGAACTGTTATTTTTACCTTGAACACCATCTTTATCAAGCAACTATAAGTATAATGGCACCATTTTGAAAGTGTCGTAGCATTCTAACGCCATAAACAAACAAACCTTGTATTTTTAAAATTAAGAAGATTCTCAACCAGGTTTTAAAGTAATACCAAATCCGGGACGGATTATTGTGGCAACTCGTATATTAAATGTCTATATGTAATTCATATTTCTCCTCTATTTCTCTAGTAAGTAGATTGTCGGTTTTTTTTACAGTTGTGCGATTTACGATACCTTGTTGATTATCAATCTTAACTCGTTCTAGCGCACCTTGTCCGTTCAAGCAATTCTCGTGTTTATTCTATCACTTTATACTTCTTCGTACTTAACGGTTATTATTTTAATCCGAGTTTGAAATAAGTTCGAAAAGGAGTTAAGAAGCTGAAGCGTAGTTGGATTTTAAATTGTTAAGGTTCATCGTGGTGCAGTAATTAGCGGGGAAAGCGAAGAATAAGTTCAAAACTAGGTATCCCCTTTTGTTTGCATCTTCTTTCGTCTCTAGGTGAACTCTGAGGGACCAGAGTTCCTTTGGGGGGGTCGACTGTGAGAACTCGCATTTTCCCGATATTATTTTATTATTTTATTAATGCTTCTTGAATTTTTCCAACATGTTACATTTTCTTGTATTCTTCATATGTAAATCATGAGATTTTGAGAATTTTTATTAAATTATATTTTAATTCTTTTCTATCCATTTAAAATAATTTATTTGGATTTATGGAAATTTTATTTTATTTTACCATAATATTTATTTAAATCGCGGATATTGATTTAAATCCCTCGCTAAGTTTTATATATTAAGTTATTCGTTTAATCGATCGAGAAGTCAACGAACGCCGCATTTTGGGCATAAAGTCTTCATTCCCATAATTGTTATTTTCGACTTAATTTCGTATTTTATCGAAAACGAGTCCATAACGAGTCTCTTAAAATTTTGACGCGTGAGTTTATTTTTCGGGAACAATGTTTGAAAAATACATTCGTTTTAGTAAATAAATCGAGCCGAACCTCATTTTCACTCTTCCTTTGGTCGAAACCAAACACCCCTTTATCTTTTTAAATAGTTACTACAAAATCTGTTGCCAAACATCTCTTTATCTTTAAACTAGCTACTACAAAATCTGTTGCCAAACACCCTTTAACTAATTATCACTACTTAATTCCTAACTAACAAATATATAATCACAACAGTAAAAAAATATTTGTCTCTCATCTCTTCTTCTTCTCTGTGCCGACTCAAAACACACCACTCCATCACCATTTTCTTCAAACCTTGCCCTAAAAACACAATTAAAACAAGTAGAATCAACCTTTTATTATCCTTAATCACAAACCCACAACCAATTTCATTTCATACGTTTGATTTAAAAAAATTAAATTTTCTCAAATTTCATCAATGGAGGTCAAAATCCTTAAGCAATTGGAGGTGTTAGGAGTATATAACAAAGCTTTAAAAAAACGAGTTTGAGTTATGAAAATCAAGTTTTGATCAGGTCTTGGTCCTTGGTGTGTTGCGTCCAAATACATAAACCCACAAGGATTTACATTTGATTTTCTTGGTTTCTTTAAAACACTTGTAAGCATCTTTTATTCATCTCTAGTTGTTTCTTTTATGATTTTTAAATAAATACATAATAATTAACTAGTTCAAGAATCCTTAGATGTTAATATTTTGAGATTTGATTAGGTTTAGGGCTAGATATGAATGGAGATAGGTTAGATAGTCGAGGTTGTGTTGATTGAATATGGCGAAAATAATGTCTGGAATGGTTTTGAAGTAGCCATTTTAGGACAGCAGGCTTGTTGTAGATTTCGGCAAATTTAAAGTTTTACAAACTGAGATTTTAGTATCTTGGCTGCAAGGTGATGTCCTAAGGATCGTTTTGATATAAAATTCGGGTTATAACTCTTAAAAACGAAAAAGTTATGGCCTATTTATGTTTTGGTTTTTCATGTGGAAAATTCTGCACTTTTAGAGTACTTGCTGTCCAGATTTTTGGATTTACGTTTCGGTCAAATTAAAATGTTATAAACTGAGATTTTAAGGTTGGTAGTCGCGAGGTTTATCCTTGTGATCGTTTTGATATAAAATTCGCTTTCTAACTCCTAAAATTGAACTAGTTATGGTCGATTTATAATTTGGTTTTTCATAAAGTAATTTTCTGCACATGATGTTTTCGTGCAGAAAATTGGATCATTTTGCGAGTACTATAACTTGGTCATAATAAAACACTTTATAAAGTTGCAGGACATCTAGACTAAGTACTTCGAGTTTACTTTCAAATGCAAATGATTGTGAGTTCTAAAAGTAATTATAAGTTAGTCAAAATGATTTTACAACTTGAGTTGTCAAACTGTCCGAAATTTCAATTGTAGTAAAATAGAAAGCTGAGGGGCTGTTTAGTTGGAGAAAATTTTCCTACTTTTCTAGAAAAATTTTTATTTGAAAAGTGAAAAATAGAAAACCTGTTTAGCAACATCATTTTTCAATATTTTTCAAAAATTACAAAATTTTCATTTTCTAAATTTATATAGAAAATTAGAAAACTCCATTTTACCCTTTTCTAAATTTTCACCTCATACCTTCCGTTGTTTTATTTAACCCATTTCAATAACACGTTGCTCTATTCAGTATTAACCGTTCATCATTATTTTTACGTTTTCGTCAAAAAATTTACGTTTTCGTCAGAAAGTTTACGTTTTCGTCTGTAAATTTACGTTTTCAACAGTAAATTTACGTTTTCATCATAAAATTTACTTTTTCGTCAGAAAATTTACGTTTTCGTCAGAAAATTTACGTTTTCGTCAGAAAAGTTACGTTTTCGTCAGAAAAGTTACGTTTTCGTTAGAAAATTTACGTTTTCGTCAGAAATTTACGTTTTCGTCAAAAATATTGTCAGTAATTTTACGTTTTCGTCAGTAATTTTACATTTTCGTCAGAAAATTTACGTTTTCGTCAGAAAATTTACGTTTTCATCTGTAAATTTACGTTTTCGTCTGTAATTTTACGTTTCGTCATAAAATTTACGTTTTTGTCAGAAAATTTACGTTTTCGTCTGTAAATTTACGTTTTCGTCTGTAAATTCACGTTTTCGTCTGTAAATTTACGTTTTCGTCTGTAAATTTAAGTTTTCGTTAGAAAATTTACGTTTTCGTCAAAAACTTTACGTTTTTGTCAGAAAGTTTACGTTTTCGTCTGTAAATTTACGTTTTCGTCCGTAAATTTACGTTTTCGTCTATATATTTACGTTTTCGCCAGTAAATTTACGTTTTCATCAGAAAATTGACGTTTTCGTATGTGAATTTACGTTTTCGTCTGTAGATTTACGTTTCCGTCGTATAAATTACGTTTTCGTCAGAAAATTTACGTTATCGTCTGTAAATTTACGTTTTCGTCTGTAAATTTACGTTTTCGTTTGTAAATTTAGGTTTTCGTCAGAAAATTTACGTTTTCGTCAAAAAATTTACGATTTCGTCAGAAAATTTACTTTTTCGTTTGTAAATTTACGTTCTCGTCTATAAATTTACGTTTTCGTCAGAAAATTTACTTTTTCGTCAAAAATTTACATTTCCGTCAGTACATTTGCGTTTTCGTCAGTAAATTTACGTTTTCGTCAGAAGTATACGTTTTCGTCTGTAAATTTACGTTTTCGTCAGTAAATTAACGATTTCGTCAGTAAATTTACGTTTTCGTCTATAAATTTACGTTTTCGTCAGTAAATTTAAGTTTAACATTTTATGACGAAAACGTAAATTTACAGACGAAAACGTAAACTTAATTTTTCTGACAAAGAAGTAAATTTACTGACGAAAACGTAAATTTACAGGCGAAAACGTAAATTTACAGACGAAAACGTACACTTACTGACGAAAAAGTAAATTTACTGACGAAAACTTAAATTTACAGACGAAAACGTAAAATTACTGACGAAAATGTAAATTTTCTAACGAAAACGTAAATTACTGACGAAAAAGTAAAGTTTTGACGAAAACGTAAATTTACTTACGAAAACGTAAATTTACTTACGAAAACGTAAATTTACAGACGAGAACGTAAAAATTACTGACGAAAATGTAAATTTACTGACGAAAACGTAAATTTACTGACGGGAAAGTAAATTTTTAACGAAAACGTAAATTTTCTGACGAAAACGTAAATTTACTGACGAAAACTTAAATTTACCGACGAAAACGTAAATTTACTGGCGAAAACGTAAATTTTCTGACGAAAACATAAATTTACTGACAAAAAAGTAAATTTTTGACGAAAACGTAAATTTACTGGCGAAAGCCTAAATTTACAGACGAGAACGTAAAATTACTGACGAAAACGTAAATTTACTGACAGAAGTGTAAATTTTCTGACGAAAACTAAATTTTCTGACGGAAACGTAAATTTTCTGATGAAAACGTAAATTTACAGACGAAAACGTAAATTTACTGACGAAAACGTAAATTTAAAGACGAAAACGTAAATTTACTGACGAAAACGTAAATTTACTGATGAAAATCGTATATTTACTGATGAAAACGTAAATTTACTGACGAAAACGTAAATTTACTGACGAAAACTTAAATTTTCTGACGAAAACGTAAATTTACTAATGAAAACGTAAATACACTGACGAAAACGTAAATTTATAGACTAAAACGTAATAATACTGATGAAAATGTAAAAAAAACTAATTAAAACGTAAAAAAATTACGAAAATATGAAAAAGAAGACGGGAAAAACCAGACGAAAACGTTAAAAAAAATACTAGCAAAAACGTGAAAAAAAAGTTGAAAATAGTTTCGTTTAAACATTGTTTATTTTTTTTAGAAAATGAAAAATATTATCTAAACAAGTTTTCAAAATTCTCAACTCTTTTCTAGAAAAGAAAAGTTTTTTCTTTTCTAGAAAATTAGAAACAGAAAATTATGAAAAGTTTTCCACAACTAAACACAACCTGAGTGGTCTAAACTTAATATTTTTCAGCGAAATTCGAATCGTAGCTTATCCATAATGTGTGTGAATTTCCTGATTTTTTTCGTGAATTTTGGAGTTGTCTAAATGGGCCAAAACAGTAGTGACATTTGGTATGTTCCTGCAGGTGCAATTTCGGGCACCTTTTATCAAATAAAAATTATAAAAATGGGTTTTACTTGTCTTAAGCTTTCGGGAAAATTTTGGGAAGTAAACCATTCATGGTGGGACCTGGATATCGAATTTGGTGAATTTTAGAGGTCGTTTGGTATTTTATTTAGGAAGCCACGTGAGAGCTCAGGATGTGGTAAATTTTCATAAATTGGTACAATAAGTTAAAACTTAAAACTTTTAAGTTGGATTCTTGAAGTATGCACATATATTACTTATCACAAGTACGTTTTGTGTCGATTTCTAGTAATATAAATATTTTTCGGGTTCGAGTACATTTATAAAGTACCCGTTACCATTATAGGTCGCGGCTTGCGGTAAAGCGTTCGTTGTTGTGATCCTTTCGTTTCAAGACTTCTCGATCGATTGATACTACTACACTTAATAAGGTGAGTTCATAGCCCCTTTTACTACTTGTACATTGTTTTTAAACGCGGGGTGAGATTTTACATGGTGGAACACATCCATTTAAAAGTTGTATGCTATCCAGAACTTGTATGTATTCAGACTTGTATGCTTTCCAACAGTTTTCATTGATATTATTGCTTATAGTTAACAGCCTTAAGTTTCCTCTCTTGATCATGAACCGTTAATTGTCCCGTATGCTTTGCGCTAAGCGCGAATGTTGTGGGTGGATCCATCGGGATTGACAATCCCCGTCCCGATTACCTTGACGCACTTACATTTGTTTATACTTGAGTATTTAGGCTGAATACTCCGTAGAGGAACTTACTTGAGTTAAGCTTCGGTTTATGAACTAAACAACAATAATATATGTTTCAGACTATGGTTAATGATCATAACCATTTTCTCTATTTACTTGTTTTATAAATGAATGCTTGTGTTCCACACCTTTACTGCTAAACCTATGAATATCACTCAACTTTATGTTGACGATTTCACATGTTTAATCTCAGGTATTATTTCTTAGCTTTGCTTGGATGGGAGCCCGCAGGATATTATTGCAGCTTGGAGATTTCCTGTGTATATTCAAACTCTGGTTTTATCTAAAAACTGTTAGAAGTTTATCATGTATTCTTGGTAACTATAAGTTACAAAACCATAATTAATTTATAGATTTCCGCTTATAAAAATCTGGGACCTTTGTTTAAAAAACTCTGATTCTTTATGATGTAATGTATAAATTTTTATTACGTCAACTTTATGTCAACAATACTTCATTGTTTCTTGTACCATGATGTGGCGCCCCCTTGCTGCCTAGTTGTTCCATACCTGATTTTGTGGGTCTCACATTTTATTTCCAAAAGCAAATCTTGATCAATATTGCTAAGACAAGCTTTAATATTGTTTACAAATGGAACAATTTCATCTCGTAACGCAGGTCTAGTGTGCTCAAAATTCCATTCACCTTCCATTATGGTTGTAGTCGTCATACATTTCGTAATGACCTTGTCAAAATCGGCAAAGTGTTGGTGCACCGCATTTAAGCTATCGGACACCTTACTTACCGATGGAATTAAGTTAGTTAAATCCTTTTTGACAAGTGTAGGAGACGTACTAGGAAGGTTTTTCTTTGACAAACGTTGGGGCACAAAAGCTGATAATTGAGCTAATTCCTTTTGTAAGCGAATACGGGTATTTTTATTTAATTGATCTTTATTATGCTTATCATAATCAAGCTTATGGAATTTTGAAAGCATTTTAGATCGAGTTTCTTCCGCAAGTGACATTGTCTCCTCAGTACTACGAACATAAGGTGCTTCTTTCGATTTTCCAATTAAGGTCACATCATAAAGACAAGGAATATATTCTTGAGCTTGTTTTGCATAACCAGGATTAGGTGGTAAATCTTAAAGACGCTTAAGTTTGAGTTCTTTAAACGATTTAGTTAAAAGATGAACCTTTTCTGTGGAAGCATATTGTTTTAAAAGCTGTTGTTCCTTGAATTTAAGAAGTTTGGTAGCATTAATTTCTTATTCAAACTTTTTAGACTCGAGAGTTTCGAAATCCATTTTAAGTTTCTAAAAATCATTTACAACCGACTCTTTTTCTTTTAATTCATTGGAAAGATTAGCTTTTAATGATTTTATTTCTTTTAAGTGTTCAATCTTTTCAAAATGAAATTGATCAAATTCAGAATAAGTTATTTTTTCTGCTTGAGGGACCATTTCAAAAGTTTTGACCTTTTCCTTATACAGCGCAAGCTCAACGGTTAGGTTGGCATTCATATCTATGGTTTGTCGAACAACCACATTCATGTTATCAATAATATGTTTAGGTACCATTACCAGATCACGTTGATCATAAGACTCCATACCCGTCGTAGCATTTGGTTGAGGTTCTCTTAAATGTGTTGGATTGAATACCACATCATTTGAATTACTAGTTCCCGAATGTTGTTTGAGGTTGCCATTTTCATGCTCAACATGATGTGGATTATCATGAACATTATTAGATGTGGTTGGTACCTCACTGAGAGAGATTAGCAACGAGAGCAACTTGGGCTGAGTGAATGTCATCACAATCTGAATCATATGCGTCAAGATCATCTGCTTGATATGTTGCATTAGAGTTAGAGACGACTACAATGCCTTCATTATCTGTTGCCCCTGGGTCTCCAATAAATGCTAATTTCTCTGAATCCAAAATCTTTCCATTAAATTAAGCATTGAACAAATACATCTTCTCACGAAACCACGTGGCATCCCTTCTCCTATTCGACTGAGTGCATTCCCTAGCCATATGACCTTGTCCTCGGCAATTGTAGCAAGTCACAACCTTTTAAGGACCAATAGTGCTTCCATTTCCACTAGCTTGGGAATTCACAGCTTGAGTGTTCACGGTCCTTGTTGTGGGTCCATATGAATTTTGCCTTCCCTGAATGAATTGCACCGTCACTTGACCATCTTGAATAGTGGCTTGTTGTCGAGGATTTGAAAAAGTGCAGATTTGAAAAAGTGTGGACCATCTTGAATAGTTGCAACAAGTTTTGACAAGTAGGCAGTGAGATGGTTTAAGACATCAGTAGGTGTATCATTTGGAGTAAAGACCGGTGCTTGAATTGGTGGAAGTTCATTGAAGTAGAAGGCTTGTGCTTGTGGTGCTTCAATTGGAAAATATCCTTGCTGAGGAATATAGCCCATTTGAGAAGTGATAGCTTGTCATTGGTGGTTGATAAGATGGTTTTTGTGGTTGCTAATAGGTGTGTCGTGGTGGCTGCTGGAAGTATGATGGTTGTTGATAAGTATAAGCCATGTTTTGTTGGGGAGTCATTCGTTGAGAAGCATACATGGCAAGTGGATCATGAACTTGATGTGTAGACAACCGAGCCTCGATCACGTGGCATTCGTGTTGTTGAAGAAAAGCTTGAAGTTGATCCACGTTAGTTTGATGCAAATCCTTAGCTAATTTAACAGCCGTCACGTACTTGCTCCACTCTGAAGGAAGAGTGTTCAAATACTTGGTGTTCAATTGAAACGTAAGAATTGCCAGGCCATAGATGTTAAGCTCATTCGAGTGGATCTCAAATAGTAATCATTGAGAGTCTCCCCGGGGACATAGGCAAACTTATCAAATGTATCATATAGCTTACACTCTCGTTCTTGTTTAGTTAACGAGGTGCCTTGCATTAGAACACAAATTCTATCCCATAACTCTTTGGCAACTTTATGTTTACTGACGAGTTTGTAGACATCTGGAGGAAGGGCTTGGAGAATGATGTTTGTAGCTTGTTTATCACACTTGTCTTGAATCTTAGCATCTCCAGTTAGTTCACCCATTGTGCGAGGACGAGTAACAGTACATTTCGTCACTGTACCATATACCAATGGTCCATTGAGCACCGATGCCCAAATGAGATGTCCATTATCTTTGTTCAACATATAAAGTTCCATTTGGGAAGCCATTTCGATAAGTTAAGATTTAGAAAAGTTGATCGAACAATGAGAGAAAGTAAATGTGTTTGTTGTTGTGTGTAGAAGCCGAGAAATAATGTTGAAATCCCCTAAAGTATGTTCTCGATGAACCAAAAAGTTACAAGGCAAACAAAAACCCACGAGTTAAAAATTTTCAAAGACACGTTTTTGAAAAATCTTGAAATACTTTTCACTCTATCGGAATATTGATCGGAATGACCTGTCGGAATATAGATCGGAATACTTGTCGGAATATGGATCGGAATGCCTGTCGGAATATGGATCGGAATACCTGTCAGAATATGGATCGGAATACCTGTCGGAATATCACTATCGGAATACCCTGTCGGAATAACCTATCGGAATAACCTGTCGGAATAACTAATCACAATACCTATCGGAATATGTATCAGAATATATAAACCCTTTTCCGATGGATTTCTGTCATATTATGTAAACCCTTTTCCGATGGATTTCTGTCGGAATAGTACCACAATGAACAAATTCCCACTTTTCTCCGACAAAACTCAACCAATTCGAGATTTTAAGCCAAAAAATGATTAAAACACCCAAAGAATTTTGTGTTTTTAGCCAAAGTAAATATACCAAATCTCTACCACAACTATGTAGAAGATTTGTATCAAGAAAAAACCATAAAAAACACAACAAAAAAAAATTGGTTCGAATGATTTAGATCAAAATAGGCACAAAATTCAAGAACACAAACACATAAACAATACAATCATCCCATTGCTCTTGATACCATTGTAAGATATTGTAAATATATGCTTATTCTATAGATAGAAAGATGATGAGAACACACACACACTTAGAGGGAGAAAGTGTAGAAAACACACTTTACATGTGTATTATGAAGTGAACCAACACCCTCTCCAAATAAGGAGAGGGTTTATATACCCAAGCCTTGTGATGGGCTTGGGCTTACATAATGGGCCGCCGGCCTCATACAACTCATGGGCTAGGCATGGCTTTGTTTACTTAACTTAATAATACTAGACTACGAGCTATCACTTAATCTATTATTGGAGTGACCGATCCTTTCTAATACGTAAAATGTATTTCCAACAAAGTTTACTGACGAAAACGTAATTTTACTGAAAAAACGTAAATTTAGTGACGAAAACATAAGTTGGAGTCCACATAAACATGCAACTTATAACTACGGGTAAAAACATTATGGGTAACTTGAAGTTTAGGTAAACAATACATTTGTAACTCAAGTGTAAGGTTTTAAACTTTAGTAATAAAATCGTTACTTTGACCAAATTTTAGTAACCTGCGTGTATATGAACTATTTTGAGCTTTTACCCAGTCGATCCTAAACATTAAATGAACTGGCTTTACTCGACTAAAAAGCTAAGTAAGAGCTTCAAAAGATACTAAATACACTCAATAATAATAATATGGGTTTTTTTATGGACAAGAAAAGGAAATATGTGTCACTGTTATGTGTCAACAAATAGGAGCGGAGCTATGATTTATAGTTAAGGGAGGTTGATCATACTTAAGGCATAAAGTCATAATATTAAAGGGGCTTAATGTAGAAACTAATAGAAAAATGACTTGTAATATAAATAAATAATAAATAAAATACGTTATTAGAGATGGTTGAACATTCACTAGCCCTCTACTAGCTCCGCTCCAATCAACAAACATGACATTTTTGCAATGCATTATGACGCGATATTAACTATGATCCCTGTCTCAAAAACAATCATATTTAGGAAAGAAAATGAAAAAGCTATGACCATGTGACAATCATCACATCTCAATACCTAAAAAGACTTTTAATAAATAATGTCAATTTGTAAGTAAAATTATGAAAGAAAATCTGAAAACTTTTAGAATGGTTAAAATATCTTTCAATATTTTAACAGTTAAAGTATTAAGAAAACATAAAAAATTAGAAAAAAAAGTAAAAAAAAAATGGCAAAAACGTAAAAAAAAGATAAAAATGTTAAAAATGACAAACACGTAAAAACGAAAGAAAACGAAAAATACTGGTCGAAAGAGTAAAAAAACTAACGAAAACGTAAAAAGCTAAAAAAAACTTGAAAAATTGAAGAAAACATAAAAAAAAATAACCGACAAAGACGTAAAAATCGAACAAAAATTACGCTTATTCGCAATTTAAAAGCGAAGCAAATAGACACAAGATTTACTAATGAGAAAAAAAGTTCAATCATATGTTGTCCATAATACTTATTTATTCAGCTCAACGCTATTATGTTTTTCAAATAGCCCAATTAAATTAAAAAAAAAATACTGATTTAGCCTATGAGTTCAAAAAAAAAGTTCAAATAACTAGAGTTTAAACATATGGACATGATTTGCCATCTCTACTTAACTACTTTATAAATCATTTGATATCTTCTTAAAATAGCACGACTAGATTTTCACACATTTTTAATCACAAAATAAAGCAAATTGTAAATGTATTCCTCACAATTATATATCATGACCTTTTGTCACAATTTTTTTTAACAAACTTTTGTAACAGTCTATTAAAATAACCTTTCTAGTTTTTAAATTGAAAATCTTTTTTATATGTTTATTATTTTTATAATCTAACTTCATCGTATTTACTAAATTTTATGCTTTTTAATTCAATTTTTACTTTGATATATTTTTATTAACTTTTAGTTTATTTTTTTATTTTTAGTGGGTTTATTTAAATTCAAATTAACATTAATGTGAATACAAAATTTAATGGGTAAGAAGTAAAATTTGTTCCTTTACAAAATACTCTCCACCACATTGCACAAGTATATTATTTATAAACAAAAATACCCAACAAGGTTTATGCTCTAGCTTTGCTTACGACTCATTGATTACTAGTAGAGGTGGCAAAATGGGCGGGCGGGCACGGGTGGCGGATCAAACAGGCGCGAGCTAAATGGGCACGGGCGAAACGGGCGGGCTAAAGGGCGCAAGCTAAAATGAGAAAAAAAACATATAAAAACGTAGAATTAATAAATAAAAATACTTGTTTAAAAGCTGGAGATAAAAATTAAATATAAAATATTCGTCCAGTAGCCTAATTAGTGTTTTATATGTGTGCCCATTAAACCCATAAGTTTCTTACATATGCGCCCGTTTAGCCCATTAATAATAAAGAATGGGCAAAAAGTACCCTATCTTTTTTTGAAAATTAGCAAAAAATGTCCATATTTATCAAAAAGTTTGACAATTACTAAAAAGTCAACTGCTTTAGCTTTTCCTCCTCGACTTCTTAATAAGATCGGTTTTTTAAAAAATGCATTTTCTACTTGTTGGCGTATGATCCCGGACGCTTGACTCTGGTTGGATCCTTCGCTCCGGTCTTTGGACGGGCTTGACGCATTTAATGCTGGTGGTTAGACTCGAAAGAAGGAGAGCCTCGGAAATGACGAAAGATCCCATGGATCGTTCTTATATCCAAGAACCAGGACTTTACCCAAGGGACATAGCAAGGTATCGCGCCACAGCCACCAAATCTCAAGTTTTAAGGAAAGGGTCTCAGAGCCTCGTCTAGTGACGTGACTAGACAAAAAGTTTGTTTTATGGTATAGTATAAATACTTTTCTATATTTATTACACACATTCAGCCTCGTTCAATACTAGCTTTTAATACTATCACTAATACTCTGACATTCAAAGTCGGATACCACTCCGGTATCACACTTACTCTCACGCCGGACTTCGTCTCGGGGTCAAACCTAGGACGAGGCTAACGTGCGTTGTTCATTGTTGTCAGGTTACATATTGGATACTAGCATCATTCACACGTGACCGAAGTGAATCCTTGAAATATCTATCGTTCGGGGAATTTAGCTTCAATACTACTCAAATAAACATTTAAGACCATATAAAATAAATGAAACCCAGTTCATATACACACCATTAGAGTAAAATCATTGGAATAAATTCGAATAATCATGTTTGACGATAGCAGAATAAAGCATCTCGGTTTTAACCAAACATAAGACCATCACAGTAGCCCACATTCGAGCTGTCGTCCCACCATTATCTTGCCTACACTCTTGGAAAGTCCGGACTAGTAAAGCCACGTACAAAATTCAAGAAGGCTCAACATATCTTTGAGTTGGATGCTCAGCCTTGTACACCGTATCTGTTGAAGTCAGCAAATAGAAAAAAGCTCAAAACATGAACCAAATTATATACTGAAAACAAATACTAAGTCAACTTACATCTCCTCATCAGAATAACGCCTAACAATGATTTCTACCAAAGGCGATGCACGTGGGCAACTCGAGAGGAATTTTGAGATTAGCGTCTCTTCATCCTCAGCAACCTCAAACTCAAGTACTATAATCACCTTCTTTAGCACAGGCGACTTCGCCAAAATAAGCTTCACAAACTCCAAGTAAGGCTTCCAGTTAGTGAAATCTACAATTTCAAATACATTCAGATGATCCAACCAAATATCCGTATAATTTTCCAGTGTAACAGACTTGATCTCGGATTTCTCAAAAACTGGATCGTGAAATATCTGTATATAGTGTTAGTATTCCTTGTGTCAGTGTAGTTTGGAATAAGCATAAATGAAATTAGGACTTATGACAGATTTACGGTATTGAGTTATTTACCCATAGCTTAAGTATCTCCAAGTTGGGGGAGCTTCTTATTACAAAGCAAATAAAGGGTAACCAATTGGTGTCAATGAAACAAACATTCTCCAAAAAGAAGTCTCTGAGGTGGATTAATGGGGTTTGAAGCACTCGTGGAACTCCCTCTTGAGCAAAACACTTGAACCACAGCCAAAACAAACGAATTAACAATAAAACTTAACTTTTGACTCCAAGCAAAATCAATTATATACCACGTGTAAAATATTACCTCAATGACCCCATACCACATACATAGGTCTTCAACTAAAGGTAAACACTTGAATAACTCGGTAATCGTAGATTTGTCATTACAGACAATGCTTTCTTCATCTAAAAGCTAGAAATTACAATATTCAAATAAGTTACGAAATATCTAAGGATTGTTATTGAAGTAAGAACAGGTAATTAAAGCTTACCAGAGTAACATCCTTAAGTAATGGACAGTTAGATAGAAGATGTAGAAGTGTTTTTTTAGAAGTCTCAACACATCTCATGAATAAGCTTGTAAGTTTACCAAATCCACTAAAAGTTGGTTGATGGTCAAGATGACACATATGAAGATGTAGATTTGTCAATTGATGCAACGAGAAGATAGATGAGGGCAACTTGCACTTAGGAGAATAACTAAAGGAGAGGAATAATTTCTTGACAGTACCGTTCCTCGACAAATGCAGTAGTATATGATCAATCTCAACACACGTTTCATCGGCCTTCATGTAAAGGCTAAACTGAAGTATTGGACCCTGGTGCAATAACAAAACTTGATATATCGCATAGAAAAACTTACATCTTGTAGTCATTTGTTTCCTTTCATTTGGATTTTCAAATGTTTGCTCTAGAACGGACAGCTGATTTTCATTTGATTCACTCTCAACAAAAGTAAGTTCAGGAATTTTGGTCCATTTATACCTCCATTCCTTCGAGAGGATACTTGTTCTTACAGCCTCTTCTATTGGTACACGACATAAGATGGATTCTATTATTGATGGAGGAAGGATGTTGATCTTATCCAAACACGAACGCTGAGCTTTCATATCAAGGTAATCTTGTTGGGCCGTATCAATCAATGCTGCAAAAATCAATTCAAAGATCAGACACAAATGCATTTAAATTTTAAGCATATTCATCCTCTTCCACACCAGTCTCTACAACAATATATACATATGTTATCCTAACACGCCATTTTCAGAATGCTGCAAACAAATAGTCTAATATTCCTAAAAATCAAAGAAAAAATTACACTTATGCGTGGGTAAGTTTCTTGACTGCGATGACTTTAACTTGTGATTATCACTTGGTAGAGTAAAACACTAAAACTGCGTATAAAAGGGTGTTTGGGATTGCCTATATTTTCTGCTTATGCTTCTGTTTGAAACAAGTACTTTTGGAACTAGTGTTTGGGTTTGCTTGTTTTGTACAGTATAATATAATTCTAGTAAAGCTAATAATTTGATAAACTTCTTTTTTATTTGAATTCATTTAAAAAAGGTTTTAGGTTATGTATCAAAGATAAAATTAATTTATATATCAAATACAAAATACAAAATAAGCACCTATGAAAAACTGTGTATCTTTTTGAAAAAAAATTGTTTTTTCTACTTAAAGTTGCAATCCCAAACACCCTCCTTATTTTATCCACTACTTTATCTAAAATTAATCATTTCATGTTAAGAAACATCATGCATTAGTTAAAATCAATTATCTAAATCACATTATTCAAATGTATACTAAAATACACAATCAAGATCAAAATCAAAATAAACATAAAAAAAATATCGAAGGGTGAGATACCTGAGTTAGAAGCACAAACCCTTAACACTACCCAAAAGTACTACTGTGTGTGTAAACAGGTTACTTATATCAAAACAATTTTACATATTTGGTCCCTGTATTTAGGACAGCTCTTGCCAAACCCGACCTAATATCGGTAGAAAAATTAACAGGTTCGAGTTGTGTCTAAATTAATTTCATTCGGGTTTGAGTCCACCCATTTGACCCGATTTTAAGATAGGTCAAGTTTGAGTTTGGGTTTGGAATAAACTAAGAGGGTCGATTTGTCCTGTTTAATATTTTTTTTTTCTTGAATAAAAATTACATTTATTACGCAGGCTAAATGGGTAGACCCAAAGTCCGTTTAACTTTTTTAACCCATATATATAAAACTAGTTAAATAGATCAACCCGAAACCGTTTAACCTTTCAACTTGTGTAACCTATTTAATATGTCAACCTAAGTATATATATGGGTTAAATGATTCAGATTCGTGTTAGGTTTGTGTTATGTGTAAACAGGCTATGTTGACATACTTGACCCGATTATTAAAATCGATCAGGTTTGGATCGGAGTTTTCTGACCCGCCAACCTCTCAACCTGAACCCGCCAACCTCACCGAATTGCCACCCCTAGTTCGTTTTAAGACACCAACAGCTTATTGTACTAGTCATATCTATCCACTTCACACATAATATCTTGAGTACCTATGATTGTGACCACATCGGTTTGCATGTGATGTTTGAACATAGAATCGAGTCCTTGTTGTGAATGGGCAGAGCCACATGCTCTTATTTTACGACGGTAGAGACGATTGCTTCCATTACTCCTTTGTTCCCCATAGCAACTAGGGATCGAAAAGCACCAAATTTGATGACTTATTAAGTGATAGACAAAGTAAGTGCATGCTATTGAAGACGTTGCAAGATATGTCGGGGTCTATCAAGTACACACCACCATCAAAATATATGTGTGTGGGTTATGGCTGGAACTCGTCAAATACTTGCACAGACAAAGCCTTCGGAATAATTACATGATTTGCGAAGAGCAACAAACAAATCTTTTGAAAATTTTAAACTGGAAAAATGAAATTATTTGCCTTTGAAAACTGCATGTTTCCAGCATTTGAGGTGAAACAAAACAAAGATAGAACTAAACCAAACCCATTCAACTAGTTTGGATCCAATTTAAGCTCCGGTATGAGCCATACCGGAGCCTAAATTGGATCCAAACTAGTTGAAACATTTAATCTGAGATTACAAAAACCAATATCTAAGAACCTACACATTGTTAAAACAACTTTCCTGCGAGTAACCACGATTTCATCAGACACAAAATATGCTCGTAACGACACAATCTGGATACAAAACATCAAGTTAGTCAAAACCTAAAGACGAAAACTCTATGAAAACCTCTAATTGTGTAGCACCTTTTGCTTGCCGAACATCTAGTAAGACAATCACCACCATCCTAGAAACTTACAGCTTGAAAGTAACCGTACTTAAACTTTAGAGTAAAAACAAGACCAATTAGACCACATCTATGCTACAGCTGCTGATTAAATAGCCACATCTACAAAAACACGGATAACAAACACCAACTAATCTTTTTGTTGTACTCTCAACATGTACTAAGCTATGCACACGGTTTGTCATGAAGACAGCTGAGAAACTCAAAAGTCAACTAATATAAATAGAAAAAACTAAATGCACACTCAAGTTCAATTTTCACATCAAATGCTCTCAACAATAACTTCTACAAGTGGTGATGCGTGTGGAGAGCGTAAGAGATTCCTTAATAGTGTCATCTCTTCATCCTTAGTAACATTATCCAAGAGAAATATCTTCAGCTTTTTCAGCACGGGTGACTTAGCCAACATAAGCTTCACAAGCTCCAACTCCACCTTAAAGTTTGCAAAATTGTCAATCTCCACATCCATCAAATGCTCCAACCAAATGTTCGAACATTCTTCATGTGTAACAAGATAGCTTGGTTTAGACGCCCAATAACTAATTTCTTCAACATGGGCAATCTGTCGGTATTTCTTGTGTCAATGTATTACCGCATAAGAATTATATAGATAAGGATAATTAAATAAATTTTATGTTGTTTACATGTAGCTTAAGTTTCTCCAAGTTTGGGGAGCTTCTCAGTAAACGAACCAGGAGAGGTAAATCACACATGTCAATGAACAACATGTCTTCAAAACTTAAGTATTTGAGGTTGACCAATGAGGTTGGAAGCTTTTGTGGAACCCCATCTTTGAGAAACCACTAGAACAATATTACCAAAAAAGTTAAATACAAAAGTTTGTTATACGATTCAATTATATATCACGTAGATAAAATATATACCTGAATGGCCCCACTTGAAATACTCAGTTGCTCAACCAAAAGTAAACAATTGAATAGCTCAATAAGGGTGGTAGTGTCATCAAAGAGGGTATTATGCAAATCGATAACCTGCAGGAACATAAAACATCCATATACAGTAAGTTATAAAAGCTTATGAGCATTGATATGTTATTGTAACAACTTACCAGACTGAAGCTCTTAAGTAGTGGACAACAGTGTAAGAGATGTAGAAGCGTTTTTGTACTAGTTTTAACATTGTTCAAGCTTAAGCTTTCAAGGCTGCGAAACTGATATTTTGTTGGTGGAAGATAAATATCACAATTCACGAGAGATAGGTCCATCAACTGATGCAACGAGAAAATAGATAAGGGTAACTTATACCGCCATGAAGTACTCAAGTCAAGTGTAAACTTCTTGAGAGTATTCTGCCTAGCCAAATGAGAAATTATTTGGTCAATTTCAACACAGGTAACATCTCCATTTAAGTATAGGCCGAACTCGTGTATTGGACCTTGGTGTGATAACAAAACTTGGTATATAGCATAAAACATTTTACACCTTCTTGTCATTTTATTTCTTTGATTTGGTATGTCAAAGGTTTCTTCGAGAACAGACGCCTCGTTCTCATAGGTTGATTCTTTAAACTTATACTCATCAAACACAAGTTTAGAAATTTTGGTCCAATTGTATCTCCAATTCCTTGAGAGGATACTTGTCCTCACAGCCTCTTTAATTGGTAAAAGACATAGGATGTTTTCTATGATGCCAGAAGGAATGTTGCTGATTCTATCCAAAGACGAACATTGAGCTTTCATCTTGTTTAGTGAAAACAATCCTAGCAATTCTGCACAAAGCAATCCAAAATAAATACAATTCGATATATAATTGTATTTCTATTCTATTTAAAAGCTATGATCAGTGTGTTTTAGATTGCTTTTTTTATTCCGCTTAACCGTGTTGGATCATTCCAACTTCTTCTACACATATCTGCTTATTTTGGGGTAACACACGTAGTTTTCGATGGACATGCTTATTTCATTGTGATTTACTTCTTTTTTGGGGGGTAATTCAAACACTATTTCCCTCAAGTGCTTATGTTTAAAATCCTTACAATTGCTGATAAATATGCAAATAAGTGTAAGCAATCCCAAACACTCCCTATATATTCTTAATAGGGTGGAATCAAATTGTTTACAGTCAAATCTCAACTGGTTCATGGAACATTCATCTAGGTAAGCTCTTCTAACAATTTATTCGGTATCGTCGAAGTAACACAGTAATGTTATAGGTGTTTGGATCATCCAGGATTCTAATGCTTATATGCTAATTTTGGCACAATAAGCATTTAGGATATGCTTATTTTGAAATATAACAAAGAATACTTTTTTACCTAAAACATATTACAAAGGATGGGAGATTTTTATAATCTCTTTTTATTTGGTTATGTATTAGTAGAAATGTAGAAGCATACACAGATAAAAAGCAATCCCAAACACCCCTAAAAAACAGTTATAATGCTTAAAAACGAAGAAATGAGAAATCAACAAACCTGATAAACGAAAAATTGGAGAGAATTGTAATGAGAAGTTGAAACCTAAAAAACAGTTGCTATCTTAAAGTGAAATATGGAATGGGGGTAAAAGAGTGAAGATGGACCGGTCAAAGGATCCACCTTTGCGCCTTATTAACTAGTTGGTTGCATATGTTTACCTTATACTTATACGAAACTCTGTGGGGGTCAAATGGTCCAACGCATTTGATCAAGAAGTTACAGACTATAGAGGTTGCAATTCCTACTAGCCACGAAATAGAATCTTAAATCGAAAACAGATGATTAGAGTCGAGTATAAGCAGATATCGACACTTGACCAGTTTTTTTAAAATAAACAGAAAAGCACTTAAACAGAAAATTGAACTAACCCAAACCAGTTATAAGCACTAATCAACTACTGTAATAAGCAGTGGCGGACGCAGGAAGTTTCATTGTGGGGGGCAAACTTTATTTTGACGATAGCAAGATGAAATACCAAAATTGACGATTTTTAGGTTTTACGGTGTTAAATGTTGAAATTTAATGTGTAAGTGGGGGGCAATTTGAAATTCGAGTGGGGGGCATTTTAAAAAAACGCTTAAATCTAAAGAAAAAATACTAAAATCTCGTCTTTTTGGTCGAGCTATGGGGGGCGCCGCCACCCCGCACCTATAAGGTACGTCCGCCCCTGGTAATAAGTGTCTTTATAGGCGTTTGGGATTTGCTTATTTTATTATTTATCCTGTTAACTTCAAGTAGACTAGATGATGATGATTAAACTGTAATTAATTATTTAAATAATTAATAGAAACCTGAAGGATGTTTGGCATTGCTTATATCTGTATCTGCTTACTAGGACTGCCCAAACTGCTCCTTATCTGCATATTTGAGTTTTGAGCAAGCCGGTTGTGACGTGCTTATTTCAAATTGCTTATTTTAGGTGAAACTAGATTACTGTATTACCATCATAACTAACCTAATAAAACTCATTACAAAAGACTGAAATTGAAATTTTCATTTGGTCTTATTACAGTGCTACAAAAACCAAATAAAAAATAACTAAATTTCATATAGAGTTAACTACATAATTGGTCCCTGTGGTTTGTTCAAAATTACGGATTCAGTCCATTTTTCAATTTCGTAACAGATCCGGTCCCTGTGGTTTTAACATGTATCGGATTCGGTCCATTTTGACATTAAATGACCATAATACCCCCACCAAAAAATAAATAGGTTGAAGGTAGGAGTATTTTGGTTATTTCACATACTTCTTTAGACAAAATGGACCGAGTCCACACATGTTAAAACCACAGGGACTGAATCTGTTACAAAATTGAAAAATGGACTGAATCCGTCGTAATTTTTCTAACAAACCACATAGACCCTTTATGTAGTTAACCCTTTGCAATTACAATTGTAGCAGGCAGGTGTGTTGAGATTGCTTGTTTTTCCTGCTTATTTTAGCAGTTTACATTTGGAGCACAAAAATCAGCTTAGCTTTTTGATACACAATTACACAGTACGGACACGCTTATATAAGTAGCTAAATTGAAATCTGTATTATTTTCCTAAAGTGCTTCTTTTTATAACTGCTTATTAGTAAAGAGAAACATAAGATGAAAAAAATAAGCAATCCCAAACACACACCCCTACATGATTCTTAATAGGGGTGTCGAGTCATTGATATGAGCCAAAGTTAAGAAAAGTCAACAGAAAAGTCAAATGGGATTTCTGTTTTACTTTTACCTATCTCTTTTAGTTCTTGTATAAATAGCTGATCCTGGTATCATTTCAATAAGCTATTGATTTGTATTGTTCTTGTAACAAACTCTCTTTCTATAATTCATCAATCCAATAACAAACATTTAACCAATTCGTGTCCTGATTTCTGTTTCTTGTTTCTATGAAATCTTGGCCCTATTGTGTTGCCTTACTCCTATTCCACTGATTGGGATTTGGGTTTGGATCATATCAAGTGGTATCAGAGCCATTCCTCCTCGGATTGGGCTCAATTCTGTTATCATTTCGTTCACTTTCGTTCATTGATACAACCATCACGATTCCTCATCACTCTACAATCATAAATACATGTTCTTGAGTCAAGAGTTTTGTATTTAAGAGTTGTTTTGATAGTTAGTTGTTGTTCTTGGTTAGTTAGTTATAAGAGTTCTTGAAGTTTGTTAGAAAGTCTATTATGGAATATAGAGATTCATTAAGAGAATCAATTACAACATTGATACAGGAAGAATTTGAGGCAATAAGGGCTGAAATGAGGAAATGTATAGGGGAAAGAAAGATAGAATTTCCAAGATTTGGGGGTGATGATGTAAGGGGTTGGTTGTTTAAAAGTGAGCAGTTCTTTGAAGCTAACAATATCTCGGACGATCGCAAGGTAAATTTCATCCATAAGCACTTGTTTGATATACCTTTATTGTGGCATGAACTATTTGTAAGTATAATGGGTGAAAATGTGGCTTGGATAAGGTACAAAGAGGAGATTTTGCAAAGATTTGGTAATTCCGTTGTTGGTTGTATGGAATTGTCCAGTAGTGATACGGTTAAGGATTCAAGTTCTAATCTTTTAGATGATTTGGAAGATTTTGTGGTGTTTTATCAAGAAAAAGATGAATACGCACATGTTGTGTTCGATGAAATGTCAAGAAAGGAAAAATTTCAGGAAGGGGTTAAAGAAGCAAGTGAAGGTTCTGATGCATATGTGGAAGAATCGATGGAGGTGGAAATTGAGGTAAGTGATGGCGATTTACTAGATGTTGATGAAGTTTGTATTGAAGTTGATAATGTGATGAAGTATATTGAAGTTGGTAGTGGAATTACGAATAACGATGGAAGTGGTCTAAACACTTTAAGTTCTGGTATTGGTGATGGCAGTAATAATGATTTTGTTGTTTGTGACTTCTTATGTGAGAAAAAGAAGGCTCGGCCATGGTGGCGCGACAAAGAAAAAGGGGATAGTGTTTTCAATAGTTGTGATCAGAGGAAGCCACAAGTTCTTAAAGAAAATATAACAATCAATGGGATTATAAAAACAAATGATTTAGTTGAAGTGAACAATGATAAGTATATAGTGAGTAGGGATGAGCAGATGAAGATGAATGAAATTTGTGGTTTTGCAACATTGATAAAAGAGGAATCGGATAAACAAGAATGGGTTGAAGAAGAGGTTGATACGACTGAAGAAAGCAGGGGTCTATTGCCATCATCAGAGTTTGACAATGTTAATGAGTTGATTGAGGTTAGTGTAAAAGATAAATTGAGTGACTGGGATCAAAGTGGTGAACTAAAGATGAAAGAGGGAAAAAGGGGTGTTTGCTTGGTTGAAAATTATGATCAGGAGCATGGAACGTCTTCATGTGAGGGATGTGAAAGAAACAGTTCTGAAATGGAAGATAAGAGAGAGATAGTTTCTGATAAAGATTGTAAAGAATGTGAGATAGTCGGAAAATGTGGGTTTAAGGATAAGAGTAGAGTTGATGATGATGAGCTTAAGAAGAACAATATAATGAATATGAGTGCATCGATACATGTTGGTGTTGATAATTTTGTTAATAGATATGACGAGATTAAGAAGAAAAAGAACATCACAAGTTTGAGTAATTTGGTTTATCTTGGTGAGGTTCTTGATGGTGTTAAAGGAAGTAAAATTTTTAAAAGAAATGAGAGGTCTTTATATGATGGGTTTGATATGTGTGCTCTTGAAGTTGAAAAGAAGGGCGAAGACAATGAGGCTATCAAATCAAATAGTATAAAAGAATATGGTTACGTGGGTGCTTCTATGGGGGCCATTGTGGCTAAGGAAGGAGGATATGTGAATGATAGGAAATATAGAAAGGCAGATAAGACTTTTCCGTGGTGGCGGGATAAACAAAAAAGGGACTTGATCAAATTTCTAAATGAATCGGGACTCGAGCTTGGATTCATTGAGCTCGATACCTACTGGAGTGTTATTTGTGTGCAAGAAAGTGGTCAACAAAATGAAAATGTGGCTGAAGGTGAGATTGGTTTTGAATTTGCTGATGACAAGCTATATGGGCAGTGGCGAAGAATTAAAGACCATGAAGATGAGAACAATAGTTATAGTGTTGCTACTTTGGGACTTTTAGATGTAAAGTCTTTGTTTGGGCATTTGAGAGTTTTGAAGTATGGATTTCTTGTTAGTTATTTGGAGATCAGTAGGTGGAAATGGCCTACAAAGAAGAAAATAGGTGGCACGCAATGCCAATTTAAGCATAAAGAGTGGGAATTTGACATATGGAAGTGGCCGAAGAGGAAAAAGGAAAGAGGCAAAGAGTCACGTATGGAATTAATGTGCTCTTGGAATGAAGATGGGGACAGTTGGTTGATGAAGAATGGTGTCAATTGTAATGATGCGGATACTGAAGTACCTCGACTCGTACTTGAGTTGGTGCTAGTTACTGTAATAGTATCCGAACTAGTAGGCATTCAAACCGACATTGAAGGAAAATCTGGCTCAGAATCACACACTGAAGTGTGCATGGTATTTGCAGGGGACCAAACCATCAATGGCAAGTTATCCAAATTTGTCTATGAAGTTACTAATAAACAAAGGGTAAGTGAAATTGAATCAGGTCTTGATTATGTTGCCACTGATGAGGAGTTCAAAATTAGCATATTTGTGGAAACTCAGGCGGGAAATCTGAATGTGAGGTTGTTGCTAGGTTCATATGGATACCAAATTTGTTTGAATACTTTTTCACTTGGGCAAGTTTTGGAATATTCAAAAGGGATGCAAAGGACATGTAGGTATGAGTTGTATACAGTGGGCATTGAGTTTGAAGTTTGTGGTCCATTCCAAGTGATGTGTAAATTTGGTAAAGCTGCTCATAGATTGCCTAAACCTTGCTCCTGTGATGGGTACTTTTACTACTGTAAGGAAGTTGGAGTACATTGTAGGATAAGAGAATGCAAAATAAATGGCACCATGGTTATGGTAAAATAGAGTTGTGTTGTTGTTTGTATTTGATGGAGTGGTGGATGGGTTTTCTAAAATGCGACGAGGGAATGAATTGAAGAATGAGCTCCTCAGCTTTTACTAGATGCTTGAGGACAAGCATCATTTCAAGCGGGATGGATTGATATGAGCCAAAGTTAAGAAAAGTCAACAGAAAAGTCAAATGGGATTTCTGTTTTACTTTTACCTATCTCTTTTAGTTCTTGTATAAATAGCTGATCCTGGTATCATTTCAATAAGCTATTGATTTGTATTGTTCTTGTAACAAACTCTCTTTCTATAATTCATCAATCCAATAACAAACATTTAACCAATTCGTGTCCTGATTTCTGTTTCTTGTTTCTATGAAATCTTGGCCCTATTGTGTTGCCTTACTCCTATTCCACTGATTGGGATTTGGGTTTGGATCATATCAGTCATTTCTCATTTGGGTTATTAACTCATCTATGTATGGACTTGTAACAGTTTATTTGCTAAGATGAAGAAATATGAAACCTGATACACGGAGGAGGTTCACTATTGGTTGTTTAATCAGTCGCTATCTGCAACTGACATATGGAATGTAAGTGGGGATAAAGAGGTTTAAGGGGTCCACTTACAGAAAACTGTGCGGGTCAAAGGATCCGACCCGGATCAACTCCATAAACAAACGTTCACTTGAGGGTCAAATGTTTCGTGGGTTAATCTAGTACAATTAAACAGTTTACAGTCGAGTACAAATAACGCTCAGTTATGTTTAGGTTAACTTAAATAACACGTTTATCAAACATGTCCAAGTTGGAACTAGTTAAGCGAATTGGCTTGTCATATATACCCAATCTAAACATGGAAATGTCATATATACCCAATAGACAAGTTTTGAATGCATGATGTAGAATGTAGTTAGAACATGTTTTGGGTATATATGACATTATCTATATCTATATCTATATCTATATCTATATCTATATCTATATCTATCTATACTATATATAAAGGGTGCATATACACATCCTAACTCCAAACCTAAATCCAAACCAAAAATTAAGATAAACATATTAATAACTTAACCATTAGATCATTTTTTATCCAAACCTAACTTCAAATCTTGACCATCCATTTCTTTTGTAACAAACTTTTGTAACAACTTCTTAACAACTTATTAAAAACTCATTTTTATTTTTAAATTGAAATATCTTTTAACTCATTTATTTTTTTCATAATCTAATTTCACCATATTTTTTAAAATTTTGTTCTCTTTAATTCAACATCCATTTTGATATATTTACAAATTTTTATTTTTTTTTTATCTTTAGTGATTTTATTTATTTTAATTCAACTTTTTTACATGTTAGCCGTCGTTGCATTGCGCGGGTACCATGCTAGTCATATTTAAGTTGGGTATATATGGAATCACCCAGAGAATTAAAGGGGGAATTAGATTAAATGGGGGGAAATGAGTCATGCTCAAGTTGTGTGTATCCATCTATAAAGGTAACTAGGTCGGATATGATGATAAATCGGTAAGCAGGTTATTGCTTATGCCTTATGATGAGTAAGCTCATAAGGTAATGTTAAGTGTTATAGGGGGTATTTGGTTAAGCTTATATCATGGGCTTATGAGCTTATTAGCTTATATATGTTAAATAAGCAGAAACTAAGTGTTTGGCTAAGCTTATATGAGTAATCTTATCAGCTTATATAAGAGGGTTTTGATAAGCCCAAACTTTGTGGCTTATTTAAGGAAGCGTGGGCCTATATAAGAATATATGAATGTTGATGTACTTTTCTGTCATTTTACCTTAATTATTGTGATAAGTTAAGCCAAACACATAGCAAGAGCTTATAAGCTCAATAGCTCATAATATATAAGCCATAAGCCGCATTTAAAAAATAAGCATAAGCCCAATTAATAAGCTTAACCAAACACCCCTATAATTAGCTTATCCTAAAAAGAATGAAAAAAGCTAAAATCAGTCCATACGCCATAAAAAAGGGGCTTATTAGAACCCCTTAAGCTTATAAAGTTATCTAAACACCTCAACAAGCCTATCATCTAAAGGATGCAAAAGTGTCGTTTTTTTTTATTTAAAAAAAAAAAAAAAAAAAAAAAAAAACTATTTTAAGGTTCCGTTTGGTTTGAAGCTGGGTTCACTAAAGTATGGGTTTATAAAGTGGGAGTTTAGGGGCTGTTTATTTGTGGAAAAATTTTCATAATTTTCTGTTTCTAAATTTCTAGAGAAAAAATAGTTTTCTTTTCTAGAGTAGATGAAAATTTTGAAAACTTGTTTAGATGGTTTTTTTTTTTAAATGAACAATATTTAGACGAAACTATTTTCAACCATTTTTTTTCATGATCAACCTTTTTCACGTTTTTGCTAGTTTTTTTTTACATTTTCCCGTCTTCTTTTTTCACGTTTTTGTAAGTTCTTTTACGTTTTCGTAAGTTCTTTTACGTTTTCGTCCGAATTTTTACGTTTTCGTCACTATTATTACGTTTTCCTCGGACTTTTTACGTTTTTGTCCGAATTTTTACGTTTTGGTCACTTACGCACATTTCAGACAAAAAAACATAAAAATACTGACAAAAACCGTAAAAATCGGGCGAAAACGTAAAAAATCAGACGTAAACTTAAAAATACTGATGAAAACGTAAAGTTATTGACGAAAACGTAAAAACGCTGACAACAACGTGAAAAAATCAACCAAACGTAAGAATAATTGACGAAGACATAAAAATCTGACCAAAACTTGGAAAAACTGATGAAGACGTAAAAAGATAACCAAGGCGTAAAAGACCAGACGAAAACGCAAAAACCTGACAAATACGTAAAAAAGAGACAAATACGTAAAAAAAAAGAGACAAAAACGTAAAAATAACGGCAAAAACGTGAAAAGTGAAGAAACGTAAAGAAAACTGAGAAAAACGTGAAAATTTGTCGAAACGTAAATTTTTTGAAAAAAAACGTTAAGAAAGTGACGGAAACGTAAAATAGGGTTAGAAATAGATATGTTATCATGTTTTATTTTTATACGGGAAAAGAAATAGAAAAGGGTAACATGGGGTTTTCTAGTTTTCTATATAAAATTAAAAAATGAAAATTTCATGATTTTTGAAAAGTATTGAAAAAAATTAAAACTGAACATGTTTTATTTTTCACTTTTCAAATGAAAACTTTTCTAGAAAAGTGAATAGTTTTTTCCAACTAAACACACCGTTAGGGTTGTATTTAAGATAGGTTTTAAATTTATTTTAATAATCACGAAACTCAAAAGTTTAAGGGGGTGTTTGGTTAAGCTTATGAGTGAGGCTTAGGCTTATATTATATAAGTCATTTATGGCTTATATATTATAAGCATATAAGCCTATGTTAAGTGTTTGATTAGGCTTATTAAAATTAATAAAGTAATATGACAAAAAAAACATATGAATGTTAAATGGGTTTTGCTAATGACAGCCCTTAGGGTTGCTTTTAAAAAGGATCTTTTTATTACAACTGAGTGTAAAAAATGAAATCAACCAATTATAATCAAATATTGATTTTTAGGGATCGTGTCCGAACTGACATCCAATCAGAATGATTCATTGATACCATTGTAAAGAATTTCTTCTCTTAACGACAACCCTAAGGGCTGTCATTAGCAAAACCCATGTTAAATTATGTAGTTATTAAATAGGGGTATAAAGGTCTTTTTATATGTAATAGTTATATAAGCCTACCTTTTATAATAAAAGCCTAAAATGTTTGGCTTACCAAAACCTCCTTATATAAGCTTATAAGCCTACTTATATAAGTTTAACCAAACACTTGGTTTCGGCTTATAAGCTTATATAAGCTAATAAGCTTATAAGCCCACTATATAAGCTAAAACAAACACCCCCTAAATATACTTTATACAAATTTAATTTGCTATTTCAACTAATAATTAAAAAGTTATAGACACAAATATTAAATGGGGCCCACCAAAACTAAATAAACCCATCTATTATACAACGGGGTTAGTGTCAGAGGGAGTAATACCCCTATTTTTTTCTTTACAAAATGAACAAAACATCTTATTTTAATCTTAAAGTCAAACCTCACTTAAAAAAACTATTAACCAAACTGACCCTTATTTTGATTCACAATAAGCAGAAATAATAATAAAAAAAAATAAACATATCTAAACAGCTTCTGGTTTTACACTCTTTATTTTTCTAATCGAATGGTAATTAAACCATTTTTATTTTTTAGTGACACAATCACATGTAGGAAATGAATATTTGAAGCCTAATCGGAAAATGTATTTAACAAACCGAATATAAACAATTAGAAATGAATAATAAATAAATAAAAAGGTAAATGGGGAGATACCTCATACCATAGCTGGACTTGGCGGAGTAATGGATGATTGTGTTATTAAATTTGTGGGCGTAAACTTATTAACGATTAAACTACTTACATATTTGGTCCCTGTACTTTAATATAACTGACAAGTTCTGCTCATTTGTTTTTGACATGTTTCTTCATTTTTTGTTTAATGAGTTTTTCAATAAAATGTTTTAAAACTCGATTATTTTAAGCCGGTTCATTAGCTCGCTGACTTTCAAATTAAACCGGTTTCATACGTAAGAGTTAAGTTAAATTAGCATAGACCAATCCAACCAATCATAATCACCCATTTTTTAAAAAACTCATTTCCCGCCACTTTTTTAAAAATTAAATATCTCACAAACGGTAAATCATCAAACGAAAAAAAAAATACACAATTGTGACGAGAATTAAATCATCTATCTATCGAGGGGCACATGTATATATACTTTCGACGAACTTTTTTTCGACTTTTTTTTTTCTTAAGTCACGTCTGGAGAGAATCATATATGATTCGTCCCGAATCATATATGATTTTCAGAAAATCATATATGATCCGTGATATGAATCATATATGATTTTCTGAGAATCATATATGTTTCGTGACGAATCATATATTATTCTCTTCAGACGTGACTTAAGAAAAAAAGCCGAAAAAAAAGTTCGTCGAAAGTATATACATGTGCCCCTCGATAGATAGATGATTTAATTCTCGTCGCGATGATATGTTTTGTTTTACGTAACGATGAACGGTTTGTGAGATATTTAATTTTTTAAAAATTAGTTTTTTTGTTACATGATAAAAATGGATGGTTGTGATTGCGAAAGTATATATGTATGACGTAATGTATTTATCTTGTGTTTTATGATTATATTATTTATCTTACATATAATTAAATTAATAAAAAATATTAATTTTTACTTATTGACTTTAGGTATAAAAATGTTATTGTCATCACTTTATCTTGTCAATTAACTTAAGCGATGTTCATGAGAATTCTTTTTGTTTGATTTTAATAGAAAAGTTCATGACTCGGTCATGTTTATCAAACCGAGTCGAGTGTGATCAACAAAAAAAATCAACGGTTCAATCTGATCATCAGACAAACAAAAGTTATGTCACGTTTGATCCGATCCCAAGCTGGTTCACAAGTCATCTGATTCAACCAATCAAGTCAACTCAAGTTTTAAGATATTGGTTTCGTATCACGGTAAAGCTACATGAATCTTAACTTGTTAATACTTGCCATATAAATGTTTACTTATACAGTGTGATATATAGTTGAAAAATCATAAATATACTTTTCATCGAGAAAAACGAGAAATGTGTTTTATTTAGAGACCTTGGCGTGATAACGTCGAAGGTGGCGTCTATGGGCATCGTTAGACGTTATCACACCGGCGAACGCGTCCCCCCAGCAGTAACAACAACAACATTAGCAGCAACAACATCAACAACAATAATAGCAGTAGCAACAACAAGAAGCTTTTCTTATCACAACAATCACAAATCCTTAACTATGACTTCCAAATCTTCAAAAAGAACCACCACGTTCCCCGATACTAGAAAAAGCCAATCTTCCAAAATCACTCACAAAAATCAATAAATGAATCCCCAAGTAAGGACCCAGCAAACAGAGGGTATCAAGAAAAAGTAAAGATATTGAAGATGAAGAACTGGTACAATCATCTAGTTTGATGCCGGTTAAAGAAACGTTACTTGACAAATGTTGGGTGGCCGTGTCCGAAGATCCGAATGTTGGTAGGACACAAAAGTTGGAGACGCTATGGTACAGGTTGATTAACGAGTTCAAATCAAAGAATTTTCCAAAACGTACCAAGGATATGTTGAGTAGCAAATGGCATACATTACATACCAATTGCTAAAAATTCAACACCAAATTCAAACGAAGACAACATTTGGGAAAAGTGGTGCAGCCGATAAGGATGTGATGAAACGGGCGCATAATATGTACCGTGACGAGCATAAATGGATCGTGTTTACTCAATAAGATGCTTGGGACGTTTTGAGAAAACATCCTACATGAGACGCCCCCCGCTTCAATAGATTTATATGGAGACGTCCCTATGGCTACCCAAGAAGGTTTATTCGGTCAGGATACAAGACTACGTCCAACCGGCAAACCATGTTTCTCCAAAAAAAACAAATCTAATACCACAATGAGTATTAGTGGAAGTAACGCATCATCCCAATTTGGCGAGTTATGGAAACATAGTTTCGTCTCAAATCGGAAGCCGTCGAAAAAGCTTTCGAGGTCACTGTCATAAAAGACCATACATTGATGCGTTTAAAGGAGTCAAAATTTCTCACAACACAAACGAATGATTTGGATGAGGAAGCCACTTACTATATCAAGTTGCAAAAGAAACTAATCAAAGACAAATATAGATTGGATGAAGATTGAAGACTAGTCGTCCATGTTGATCCCAAACTCAGATCTTAAACCTTAGCTTGTTTAAGGGTTATAGTAGAAAGAAAGAATTCAAACTACTACAAGAGAAACTTTTCAATACACAAAGTAACTAAACAAGATGCGAAAAGTAATGTTTAGCACAAGAACAAATAGTAAACTAAACGTTAAGCTTTAATATATTGATAATATACAAATACCCAAAGATGGTATTAGGGTTTTACAACCTTAAAGCATGAAATGAAAATGAGAGGAAAAGTATATAGAACACAAAACCTAATGAGTCCTTTTATAGAACAAGGACTCATGTACAAGATAATCACTAACAAACTAGGAAGGTATTCTGGAGTAGTAACAGAAACGCGTCAATATCTCTTCCAAGTTTATCCATGCAATAGGGGCATTGACTTCTAACAGTGGGAACTGATCCCACTGTCTTCATTGATCAGCAGGGGGAACTTACTCTAGCAGGGGGATCTTTGACCAACCAGCAGGGGGATCTTTGACTCATGCATTTATTCCTAACAATCCTCCCCTAAATTCGTGCTTTCACCAAAATGACAAGTTTCTGAATAAATGCTGGTTGATGAGGATGCTTACAAATACCCTAGCCAAATTTAACTATGGATAAACCTAACAAGATCATAGGGAACATGATTCTTGCAATCCACTATCAAGTTAGTCTGGACCATCTTCTTCAAAGTCTCTTGTGAGAGAGGATAATAACGATTATTGAGCAGATAGACACTTACTCCTTCCATGGCCAACTCATAGACTCCTGAATTTGTGAACATCTTCCAATATAACATCTTGGCTCCATTCTGTGCATAGAAAATAGGATCATTCAAATATGTCTCATACATCCTATGCATTCTATCCCAAATCAATCAATCCTTCTCAACCCCTTCTACAGTAGGAGGATTATCTGCAAACATCCCTTTTAGAATCCTCCACAGATCATCTAAGTCTTCTCTATCCAAAGTTTGAAACATAACCCCCAGACTTTGGAATGTCTGAGCTGTATCATCAGCCCTAGTAAGCTTCCACCAAGACATGCCTTTATACTGATACACGTAATATTTTATTATGGAGTACTTTCTTCTCATGTCATTAGGTGCAATTTCATCAGGTTCCTCCAAAACTAAAAAGTTGATCAATTTCTTCATTGCAGGGATTCTGATCTTCCCTAGTAACTACTCCAATCTTTTCCATCCTCTTCATTCTCTTGGCTACTCTTTGTAAGTTAAGAGCAAATCTTTCACCAGCTAATGAGGATCCACCTGTTTGAAAAGTTTCCACTGTTTGAGTATTTTCACCTGCTTCTCCCTCTGCCTTTCTTTTTCTAGACTCCGTGGCCTTCTTTATCATCTCATCTTTCTTCTTAATGTATTCCTCCTCCTCAGTTGCGCCAATGCCAAGGAAATTCTCCATACTATTTGCCCTTATCACCAGAATAGCAGCTTGCTCTATCTTATCAAAGGTCATTTTTCTGAAATGTGCATCAATATACTCTTTGAACCTCCTAAGCACGACTTTGTAATGCTCCAATATCCCTTTTTCAGACTTCAAATACCTTTCCTTCTTGAGCTGCATTTCTCTATTCTCCAAGTAATCCTTTTGAAAATTAAAGGCCAAAAGTGTTAACTCATACCTTTCCTCCAATGGAGCACTTACCAATTCTTTCTCCCATTGCTCCAAAAATTCTGCTATATTTGGTACCCTATCATCCAGCTCTCTATGCATAATTTCAATTTGTTTGAGCATCTCTCTTGGCTGCATTAGTACCTTCTCTGTTTCTGAGAGATCTAATTTAGAGACATCCAGTTGTGCCTCCTTACTCCTCCTTTGTACCCTCTCCTGCTCCATATGTAACTCTTCTTCTTGCATTCTTTGAGCCACTATTTCATCATGTTTAGTCTGAGCCCTTATCTCTTCTGGTGTTCTATGATTATACTTGTTCTTGGGTTGTTTAACCATTTCCCCTTTCCCTTTGTCTTTTGGATCCACTGTTGGTGTTGCTTTGGGAGCACTCTTTCGAATTTGTATCCCCTTCTGTGCAGGTTGTCTCCTTTTTCTAGCAAACGTTTGAGAGAAAGCTGTTCTTGTAGGTGTAATTGTAATAGCAGGGGGAATACTTACAGCAGTGGGATTATTGTTGGCAGGGGAAACTTTTGTTGTAGCAGGGGCTTCTTCTTGATGACCCATATTCAACAATGTCTGGGCTACATCATTTGTTGCACTCCTCTTATCACCGCCTTTCTCATCACTGACCACCTTCTCTTTACTAGCTTCCTTTCCACTAGGAAATACATACCATTCAATAGACTCTTCTGTGTTAGGTACTTCCTCCCCTTTAGAAGCATCCTCATTTGTGGATATAACCAGTTGTGGTCTTCTCCTCCCCTCAAGTTTAGTAAGTCTGGTTTCCAAGCTATTGATTATCAGACCTTGCTTTTTGACTATTTGTACCAGTTGTGCATTTTGCTTTTTCAAGCTAATGCACATATTCGTCAATTCCAATAGTGATAATGGTTGCAGTCTGCTCTCAACCCTAGTAGGATACTTCTCTCCTCTTTGGGTATCACTGAGTGAGGAAGTGGACTTACTTATAGTGTCACTGTCCTGCTCAGCCCTTGAGGATCAGATAGTAGTGGCAGCCAAATCCCCAAGTTACTCCATACCCATGGAGGCTCTCCTCTCTGCATCTGGTGAAGGGTCACTAGGCAAGGGAGACCTAGCAAACCTGGTTTTACTCCTTCTTTCATGTTGTGGATTGGCAGGGGGTAAATCACTAGCAGGGGCATCAAAAGATGAAGCAGGGGTATCAGCAAGTGTGGTTTGGGCTGCTCTGGGTTGTGAAGCAGCTTCACGTCTGATCTGATTCAACATGGTTTGAGTTAAGGGCACTGATCTACTAGAAAATTGTGGGGTGTTTGGTGTAAGAGTAGTGAATAGTTTAGTTGTGTGGGGATTGGCTGTGAAGTGATGTTTGTGTCTAATGGGTCCATGTTGACTCATGTCAAGCAAAAGTTCTATAAACCTTGGATACATACAAAATTTTGAACTACTTTTAACATTTTTAACCATACCTTCAAAAATAATTTGAGAAAAACAATATTTTAGCCCTGTTGCCAAACACACCAAGGTAGAAGCAACTTGACTCCCAAATTCATTAAAAGCAGTAGTTTTAGAAGACAAGCATTGCAAAATAGTATGAATAATGTACTTCCAATGGGGTGCAAATTGACCTTTAAAAAATTTAGACTTTTGGTCCTCATAAATATTATACCCCAAATTTGTTAAACCCTAAAAAGTTTCAGCCTCAAGTAGGGTAACCACCCCATCCTCATCATTCAAGACTAACTTATCTCGAATGGAGGCAAGTGTGATCACTTTGGGGTGGCCATCTACATGAATTTTAAGTGTAACCTCTCCATCCACTGTTTTAGTCGTGATATTCGACCAAAACTGTTGGATGTGTGAGGTATAAATTCTTGGACTGATCACAAGAGCTACCCTAAAGTAACTAGACCTTAGGTAAGAAACTGCCTTAGAGAATTCAGTTGTTTCACCAGAAAGAATAGCAATCTGGTTATGGTTAGGTGAGATTTTGAGAGCCATTGAAAGTTTTGAAGAAATAAAGGTTTATGTTTTGGCAAGATGAAGCGGGAAATGATCGACATAGTGAGTTCCCTGTTGGTTAAGGGAATTGAGTTTATATAGGTGAAATGAAGACTTGTGATTGGACCAAATTATCAATTTGCATAAAAATAAATAATAAATCTTGCTTAGAAAGGAATATATTCAAAATAATGATAATGAGGTTACCAATCCACGAAGAAAGCGCCTTAAATAACTTTTGAGAATAATCAAATAGTCCCTAACCAAAAATTAAACAAGCAGGCCCAACGACTATAAACAGGGTAACGTCATTTTTGGTCAACGATCAAACAGGGGAACATTTGCAAAGCAGGGGGAAGTCATACAAGCAGGGGAATGAAAATCAAAAGCAGGGGAAACTTTCCTAAGGGTATTAGATTATCTTAAATTAGTCCAATGCTAAATAGCTCTGTGCCAATGCACAGACCTGCATGAGCAAGCTAGATACACAGAATCTCTAGAGTCCTCCATTCAGCAAAGTCCTAAAAAGAATAACCCAACACACAAGTAACCCTGCACCTGGTCAACCCAATGAAATATGCATACCCAGGTCTCCAACCCAACCATTCCCTTCCTATGGTCAAGTGGTCTTGGAAACATGCATTCAAAAGCTCCATTTTGTGCAGCAAGCTGCCCGATCAAGAGTTTTGACTACACATTGCAATGCCTCAAGGTCTTAAAACTCCAACAAGTTTTAAAGCAAGTTTTCATTGTCCCAAGCCCTCACTCACCAATGGGTATGATCTAGAATCATACATGAGCATCATATGGATACCATGAACCCTAAAGGTGTGACCTAACCTCCCCTGAAACATGGAGTACATACCAGATTCATCCATAGGGTACACCATGCTCCATAATGATCCCTGCATTGTTAGTCTAAAACCACATGCAACCACTTATAAAAAGAACAAACCCAAACAGGGGAAAGTACCCTAGTAGGGGAATTAATCCAAGCAGGGGAAACTTTGTTCAAAAATAGTGGCATTAAGAATGATGGAAAAAGTGACTAGCAATTCTACAACAACAGACAATAATACAATCCTGAATACACAAGAACTTAGGCTGGTGGGAGTGGCAACAAAGTCACTCACCGCCACCTCAGCGCCACCTCAGCTTTTTAACAAACTCACCCAAACTCTCCACAGGAGATAATGGCACTCATCCAAACTCACTACACATCACCCCTACTTTTTTATTAAACATTTTTTATTCATACATTTTATTAAAACACGGGTACATAGAAAATAAAAACACAGTACGAAATTAAAAGACGATACATAGGAAATTTTAAAACAACATTTAAAAAAACATTTAAAAAAATAAATTTAAAAATACATAATACGATTAGTCAGTTCCCAGATCCGAATCCGAAAACTGACCAGGTAACTCCCAACGCATTGTTTCTTCTTCATCTTCTTCCGCCATAATTTGTGCCTCCAACTCCCTTCGTTCCCTTTCTTCTTCTTCCAGAGTTTGTCTCAACACTTTTTTATCTATGTATAGTTGATACACCTCATTGTCAGTCATTCTGCCATCTGAGTCGTTTGGAATTGGAAAGGGTAGATCGGGCGACTCATTTCTGCTTCGGTGTTGTTGTGACGAAGAACCGATATGAGTTGTTTGAGATTGGGACGAAGAACCCAAGTTATTCAACCATTTAGTATTTTCTTCAATTCTAGCCTCCAATTTTATCGACTTTCTAAACAAAGATCTCCGGAAGGTGAAATCGATATCAGATTGATCTCTAAAATATGTGTCGATTAAATTACGCTTCTGTGGGGAGAGATCACGGCATTTCTCATATTTTGTGCGCAATTTCGTATTTTCTTCGGACGCAGCATCGAAATCATCACCTAACTTCGTAAGCTGATCGTAACAACGTTGTTGTTGAATTATTTGTCTCTGAATCATAGCCTTAATCTTGGCTTCGGTATGTGGGAATGAGCATGCCATTTTTTTATTTAGAAATTGGGTTTGAAAATACAAAAAGTTGTGTGTGAAAATAATAAAACTGTGTGTGAAAATTTTGTGTGGTAAAATTTAGTATTTAAAGAAGAAAAGAGGGATTAAAAAATATATATAAAAGGGGGTCCCACAATAACACAACTCACCCAGGTGAGTCTGCCCCTGTTTTTTAGAAGAAACTCGCGCGCGAGTTAAGGGGTGGGGGTGGGGGTTGCGCGTGGGTTTGGTCAACTCGCGGGTGGCTTTGTTGCCACTCCCACCAGCCTTACAAACATCAAATTTAGGCTGGTGGGAGTGGCAGTTAAGCCACCCGCAAGTTGGCCAAAGCCGCGCCCAGCCCCCACCCCACCCTTCCAAAGCCGCGCGCGAGTTTGTAGCTGGAACCAAAAAAAACCAAACTCACCTGGGTGAGTTTACACAAATGCGTCTCACATTTTTAATATACTGTTACTTTTTAAAACTAAAAAAAAACTTTTTCCAATACCCCTTTTTACTTATAAATACCTAACAAAAACTCTTATTTTTCAAACACACATTCAAATTCCATACACATTTCACACATTCTCCCCAAATCACTAAAAAAATGGAAAATATCAACGAATACGAGTTATTTTTTCCCACTGAAAATCCGGAAGTCGCAACGAAACGCAAGTGGGCTTTTATTAAAAAAGCGTTGCATTTTATTAAGAGACGACGTATTGCTAATCGAGTATCAAGAAACGTCATAATTCGAGACCGAATAGGTGCTCATGATCGGTTAGTTGCGTCTTTTTTTGGCGAACCCAAGATACAATGCGAAAGAGTTTAAAAAAAATCGAATGGGCCGCCCCCTTTTCAACTGGATAGTTAGTGAAGTGACTCACCATTCTGCATACTTTCGTAATAATGTTGATTGTACCGGAAAAGAAGGTATTTCGTCGTTGTTAAAGTGCACCTCGACAATTCGTCAATTGGCATACGGCGTCGATCCTGGTTTTCTAGATGAGTATCTGCAAATGAGCGTAAGAACTTCTCGAGAATCACTTGATCATTTTTGTAGTGTTGTTATGGAAATATTTAGGGCTGAGTATATGAGAAAACCCACGTATACTGATGTTCAGAAACTTTATGCGCATCATGAAGCAAAGCACGGGTTTCCAGGGATGATAGAAAGTCTTGATTATACAGACTGGGAGTGGTTCGGTTGTCCAACTGCCTTTAAAGGGCAATATGTTAGACGAGATCATGGACCAAATCCATTCATTTTACTTGAAGCTGTTACGTCGCAGTACTTGTGGATATGGCATCCATTTTTTGGTGTTTCTGGGTCGAACAACGACATCAACATTTTATATCAGTCCCCTTTATTTAATGATTTGAAAACCGGACGAGCACCTGAGGTGGAGTTTGTGGCTAACGGTGTACACTATCCATGGGGATACTATCTTACGGACGGAATATATCCGGAATTGGCAACACTTGTTAAAACAATTCCCGAACCATCATCCAGTGACCATAAGAGGATTTTATATAAGCAGAAATAAGAATCTGCAAGAAAAGATATTGAAAGAGCTTTTGGTGTTTTGAAGAAGAAATGGGCCATATTAGCCAATCTTGCACGACCTTTACGGAAAAAAAGAATCATGAATATGATTTACACATGCATCATATTACATAATATGGTTCGAAAGTTAAAAAAAAGCAATATCTCCTAAATGGTTCTCAGAAGAAGAAATTCAACCGGACGATGTGTTTCAAACCCAAGAACACATGCTACGAGTTATGCGGCATATCAGCTCCGCGCAAGAACATCACAATCTTCGAGCAGATTTGGTCGAGCATTTGTATGCCAATGCTTAATTTATTAAGTTTTTTTTATATTTATGTTTTTTTAAATGTTGTTTTTAAATTTTCTATGTATCGTCTTTTAATTTCGTACTGTGTTTTAATTTTCTATGTACCCGTGTTTTAATAAAATGTATGAATAAAAAATATTTAATAAAAAGATAGAGTGATGTGGAGTGAGTTTGGGTGAGTGCCATTACCTCATGTGGTGAGTTTGGGTGAGTTTTGGTGAGTTTGGTAAAAAGCTGAGGTGGCGGTGAGTGAGTTTTCACCCACTCCCACCAGCCTTAGGGATTAACCATTCCAATACTTGCTACCAAGTACAGAAACCTCCCTATATCAAAAGGTTTTGTCAAAAGATCAGCAACATTAAGTTCTGTATCAATAGTTTCAGGAACAATAAAACCTTTTTCAAAACAATCTCTAATAAAATGATGTCTGATTTCAACGTGTTTAGCTTTAGTGTGAAAACACGATTCTTAATTATGCAAATTGTGTTGTTATTGTCAATAAATATCTTGGTTTTAAGAAAATTGTACCCATAATCAAGCAATTGATTCTGAATCCAAAGGACTTGTCCACAGCATGCAGCAGCAGCCGCATATTCAACTTCAGTTGTGGAAGTTGCCAGAATTGTTTGCTTTTTGCACTGCCAAGATATAAGCCTGGTCCCCAAAAATTGACATCCACCTGTTGTAGGCTTTCTATCATTGTTGTCACCACCATAGTCACTATCTGAATAGGATATGAGCTTAAAGGGTGACTCCTTAGGGTACCAAAGTCCTAAAGTAGGGTGACACTTGAGATATCTAAAGATTCTCTTCACAACAAACAGGTGGTACTCCATTGGTGTCACTTGGTGTCTTGCACACAGACACACATCAAACATGATGTCAGGTCTTCAAGTTGTAAGGTACATGAGAGATCCAATCATGGATCTATAAGTTCTGACATCAATAGGTTTTCCTTGGCCCTCTTTTCCCCAAGGATGCTCTTTGTCCATGGGAGTGGAGACTTTCTTTCCTTCACATAATCCAAACTTTTTCACAATCTCAGCAACAATTATATCTTGAGAAATAAAAATCCCATCTTTCCTCTACTGAACTTGTAACCCTAAGAAAAAGTTGAGCTCTCCCATTGCACTCATTTGGAATTTGTCTTGCATCAATTTGGCAAACTCTTTGCTAAGCATGGAGTTTGTGGATCCAAAAATGGTATCATCCACATATACTTGCACTAAAAGAAAGTCATCTTTTTGTTTCTTGATAAACAGGGTCTGATCAATCTTTCCCCTGTTGAAGACATTATCCAATAGATACTTGGATATAGTCCCATACCATGCCCTAGGAGTTTGATGAAGCCCATACATTGCCTTCTTTACCTTGTACACCTTGTCTGGATGTTCTGGATCTTCAAAACATGGAGGTTGCATTACATACACCTCCTCATCAATGGTGCCATATAAAAAGGCACTCTTAACATCCATTTGGTACACCACAAAGTCCATGAAAGAAGCATATGCCATAAACAATCTGATGGCTTCAATTCTGGCAACTAGTGCAAAGACCTCATCATAGTCAATGCCTTCCTCCTGTGTGTACCCTTGTGCAACTAGCTTGGCTTTGTTTCTGACCACTATACCTCTCTCATCCTTATTTTTTCTAAGCACCCACTTTCTCCCAATGGGTCTTGCCCATTTTGGATAGTCAACCAAAATCCAAACCTCTTGAATATCAAACTGCAATAGCTCTTCTTGCATAGCCTCTACCCAGCTTGGATCATTCAAAGCTTGAAAGATCTTCTTTGGCTCTTCTTGTGACAAAAAGGCAGCAAATAGGCAACATTGCATATTGTCATGATTAAACTTCAGTGTGATGTTGGCAATAAAGTTATGTTCCTTTGCTTGATACCTTGTTTGTATGGGACTATCAAGATCACCTATGATTTAAGATTAAGGGTGATCTTTATTGATTCTATAGGTGGGTTGCTTATTCATAAGGACTTCAGTTTCATCATTTCCCAAATCAGGTTCTATGGGACTATCTTGATTGGGAAAGAACTCTTCAAAGGAACCTCCAAATGATACTGCATGGCTGAGAGATGGATGTTGGTGAGCTGAGTGCAACTCTGAATAGCTTGGACCTCCATGCCTATGATTCTGCTTCCACTGCTTGACATAGTGATTGGAGAAGATGTAGAAATGAGTGGGGATTCTCTTTCTGCATCAGTAGCATCATCCATCACTGTTTCCTCAACAGCAGGGGAAATGTTTGGACCAGCAGGGGAATCCATGATTCCACTGCTTTCATACATTCCACTACTTTCATGATTGTGCTTAGTAGGGTAATTGACTGGTTGTGCATCCTTTTGTGAGATGTCTTCTTCTTCAGCCATCTCTTTGGTAACATCACCAGTAGGGAATAATGAAGGTATAGTCATGTACCTTAAAGGTGGACTCTCCTAAGCAGTTGGTTATTTTGTACCTAAAATGTTAGTATTTTCCAAAGCAACAGGCACATATATCATAGATTTAGAAAGTACTTAAATATCAAAGAACCACTTAGGACCTGTTTGTGTGTCTTCAGGCTTATCCTCCAGAAAAATTACATGTATGTTCTCTGTCAACTTGCTTGTCTTTTTGTTGAAGACCATATATCCCTTGCTTGTTAGTGAATAACCAACAAAGTATCCATCATCCCCCTTTTCATTGAACTTTCCTAAATGATCAAGTGTATTGAGTATCACTACATGACATCCAAATGGTTAAAAAGTCAATTAAAGGAGGTCTTCCATTGAATAGCTGATAAGGGGTCTTGTTGTGAGCCTTAACCACTAAGGCCCTGTTTTGAACATAGCAAGCAGTGGCAACAACTTCAGCCCAAAATATAACTGGAAGCTTGGAATCAAATAGCATGGTCCTTGCAGCTTCTATGAGTGTTCTGTTTCTCCTATCTGCAACCCTATTTTGTTGTGGTGTTCTAGCTATGCTGAATTCTCTCTTTATCCCTTTGTTGGTACAGAAAGTATCCAGCTCTTTGTTCCTAAACTCTCCACCATTATCAGACCTAATTGTCACCACCTTCATACTCTTTTGAAGTTCAATATGAGTAATAAAGTATTTGAGTACTCATGTCGTGTCACTCTTTTCAAACAAGAAGAAGGTCCATGTGAACCTTGAGAAGTCATCAGTGACCACTAGAAAATACGACTTCTTTTTCATACTTACCACAGATGTAGGACCAAAAAGATCCATGTGTAGCAACTCCAATGATTTAGTGGTGGAAAGAGCAGTTTTTGATTTGCAAGAGGCTCTATGTTGCTTTCCCTTCAAGCAAGCAACACATGTATGGTCATTACTGAAGGTCTTTGAAGGTAGACCATGAACAAGAATGAATTTAACCAATTTGTTCATACTTTTGAAGTTTAGATGACCTAGTCTTCTGTGCTATTTCTTGCATTCATCAATTGAGGCTTTGGCAATAAAACAATTCTCATTGTCTTGAAGAGAAATATCTTTTAAGTCAATGGTGTACATGTTCTTCTGCCTTGGTGTTCTCAGTACAATAGGAGTATTGGGTGGTAAAACAAACTCCTTTCCTAACACCAAGCACTCAGTATCAGTGCAAAGAACAAAGTTTTTGTTGTCAGTCATATGAGACACACTAAAAATATTGTACTTCAGTTCTTTCACCAGATAGACATTATCAAATGTCATTTCATTAGTGACAATGGCCCCTTTCCCTGTGATTGTCCCATGTCCATCTCCAAATGATACACCATCACTATCATGTAGGGGAACAAAGTTTGACAGATATGCTTTATGACCAGTCATGCTTATTGAGCAACCACTATCCCAGTTTGCTTTGTCATTCTTTGTCTGTTTTGTTACCTGCAAAAGGAAAAACAAATTAGTTTTTCTTGGGGATCCAAGCCATTATTGACTTAGATCTACCTCGTGTATCAATGTCAGATAATTTGTCAAAGGCTAAAGATACACCATTGGATTGAGTACCCCTTTTAGGGGCCCAAACCCAACGAGCTAAGGCTTTAACAGCTTTTCCCCATCTACCCATGTTTCTAGAGACCATAACTTTGCCAACAGGGGAAACCCTATGCTTAGCAGGGGAATCCTTATGCTTAGCAGAGGGAACCCATTGCTTGTTTTGGCCTTTATAGGTGTGTTGGTAAGGTCTATGGCCAGGTGTAAATGTTTTATGAGATGTTGGTCTGTGAATGTTTATTAATATCATAACAATTATCTAAAACCCTAAACGAGATCAAAGCACACATAGCGGAAGCGATTTAACAAGATCATAATAATAACACAGTTATAATTAATCGAATTAGGTTTACATACCTTTACGTTAAAGCAAATCCACAAGACGAAGAACGAACCACCAATTCGGGTTTATACCGTAATATACCAAGATATAATCTAAAGTAAGACTATATTACGATCTTGTACACACTTAATACTACAAGTTAACCGTGATTATAGCATATAAAAACCAAGCTACAACGCTTGTAAATAATCTACCCAACAACCCTAGAGAGGGGCTAGGACTAGATTATAAACACAATCGATCAACCAAGAAAACCGACCGAAAACCCTTCGTGGTTTTGGCTTGCGATCGAACCAAGAGAGAGGGGAGGTAGAGGATTCAAGTTATGTTGATTATGAGGGATAAGTAGGTGTATTTATAGGCCTAGAATCCAATATAGCCCAAGTAAATAAAAAGCAACTTTTGCCCCCCCCCCCCCCCCCCTTTGGAGCCCTAACCGACCGACCAAAACACCCCTATAGGGTGTTCCGGAATCTTCCATCCTTCTTCCTTTATAGTCTCCTTACTATATATTATTTAACACTCGTTAATACTTAACTATTAATTAATTAACGATCGTTAAAGTTATATAGTTACTTGCTCGATTTAATTTAATAAAGACATAAATATATAATTATTAAATAAATTAATAAATACAATAAGTATATTTATTAATTAAATTAACTCTTTACGTATTGTGTGCAATCCCGGAATCTCGAGTTAAATCCTATCACATGACTATTAAATATATGTCCATAAACTTACAGCTCCCACTTGGACATATTTCGAATATCGTGATTACATTGACTATCGTCTAGTTACACTTAGCAATGTCTCTAGTACAACTCGAGTAAGGTCTCCTGGACAAAACCTTTAAACGATTCTGCATCATTATTATTATCCTTTTATTTATAATACAACGTTAATAAGGATATGGATCTCAATCATTCCTTTCATTAACCATTCGGTTTTTTGTTCACGAATTCAACAAGATTACCAAAACAAATTTGGGTGTGTCCACACAAACATCTTACTAATCCCACGAGGGGCCCAACTGTATTAAACTCCAAAACAAAATTGGAGGAAATAAATTCCATATTGACTACGAGCAAAACTTATGAATTTTGCAACACTTCCGAAAATAATCCTTATAGCTACCAGTTACGTTTAGCGTTAGATTATTCCACAAAGATGCACTAGATTCACAACATTTTCCTGGTATCTCAAGTCTAAGGATAACTATTTATGTTTTACTTAATGACAAAGATCCATAAAGTAAAAAACATATAGTTGGGATAATTCCAATATTCCATTCATCAATATCATCTAAAATTGATCAATATACTTTCAAGTATACTCTATCGCTATTTTGATTTATCTTAATTTAATTATATTCCCATATTATTAATCGACAACGGACATTAGCATAACGTTTATTCATGGATTAAAACATGTAAAATAGGATACACTTATTAAATAATAGAAATAAACAAAACCCAATCTTTATTTCATTATATAATAATATCATAACATCCTTTATCCAAATACTAATCACAAATTTATTGCATGAGTTCGCTAGCTAGTTGCATCCCAATCGTCTTGGCATGCTTAACTACCTTTGGTCTAGGCAAAGCCTTAGTTAAAGGATCGGCTACGTTATCATATGTGTGAACTTTTATTAATTTGATTTCACGAGCTTCAACTTGTTCTCGGATGTAGTGTCTACGCATAAAGTGTCTGACGCGTTTCATAACTCCAGGATCATTGGCAAATATTATTGCGACAGAATTGTCACAATACATATCTATAGGTTCTTTAATTGAAGGCATCACTCCAAGATCTTCAATAAATTTCCTAATCCAAACAGCTTTCATTGCAGCTTCTGAAGCAGCCATGTACTCAGACTGAGTAGCATGCATTGCAATCGTTGTCTGTTTCTTGCTCTTCCAATCAACTGCTCCTCCATTGATAACAAAAACGTAACCCGTTTGAGACTTCGTATCGTCTTTATCACATTGCCAGGACGCATCACAGAAACATGTCACATTCAGTTCTGTGTCAGGTATCCATCCATCTACCAAAAACATATCTTTCGTACTCCTCAAATACTTTAGAATATGTTTAACAGCAGTCCAGTGGAGCTTCCCAGGATTCTGTTGTTATCTACTGACCAAGTTTTGAGCAAACGCCACATCAGGCCTTGTGCATCTAACAACATACATTATAGATCCTACAGCCGAATCATAAGGCACCTTCTGCATGTATGCCTCCTCTTTAGGAGTTGATGCATCCGTCTCATGACTCAGATTATGCTTAACTTCCATAGGTTGAAAACCTTTCTTGGAATTATGCATATTATACTTCTTCAAAATCTTATCTATATGAGCATCTTGACATAGACCAGTAACCATCTTTTCCTATCCCGTAAGATCTTAATTCCCAGAATGTATGCAATTTCTCCTAAATCCTTCATAGAAAAACATTTACCAAGAGAATCCTTAACAACTTTAAGTCTTGGAATGTTACTTCCCATGATTAATATGTCATCAACATATAGGACTAGGAATACTACATCACTCCCACTAGCTTTGCGATATACACATGGCTCATCACGATTCTTAATAAATCCAAACTTTTTGATTTCTTCGTCAAATCTTTTATTCCATTAACGTGATGCTTGCTTCAAACTATAAATGGACCTTTGAAGTTTGCACACATGTCCTGGATTCTCAGGATCAACATACCCTTCTGGTTGCTGCATATAGATGTCTTCATCTAAGCGACCATTCAAGAAGGCAGTTTTAACATCCATTTGCCATATCTCATAGTCATAGTATGATGCTATATCTATGAGAATCCTAATAGCTCTTAAGTCTGCTACAAGATAAAATGTCTCCTCATAGTCTACGCCAAAAGTTTGTGTAAAACCTTTAGCTACTAAACGAGCTTTATAGGATTGTATTTTTCCGTCCATTTCGTTTTTCTTCTTGTATATCCACTTATGTCTCACTACTTTAGCATTCGGTGGTGGTTCTACAAGAATCTAAACATCATTTACTTTCATGGATTTCATTTTCTCATCCATAGCAACCATCCACTTATCCTTCTCAGGATCAAGTATGGCGGATTTATAATTAGCAGGTTCACCAAGATCCCCTAACTCATCATCATCCTCTATGTTAAGACATATATTGCTACTTGCGTTTTTAATCCTTTTGGATCTATGCAGAGGAACTAATTCCGGTGGAACTGCCAGACTTTCTGGTTCTATAGGAATTATATCGCTAGTGTTTTCAGAAGGTTATGTATCTATATGACTCTCCTCTAGATCATAATTTCTCCCACTGAATTCTTGATTTACAAGATCAGATTCAAGGAAGTCTCCATACCTAGCAACAATCACTTTGTTCTCATGTGGATAATAAAAGTAGTAACCCATAGTTTCCTTAGGGTATCCTACAAAGATACATTTTACATATCGTTGTTGGAGTTTGTCACTCGAGACACGTTTCACATACGCCTCGCAACCCCAGACCTTTATATAAGACCAATATGGCTTCTTGTCATGCCATAGTTCATATGGTGTCTTATCGACCTTCTTTGTGGGAACCATATTTAAAATGCGAACAACATATTCTAAAGCATAATCCCAAAAGGATAAAGGTAAAGTTGTAAGATTAAACATAGATCGCACCATATCCAATAATGTACGATTTCTCCTTTCGGATACACCATTTTATTTTGGAGTATGGGGAGAAGTAAGATGCTGGACAATTCCATTCTCACTTAGATAATCTATAAACTCTTGACTTAAATATTCACCACCTCTATCAGAATGAAGAGCTTTAATCTTCTTCCCTAATTGTAGTTTTACTTCTGCTTTAAACACTTTGAATGTTTCAAATACCTCATGTTTATGCTTAAGTAAATAAACATAACCATAACGGCTATAATCATCCGTAAATGTTAAGAAGTAGCTAGCACCTTTCCTTGACGTATGTCTAAGTGGTCCACACACATCAGTATGTATAAGTCCAAGTAGATCAGTAGCTCTTTCAATATTGCTATTAAATGGTTTCTTGGTTATCTTTCCAGAGATACAAGACTCACATTTATCAAATGATTCATCATTAATACTTACCAAAAGACCTTCACGTTGAAGCTTTTGTATACGAATCTTTTTAATATGGGCAAGTCTACAATGCCAAAGATAATAAGAGTTCTTGTCAAACTTTCTCTTCTTACTCATGCTAAATACAAATTTATTGTTCTTGGATTCATTATCATGCATGTCTATTTCAAATACACCATTCACAGAAATTGCATTAAAATAGAAAATACCATTTTTCCAAACAGAAATTCCATTATTATCAATCGTGTGAACGAATCCATTTTTAACCAAACAAGAAAAGGAAATAACACCCCTAAGAATTGTAGGTGCATAATGAGTAATGAAAATCATTTAAACTCAGTACTAAACCCGAAGGTAAAAATAGATTAAATGTTCCTATAGCTTCAACCACTGCTTGTGCGTCATTGCCCACTTGCATAAATTGTTCCCCATAGGAAAGCTTCCTTTCCAGATTAAATCCCTGCAGCGTATTACAAATGTTAATACCGCATCCCGTATCATATACCCAGGAATTTAATTTGTATGTTAAATTGAACAATTTAATCATAAATAAAGTACCTGAAGCTGCAACACTATGCTCATACTTCTTCTTTATTTCTCACAATTCTTTGAGGTAAAGAGGGCAATTCCTCTTCCAGTGACCACTTGCCTTGCAATGGTGACAAGTCTCATCCTTTTGAGATTGAATCTTCTTGACAAAGTTCTGCTTAGGTTTCGAATAAGTCGCAACTTGTTTGCCCTTATTACCCTTGCCTTTGCCTTTCTTCTTATTCGCTTGTGGTTTTGGCTTACTCACTCTACCCTTTTGTATGGTTAGTACAAAAGGCGTAGCGGTAGACGCCTTGTCTTTCAACCCCTTTTCATAGTCAATTAGCATTGCATGCAAATCATTAACTGTCTTCCCCGTGCAATGCATATTATAGTTTCTAACGAAATCATTGAAGTCCTTGTTAAGGGACCTATTGATCTTGTTGATAGCCATATTATGATCATAGGGTTGTCTTAGTGCAATGAGTTGTTCCATATAACCCCTCATCTCTAAGTAATGGGCACTTACATACTTTCCTGGAGCTTGCTTGCAGCTATCCAAAGCATCTACCAAGTGGTAGATCTCCACAGCTTGCGGCTTCTCGAACATAGCCTTGATCTCATCAAGCATTTGCTTAGGTGAAAATAGCTCATACTTCTGTTGAAGTGGAGGAGCCATTTTTCCTAGCATTAAGCAAGCCACCTCCGAGTGCTTCTTAACATTAGCAGCGTGTTCAAGCCTTTGCACATCAGATGCTCCTTCAGCAAGATCCTCCGGATATGGAGTAGTCAAGATATCGATAGTACCCGCTGATCTCAAGACAATTCTTAGCGAGCGGTACCAATCATTAAAGTTTGGGTCAGTAAGTTCGGGTCGTTCAAAGAATGCCTTGAACGCAAAACTTATAGTGTTATTGGTGGGTTGAGCCATTTCTATAGAAATAAGTTCAAATATTACTATTTTCGATAACAAAATACTTTCAAGAAAATAAAATTACCCTGGTATAAAACCATATTATTTTCCTTGAATTCTAGAACTATATTGACATAAATCCATTACATCAGTTGATCTGCTGGTAATGAATGTACTCAACATAGCGACTTGCCGAACAATTCAATTGACAAACAATTTTCAATTTCTAGATATTTAAGGGATTTACATTGCCAAAAAAACGTTTTGCATTGTAAACATGTTTCATCCCTTCTGAATGCATTAAGTATCCAGATCTCACTGAGTAACTTAATTAAGTCGTCTAATCTGAGTAACGTAAAACCATCATACGAATTCTCATTCTACAAAAGGTTTTCTCTCCATCACAACATCATCAAAAAAACTCATTTGATGACGAAGTAATTTTAAGTGTTCGTCAATTAGGAGCATTCGACTTAAATTTTAAGGGTATAAATTTTGATGTTAAAATCAATGTATGGAGAAGCATGCGTACAATCTCCATAGCATAAGTTTAATAAAACATTTAGTAGACTTTTTCACAAAATTAAATTTCTACATAAATTATGTTAAGGTATTGGTTAAACCAATTAAAGCATTTACCCACAACTATTCACAACGTACTTTTGCTAGAACTCGGCTACGCAGAAAGCAACGTGCATGAATACTTGGAGGGGTGACCTCGTCATGCAAATTATAAGGGATGCATCTAATTAACTGGTAAGTGGGTAGGAGGGATCAGCTCCTTGTGAAGGATGCAAGGCACACACCACATTCACCATGAAATCCTGACTGAAACATGTAACTAAGATGCACCCATACGCCCCACATGATAATATAATAATATAATAGCCAAATAACTAAAAAAGGACGCCACGAGCTATCACTCCGTCATGGTGAAGTCATAACACTAGTGCCTCTAGTGTTATGGTTATGGTACCTTCATAACTAGGTGAAACTGGTCATGCATGTATATGGCTAAGGTAACTAATAAAACATAAGCGTTTAATCTGTAACTACTAGGAAAACAGTTGGCTGCATACGAGAAATCCTAATAAGGAAGAGATTATCCTTACTGAAGGACGGGAAATCCGTACCTTATGTCCAGTGAACGAAGAAGACGAACGGAAGGAAGTCCTACTTCGATCTCACTTATGCTACATAAATAGTATACGTGTATAAGTATTCTGATTACTGATTACGTAACTGATTTTATATCGTGTCTTAGCTTGATTTATATGTTCATGACTTGTTTTACTGATTTTAATGTTATGTTGTGTTTATCGTGTATTTTGTATGTTCTGATTAAGTATTACTTGTATTTCTTGTATTATTATACTTGTTGTGTAATAATAAGTAACTTCCTAAAAATAGCAGGTTTCCTAAAATAGAAAGTTTCCAAAAATAGATTAACTTCTTAAAATAGATAAGTTTCTAAAAATAGAAAGTTTCCGAAAATAGTAAGTTTCATGAAATAGAAAGTTTCTATATTTAGAAATAAACTAAAATAATAAACTAATAATATAAGCTTAGTTTTACTGATTAAATATACTAAGTCATGTGATTAATAATATAGTTTATTAATTATAACATGTTAATTAGATAAACTATAGGTTATAAGATTTAATTAAATATAAGCATGATTTAATTAAATTAAAGTGTATAAAATACTTAGGTTAAACATGTATTAATATTTATATTAATATAACCTAAGTCATGATTATTAATTAATTATATGCCATGTTTCATAATTAATTAATATTATAGTGTAAAATAAATAATTAAATACTTAGGTTAAAAACATGTATTATTTATAATAATAATTAACCTAAGTCCATGTTTTAATTAAACTAATTATATACCATGCCAAATTAATTTAATTAACTTGTAAAATTATATACTTGTAAAATTAGTTAAACTTGTAAAAATAATCATGAACCGAACCCGTGTATTATAATTTTAAACATGACGTGAACCGGACCCGGAACCCCATGAACCGGACCAAATTAATTTAGTGATTCTTGTATAACTAAGGTTTAAATAACATAACCTATTTGACGAGATTAAATCAATATTAATTAGACTGAATAAAATTAATATTGCATGATTAATTTAATACCCTAATTAAATTAATTAAAATGACTTGAAAAATGATACACCAAACATCCCTTTTAAAATCCTAAAACTGCCACCCAAACACCCTGACCAAAACCAACAGCCAAACACCCCCCTGTGTTGCTGCTGGCTGCGCAGCAGCCACTGGCAGTTGCCAGTTCCCCCTGCTACGTCAAGGACTCTCGGTTCCCACTGCCTAAGCAACACGCAACCCCTACTGCTACCACTGCTACACCAAACGCACCCCCGTGGCTGCTGGCTTGTGACTGACACCACCAAACAGCCAGCGGCTGTTAAGAAAATCCCATCGAGACCCTATATGGTCTCGGTTTTCGTGTCCAAAACCAAACCAACCCGATTCACATCGTGTAATTACTTGTTTTAAATGCTTAATTCGTATGCGTTCTTGGATCTTATTTAATTTATCAAATCAAAAGAAAAGAAATTAAAAGATTTAGTTTAGGAGATACTGTGACGCGTAGTAATTAAGAACACGAACATAGCTAAACCCGAATCAAGATCAACCAATTCCTTTTCTTGTTTTCTTCTTAAAATCCGGCGGCGAAAGAAACATGGTGGCTAAGGCTTTTGTTGTTTGTAAAAATAAATGTGTTATGTTTTTCCTGTGTTTCTCCTTTTCCCTAATTTATTCAAAATCAAATGGGCTGGTCCTTTTCCTTCTCTTGTCTGCGGCTACATAGGGCCCACAAGGGCTTACCGGGCCTTGTTTACGTTTCATTAATTTACGTGTTCCCTCGTTAATATATTCGTGTTAGTTCGTTGTTAAATGTTCGTTTTATAAATAAATACTTGTACGTAACGATGTTAATCATATAATATTAATTAATTACATAATTACGTGTTCGTGATTTTAACGTTCATGATTTCATGTTCGTGATTATAATTATTATTGTTAATAATTATCGTGTACTATCACGTACTTAATACTTATCGTGTAATAACACGTACGTAACTTCTGTAATTAATAGTCGTGACACATGTTCAATGTATAAAAGGAAAGTTTAAATCTTGTACGTACGATTATTAGTGTACTGTTCATGGTAAAAGCATGCAGGTTTTACAACTCTTCCCCTAAAAAGAATAATTCGTCCCCGAATTATAGATAAAGTAAACTGAAAGAGAAACCTAACCGAATCAAAACGGGAAAGATATGCAAGATAAAAGGACATGAAGGTGACATGCTAGAAGGAACGTGTAACGTGACATGGCTAAAAAAAGGACATGGAACGTGACGTGACTGAAGAATCTTATTGAATTATGGAAGGATTAGAGGAAAAAATCCGGATGGACTTGTCCGTTTCCAAGTGGCTTCCCTCTCGGAACGGTTCCTCCACAAGATCTTGACACAAATGATAAATCTTGGTCCTCCTGACCTTGACTTGAAAACACGAAGAGTTCATGGTTATCAACGTAAGATAGATCCCCTGAATTTGATCGAGGGAATAAGAATTAACGTGCAAGGGTAACTGAAACGTTATAATGCGAAATAACCCAAACTAACTGATAATAGTACTGTCTTAGCAATGATACGCGAGACATACTGAAATGTAGTACGTGAAAAATTGTGAACGTGGTACGTGAACACTTTTGAACGTGATACCTAGAGATATGGTGAGTGTAGTATGAGCAAACATATCATGATCAATGATACGTGTAACATATCGTGAACGTGATATGAGGAACGTGGAATGAACATGACAAGTGAAACATATCGTGAACATGGAATACGGCGGTGGTAACGCCAAATGCTATGAGGAGAGACGTGGAATGTGACGTGAAACGTCTATCTGAGGATAGAGAGTTATACTAAACTTGAGTATGGTCTCTCAAGTTCTTGCAAAACTTCCCAGAATGAAAAATGGACGTAACATCGTAAGCCAGGATACGATCATGAACGTGAATAGTGTCATGAGCGTGAGTGCGAAAGTAAGTCATAAAATTGGAACAAGAACGTGAACGTAAATAAGGAGCACAAATGCGAACCTTTGTCTGACCTAATAGCTGAGGGATCAGTAAGTGATCAGATGAGCCTTGGCTAGAACATGTCCGATCAATCTGTTGGTTCTGAAATCCTTGCGGATGTAAGGATTATGCAGACCCGATCAACTGTTGGCAATAACCCAGATAGCATCATGCTTCTTCTGAGTTTGCTATAATCTGCTAACCAAAATCCATGGAGATCTTGTCCCATTTCTGTTCCTAATTTCTGATGATGGAAAAACATCCTAGTCTGTTGGTTTTCTATCTTAGCCTATTGGTATGTCAGCTACTTAGATATGAACGTAACTGTATCTTGCTTCGTATAAACTTGATACATAGAAGTTTGCGAAACTTCGAGTCTCCGAAATTAGATTTTTCTTAGCGTAGGATTTTCTTGGAACACCTAACGTAGTGTAGGGTTCTCACCTTTACGCATAAGCTGAGTCATGGCAAGATTAACCGTGAGAATCCATGCAATTCAGCATGTCACTGTAATCAACCAGAATTTATATTGGAAATTTCAGGGTGAAATTTCTCTTGTCGTAGAAGTTGCAACATAGTGCAAAAATGGTCTTCCTGCTCTTCTCTAGACTTAGAGAAAATCAGGTTACCCTTGATGAAAACACTGATGAATTTGTTTACAAGTTCATGGAAACTCAATTTATTAAGTCCATAATGCTGTTGGGGCATTTATGAGACTAATACAAAATCATGAATCTAGCATGACCGAGTCGTGCACGAATAGCAGTCATGGAAATGACCTGCTCTTTCACTCGTCACTGTTGGCAGCATGATCATGAATCCGATCTTGGAAAGTGTTTAACACCCTAAAGTCGATTGGACATGTTGTCAATACGTGGAGGAGAATAACGGTTATGAGTGGTGATTTGTTTAAATCGACGGTAGTTGACACATAATCTCATGTTACCGTCCTTCTCCTTGAAGGTTCTTCTGGAATTTATGGGAAGATTTTGGAATAATCCCATGGTTATGCGTAAAAGGACTTCATTGGTCGTGTCTTAACTGACAGCTAGAAAATTTTAGCAGTCATAGCTAACAACGTACGTGCTTGTAAAGCATAGATAATTTGTACAGATTTTCCTGATGGAAAATCATGCTGAATGTATTCAGGAGCCTGAACATTACTGTACAAAATCATGAATCATAACAGGGTATGCTGTTCGTAGTCCATAATTAGGATTAAATTCAACTCGTGTCTGTCCGAGGTAATGCGTTAGCAGCTTGGATCTCATCATTAGGCTGAAGGAAAACCTTCGTATACAAGGGGAATACGAATGGCGTCCTTTATGGTCATGAATATATATGAAATATGGGTGCAAGAAACGAAAGTGTCATCGAGAAAACGTGACAGATCTCACTGATACGCCGGTGATGGTACTGAAATTCTTGTGGCCTGATTAAAACATGGCATAACAAAATGGATATACCCTTTGGAGGGTACCCTGAATTTCTTAGGGATGTTCCAGAATTAGACGTGAGTCATGTGTCTTGACTCGTGTCTTGGAAATATAAGCATGACATATGTCTTGACTGGTGTCTTGACATGTGTTTTCGGAAAGTATACATGAGACATGTGTCTTGACTGATGTCTTGACATGTGTCTCGAGGTGGGAAACAAATAGAACTACAAATATTAGGTTATTATGCCAGCATTAGCGGATCGGTTGGACTACTGATCCTTTGTATTTCTGATCACGTCCGGGGACGGAACTTTTGTTACGATTGCTAGGATAGTTGCTGTCACAGTAGTGGTTACTATCGTCTTGTCTGTCAGTTCCATGACAGTCATTCTCATAACGATGATTCATGTAACTATTCAGCTGAGTGGCCGACTGGTACCGGTTTTCACTCATATGACTGAAACGACAACTGAATGACGTGTGACATGTAACTAAGAATTAGGGACAATGATTGATGGAAATCGTTTGGTGGTGAAGCATCTTCTCGTCCGATCGCTTTGATCTAACGCCTTTGTCATCGTATTGTAAGATCTCCAGGTTGTGAACAGCATCAGCATCTCGTAGCGTCTCTAAAATTCGCAGCATCAACCCTTAGTAACATCTCCAAGCTATGAGCGGAATCAGCAATTTGTAAAGTATCAGCAAGTGGAATACGCACATGGGATACGGTACATGAAGTACACATGGAATGCGCATGAAATGATCGGTATAGGGTCGATCACCTGACATGATTTTAAAGGAAAATAATTGGTTAAACGGTTAGAAAGACCATCATGATAACCTGGCAATGCCAGTATATACCTCATTCTGGTTGCATAGAGAAACGTTAACGTGTGGTTAAATGAATTTCAACGATGATTTTCCTGAAAGCATGATTAATGAAAACCAACCATGACTATCATGAAAGCAAGATTTAAATGAATTCCAACAGTGTCTTGCATGAAAGCATAAACAACAAAAGAGACGTAAAACGTAATCAATCATGAAGACGAAATCATCATGAAGAAACATGAACCAACTTAACATGAAGGAGTATATAACATAATCAGCATGAAACTGAAGTTAACCATGACAGTATGAAAACATACTTGACATAAAACATAGTAACTTATGAGGGGACATCAAAAAAAATTTTGTGCCAATAAATCATGAGAAAATTTTTATGCATGAAAACAGTGCGTGAATGCATGATGCAGTTTATAAAAACCTTTATATGCGCGAGGGTAAACTCCTATGGTCACTTTACCCAAAACAAAATACATGGCGAGGGGACGCCTATGGGTCGGTCCCAAAGTTAAAAGTTTCGATAAAAACACATGCGGCTAAATAGGGCCAGTCATGTACCAACTGTTACTTAGTCATAAACCTGCGACAATGATACATGAAATAAATAAATGAAACTCAACTGTCAAAACTTAATAGAAAATTTTTATGTGACCAATTATGAACTACTAGGGTTCAGTTCACATTAATCATAGTTCACAAGGAACATCGTGCATGAAACAATGATACGTAACTAAGTATGGATGACGGATGTTCAGTCCATATTAGTAAAAGCGATACTGATGAAAACATCATGGTAAAACAACAAGGTGCTGAAACATCATGGTTAAAACAACAAGGTGCTGAAAACATAAATACATGGAATAACAAGCGTTGGCTTAGGAAGCTCCTGATGACTACCCACTAGTCGCAGGTCAAGTTTTAGAGCCTACAGGTCGAAGCCTTGGCTCTGATACCATAATTGTAACACCCCACTTTGATAAGTAGACCGTTACGCGTAATTATGACATGTCATCAAAGCATACAAGGTAATATGTAGTAAAACATACATGACCATAAGGAAAACCAAAATCAAACATTGGTTCCCAAACATAAGTCCAAAACATAAATAAAGTAAATTAACTAGGAAAGACTAGACAAGCATAAGTATATGGCAAAAAAAGAGAAGAAGTCTGTGGCAACTTCCATCCTATGCACTTCCTCTAAATGCTCGAGTCCGTCCTTGGGTACCTACCATTTTGGGACATGGAAAGGAAATTAACGACTGAGCATAACGCTCAGTGCACGGATATACGACATAGTATGAATGGATGAAACATAAATAAGACTAATAGCAGCGGAAATGTATAAGTCCTGGAAAACCTAGTTGTTTGTCATGTTAACTGGTTTTAGTTCTGAAAACATAGCTTATGTTACTTATGAAAATCTGTATTAGTTAATGTACCAAAAGCCAATATAGGTCATGAGGTCAACAACGTGCATGAATACTTGGAGGGTGACCTTGATGAGACTGCTTTTATACATAGTCTCATCGTCCAAAACGGGCTTTAAATGCATTAAATATCATAAAAATGGCCAAAAGTATGCTTGTGTTTGTTACTTGAGTATTTTAGGTACGGATATTGAGAAAATGACAAAAGATCACAAGAAACATGTAAAAACGAACACGGGAAACGAAGTCGCACAATGAACCAAGCCCTAATGAAGATTTTCCAAGAAAAACCCTTGAAGAATTGAAGATTATGCAAGAAGGGTCCTCCAATATTGAAGAATGACACTTTAAACCCTTGTTTATTCATAATTACAAGTTTGGTCCTTAAAGTTTGTCAAATTTACAAAAAGGGCCCTCCACTTTGAAGAATTGGCAAGAATGGTCCCTCAACAATGAAGACTTGCCAATATTAGTCCTCCAAAAAGTCAAGCATACAAGTCAAGACCATAATCTATGAAGAAAATGCCAAAACAGCCCTTCAAGAATCAAGAATTGGCAAGAAAAACTTGTATAACAAAGGAATCTGGTTTTAAGCTTAATAAACCATGAATTAAAGAAACAAGAGAAATGGAGGACTGAAATGGGCAGACAACAAAACTTACATAGACCAGTGGTGGGGTGACACGTGCCTAACTCACTCTCTCCACCAATGGGAACTCTCCCATTTGCCACCTCACACTCCACTAAAAACCGGTTATAACTAATCCTTATTAGTTTAATCTTTGGCGCCTAAAAACTCATTTAAACCCAAAATCAGATTAAACTAAACACTATTTGCTCAAGAACACGAATTGGGGATTATTGATTAAGCTAGAATTAAACCTCCATCACCTCCAGAATATTGATTAAGGGTCTCCTAACCTTAACCCAACTCCTAAATTGGACACCTCATCACCTCACAACCCCACACAAGATTCCCCTGCTACACTTGGGAAGAAACTGCCAAAACTTTGCCAGCCATCCAACGCCCAAGATTTCTGCTTATATTCTAAGCTTATTTGAAACCTTTGGATGCAATTTCCACCTTGAAAACTCACACAAGAAGCCAAAATTCAGTCACATGTTCAAGCAGATTTCAAACCTTCAAAAGGCAAAATGGGGAGTTCACAACTAGGGTTTATACGTTTTTTATGCTTTCTAGATGAACATTGTAGCCTATATAAAGGCACTTAGGCTTTACATTTCAACTGCTCTTGATTTTTCCTTGTTCGCTTTTCTGTAAAGCCTTTATCATTTTGAATGAAAAGTGTTTGAATTTGTGAAGAAAAACTAAGTGCCAGTCTTTATATCTGCTTGTTATTGTTTAATGTTAACTAATCTTGAATCTCAAAACGTGTTTTCAAACCTTGTGCAAGAAATTGTACAAGAACTCAAAATTTGATATTTTGCTAAGTCTTGGTTTAAACCTTGGAATTCTTGGGCTATAAGTGGATCATAGCATCCTGATAAAGTGTTATCAAGGTATTGTGAGGCTTATAACTTGGGGATAATCAAGTGTGGGAACAAGGTTGCATTAATCAAATTTTATTTTCATTTGGTCACCTTTATGTTTTTGATAATCTTGCTTCTAACCTTGTTCAATCTTAGCAGCTTGTTTGTGGAAGCTTGTGCTTGTTCTTGCTAGCACATCAGCTCAAACATTCGTGGGTGTGGATGTACATCCATGAGGTTTGAACCCCTTTCTCAAAAATCTTTCAAAGTACTTGAAATTTGTGATTTTTAGTTCTGCTTGTGTTCTTGTTGAATTTGTGGCTTAATCTTGCTTGATATTGCATAATAAATCTGTTATTGTGTTTGATTGGGCTTGGGTAACATTGAAATACACTTATACTTGTTTAAATCTTGATTTGAAAAAGATAAAGGGTGTTTGGGTTAACCCGTTTAAGTGCATATCTTGTTATTGTGTTATTGGAAGTTGTTTGTTTGAGTTTGTATCTGCTATTCACTTGGTTTAGTGCTCACTGCTGCAAGTTATTGGACTTTAAACATCAAATCTAATATTGTGCTATAAAAACTTGATATCTGCTTGTTTTGACCTAAGAACTTGGTAACACTTAGTTTGTATGCATGCTTAGGGGTAACAAGTGATTAAACATAGTTTATATAACCTGATTAAGAGATTTGAGTGTTTGAATCTAGCCTTGTGGTCAAGTATATCAGCAAGTGTTCATAACTGCTTGTTAGGTGTTCATCAATAACCTTTGTATGCTTGAATCCTAATTTAGACCTTGAACCAGTGCATGAAACTTGTTAATTTATGTTCATTTGAATTAAATATAGCTTGTGTGTGCTTTTGGTGCAATTTGGTTGGCTGAATCTTGCTAAAACAGCTTATTAAGTTCATAACTGCTAGTGTTCAAGTCTGTGTCTGATCTAGTGCTTAATTGAATTAACTGTATCATTTGGCTGATTGGAAGTGTGATTTCTTTGTTGTTCTTGACTCCTTATGATCCACTGATTACAAGGGTGCCTTGTTTGTAACTTGAATCCAACAAAAAGCCACAAAAGACAAAAAGACAAAAAGGTCTGTTGGGAATAAAATGTAGCCAATACACTTAGACGCTGACAAGAGCAATCTGGACGCTGTTAAGAAGAAATCAAGCGTTGACAGGACAAGCGTTAACAAGAAGAAGTCAAGCATTGATAAAAAGAAGTCAAGCACTGATAGAAGACTTAGTTTACACATATTATGTTTCTAGTATGTTTCTTGTAAATATATGTTCAACAATATATTTTCTATGTTTATCTTTACCAAGAATAGCTGATACGTAGACTCTTGTACAAGGCTCCTTAATCTATAAAAGGAGGCCTTTAGGTTTTACTTTGGTACACGTTTTAACACTTTCATTGTACGCAAGTTCGATTTATCAATCAAAGTGAAAGTTTGGTTTACATTGTTTGTGTGTTCTTACTTAAGTATTAATTCCGCATAATACTTGAATTGTTACATATACAACAAAGTTTCTTTACGTGTTTAACTTGATTTAATCTCGTTTACACAAGCTAAATCGATCTAAGTTTGAGATCAACAAGTGGTATCAGAGTTTGTTGAGAAACTTTGATCTAAAGAACACAAAAACCCTAAATCGCCAAAAACCCTAATTTTCAAGAAACCCTAAAACTAAAACTCCATGTCTACTCCAGAGTTAAACTCCTCCTCCTCCTAAACCCCCAATATCAAGATTTCCATGCTAGACCCAGATAATTTTGAGCTGTGGAAGTTTAACTTTAAACAGTATCTTCAAATCCATGATCACACCCTATGGGAAATTATTGAATATGGAAACACATTCAATAAGGCTGCCAAGATTGCAGTTGCTATCTCGGTAAGATCAACTCCAGGCTCTTCAGAAGAGGATCGAAAAGAAAAACATGAAGATGGAAGAGCTGTCTCAGCTGAGGACGTTGGAAAGAGAAGGAATGACATGAAAACCCTAAGCATTCTCGAACTCTCTTTGGGACAAGCCAATCAACACAAATATAGAAGCTATGAGTCTACAAAAGATCTTTGGGCAGCCCTTGAAGTTGCTTATGGTGGTAATGGTGATACTGTACAAGAGAAAAAGAAGCAACTCTTGCATGAGTATGCTGTTTTTAAAGCTCAACCCAATGAAAAGCTAAGTGGAGTGACAAGCAGACTTCTTGACATTACAAGCAAGCTGTCCTTTATGGGAACAGTGCTTGGTGATGTTGATATCATCACCACTTTTCTTAAAAGTCTCGGTGATGCATGGAAGATTCAAGCAAGGTCTATAATTGCTAATAATACTCACAAAAGTTCTACTTTTGATGATGTTTACAATAAACTGAGGCTGGTAGAGAATGAAATTCTTTTGGATCAAGGAAGAAAGTCTACCAATGGAAATATGGCCTTCTTCTCACACAGTGAAGGTCATTTTGATCAAAGGGAGTCATACATGCACCCAGTTACTGGATCGCCTTGTATCAACGCTGGATCAAGCTTTGTCAACGCCCCACATTCAGACGCTGAGACATACAATGTTGACTTACCAAGAGTTAAGCCTGTTAGTATTGATCTAGATATTGTGTGTGCATACATTACTTCATTGCCCAATGGTTCAGTGATTACATATGAGGACCTTGAGCAAATTAGTGATGAGCATTTGGAGGAGATGGACATAAAGTGGAATATGGTTCTTGCAAGCATAAGGGCAAATAGATGGAATCGAAGATTTAAGAAGAAGATGACTTTTAATGCTAAAGACACTGCTGGATAAATCCAAGGTTGAGTGTTATAATTGTCATCGAATGGGAAACTTTATGAGAGAATGTAGATCTCCAAGAAGATCTGATGCTGGAAAACCCTCAAGCTAAATCATCAAGGCTCAAGATTTCAAAGCTATGGTTGCCATGCAAGACATTGATGGTGTTGGCTGGGATTGGAGCTATTTGGCTAAGGATGAGGAAGAAAACAAAGCTTTGGTTGTAGAAAAGGAAGAAGAAGAGCATGTTCACTATGCTCTCATGACACACTCTTCATCTTCATCAGACAATGAGGTATATGATGATGCATTTTGTAGTAAGGGTTGTCGTCTAAACACTAAAAAAATTAACAAAGAAGTTTTAAAATTGACAACAGATGTGGTTAACGAAAGATGCAAGTTATCTAACTATCAACTTGCTCTTACTCAAACTGAAAAGACTGTAGCTGAGTATAAGAAAATGGAGTTTGACCTAAAAGATCAAATCAATATTTTAACTCATGATTTAAATGCTAGTGTTGAGGTTAGAAACATCATGGAGAGAGCCAATGGTTCTTTACAGGCTAAGTTAGATGAGGCTATCAAAAACAAAGATAATGTAGATCTTAAAATTAAGAGATTTGATAAAGCTTCACAAACCCTAGAAAAATGTGTTAGTGAACAAAGGGATTCTAGGGATATGACTGAGATTAGGATGAAAGAGTATGCTGGTGTTCCACCACCTGCTGGGAACTTCTATGGTGTCCTTAGAAAGGACTTGTCTTGGACTGGTATACCAGAACTCCAAGAAGAAGAATTTATTCCTCCACCAAGAGTTCTAACACCAGTAGAGGAATACAAAGTTGACTGATTTGACCAATGGAAGAAAGCCAACCTTACCTTGTTTGTTAAGGTGGCCTGCTTAGTGACAGCCCAAATGAGTCTACACCCATAAAAGTGACAAACCCCACCACTGGCAAGACTGTTGACCTTGGCTTAAACGTTGATAGAAAACCTAGTGTTAAATATGCAGAAATGTATAGAAAACCTAGGTCACCAAAAAGCCAAGTTAGTGATAATGGGACAGGTTTCTTTTCTTCTAGACCTAGAGCTATGTCTAGAAAAGCCTGCTATTCTTGTGAAAGTTTTTCACATTTAGCGTATAAGTGTGTCAATGCTTCAAAGGTCAACGCTGATAGAAAGTCAAACACTGTCAAACCCAAATCTTTTGTCCAGCAAAGTCCACAAGTTATTAGACCAGACCCATTCTTTACTAAAGGGTCTAATACTTATGTACAAAGACCTTTTCAGAAGACCAATACATGGTCTAACAGACAATGGGTTCCTATAGCAAACCCTAGGTTCAACGCTCATAAGGGTTATTTCAGCGTTGACAAGAACAAATTAAACGCTGACAGGAACGTTGCCAGACCAAATAATGGAAAATATTTGCAACCAGAGAAAGGGGTCTAAAGCTTCTTTTAGATTGACATGGAGACCTAAGCAAGATCAAAACCCTAATTCAGATGGGATTTCTATGACCTGTAACAGATTTTATTATATTTCAAAGGTCATTACAAAACCAATTGGGGTAAACTGGGTGTTTAATCCAAAAAGGGATGAGCAAGGGGTTGTCATAAGGACTAAGTCTGTTCTTGTTAAACAACCAAATGAATCCAAGTATGCTCAGGCTTGGGTTCCCAAAGAAAACTAATTTGTTTTCTTTATGTGCAGGGCATTCAAAAGCAGGTTAATGACTATGGCTATTGGGATAGTGGATGCTCTAGGCACATGACGGGGAAGGAAGATTATCTGACAAATTTTATCCTCATTAAATATGGTGACAAAGTGTACTTTAGAGGTGGATATGGAACTATCATTGGCAAAGGCACTCTTCTCACCAACAATTTGTGGTTTGAAAACGTGTTTCTAGTAAAAGAACTTGACTATAATCTGTTTAGTGTATCACAAGTGTGTGATAACAAAAATAAGGTTCTTTTCACTGATACTGAATGCTTGGTGTTGAGCAAAGATTTTAAAATACCAGATGAGAAATTCATTGATTATAGAACACCTAGGCATAAGGACATTTATAATGTGAATCTTAATGGAATTAGGATGAATAATAATTTGTCATGTCTATATGCTAAGGCTTCAGTTGATGAGAGTAATCTTTGGCACAGAAGATTAGGGCACATTAATTTTAAGAATATAAATAGACTTGTGAGACATGGTTTAGTTGATGGTTTTCCTGAAAAGGCTTTTGACCATTCTTGTGTTGCATGCCTCAAAGGCAAACATCACAAGGTCTCATTTAAGTCTAAACCTGTGCATTCTAGTTCTAAACCTCTTCACTTACTGCATATGGACTTGTTTGGTCCAACTAATATAAAAAGCTTAAATGGTAAATCCTGCTGTTTTGTCATCACTGATGATTTTTCTAGATTTACTTGGACTTTCTTTTTAGCTTTGAAAAGTGACACTGCTGATACTTTGATTAACTTTATTACCCAAACTGAAAAGAAGTCTGGTAATGAGATTAAGATGCTTAGAAGTGGCAATGGTGGTGAGTTAAGAAATAAGTTATTAGATGACTTTTGTGCCAAGAAAGGGATTACTAGACAGTTTTGTGTAGCTAGAACCCCACAACAAAATGGGGTTGCTGAGAGAAAGAATAGAACCCTCATAAAAGCAGCAAGGACTATGTTGGTTGATGCTCACTTTCCCATTGCTTTTTGGGCTGAGGCTATGAATACAGCTTGTTATGTTCAGAATAGGGCATTAGTCAACAAGATTCATAACAAAACACCTTATGAGTTACTTTGGGGCAGGAAACCTAATATTGGTTTTCTTAAACCTTTTGGATGTCATTTAGTTGTGTTGGACACTAGTGATGCCTTAGGTAAGTTTAGTGCTAAAGGTGATGAAGGCTACTTCATGGGTTATTCTGTGTAGAGTAGAGGATATAGAGTTTACCTTAAGAAAGAAAAATGTATACTTGAAAAGGTACATGTTAGGTTTTTAGAAAGTAAACCTAGTGATCCTGAAAGTGGTCCAAATTTGTTATTTGAATTAGAACCTCTATCTAGGACATTGAATTATATGTCTTTTACCAATCCAAACATTGTGAAGGTGACTTCAAATGTTGTGGAAGAACCAGTTATTGATATTTCAGGTAAACAGGTTGATGAAGAGGTTGGATCACAAGCAGACAAATCAGCACCCATACTTAAGTATGTTACCATTCCCATATGGACAGATGCATTTGCTGCTGCTGCTGCTGGAAAGGAAAAAGGTGGTCCCCAAGTATCACCAGTTGAAAACATGCATGATCCTTCAGGCGCTGACAAAGGAAATTCTGGTGCTCACAAGACAAATTCAGGCGTTGATGGCTCAAATGTTGACAGCTTTAGCTCAGGCATTGACAGATCTTTTGACCATCTTTTCTCTTCCAATAATTTTGAACAAGGTGAACCTTCAAACAGCCATGGAGGGGTTCATTCAGATGATGATGGAAGAGAGTCTGAGGAGGATCTTGGTAATTTGGAAGATGAGATTGAGGACAACACAATTATTGAAGGAGGAGTGCTTACTTCTACAATCAAAAATCATCCTCCTTCTTTAATTATTGGTGATATGATGACTCCTGTGCAAACTAGAAGGTCTCATCAGAATCATGGAGGATTTATTGCCAATATTCACAAGAAGGTTGATACCCCTCTTGTTCAAGCATGTTTGTTTGCCTGTTTTCTGTCACAACAGGAACCCAAGAAGATTTTTGACGCTCTCAAAGAACCAAGTTGGGTGGAAGCAATGTAGGATGAGCTTCACCAATTTGCTATTCAGGATGTTTGGGAGTTGGTTGATTGTCCCAGACATGTCAGACCTATTAGGACAAGATGGGTTCTTAGGAACAAAAAGGATGAGAGAGACATTGTGGTCAGAAACAAGGCACGTTTAGTGGCACAAGGATATACACAAGAAGAAGGAATAGAATATGAGGAGGTCTTTGCACCTGTTGCAAGGATTGAGGCTATAAGGATTTTTCTAGCCTATGCTTCCTGCATGGGATTTATAGTCTATCAAATGGATGTGAAGAGTGCTTTTCTTTATGGCATAATTGCAGAGGAGGTTTATGTAATGCAGCCTCCTGGTTTTGAAGATTCTGAACATCCAGACAAGGTGTATAGAGTGAAGAAAGCTATGTATGGACTTCATCAAGCCCCAAGAGCATGGTATGGCACATTGTCCACCTATCTGGTGGAAAATGGATTCAAAAGGGGCACCATAGATCAGACCTTGTTTACAAAGAAGATTGGTAAGGATTTCTTAATTGTACAGGTCTATGTGGATGATATCATCTTTGGCTCTTCTAGTCCAAAGATGAGTGAAGATTTTTCAAAACTCATGACAGACAAGTTCAAGATGAGTGCAATGGGGGAGATGAACTTCCTTCTAGGGTTACAAGTACAACAGAAAGAAGATGGTATCTTCATCTCTCAAGATAAATATGTAGCAGAAATCTTGAAGAAGTTTGGCTTTTCTCCACATGAGAAACGGGCTAGTACTCCTATGGATAGCGAACACCCTTGGGAAAAGTTGGAGATGGAAAAGAGGTGGATGTCAGGCATTATAGGTCAACGATTGGTTCATTTATGTATCTCACAGCTTCAAGACCTGACATTATGTTTGTTGTGTGTGCATGTGCACGCCATCAAGTGACTCCCAAAGAGTGTCATCTTCATGCTGTCAAGAGGATTTTTAGGTACCTTAGGTGTTATCCAGACCTGGGATTATGGTATCTAAAAGATTCCCCATTGGAGCTTATTGCATATTTAGACAATGATTATGGTGGTGACAAATTTGATAGAAAATCCACAACTGGTGGATGCCAATTTCTTGGGAGTAGATTGATATCTTGGAAATGCAAGAAACAAATAGTGGTCGCCATTTCTATAATTGAAGCAGAGTATGTTGCTGCAGCTGCTTGTTGTGGACAAGTTTTATGGATTCAGAACCAGCTGTTGGATTATGGGTATAATTTCATGCATACCAAGATTTTTGTAGACAATAACAGTACTTTATGCATTACTAAAAATCTTGTACATCACTCTAAAACAAAACGCATAGAAATTAGACATCATTTTATAAGAGATTGCTTTGAAAAAGGTTTAATACAACCAGATAGGGTTGACACAGAAGAAAATGTGTCTGATTTATTAACTAAACCTTTTGATACTAAAAGATTTCAATACTTGGTAACAAGTATTGGAATGATCAATCTCACTTAATATATGTTTTGGGATCTTTTTGTAAAAGTATGTACAGGATATGCATTTGTTATTGGTCTTTATACACAATTAGATTTTCCACTTTATTTGTCTAACGCTGACAAAGGTTATTTTAACGCTGATAAGTGTTAACTTGACGTTGTCAGCAACATGTTAGTTTTGTGGTTTTTGATCTAATTATACAAGCGTTGTTAGCATTGTACAATTGGATGCCGAGTTGCTTATGGATTCTTGGAGCATTATTGGAGCATGTTTCAATTTATGGATGATGGTTGGAATATTTATATTCCTATCTTGACATAAATTTTTATTACATGCATATTATTTGGCAACTTATGTATCATAATTTAAGGGGAGGTTTAGAAACCTTTTAGGACTTTTTGGGTATTCATATAATACTCTTATCACAATTATAGATTGTGTTCACTTGTGAGTATGAATTAGTTTACTAACTCATGAGGCACTGTAGCATGCAAAGTTGATATACTATGTACGCTGCTAAGACCTTTTGGCCTAGAATTGGGAGTGGTCTGTTGGGAGACTTGGGTATGATTTATATTGGGCTTACCTGGGAAGTTACAAAGGATTTTATGAGATAACTACACTGTTAAGAACTTTGGTTAGCAAGGGACACTAGAGGACTGTTATGTCTATCTTGCATAAGCAAGTGTGCATGATTGGACAATGCTTGCCACCCTATAGTAATTTTCAGTTTATAGGTTATCTTCACTAGGATAAATCACTTTGTTAAGATCCTTTTTCATTTTTATTATTTTTATTTTTGGATGTTGACAGATTTCTTTCCAAACGTTGTTAGGACCAATTTAGACGTTGACATGGCTTTTTCCAACGTTGACAAGAATATAGCCGTTGGGCGTTGATGGGTTATTTTTTACCGTTGACACTCATTGGGTCCTACCCAGTTGTTATTTTTGACGAAAATTGGGGCCATAATTTTAGGAGTTGGTAACTTTTAATTAATAAACAAGATAAGTTATTTTCTTTTCAAGATTTTCATCATTATATTTTGAAAATAACTGCCTCGTTTTTGACCAATCACATGTGCCTACCTCTCATATATATATTTGTTTTTTCTTGTTTTTTTTGTTTTTTGTTTTTTTTACACAGGGTATTTTCATATTCTTGTCTAACAAATTTTTCTCCTATAATTCATCTTTCATAACCTTTCACACAACTTTCTACATCAATGGCTCCTAAGTTTAAACCGAGTGACTTGGTATTGGGATTCAGAAGTCAGCATAACATGGTTGCCTATTTGGAGGTTGATGATGCTCTGTTTCCTCAATATACTCAGATGGTGGCGTATTTGAATGCATCTCCTCTACGGTATGCACTTTCTCATGCTCCTCTTATCCATGTCACTCATATTAAATAGTTTTGGAACACTGTTAGTTCCTCAACGCTTAATAATGTGACTACATTAACTGTTATTGTCCATGGGCGTCCATGGGTGGTTACTGAAGCTTTGGTTCGCCAGGCTTTGCATCTTAATGATGCAGATGGTATAACCACTCTACCCATTGGTGAGATAGAACAGGGACTTCAATCTTTTGGTTATCCTTTCCTTGAAGAGGGTACTTTAAACAAATATAATAAACAGGAATTTCCCCCAGCTTGGAAGTACTTAATACATGTCATCCTTCAATGTTTAAGTCCCAAATATACTGTACATAATGAAATTAACAGGTCTATTGGTAGTGCCATTGTGTGTATTACGAATGGGCAAAAGTATAACTTTTCTAAACTGATTTTTGATGGCATGTGTAAAAACAAGGGTAGCAAGATGACTCTGGTTTACCCAAGATTTTTACAAATGATTTTTGATGAACAAAGGTACTGCAGCAGGGATCAAGATGATTTTTATGCGATCCTTGTGCAAAAGAAAGCTATTTTTAGTAAGATGAATTCAACCTCTCACAGAGACTTACCCCTTACCCAAGCACAACCTCAACCTGACCCACAACCACAACTTGACCCATTACCTGAACCATCACCTTCACCTCAACATATGGAACTTGACCAAGATCCCTTCACCGCTGAAACGTTAAATGTTGGCGTTGATACTTCAAATCCAAACGTTGACACCTTTCTACAACAGACTCAAACACCCCTTAACCTTCCAACTACTACCCAATCCACATCATCTTCTTCACCCCCAGGCTTTAAGATAGAAAAACACCAAAGGACCATTGGAGTGTTCTCCTATGGTGGTCCTAACCATGTTGCAGAGAGAACCATCACCACAAGTGTGGTTGGTGATATGGGTGGGGCTAGGACTATTGGTACTAGCTTAGATGCAGGCCAATCTAGTCCTAACATCATTAAGACCCCATCCATGCCCCCATGAATCTACTTTGGGAGGTCAAATACCCATTCTAGAGGAGGGCAGATTGGAACCATATATAATGTTGGAATTGACGGCTGTCTGACTTAGCTTGAAAAAGCAAAATGCAGACCTAGTACATACTGTCACTACACAAGGCCTTGAACTCAAGAAATTAAGGGAGAGGATTTTTCTTTTAGAAGGTGCTAACAATAGGCATGGTATGGAGGATTCTTCCAAAGGGGAGGATGAGCAGATACATGTGAGTGACAAATCACATGATGGAGAATCTTTGGGTGTGGCTGAAGCTCTTACAGATTTGAAGAAGCAACCAGGTTTTGATGTCTCTTTGGTTACTCCTACAAATTTGAATTTGTCCTTTACAGAAATGATGGAGCAGTTCACAAGAAGCGCTGACAAGAGTAAGGTGAGCGTTGACAAGCAAATTTTTGACGCTGACAAGCCAAGCGCTGACAAAAGTAAGTTGGGCGTTGACACACAGGTTTTGGACGTTGATAAACCTGCAGATATGGTTGATGTATTCCAGTCATCAGCTATCATCAAGGAAGTGTCTTCACAGGTACCATCATCATCTTTACCCATCATTGATACATTAGATAGGGGTAAAGGAATCATGGTAGAAACAAGAGTTCCCAAGGATGCAGCTCAAGTAAAATTTGATTCAATATTGGCTGCATAAATTATGGAACAAGAAAGGAAAAAGGTTGTTGAGTCACCATTTGTGGTTACTTCTGAGGAACAAGAAGGAAGTAATGATGAGAGCACAGATTCAAGTGTTATGATTATTGAAGAACCAGAAAGACTTGAATATGGTGATGTTTTGGCAAGGGAGAAACTTGCAGAGTTAAAAATGAAGGTAGATTATGATATGCCAGAAGTTGCCCAGATGTACTTTGCTTGGGAGAATAAGATCATGGAGAATCCAGATATGTCTTTATCAGATCAGATTTAGGGATTGGAGATTCTTCTAAGGATTCAAAAGGATTGCCAGGTAATCCTTAAGTATAAGGCCATCAAAGTTTTCTCACAGTCCAAGAGAGAAAGAAGGGAGCTTTATTATATGTTGCTTATATGTCATCAAGGAGGTTGGACTTTTCAGAAGTTGCAGGAATTGTCCTTTGATGAATTGGAATATAAGGCTTATCCTATTTGGGCAAGAGTGCAAGAGATGAACACTATCAGACTTCTTTCAGATAAAAGGAAAGAAGAACTTGCAGAGGAGATGGAGATTCAAAGGGATATGATTGTTCCAAGACCATTGAAGAAGGGAGTTCCAGTTGAGTTTCCTTCAAATTTGAATAGAGTGAATCCCAGTGAAGCTGTTATTAGAAAGAGTATTAAGCTATCACCCATGGAAGCTTCACATATGGTAAAAGTATTACCTCATGATTCCAAAAACCCTATCATTAGTTATGAAGAAGATGTAAGTAGGTTTTGGATGATTGGTAGATATGGGAAAGAGGTACATACTTTTACCACTCTTATGTCTTTGTTTGCAAGTTTGGATAGGGAAGACTTGGCAGACCTTTGGAGGTTACTGCTGGCCAAGTATGAGACTGAAGCACCTACTTCAGTCAATGGAATAAAGCTTTGGTCAACATTCAAGAGAATGTGTGCACCAGAAGAAGAAGATCTAGTTTGGAAGGATCTTGAGGATGATATCAGTGGACTTCAATGGCGTCTATATTCAGCAGCTGGTGTGTATCATTTGAGTTCTACAAAGTTTTCTGAGTATCTTCTTATGGATGTTGAGTATCCTATGTCCAAAGAAGTTTTGGAAAAGATGAAGACAACACAACTGGAAATTGACTACTCAAGTGATGTGGCCAAAGATTTGATTAGATATGTTTATTTCCAATTTGATAAGATTTGTAAGAATCCTCCTAGTTCTTAGTTTTTATTCAGAAACTTGATTACTAGAGTAGAGATCAAGTTTAGGGGAGCATTGTTGGGAATAAAATGTAGCCAATACACTTGGACGCTGACAAGAACAATCTGGATGTTGTTAAGAAGAAATCAAGCGTTGACAGGACAAGCGTTGACAGGAAGAAGTCAAGCGTTGATAAGAAGAAGTCAAGCACTGATAGAAGACTTAGTCTACACGTATTATGTTTCTAGTATGTTTCTAGTAAAGATATGTTCAACAATGTATTTTCTATGTTTATCTTTACCAAGAATAGCTGATACGTAGACTCTTGTACAAGAAGAAAATTGTTTCATCATCTTTTGCTTTAAAAGAAGAAAATTGGTCTATCATTTGATTTTTCTTTTTCTTCTTAGTAGCTTCATTTCCTCCAAATTTTTTCCCAATGGCTTCCCAAAGATCCTTAGCAGTCATATGCTTTCTAAATCTCAACTGATGTCTATCATGTAGCGCCAACAGCAAAGAGCTGTAAGCTCTGACATCATGTCTTCTTGCTTGGATCTCTTTGTCTGAAACAACAGCAAACTTGATTTTCTTAGCACTACCTTTAGATCTTTCACCATTTGCTTCTTTGTTCTTACCATCATCTCCTAATGCTATTGTTTTGGTGAATTGATCACCAAGCTCTATGACCTCCCATAGGGCATAGTGTTCCATCTTGAGATGCTGTTGAATTCTGAATTCCCATATTTTCAAAGTTTTCAGGATCCAATATTGGAAGTTTGAGTGCATTGTTATTTGAGGATGAAAGTGCGTCAGTAGACATGATTGGTAATAGATGGGAGGATTGTGTTGTTCTTTGTTTAATCAAAGTTTCTCAACAAGCTCTAATACCACTTGTTGATCCCAAACTCAGATCTTAAACCTTAGCTTGTTTAAGGGTTATAGTAGAAAGAAAGAATTCAAAATACTACAAGAGAAACTTTGCAATACACAAAGTAGCTAAACAAGATGCGGAAAGTAATATTTAGCACAAGAACAAATAGTAAACCAAACGTTAAGCTTTAATATATTGATAATATACGAATACCCAAAGATGGTATTAGAGTTTTACAACCTTAAAGCATGAAATGAAAATGAGAGGAAAAAGTATATAGAACACAAAACCTAATGAGTCTTTTTATAGCACAAGGACTCATGTACAAGATAATCACTAACAAACTAGGAAGGTATTATGGAGTAGTAACAGAAACGCGTCAATATCTCTTCCAAGTTTATCCATGCAGCAGGGGCATTGACTTCTAACAGTGGGAACTGATCCCATTGTCTTCATTGATCAGTAGGGGGAACTTACTCTAGCAGGGGGGATCTTTGATCAAACAACAGGGGGATCTTTGACTCATGCATTTATTCCCAACAGTCCAGGCGTATGGTTTCTTTTTATGTTTTTTAATTTTTGTATATTTTCAATTTTAGTACGTTTTTTCATTAATTTCGTATGTTTTTTAAAATTTCGTAATGTTTTTTTAAGTGTTACTATAATATGTATTTTTAATTATGAATGAAATGAATTGTTATTTAAATGAATAAAATACTTGTTTAGGGGTTTTATAAAGATTAAGATGTGAGTGGTGTTATTTAGAGGGGCCGGTACAGTGACTGGTGGGGTGGCTGACCACCACGACGCCAACCACTGTACTGTGGGTCGCTTTTGGCCTTCAAGTCGTAGTTGTCAGCCATCTTGCGGGCGACGACGCGAGGTACTGTACTGTGCCTCGCGTTGTGGGTATTCTCGCGTCGTCGGATTTTTTTAAGACACAACATTTATGTTAGGAAGGGTGTTTTGGTGTTATGATGGTTTTGGAGTTATGAAAAAAAGTGACGATGTGGCACCACTTTTACCAATGGCTCAAACCGTACCTAGCCCTCTTAGTGTTATGGTAAGAGAGGTGGTGTTATTGTTGGTGTTATTATGTTGACGTGATGAACCTTTTTGTTGTACCGTGTTATGGCGCTTGATGCTCTTATAGATAAATATTTATGTCAAATTTAGTAAAGACATTTAGTGTTCAAAATTCGTACTAGTGTTAAATCACATACGTCATGCAGATTTCGAATACGTAAAAAGAACAAAAAAACGTTTGCCGAAGCTTTATAAAAAATGTCGGTCCGTTGGAAAATAATAAAATGTCTACCGTGAAGGTATAATTTGTTTTTCTTGACTATTAACGGTTTATGCAACTAAAAAAAATATGTGCAATTAATTTAATTTCAAATGGTCTTTCTCACGAACGGAGCCACCTTATAACAACATTTTGCAAATTGTGTGAGTAGTTTGCTTCAAAGATATGAAACTTGAACATATAAAATGAATTTGATAAAATTCTCGTACAAATTCTGCTTTTAGATTTGTTTGTGTTAACATTCTTTCATAATAATACCTATCGTAATTTTTATGGCTTTCGATACATTTTAAGTTTTTCCCCTTAGGCTACTTTTATTCACAAACCAGACCAACCGGTTGTAGTGAAAATATTAATATAAAACTAAAGATTCCCAATAACAAACAACCTAAAGCTACGAATTGTTCATACTGTGACCCTGAGATTCAACCTCCAACCCCTCTCTCCTTCTCTTATTGGATGAGATTGAAAAAGTTCATTATAAAAATATTATCTTTTTTGTTTTTATTATTCTCAACCGGTTGGTTGAGTTTGCTAATAAGAATGGTCTTATAACTAACAATGGTTGTCTTTTTTCGGCCCACCTTAACACTAAATCTTACCTCCGTCACTCTCTCCTCTTATAAGGCCATCCACAACCCATACAGTTAGCATACGTACAATAGAAAAATAAAGTGACTTGTCATACGCATCATGCATAGTCAAATGCCACCTAACCAATATGTATATTCGACATACTTCTCTGCAGGGACGAAACCAAGTTCTAATATAATTGGGTGCACAAATGTTTTTAACTATTGTATAACATAATTAATAAGTAAATTGAAACAAAGATTAGAAACACATTTTCATGAACCGGGTGCATTTTAAATTCATTTAGAAAAAATCGATGTTTTTAAAAAAATTAACACTAAATCGAAAAAATTCATAAGTGTCCCAAGCACCCACCAGACACCCTGACTCCGTCCTTGCTTGTCTGCACACACGCATAATAACCCTATGATGTGGGTCAGCTTGTTCTTTTCTTATATTTCTATTCATTTGAACTTCATATGGTTTATGGACTGTGGGTTATCTAGGCAAGAAAGTGCAATCCCTCTATTAAACTAAATGCATTGGAATCTATTACTGTATAAACAAGCGGTTGTGATTTTTGTTTTCGTATGTTAGAAACTTTTTTTATATATAAATGGTCTCTCCAGATTTACTCTATTCCCAAAATCATTCAATGGTTTAAGCGGATTAAAGCCTGTTAATATACTTTCAGTTTCACGAGCCAGTGATCTATGTGGGGGGCATAACAGGCTGGGTTCCCAAAATTTGTACCTTTTCATCCTTAATCAACCTCATTGTATAGCTCGATCGAGCTCGACTTGAGTTTTAGTAGTTGAGTTGAGCTCGAGCTTGACGAAACTCGGCTAGTTTAGAATATAGACCCTACTGAATCCTACTTGAAACCCATTTTACTTATACCAGCACTATAAGAAAAAGGTCTTTTAATGACACAAGTGTCAAAAAATGTCCAAAAAAGTGTCACTGAAGCACTTTTTTTTCACCTACACTTAAAACAAGTGTGGGCTAAAATCCTGTTGGTAAAAGTATATAGTGACACCCTTTTCTAACACTTAATACCAAGGTTCTAAAAGGCGCGCCTTTGCGGCGCCAAGGCGGGGCAAATGCGTGAGGCGTGGCCTCCACGTTAAGAAATAGACATTGGCGTCGCCGCTAGGCGTGGCCTGGGATAAGGTGGGAAAAGGCGAGCAAAAGCGGGAAAAGGCGCGAGTTTTTTTGAAAGGCTTTGAAAATTTTCAAATATTTAGGATTTTTACTTGAGTTTACTAATATTTCAATTTTAGTTAGGATTTATAAATGTTTATAACTCGTATAATTATAAATATGATATAAAACTAAAAATTTATAATATATTGTCGCTTTAAGTCACGCCTTAAAAACGCCGCGCCGCTACGCCTTACGCAAAAGCTCAAGGCTTGGACTCGCCGCCACGCCGCGCCTCACGCTATCTGGAACCTTGCTTAATACTGCGAGGACAAGTATAAACTATTTCTGACACACACAGTCTGTCACTATAGATGTATGACCTGCTTTAAAAATAATATAAAAATGCAATAGAAATTCTACTATAATTGACACATAATACTAATACAATTAATAACAAAAGAATCAAAATTTAAAAATATATTTATTATTTCAACCACATCTCGATATAAAGTATTTTCCAAACAACAAACAAGAAACAAACTTTATGAAGTGTCATGTTAGTATTGCGCTTGTAAATTACTAGGCATGCTCGAGCTTCACATTTGTCACGTCACTTGCTTGGTTCCTGTAAACATGCACGTTCAAAAATCATGTGAGTAAGATTTTTATCATCATGGATCAAAAACAATTACGGGGTCAAAAAAATACAATAACACGGCACTTTAGTGAAAGACAATAACTTAAATTCACTTTAACCATTTATAAGTTGACTAACTTCAGCATCTTAATTTCATAAACAATTTAAGGCTTTAGTTAGAAGTTTTTTTGCATACCGATGTAGTGGCAAATGTAAGCAGTCACAAGAACAGGGAAAACCGTGAACAAATTAAAGGCTGATGTGAAATGGACGATATCAGGAAACAAATTAGGCATCATGATACTTCCAATTAACAATTTAAAGCTTGTAATTCCTACAGTGATCACAAGAAACACGACCGCAAGTTCTACTGATAAAGCAGATGTGTAGCTCAGAGAATCTGGACGCGCATGAAAAAATACTTGGGATAATTTAAGTAAGGTCAATAAAAGTTGTTCAATATATTGGCAACGACTTAAATATTATGAGCCACAGATAAAGCTCATAGACTAGTCTTTCGAGGAGTTCATATGTCATATGTGGTTGAATCAAAGATTCCAGATCAGTTGCAACGAACTGATTATTGGATAGAGTAAATTAATTATTCTTGCTTCTTTAAAACCTATATTGATAGGCCCTTAAACTCGTAGTCTCATTTCATGGGGTGCCTCAAATTTTTAACTATGAATATCCTTTTTGGTCATTTTGTTCCGTAACAGAATCGAAATTTGTCAAATACGATACTATCACGTATATCCTATTTTGTTACTGGCAATTATCTAATTTTGATATCAGAGACTAACAAAAGGCACATCCAAGCAACCCCTCAAACAAGAGTGGCTCTCATGATGAAAAATCAGAAGAAAACTCGGGATAAATTAAGTGCAAGTACATCTTTCTTGTAATGTCTATATTATAATCCTATAAATTATATTATAGTGCATATTAAGTTGCAAGATAGTTGAAACATAAATTTAAACAGATACTTCACGCATATAACACAAAATTAATACCAAAATTAATTTCAAAAACTAGCTAAGTAACAAAGAGGACTAACCAATGCGCTTTAGGCTTGCCAGTAGTGCAAATACACCAAGGGTGGTGACACGAAGCACAAAGAAACGACCGTTCCACCAATGCACTCCAAACCACCCTTATAGAACACTAGTATGATGAACCCCATCAGAAGTTGTTCCAGAAAGTACATCACCTAAACAACAGAATTAAACATTTTATAAATCTCAAACAAATGAATATTAGACATATAATTATATACACAAAAAGCCGCTGAAGATAAAAAGCTTATATAATAAAAAGCTTTAGCCATTCTCTTACCAGCGCACATAACACCGATGTGTATACAAAAAGTGTAATCGGCCATGACATTCATGCCACATTATAATATGTTAAATAGATCGGTGGTAACTAATAAACTGATTTATGTAAGTATCACAAACTCCCACACATTTGACGTATTATTTAGATAAAACGGATATTGTTAAAAAAAAGCCGATCTATAGAAGCCCAATTATTTTAGCGGGCTACTTTTTTTCACTTCCCGCTATTCGATATTAAACCCAAATCCAACCACAAAATATTTCAATTGCCGCTATATATTTTCCCCAAATTATTTTCACATACATTTGCCGCTAAAAAAATAACATTCTTTTAGTTTTTTTTCTCATTTACTTTTTTCTTTTTTTCCAAAATCATATTTAAAAATGTTTATCTTTACAACATTATAAAAGCTGTATATGATGAGTTGAAAATGAGTTAAAAAAAGAACTGTTAAAATAATAAATGCACTTTTTTAGAAATTTGGTTGAAGCATAAATGTATTGATTGAAAAATTAAATGAGAAAATGCTAAAAATGATTTAAATGAGAAAATTTTAAAAGACTTAGATACACAAAATTAGTTAAATTTTTCATCCTATAGGTGTGATGAAAAAGAACTTGAATAGACATTATGTGAGCGTGTTATTGTAACTCTTGGCGGAAACATTACAAAAAACAAAAGCTGTCGTGAGTGGGATACTGTAGCAAAAACAGTGTATTCAAGACATTTTGATTGGCAAGAAGATCAAAATTCAATATAACCCAATATATATCGATTAATAATGCACATACTCGATAGTCGTCCTCTTTTACCCATTAGCAAACTTAAAAATATATCATAACAGTTTATAAATCACAATTTCAAGCAGAAGTGGGACAATTTGCAAACACTGATCTAGCTACATTTGAAGCGAGGGCACTTGAATAATTAAATATTCACCTTATTTTCATTATTTGAAAGTAAAAGGTTACAAAATGATCAGGCGCGTAATGATTCTAACCAGATGACCTCTATCAATAGTCAAACCACGGTAAATTCATGTCCGAGTCTCATTTCTACCATGTTAGTTAGCTCGATAAACTAAGTCTACTTATAACCAAACCCCCTAAAACAACTAACTCTTCTTCCAATTTTTAACACTAAAAGCTTTAACTAATAACTCATCAAAATCAACAAACATTCAGGCCATATACAACAATCACAATCATTCCAAAAATGAAAAAAAATACGTACCAAACTACGATTCGAAACCGAACTAACTCGACTAACATCAAAACTGATTAACTAATTTCGAAACCCTAATTAAATCAATTCAACGAAACCCTAATTAAATGGATTCAACGGAACGCTAGTTAAATCGATTCAACGCAATTGAATTGATTGAGATGAGGAACGATTGAGAGTGTGTGAGTGTGTGTGGGTTTGAATTGAATTGGAGATTTTGTGTGTGCGAGAGAGTTATGATTAGTATAGTTAACTTTTTTTTATGTTCAATCGTAAATTTTATAAATTTATGTGTTCTTTTGTTTAAGTTTTTTATTATTTTTAAATGAGAAAGTTATTGGTACTTTTTTTAAGCTTAGAAGACTGGACCGGACCGGTCAAAATTGGATCGGATCGAGGATTGAATTGGTCTAAAACTTCGGATCGAGACTGGACTAAAATGGTCCGGTCCGGTCTGGGTCGGTCCAGTCTTATCTGGTTTTCGGTCCGATCCGGTCCCAATTAGGAAAAATAAACGAATTTTTTGTTAGACCGAACCGGATCGGACTAGACCGACCGGACCGAGGACCGAAATGCTCAATAATCACGAAGCAAGGACCGGATTGAATCGCTCGGTCCGGTCCGGTCCGGTTCGGTTTTCCGGTCCAAATGCTCACCATTACTTATACGATTCAAAATCGAAACCGAACCTTAATAGCCAGACATGTCGAGAACAATTTAGTCCAAAACCTCTAGTCGATGACTAAACCGAATGTGTTTGGTTCGGTCCAGTTTTCAGTCAATCTTGTCTAAAGCATAATGGTCGGTTGTGTGTAAGATCGGACCGACATAATTCAAAAATCAAATATTAAGTAAAGTATGGTTCGAGGACCGGACTGAAATAGGTTAGGTCAAGTTCGAGCTCGGGGAAAGTTAGACTTTTCCCCACACTTTTTGAAAAGTGTAAGTAAAAGTTAGATTTTCGCTCACACTTTTTGAAAACTATTGGTGAAAGTTAGACGTTTGCTCACACTTTTTGAAAAGAGTAGGTGAAAATTAGACTTTTACTCACACTTTTTTGAAAGTGTAGGTGAAAGTTAGAATTTTGCTCGCACTTTTTTATAAGTGTAGGTGAAAGTTAAAATTTTGCTGATACTTTTTGAAAAGTGTGGGTGAAAGTCTTTTGCCCACACTTTTTGAAGAATGTGGGTGGAAGTTAGACATTTACTCATACTTTTTAAAAGTGTAGGTGAAAGTTAGACTTTTACTCACATTTTTTTAAAAGTATAAGCAAATCTATACTATTACTTACATTTTTCTTGAAAAATGTAAGTAAATATACACTTTCACTTACATTTTTTTTATGTGTCATTAAAAAGTGTATCACTATATGCTTTTTTCTTGTAGTGCAGTAGCACCAAGTAGACACAAACTTAAAGGGAAAGGAAAACTGAGAAATTAAATAAAATCACTCGACGATGAGTAGCACCAAAACAAAGTCAACGTGCAATAAACAATCTTAAATCCAGGTAATCAATCAGCGTCTTGAATCCTAGCAACAATAAGACCGTCACCGTAGCTACATTTGAGCCACCATATAATCAATCCCAGCGGTAATTTTGTGTTCAAAAGTAATCCAAAACCAATTGCATGTATAAGGCATATTTTAAATACTAAACTTTATTCGTCATGATCTTTAATCCGATCAACAATGATTATAACCATAGATGATGCACGTGCGGAGCATAAGAGGATTCTTAATAACTGAATCTCTTCATCCTTAGTAACAGCATTGTGAAGCCATATAGTCACCTTCCTCAACACAGGTGACTTGGCCACGATAAGCTTCACAAATTCCAATTCACTCTTCAAGTTAAGAAATTTCTGTATTTTGAGTTCTTTCAGACACTCTAACCAAATATCCGAAGAATCTTCCATCGTAACAAGAAAGTCTATCTCCGATTTTACCCGGTACGGATAGTGAAATACACTACAACATTCGCGCCCTACCCCAACGATATTTTTGGCGTTTCCCAAGCGACATGTCGCTGGGATGTATTTCCCCAGCGACATTTCGCTGGGGAAAATTCGCTAGGGTACGCTCGTTGTTAAAAGTATCCCCAACGACTTACCCCAGCGACATGTGGGCCCCACAGACTTTTCCTGAAAGAATAGATTGCCACGGTGACAACATTTTCCCCAGCGACATGTCGCTGGGGAAAATCCTTATTAAACAAAAAAATTTAAGTTGAACTTAATCATTTTAGCTAATTACAAAGTTTCCCCAGCGACATGTCGCTGGGGAAACTTTCCTTTTATTTGACTTGTCAACGCGTTGTCGTTGACTTGTCAACGATTTCAAAATTTTCCCCAGCGACATGTCGCTGGGGAAACTCTCGATACGTTTGACTTGTCAACGCTTTGCGTTTGACTTGTCAACGAATAACCAAAGTTTCCCCAGCGACATGTCGCTGGGGAAGAGTCTGCAGGTTTTTTTTAAAAATTGCCTGCACAGCAGGCGTTTTCCAGATTTTTTCCGGAATTTTTCCGGAAAAAATCTACCAAAACCTGTAACAAAAACCTGTATTTGCTCACCAAAAGACACATATAAACTAAACTTGGAATACAAATCAACACAAACGCGGAATAAGTTCAAACTTGCACCAAAATATAATATAACGTTCTAATTTAGTCAAGGATACTAGGAATAAGTCGGGATAGTTAAGGATACTAGGGAAACAAGCGTTCTAATTTAGGATAATAGGGAAACAAGTCAAGATGAACATAAAGAAACTATGTACCATACTAACAAACACATATATGACACGACTAGCTCGCGTCATCGCCACCATCCTCGCCACCCTCCCGATCCTCAGCATCATCACCCGGGCGACTCCCGCTCCCGCTGGCACCAGCATCATCACCCGGGCGACTCCCGCTCCCGCTGGCACCAGCACTCTCATATCTCGAAAAATGATCGGCATACCTGTCGTCGTGTCTCAGCAAGCCCATCAAGAAATCAACATCCGGATCTCGACGAGTCTCAGGGGGTGGTGGCGAAAAGCACGAGGGAGTACTGGTGTATCCCGGCAATACCATACCCACGCCAGCATGGTGGCCGTGAAACTTGCCTCCTCGCACCATCCTGTTGATCTCGGCAGTGGTGTGCTCACCCGTCGCCTCTAGCTCCCTCATCTGATCCTGTGTGGTGACAATAACACAAGATAGTAAATATATTAGTCGGGTTGCTAGATTATTAATCAATGATTCATTAAAGTGTGTTTTGAAAAGAATACTTACATACAACTCGAGAGACTGCTAATCTATAAATACACCATCTGAATTCGTATGCAAACGATAGAACATGTCGATCTCTGAAGGCTCCTGTTGGGTTTCGGACGCCTTTTGCTGTACATACACACGTAAGTAAGATCAATCTAATTAAATGCGGCAATAATAATATGTATGTAAAATCAATAATGATAATAATAAAATAATAAAAATAAAAACAATAATAATAATAATAAAATAAATAAAATAAAAAAACCAATAATAATGTAAAATCAATAATAATAATAATATTACAATGAGCTGTCGAGTGCGAGGGATCGACCGCGAACCATGTCGGGAGATAAGTGTTGCCTTGGACCGATTTTGGCTGTTTGTTAAGGATCGCTTCATGTTAGCTTCGTCAGTCCAAAACGCTATCTGTTTCTCCCATTCTTCAACTGTGTGCTCGTCGGGTATGTTCCGCCTAGTTTGATCCACATCGTATTCTCCAGTCTCGGGGTTTTTTACACAGTAATCTCGCTTCAGACTAGCCTTGCTGGTGTTGTATGATTTTTGTAGCTGTGAATTAATGGTATCATAAATACTCTTCCACCGAGGGGTGCTCATGTGCGGCGCGAGATCATATTTTTTCTGCAATCAAATACAACACATTGAAAATAGAGTTAGAAATATAATTTATATATTTATTTAAATTTGTTTATTTATTTATATGATATAAATAAATAAATGAATTTAAATAAATATACACAATACAACACATTGAAAACAGAATTAGAAATATAATTTATATATATATTTAATTTATTTATTTATTTATATGATATAAATAAATAAATAAATTTAAATAAATATACACAATACAACACATTGAAAACAGACTTAGAAATATAATTTATATATTTATTTAAATTTGTTTATTTATTTATATGATATAAATAAATATATAAATTTAAATAAATATACACAATACAACACATTGAAAACAGAGTTAGAAATATAATTTATATATTTATTTAAATTCGTTTATTTATTTATATGATATAAATAAAAAAACAAATTTAAATAAATATATACAATTAAATAAATGAACACGATAATTAAATAAATATAAAATGATAACTTACCCCAATAGCTGCCCGGGCCGCCGCCTTGTGCCCTTCGGGGACCTTGCTCCACGAAGGGTAATACAAAGGTATTTCCCTAACGACACACCCGAATAAGTTTCCCCAATGATCTGCGTAGGGGCCGACAGGTGTAACAAGGTTACCTCTAGCGGGTACAAAGTCGATCTCGACCGGCCGGTTGTGATTATCGGCCACCGCATCCAGTAATTTCAGGCAGCGGGTCTTCTCCCGGGTATTCTGCCTGCCGGCTCTCCTCCCGCCCAAATTGGGCTTTTTCTTTCCTTTTCCTGCAAAATCAAGTGAGTGATAAAGTCATAAAAGTTAAGACAAACAAGTTAAATATGTGTATCAAATTTGTATTACAATAATCCAGAAATTCTTACCCCGGTTGACGAAGCAACCCCCGCAACCGAATGATGGAGGACGTAGACGTGAAGGATCCTCGCCACCACCGTCCCCGCCGTGTCCCCGTGCAACATCAGTCATCTGTATACAGGTACAATTAGCATAACATGTAGAAATTCATGAACAAAATAATACAAGCATGCACAAATCTAAATATCAAAATAAATTTACACAATTAAACAATCCACAACAATTTCATTCATTCATTCATTCAAATATAAGTGTATTTTACAAGTTACAACACAAAGTTAATCTTCTTCGTCACTAGAATAAAATTTCTCAACACCATCATCATCTTTAATGAGGTCTCCTTGTGTTGGTTCATTCGAAGGAATATAGCTAAAATCATCGAGTAACGCTGTCATGTCACTCATCATAGGTTCTCCTAGGTTATCTATCACTGGCGCACGTGGAGCCGGTTCACCGTGTTTGAGCCATGTGGTATAAAGTGGGTCCCACCCGTTTATAGCAATTTCCTCTCCAATCCAATCGATGGGTTTCCATAATACATTTCGACATTTTTTGCATGGACATCTAATTTTCCCCACCGAATTCACCAACGGCCGGCAATGATTGACGAACTTTGTAAGACCGTCATTAAATTCTTTGGAAAGTTTCGGTTTTTTTATCCAACTCTTATCAGCGAATACCATAACTGCGTTTTATCCGTATATTTAGTTATTATTACATGGAAGGCAATTATGGAAAGCAATCCTAGATGTTTTGTTAACCTAGTGCAACTATAAAAGGCAATCCTAACCCACTCTTTGATGCTTCGTCTCATATATGAATGCGTATAACCGATTTACTATTTGAGAAAATTTCGGCAGCATTTCCCCTCAACTCCCCAAATATGTGTTAAAGACATATTCGTAGGAGTAAAGGAGAAACACTGTCGAAATCATCTCAAATAGTAAACCAGTTATACGCATTCATATCCTAAATGAGACAAAACAATCAAAAAGCAGTCCCAAACAGGGCACTTTCCGAAGTTAATTCCTATTAAATTAACTTCGGACGGGTTTTCTATAGGTTGACCAATTTCAGACGGGAATTTTCTGAAATTAATCGCTAAAATCCTAAAACATTGCTAAGGTTTAATTAAATAAAACATTTATATCAAACAGCTTATTCTGATAAGCTTTATCAGAATAAGTTGTTTTCAAACAGCTTATCCTGATAAGCTTATCAGGATAAGCTGTTTGAAAATAGTTTATTCGGATAAGCTGATCAGGATAAACTGTTTGAAAACAGCTTATCCTGATAAGCTTATCAGAATAAGCTGTTTTCAAACAGCTTATTCCGCTAAGCTTATCGGGATAAACTAACTTATTCTGATAAGCTTATCCGAATAAACTGTTTTCAAACAGCTTATCCTGATAAGCTTATCAAGATAAGCTGTTTGAAGCAGCTTATCCCGATAAGCTTAGCGGAATAAGCTGTTTGAAAACAGCTTATTCTGATAAGCTTATCAGAAAAAGCTGTTCTGATAAGCTTATACGAATAAGCTGTTGGAAAACAGCTTATATCAAAATAAAGTGTTCTCTTCGGTTAGGCATCATATATAAGGAGTGTTTGGATTTAAATTTAACACAAGAAAATAACATTTTTAAATCCCCAACGACATGTCGCTGGGGAAACCAAACGAAATTTTTTATATAAAATATACCTTCCCGCTGCTTGCCGCTGCTACAGTTGCCTACCGCTGCCTACTGCCGCCTACCGCTGCCTACTGCCGCCTACCGCTTCCTACGCTGCCTACCGCTACCTACGCTGCCTACTACTACTGCTACCTACGCTGCCTACCCCGCTGAAATTATATAAAAATTAATTTTAATTATATAACAACGAATTTTAATTATTATAAATAACTCAATTATGAAAAATATACCTTTAATTAACAGAAAAAATAAATCTACCACCACAAACTTGTTAATAGAATTATCAATTAGAGAGAAAAGAGGGTGATGTGGTGGTGGTGGTGGTGATGACGTTCGGTGGTGGTGTGTTGGCGGCGATGTTGGTGGTGATTCTTGGTGGGTTATGTGGTGGGGATGGCTGGAGATGACGGTGGTGGTGGTGAAGACATTCTGGTGGTGGTGTGAATGGTGGTGATGATTGGTGGTGATGAATTGGTGGTGATGATTGGTGGTGATGAATGGTGGTGATGATTCTTGGTGGTAGTGGTGATGAATGATGATTTGGTGGTAGTGGTGATGATTCTTGGTGGGTTTGTACGCATGTTTGAGAGAATGAGAGTGTGATGGGGAGATAAGTGATGTTTCTGTAAATCGTATAAGGATAAGATCTGGTCAATAGTTTCCCCAGCGACATGTCGCTGGGGAAACTTTCCTTCTTTTTGACGAAAGTTTCCCCAGCGACATGTCGCTGGGGAAACCGTAGAATTTGTCGTTTTGCGCAACTGGTTTAATAAACCTTAGAATTTGACGAAATTTTCCCCAGCGACATGTCGCTGGGGAAACATGTATTTTGTCGTTTTGTGAAAGAAGCGCGTTAATGAATTTTTTTGGAGGGATTTCTAAAATTGATAAACAAAACTTACCCCAGCGACATGTCGCTGGGGAAACAAATTATGTTATATGCTTTTAAATGATTAACAATAATAATTTTATATATTTGTATATTTTACTTTTATATAATTAAAAATAATAAGTTTTATATAATTGTATATTTGATATTTATGTAATTTAGTTTTAAATGAGTGATAATAATACGTTTTATATAATTGTATATTTTACTTTTAGATAATTGATGTTATATACTTTTAAATGATTAATAATAATAATTTTATATATTTGTATATTTTACTTTTATATTATTAAAAATAATAAGTTTTATATAAATGTATTAGATATGGTTTAACATTATAGGTTCAATGTATTAGATATGGTTCAACATTATAGGTTCAATGTATTAGATAGGTTTCAACATTAGAGTTCAATGTATTAGATATGGTTCATCATTAGAGGTTCAACGTATTAGATAGGGTTCAACATTGAAGGTTCAATGTATTAGATATGGTTCAACATTGAAGGTTCAAGGTATTAGATAGGGTTCAACATTGAAGGTTCAATGTATTAGATAGGTTTCAACATTAGAGGTTCAATGTATTAGATAGGGTTCATCATTAGAGGTTCAATGTATTAGATAGGGTTCAACATTATAGGTTCAACGTATTAGATAGGGTTCATCATTAGAGGTTCAACGTATTAGATAGGGTTCAACATTGGAGGTTCAATGTATTAGATATGGTTCAACATTATAGGTTCAATGTATTAGATAGGGTTCATCATTAGAGGTTCAACGTATTAGATAGGTTTCAACATTAGAGGTTTAATGTATTAGATAGGGTTCATCATTAGAGGTTCAATGTATTAGATAGGGTTCAACATTATAGGTTCAACGTATTAGATAGGTTTCATCATTAGAGGTTCAATGTATTAGATAGGGTTCAACATTGAAGGTTCAATGTATTAGATAAGGTTCAACATTGAAGGTTCAATGTATTAGATAGGTTTCAACATTAGAGGTTCAATGTATTAGATAGGGTTCATCATTAGAGGTTCAATGTATTAGATAGGGTTCAACATTATAGGTTCAACGTATTAGATAGGGTTCATCATTAGAGGTTCAATGTATTAGATAGGGTTCAACATTGAAGGTTCAACATTGAAGGTTCAATGTATTAGATAGGGTTCAACATTGAAGGTTCAATGTATTAGATAGGTTTCAACATTAGAGGTTCAATGTATTAAATAGGGTTCATCATTAGAGGTTCAATGTATTAGATAGGGTTCAACATTATAGGTTCAACGTATTAGATAGGTTCATCATTAGAGGTTCAACGTATTAGATAGGGTTCAACATTGGAGGTTCAATGTATTAGACATGGTTCAACATTATAGGTTCAATGTATTAGATAGGGTTCATCATTAGAGGTTCAATGTATTAGATAGGGTTCATCATCAGAGGTTCAACGTATTAGATAGGTTTCAACATTAGAGGTTCAATGTATTAGATAGGGTTCAACATTATAGGTTCAATGTATTAGATAGGTTTCAACATTAGAGGTTCAATGTATTAGATAGGGTTCATCATTATAGGTTCAACGTATTAGATAGGGTTCAACATTGGAGGTTCAATGTATTAGATATGGTTCAACATTGAAGGTTCAATGTATTAGATAGGGTTCAACATGGATGCAAATTTTTTTTATGGAAAGACGAACGCGTCCAACTACTAATCAGTTCTCTTGGAGGTTCAATGAGCTTTTCTCCTCCAAGCTCTTCTTCAAGACCTTCAACGAGCTTTTCTCCTCCAAGCTCTTCTACCAGACCTTCAACGATTCCAATTTCTTCTCCAAGCTCTTCAGCGTGTGCAAACTGTGTGCGCTTGAATGGAATGATAATGGCATTGAGCGTACAATAGAGTTGTACCGCAACTCCGATAGGCACACATTGGATTCAGCTGCACTACTTCACGACCTTTACGATGACATGGGGAACATTCGTTTGAACTAGTTTCTGTTTTCGTGTTTATGAGTCTATTATCGGTTTAATATCCATGTTTAATTAAGCGCGTGTTTAAGTGTCCGTGTAGAATAAAGTTAGGTTTAGGCGTGTCTGTTTGTAAGCCTCAATGAATGTTAACAATTTTTAATTAATATTAACAATGAATGTTAACAATTATCAGTGAATGTTAACTTTTGGCGGGCAAAATGTTGGCGGGAAAACATTGGCGGGAAAACATTAGCGAGAAAATTAACCATTTGTCTAACTTTTTTTTATCATAAAAAGAGATATACTATTTTAAATTTTAATAACTATATTTTTTAATATATATATTATATTTACTAAAATATTATATAAACATTACACATTTTTTGAAAATTGGTGGTCAAATAGAAGTCAACTTTTTCCCAGCGACATGTCGCTGGGGAAAGTTTTGTTCGTTGTTTTGTTAAATAGGCGCGTTAATGAAAAACTTTTGGAGGGAATCCTAAAAAGTTCCCCGAGTGTCGCTGGGGAAACGTTGGACATAAATTAAACAACGCATTAACACTAATCACTTGGATTAGACGTGGAAGAAAGTTTCCCCAGCGATATGTCGCTGGGGAAAAGTTGGCGGGTTAATCTCCCGCTTGCATTTTTGTGAAATAGTTTGGTCAAAATTCAATCAACTTTTCCCCAGCGACATGTCGTTGGGGAAACTTTTCTTTATTTTTTGGTCAAAATGTTTACGAGAAAGTTTGCCACGTCAGAAAGATTTTGTCGTTTAGCGTCGTTTCCCCAGCGACATGATGTCGCTGGGGAAAACCCCGATGGGGAAGGCCTGGATTGTTGTAGTGATAGCTGCATGAAAGTATTTGCTTGTGTCAGTATATTCTGGAGTAAGATTAGAAAATGTAAGATGCATGATACAATTATATATGGTATTTACCGATAGCACAAGGACCTCCAAGTTTGGAGAGCTTCTGATTAAAAGACTAACACAGGGCAAGGCATACTCGTCAGTGAAACAAAAATTCTCTAAATAGATGTTTTTGAGGTAAACTAATGTCGTCTGAAGCACTTTTGGAACTCCCTCTTGAGCAAAATACTTGAATCAGAGCAAAAAATTGCGCATAAGTTAACTTTTCTTCGAGTTGAACCGAATATATAACATGTGGATAATATTACCTGAATAGTCCAATACCACATAGACAGTTCTTCAATCATAGGCACACACTCAAATAACTCAGTGATAGTAGAAGTGTCAGTACCGAGAATATTGTTTCCAGCTAATCGCTACAAATTACAATATTTTATTGAGGTCAATAAGTTCCTGAAGGGTTAACATTAAGGAAAAGAACTTACCAGACTGAATCGTTTGAGTAATAGGCAATTAGATAGAAGATGCAGAAGCGTTCGTATAAAGATGTCTACACGTCGTATCAATAATGCTGTAAGGTTACTATGTCCACTGAATGTTTGTTGATGATCAAGTTGACACGTTGCAAGAAATAGATATTTTAACTTATGCAACGAAAAAATAGATGAGGGTATCCTACACTTATGAGACGAACTTAATGAAAGCGCAAGTTTCTCGATAGTACTGTTCTTCGACAAATGAAGTAATATTTGGTCAATTTCAACACAAGTTTTATCTGCCTTCATTTCAAGGTCAAACTCAAGTATTGGACCCCGGTGCAATAACAAAACTTGGTATATAGCATAAAAGAATTTACACCTCTTGGTCATTTCTTTCCTTTCACTTGGTTTGTCAAATGTTTCCTCTAGCTAGAACGGACAACTGATTCTCATTAAACGTACGCTCCAGAAACGTGAGTCTAGGAATCTGGGTCCATTTGTACCTCCATTCCCTCGAGAGGATACTTGTTCGCACGGCATCCTCTATTGGTAGAAGACATAAGATCGTTTCTACTACTAATGGAGGGAGGGTGTTGATCTTAACCAAACACAAACATTGAGCTTTCATATCAAGATAATCTTGTCGGTGCGATATTGAATAATGCTGCATAAATTAATTCAAATACACGGTGTTAAAGAGAGATGTAGCGTACAGACAGTCTAGTATTCCTAGAATTCAGTTATTATAAGGTGTGTACTTCGGTTGGTGCCTTAATAGAGGAAATTTAAATTTGAGTTCATTTCTCAATTGGCTATCAAACTATATATCTATACTCGTCTAATTCTGTTCGGACACTCTTTCTAATTAATATCATTGCGAGTAATATAATTCTGAATAGGAATTGGTTTGACACATGTGCATATGCAGCAACAAAACCTTTTTCAGTGCCCGGAAATAGCCCATAATACAAACTAGTTAATACCGCAACATAGTAAGAAATATTAAGGTATGCAGTAGAGGGGAGATACCTGAGTTGAACTGTTGAAGCGCAAACCTCTCACCCTCTTCTAAACACTAATTTGAAACACAGTCCAGCACAATTATTGATTAATAATTCTGATTCTAGCTAGTTTTATCAATTTCATAATTGCACATCAGCACACTTCTAGAAAGCAAGTAATGTACAGTATTTAATTAATTATGGATATCAGCCTAATGGATATATATGTGATACCAGGCACCAACATCTAGAGGATATATACATTTAAAGGCTAATTCTTAAAATGCCCCAATATTACTTATCATTTGTTTTTTTTGTACCCACCAAACAAAAAATTCTTTATATAACCCATGCAATTTATGCGACTAATGCGACCTATGCAACTTAGTACAAAATAAAAAAATGTATTTGAGAAATTTCAATAAGTTTCATAAGTCGCATAAGACGCATAGGATATTTAGAGAAATTTTGGTTTGTTAGGAGAAAAAAAAAACAAATAAAATGTCATTTTGGGTGTTTCGAGAATTAGCCCTACATTTAATATAGTTATAAACATCTTTTATATGCAGAGGTGATAACAATATATTCTCTTCTACACACCTAGATATATTCTAGGACAATGTTCACTTTAAAATTCGAGGTGGATAAATGGATGGATGCAATTCCATAAGCTTAATGTCTCATACATTCACAAGAAGTTCCAAATACATAAAAATGATAACTAACATCCTTCGTACCTTACTATGGGCCAACCCCTTTAAACCATTTGTAATACCTCAAGCTGAGACTTAATTACAACTTGGGAAGTCGGGCATAAGAGTCTATGTTACACCAGATTCCTCGACCATCTTTAGCATATCTAATTACGAGTTACGACTTCATTGTTGGTGATTTCACGATTTGCTCTAGAAAACTAAGGACGACTCCAAACAACATTAATAGTAATCTCTAATCGACAATACAAAACCACGGACCACGGGTCTGAAACTAAACTATACTACTACGAACATATTGAAAGTTAACCTACCGAACAATACCTCAAAATTTAACAGCTATATACTGTACAAGAGCAAATACAAATCGATCGGATGTGCATTCTAAAGGTGATTATTCAATTGTTGCAACTTTTAGTAGCAAAATCAGTTTAGGTAATCTACTTTTGATTATGAATTAATCAGTGCGATGATAGATACAATAAAACTGATTAACAAATGGTAGAATAAAATATCTTACATAACCTCATTACATCTATTCCTTCAGTAAAATATCACAACTGGCAAAACACCAAACAACATTTAAACACATTAACCCAAATTGGTTTCCTTTTTTTTTTAACTGAAAGCACTCCATTAACAACAAGCATAGCTTTTTGTTAATTCTTATATTGCTCCAGTAATTTTATCAACATTTAGCAACCACATCTTTTGTATCAACTTCGACACCCTTATTTTAATCAAGCAAGTGTCTACATGTAAAAATTAAGACTCTAACTCTGAAAATATTTTTTTGGCTAACCATGGTTTCCGACCAACTTGGCCAACTAATCCAAAGCATTTAAACCCTGTTTGCACATCAGAACTCTCATATTTTAGTGATGATAGCAACAAGGAATGGATTGAGAAGATAAACTTATACCTCTACTTTCGATATTAAAAAAATTGACTAATATTCGAAAAAAAATTTATATTTGATTATGGGGTCTGTAAATAATTTTAGTTATTTATGATCTAGGCTCCCCTAATTTCAATTTTTTTTTTACAACCCTAAGATTATTATTTCTAAACGTATATAATAAAAAATCAAAATCAATGAATTATTATAAAACATGAACACTAGAAGCATGAAATAGCACATAAAACAATATCATGCATGATATGTAAAGTTATGAAAAGAGGGAGATAATACCTGAGTTTAAGAATAAACCCTTCACACACTCTGCTACTGAAAAGTTATGATGCGTGTAAACCCCTAATGAATCGAACCAATTTTACACATTTGGTCCTATAAGTTTTTCTTCAAAAGACTCTTGGTTATCTATCTTGTGTTTTTATTTGAAATTAATTTTGCAAAAGTATTTCAGGCTTGGAAAATATCTTGTTACAGCTCTAGTTGACGTACGAAGGAAGTAGTCCAAAAGCTTTTTCAACATAAACATTGATAAATATTCCATTCGTCTCAAAAAAAAGTGTTAGAAAAGATAAATTATATATGTGTAATTAGAGAAGAGATCAATATTGACATTTTTTAGAATAAATTATACTACGTATTAACCAATTACATTCATTCAAATCATTTTTTTTCTTAAATATTAAATATCTTACAAACGATAAATCGTCAAGTGATAAAAAATACACCATTACAACAAGAATTAAATTAGTTTTTTATCGATAGGCACATGTATATACTTTCGACAATTTTTTTTTATGAAAATCATATATGATTCGTATCACGGATCATATATGATTTTCCAAAACCATATATGATTATTGATATGAATCATATATGTGGTATGTTTCATTTTGCGTAACGATTAACAGTTTGTAAGATATTTAATTTTAAAAAAATAAAATTCTCTTTTTAAATAAAAAAATGGATGATTGTGATTGGTTAGTTAGATTTATATTAAAAAAAGGTTTATGTTGAACTTTTCCACGTGTAATTAATACTAGTACTAATCTTGATTGATAACAAACTTATTTTTATTTTATAGTTAACAAAGAAATTTAGAATAAGTAATAATGAATACTCCCTTCGTTCTAAAATTATTATCCCGATAAAAAACACACAGTTTTAAAAAAATACATTTATTACAACGCGCTCTCTCTTACTTTTTTGACATAAGGGCATCCATTATGGTAGGTTTATGAATAGGTTTATAAAAGTATGAAGAGGTCTAAGAACTTACTAACTATAGTGAAGAACTATTTCATACTTATGTGACATGAAGAGGTTTATAATCATAGAATTCTTCATAATCAAATGCATTTGATTAATATATGAGGTTTATAAAATTTTGTGAGAATTCTACATAGTGAGGATAGGTTCAAGGTTCATAAATTAATGAAATGATGCAACTATAAACAAATTAAAAAGTTTACCATTGGGAATGGTTTAATGACACTTTTACTCTTATCTGATCAATTAAGGTCTTATACAAAATTTGTAATAACAATTTCAAGCAAAGACAATATAGTAAACTTAATTAAACATCCCTAGCTATTTTAAGTATAGACAATAATTTTGAAACGTACGAAAAAGAAAGGAAAATCACCTAAAAATGTAGTAAACTTACCACTTTTTATGATTGTGTGTAGCATACTATTTTTTTTCTCATTATATCATTAAACTTTTAAATTTCGATCTTTGTATGTATCAGGTGACCTGCTAAACAAGTAAATCCTACGTGAAACAGATTACACTAACAATCGTTTGTTTTTATTGCAAAACTAGTCCTTTTTACAAATGATAGTTTGTAATTAAAATAAATTGATTTAAAAAGAAAAATATCTTTTCTTAATACATTGAATTTCATATTTTTCTATGATACACCTTGTCTCCGATCATCAACACTCGTCGAATCCATTTTCATTTACTAACTTCTTTAAACCCACAAACAAAGAACATAATACAAAACACATAAACAAATTAATTCACATCAAAACAGCGAATCATACCATATACCATAATCCTCACTTTTTAAGAACCTATGATTTTAAAAAACTAACAAAAACCCAAATAGTGGATTCAATCAAAATCAAATCTTTATCAAATTAACCAAAACCCATATAAGAAAATGAGAAATCATCAATTAAGGTTCGCTTTTTTGATTAAACAAAATATATTATAGCGAATCATACCATATACCATTCACACAAAGTCACAAACCCAGTTATATTCGTTTCTTTGATGAAATCATAAAACCCCCACTGAAAATCTATCAAATAAACGAGAACCTGGATGAGAATTTAAACAATCTTTGATTATCATGTAAAACTTATGAACCCAGATGCATAATTAATCAATATTTGGTTTTTACCAAATTCATCATGATAATCAACATGCCTTACTTGTTTTAATATAGGACTCGTGTATTTGAAATGAAACAAAACTTGTTGATAGGTAATCCAAAACTTGTGGCAACAGTGTAACAACATGATTAAACAAAACGTATTACAACACATCCTCGTATTCACTTTCGCCGTCGCCGGTTCTGGCCGGAGAGGCGCCGCCGTCACCACTATCATAGCACCCATCACCATCCTTTTAAGTTCCGATCTATTTTCCTAGTGCCAGATCTGTAGTTGGGTTGATGGTTATAACGTCGAACAAGAATTGCCAAGAAACATTCAAAATATTTTTTCCTTTTTTGTAACTGTTTGTATAATAGTGATGAAAACATATTTTAAAAGTGAAATGCTGGAGTAAAAAATTATTTGTCATGTTTTTGAGCTTTTCTTGTGTGGTTTATGTTTGTAAAATTAGTTGATTGAAGATGATGAATTTTAGATATGAAAATTCAACGAAGACAGCAGCATGTCAATTAAAAATAAATAATAAATCCATGTATATTATACTCAAGGGGAAAAAACAAAGGATAGTTTAGTCATTCAACTTTGACCGTTAGCATAAAGGACTAATGATGTAAATGTTCGTTAGATAAGTAACCGGTGAAGGGTCTAGCAGGTCATCTAGTACATACAAAGATCGAAATTCAAAAGTTTAAATGATACAATGAGAAAAAAAATAGTAGCCTACATATAACCATAAAAAGTGGTAACTTTAATACATTTTTAGATGATTTTTCCGAAAAAGAAAGAAGGACTATAAATTTGAAATGGAAGTAGTATATGTTTTAATTATAGGAGTAAACTAGAAAAACTATTCCTAATTATTATTTAAAAATAAAAAATAAATATTTTTTTAAAACAAACATAGATAGTAAGTGATTTTTTTTTTTGAAAAATCACTTATAAATGTAGTAAACTTACCACTTTTTATGGTTGTTTGTATTAAACTAATGTTTTTCTCATTATGTGTATTAAACTTTCAAATTCATATCATTGTATGTATTTTGTGACCATTTTACCCTTACTTTTTTTTTAGTTTTGAAGGGTAAAATGGTCATTTTACAAGGCAAAATTGTCTTAAAATACACACAATAATCGAAATTAAAATGTTTAATATAACAATGAGAAAAAAAAAAGTTAGTACACACAATCATAAAAAAATGATAAGTTTATTACATTTATAAGTGTTTTTCCTTTCTTTTTTAAGCGAAATAAGTAATAATCTTTGTATTCATATTAAACTGAATAAGAACTCGAGTCAAACAATTTATTGTGTTCCCAAATCGTAAGTACGTCAAAAGTTCTACAGCAATCCTATTATATGATCATGTGAAAATCATTGTTGAACTCAATGCCGAAATGAGCTTCAATATGTCGTTTCTTTGTTTAGTTATAAACGCATAAATAAAATGTTTTTTTTTTGGACACAAATTAGAAACGACCCTTATACTTAAAAAACTTGTCCTCGCTCTGAACCCGATAAAAATCCTCGTTAACGGCACAAAACCCACCCGATAACCAGCTAAACATACCCCGCCCCGCGCCAAAAACTTTGAGTTTCGAATTTCCCCATCGGGTTCGGGTTTTTTGCCAATGTTAACCATCTTCGCGTTTGTGTTTATTTAAACATGTGGTTTTTTTTATCTTACAAGAACAAGCCTGACCACTGTAACACGAAAATATATAGAAATCCATGATATATATTTTGTGCGGGATGCTTGCAACTAAAAAGTCCGAAGATTAGGTAGATCCTACGAAAAACACAATAACTAACAGCAACTATATTGTTGCAATCAAACTTGTAAGCACTGCAACAAGGACACTTGCAACTGAAAAGGTTCCATAGATTAACCAAAGACGAATGAAAGAAATTAGTAAATTGACATAAGTGGATTATCATGATCAGTTCCCAAAAGGCAAAAGCTATTCAGTGATATTAAGTTACTTGAAGCTAATGGCATTCATAAGCCGCAGCGTACATAAAGTTTACTCTAAATTTTAGAGGAATGCTCAACAATGATGTCCACCATCTGTGACGCACGTGGTGAGTCTAAGAGCATTTTACGCATCCGCAACCCTTCATCTTCAGTAACCTTTCTGTTAAGGACTATCCTCGCCTTCTTGAGTAAGGGCGACTTGGCCAACATAAGCTTCACAAACTCCATCTCACCCATGCATTCTGCAAAGTTGTTAAACTCCAATTCCTTCAGATCGATGCTCCAACCGTATATCCGAACAATCTTCCATAGTAAGTATGTCATCGTCATGATGATAATTTTCAAAGGTAATCTACACAGAATGTTAATTCTTGTGTTAGTGTATCTTGCCATGACAAATGGAACAAAAAATCAGAAATAAGATAGATGTATGCTATGTACATAAATCTTGAATGTCTCCAAGTTCGGGGAGCTTCTGATCACAAGGCCAATAAGTAGCAATCCATAATCAACAACGAGCCCCATCATGTCTAAAGAGATGTGTTTGAGGTTGAGTAATGAAGGTGGAAGCACTCGTGGTAGACTGTCCAGCTGAGCGGAACACTTAAGCATAGAAAACACATATTAACAACCACAATTTTTCAACCCTAGTTTAATTAATTAGGTACCAGGTGGATGATATTACCCGCATGTTGTAACAATTAATAGACAGATGCTCAATTACAGGTAAACAACTGAATAGCTCAGCAACAGTAATTTCTTCATCGATATTATCAGTACCTATCTCCTGCAGCAGGTTACAGTATTAAGATTAAGTTAGGTTATAAAAGGTCACCAGGAGTCCAGGATGACTTTCCGAGTACGTATCGACTTTCCATTAAAACTTACCAGAGTGACGCTTTTGAGTAAAGGGCATTTGGATAGCAAAGCTTTTTTAGAGGTGCGCAGAGTTCCCAAGTGTAAACTTGTAAGGCTACCAAATCCACTAAATGTTGGATCATAGTCAAAGTTACAGCTTTTTATATACAGGTCCGTTAGCTGATGCAAACAGAAGATAGATAAAGGTGGTCTATACGTAGAGTAATAACCCAAATCAAGTCTAAATTTCTTGACAATATTGTTGTTCCTAGCCAAATGAATTATTATCCGGTCAATTTCAACACACTTATCTGAACCGCTGGAAGCTGGATAACCTGGATCCTTGTGAAGTAAGAAATCTGAATTAAGGGAAAGGTCAAACTCAAGGATCGGACCTTGGTGGAGTAACATAACTTGGTATATCGCCAACAATTTGCTCTTAAACTTCCTGGCCAACTCTTTCTCTTCACTTGGTGATCTTTGAACCGTTGTTATACCGAACATATCTTCCTCAATAAACACGAGTTTGGGAACTGTGACCCAACTGTATCTCCATTTCTTGGAAAGAATACTTGTTCTCACAGCATCTTTAGTTGGTAGAAGACATATGATATCTTCTATGATGCCTAAAGGGATATTGTTGATTCTATCCAAAGAGGAACTTTTAGCTTCCATCTGAGAGTATTCTTGTTGGACTGACATTTAGTAATGCTGAAAAGTTGGTTATTGAAAAAATCAATCCAGATAAACTACGATTGATACAACTAAAAATAAGCCAAGTACAGCATTCATAAGTTATCAAGCAAAGAGGTATCTGTCAATATTCTGTTTTCCTGTTATCATACGAGAATTCTCCCATCTTCCATTTCCCCTATAATCATATTAACGGGTTCAAATTTTGTATTTTCTATTTTGAAAGAAAGGAAAGGGGGTTCTGGTTTTTACAAAGAATACATACAACAACAACGACAACGATACCCAATCCCACCAGAGCAGGGTATGGGGAGGTGAGACGATGTAGGCAGATCGTACCTCTACTAGTCTACCCTTGGGCAAAACCCGAGGGTAGAGAGACTGCTTCCGGATAGACCTCCGGCTAAGAGAAAGGAGAAGAAAAGCGATAGAGCGCCGATCTTTTTTATTTTCTTAATTTATTTATTAATTAATTTATTTTTTTATTAAAATAATAAAGAACGATAAGGCAGCACCAAAGGGCAAAGCAACCAGGCAACCACGCAAGGCATAAAACAGACAAACATGCAAGGCCCCAAAACAGAGGAAGCACATACAAGCTAAGTAAGCAAACGACCACGAGGCGAACAACACATAACAAGCACAAGACAAACCAAAACAAAGAACGGGACTACAAAGAGCAAAGTAAAGGCACACAGGCGAACAAGAACCAACTACCCCCCTACAGGCCTACTATCTAACCCAAACTAACACAAGCACAACAAACAGAAACAAGCGTGCAAAGAGGACCAACCAACCAAAGCAGAAACTATCTAACCAAGACAAACAACACATAACAAACATAAGACAAACCAACACAAGCATGGAACGGGACAACAAAGCGCAAAGAAGAGCACACAGGCGAACAAGAACGAACTACCCCTCCAAGCCTACTATCTAACCCAAACTAACGCAATCACAACAAACCAAACAAACAGAAACAAGCATGCAAAGAAGACCAAAACGACCAAAAAGAAGCAAACACACATGAGCAAGAAAACCAGGACGCAGATACATCAATGTCAAAACTAACAACAAAGGAGCTCTCCAAGAAAAGCAAGGAAACACGCACAACAGACACTAAGTCTAACCCCTACCCACCTAGTCTAATTCTAGCTCTACACTCATTCCCCACCTAGTCTAAGGGGGTGTTTGGTTAAGCTTATGAGTTTCGCTTAGGCTTATGTTATATAAGCCATTCATGGCTTATATATCATAAGCTTATAAGCACATGTTTAGTGTTTGGTTTAACTTATCAAAATTAATAAAGGTAAATGACAAAAAAGCACATGAATATTAAATGATGTAGTCATTAAATGTTGGGGTTTACTTCGTTCCAACAGGGTGAAGATAATCAATAGCCTAACTACGTACCAATGAATGGTTACTGGATATCTCTTGAAGTCGTGTAATCACTTTCCAAAGAAGATTATTCGACCCTATGCCTGGGTTAACACGAATACCTCCTTGGGATAAAACCAAGAGTTAGTTCTTGTTTAGGCACAAATCAAGAACTCTGTGCGTGTAAGTGTTTCCTGTTTTCGTATATCTCATCATGCAAAATATGATCACTATTTATAGTGATCCTATTCCTTAAGGAATGTAACTCCTAGTCAAAGGTATTAAGAGCATTAATCGGCCTATTAATCTCATAATTACCTTCATAAAGCATAGTGGTTACATGACCATAAACCTGGTCATCAAGTCAATATTCAACCCTCATTAACTGGTCAAAGAGGTTAGAAAGACTTTGTGCATCACCAGGAGCAACGTCCTAACCAGGAGCAGCTTCCTAACCAGGAGCAGCTTCCTAACCAGGAGCAGCTTCCTAACCAGGAGCAACTTCCTGACCAGGAGCAACTTCCTGACCAGGAGCAGCATCCTACTGATATCACAACCACTATATTGAGTCCAGGGAGGTAAGGGACTTAATGGGTGTGCACTCCGTACCTCCAAACCCATTTACAAGTATTACCCGTTCCCACAATTGCACTAAATTTCCAACAATCCTCCCCAATTTAGTACAATTCCTTTTTGCATGAAAATCAACTTTAGCAAAACCAGTGCATAAATGAAAATGTCCCGAGGATTGAATTTCCATCTTAGTACATCACTCCAAATATTCGAGAATCAGTGTGTTCTAAGAATTGAACCCTTCAACTACTTTGAACACCTGAAGATAACATACACCCAAGTTTTCAAACACTTAAAACGCTCCTGACACCATACAAGCCATGTGTCCATATCCAATTCATAAATGTTGTAAGAGCCAAAGTCCATGCTCCTTGAGGCGGCGAAACCTCAACATTTACATAGGTGGTTCCTCTTTAGTTCATGCTCCTGCTTAAGCACTTTTTCAAAGAAATTAACCATTAAGAAGTTTATAACTTCATCCTCCTTTCAGCAGGTACAAGCACATCCTTGGGATGATATACATGTGCTTCAGTCCCCTGAATGTTCAGCTTTCCACATTGAACTCAGCTTCCAAGTTTCCTCAGGAGGGAGTTGGGTGTCCTAGCATTCAGTGACTAGAGTGGACTTTTAAACCCATCCCTTTACCAGACTTTATAACCAAGTCTCTAGCCAATCCCTTCGTCAAGTGATCAGCTAAGTTTTGTTGAGACCTCACAAACTCTATTGAAATCACCCCATTCGTGATCAACTCACGAATCATGCTATGTCTAACACCTAGGTGTCTAGACTTGCCATTGTACATCTGGCTATATGCCTTAGCCAATGTAGCTGCACTATCACAACGGATAGAAATGGGTGCCATAGGTTTGACCCACAATGGAATCTCAAGAAGCAAGTTTCTCAACCATTCAGCCTCTTTACCAGCAGCTTCTAGAGCCACAAATTCAGATTCCATTGTTGAACCAGTAATGCAAGTTTGCTTCTTGGATGCCCAAGAAATTGCACCACCACCAAGAAGGAATACCCAGCCACTTGTGGATGAATTATCCTCAGTATTGCTGATCCAACTTGCATCAGTGTAACCTTCCAACACTGAAGGATATCCAGTATAAGACAAACAATAATCCATTGTTCCTTTCAAATACTTCAGTACCCTCTGAATTGCTTGCCAATGCTGAGTACCAGGATTACTAGTATACCTACTCAGCTTACCCACAGCAAATGCAATGTCAGGCCTAGTACTAGTCATGGCATACATCAAGCAACCAATAACCCTAGAATACTCAAGTTGGGAGACAGCCTGACCATTGTTAGGCATTAGTTTCTCACTTGTATCCATAGGTGTACTTACTGGAGTACAATCAAAGTGATTGAATTTCTTCAGCACCTTCTCAATGTAATGAGACTGAGAAATTACAATACCATCACTTTCATGTTTAATCCTTATGCCAAGGATAACATCAGCCTTCCCCATGTCTTTCATGGAGAACTTTGATGACAAAAAATCCTTTGTCTGATCAACCTTAGCTTGGTCAGTACCAAAGATTAACATGTCATCAACATATAGGCAAATGATGACTCCTTTACCAGATTCATCAAATTTGCTATATACACATTTGTCAGCTTGGTTAAGTGAATAACCATTAGACAAAACCACTTCATCAAATTTCTGGTGCCATTGCTTAGGTGCCTGCTTCAGTCCATATAAGGACTTAATCAGTTTACACACCTTACCTTCATGACCAGGCATGATGAAGCCCTGAGGTTGGTTCATATAAACCTCCTCATCCAAGTCACCATTCAAGAATGCTGTCTTCACATCCATCTGATGAATAATCAGATTGTGAATACTTGCTAGAGCAATCAGCATTCTTATGGTACTGATACGTGCTACTGAAGCATAAGTATCAAAATAGTCTATCCCTGACTTTTGTTTAAAGCCCTGAATGACTAACCTTGCCTTGAACTTTTCAACAGTTCCATCTACCTTCATTTTTCTTTTGAAAATCCACTTGTTACCAAGTGGATTACAACCTGGAGGTAGATCAACCAACACCCACGTGTTGTTGCCCATGATGGAATCCATCTCATCATTGACTGCTTCTTTCCAGAAAGCAACATCCTGGGACTTCATTGCTTCATCAAATGTTTTGGGATCATCCTCAACATTAAAGCAATAGTAGTACTGGTCAGAGACCTCATCCCTTGTTCCTTTAACTAGGTATAGTTGAAATTCAGGCCCAAAATTCTTTGGAGTCCTATGCCTTGTGCTTCTTCTAAGCTCAGGCTCAGGTTGCTGAACAACAACCTCATCAGTGACCCATTCAAGTTCCATTGAAACACCAGTGTCCTCAGCTCCTATAGGAGTCCTAAGGCTTGGTCTAGGGACTGATGAGAACCTAGTCTCATCAAAGTTAGCATCCCTTGATTCAATGATTGAGTTTATTGAAACTGAATCATTAGGTTCAATAACATAGAACCTATAAGCCTTGGAATGCTCAGCATATCTAACAAAGATGCATTCAATGCCTCTTTCACCCAAGGTTTTCACCTTTGGATCAGGGAGTCTTACAACAGCCCTACAACCCCAAACTTTGAGGTAGTTCAAGTTTGGTTTCCTTTTAGTCCAGAGTTCATAAGGGGTAATCCTGTTCCTTTTATTAGGAACCCTATTTAATAAATAGCAAGCTGTTAACATAGTTTCTCCCCAAAACCCTTGACTCAGTCCTGAGTAGGACAACATGGAGTTAACCATCTCTTTTAGTACTCTATTTTTTCTTTCTGATATACCATTTTGTTGTGGAGTATAGGGGGCAGTTGTTTCATGGATTATTCCAACAGACTGGAAAAACTGAGTATTCATGTACTCACCTCCCCTATCAGTCCTAAATCTTTTGATTTGGACTCCTTGTTGTAATTCAACTTCAGTTTTAAATACTTTAAATTTATCTAATGCTTCATCCTTAGTATGCAACAAATAGACATAACAAAACCTTGAAGCATCATCAATAAATGTTACCAAGTATTTCTTATTCCCTAATGAGGGAGTAGCATGCAAATCACATAGGTCACTATGGATTAGCTCCAAAACTGTAGTTACACGTTTTACATCCTGAAATGGTTTCTTAGTAATTTTATTCAGCATACAAGTCTGACACTTATCAGTGTCCATGTCAAAAGCTGGAATTAACCCATCCTTAGACATATCTTGCATCCTCTTATAGTGGACATGGCCTAGTCTAGCATGCCATAGTGATGAATCATTCAGTTTAGTGGTAGTCATCAGGACAGAACCAACATTTATACTAGAATCAATATTAGGCCTGAACATTTGATTACTCAAATAGCCAAAACCAATAAACACACCATGTTTAGATAAAACAAATTTATTAGATTCAATCACTTGTTTATAACCACAATTATTCAAAATACTACTAGAAACCAAGTTCTTCCTAATATTAGGAACATGCAAAACATTAAACAAAGAAACAATCTTTCCAGAACTAAATTTAAGATCTACACAACCATGCTCTTTGGCTTATCACTTTCATGCACCCTGAGGGATTCCTCAATGCGCAAATGACTGCCCAACTCAACAAGAGTTAACTCCTCCTTCTTATGTTTCAAGGTGTGCTTGAAATCTTTCCAAGAAGGAGGTAGTTTGTCAATGACACACGAGACCTGAATGGTCTCATCCATGTTCATTTTATGTTGTGTAAATCTGCCAAGTATTCCAAGAAGTTCATTGTATTGTTCCATGACTGGTCTTGAATCAGTCATTTTGTAATTTGTGAAATCACTCACAAGGAACTTCTTACTTGATGCATCCTCAGCCATATATTTGGCTTCCAAGGAATCGCATAGTTCTTTAGCAGATTCAACATTTTGGTAAATATCAAATAAAGAATCAGACATACCATTGAGAATTATGCCGCGACACACATAATCATCATTCTCCCATTTGCTCCTTTTCCTCAGTTCCTCCAAAGTAGCATCATCACCACCATCAGGAATAGGAGTAGTCAGCACGTACACCACGTTCATGGTAGAAAGAAGAAAGTGCATCTTATTCTGCCATCTCCTAAAATCAACCCCTTCAAACTTGTCCTGTTTGGAGAAGTTAGCCACCATATGCTTCATTGCCGCCGCCATTGATTATCACAAAATAATCTTCTTTGAATGTTGGGGTTTACTTCGTTCCAACAGGGTGAAGATAATCAATAGCCTAACTACGTACCAAGGAATGGTTACCGGATATCTCTTGAAGTCGTGTAATCACTTTCCAAAGAAGATTATTCGACCCTATGCCTGGGTTAACACAAATACCTCCTTGGGATAAAACCAAGAGTTAGTTCTTGTTTTAGGCACAAATCAAGAACTCTGTGCGTGTAAGTGTTTCCTGTTTTCGTATATCTCATCATGCAAAATATGATCACTATTTATAGTGATCCTATTCCTTAAGGAATGTAACTCCTAGTCAAAGGTATTAAGAGCATTAATCGGCCTATTAATCTCATAATTACCTTCATAAAGCATAGTGGTTACATGACCATAAACCTGGTCATCAAGTCAATATTCAACCCTCATTAACTGGTCAAAGAGGTTACAAAGACTTTGTGCATCACCAGGAGCAACGTCCTAACCAGGAGTAGCTTCCTAACCAGGAGCAGCTTCCTAACCAGGAGCAACTTCCTGACCAGGAGCAACTTCTGACCAGGAGCAGCATCCTACTGATATCACAACCACTATATTGAGTCCAGGGAGGTAAGGGACTTAATGGGTGTACACTCCGTACCTCCAAACCCATTTACAAGTATTACCCGTTCCCACAATTGCACTAAATTTCCAACATTAAATGTGGGGATAAATGTCTTTTGATATATTATTGTTATATAAGCCCATCATTTGTTATAAAAGCCACAAATTTTGAGCTTACCAAAACCCTCATATATAAGCTTATAAGCCTACTTATATAAGCTTAATCAAACACTTAGTTTCGACTTATAAGCTTATAAGCCCACTATATAAGCTAAAACAAACACCCCCTAATTCTAGCTCTCGATTCATTACAAAGAATACATAAATATATCAAAACTATATTTTGTAGGTTTCCTTGTTAACTTAAGAAACAAAGATTTCTATTTCGTGGAGAACGTTTTGAGAAATAAAAAAAACTAATTTGATTGCGATGTCTATTTTCGTCATACTAAATACACCCAATAATGCAAAATTCTAACAATTATCGTATATGTTGTTCTAAAAATCTAAAATACTGTTTGTTCGGTGCATTTTGACTATTGTGTTTTTAGTTATATCAGTATTGTAACGAGTTCATGGTAGGAGTAAAGTAAGTGAACAGTGGTTATGGTAGGAGTCATATAATGAGTTTAAAGTAGCTTTAGCAGATCTGATTCAATTAGGGAGTGTTAGGGATAGCTTATTTCAAACCGCTTATCAAGTTAAAGAATTCCCCACCAACTTTGGGTATTTCCGCCATAAGATTAAACCACATCCATTTACCAGTTTTAATATTTGACATGCATTTTCATGATATTTTTATATTTTTATAAAAAAGAAATCAGAAAAGGATAAATATGTCTATATCTATACTACATTATAAATGGTGTATCACTTTGGTTGAAAGTTGAAAATGTTGAATGGTTGAAAAATATGAGTCCCACTAATCTATATCTATATCTATACTATATTATAAAGGGTGTATCACTTTGGTTGAAAGTTGAAAATGTTGAATGGTTGAAAAATGTGGGTCCCACTAATCTATATCTATACTACATTATAAAGGGTGTATCACTTTGGTTGAAAGTTGAAAATGTTGAATGGTTGAAAAATATGGGTCCCACTAATCTATATCTATACTTCTATACTACATTATAAAGGGTGTATCCCTTTTGTTAAAAGTTGAAAATGTTGAATGGTTGAAAAATATGGGTCCCACTAATCTATATCTATACTTCTATACTACGTTATAAAGGGTGTATCCCTTTGGTTGAAAGTTGAAAATGTTGAATGGTTGAAAAATGTGGGTCCCACTAATTTATATCTATACTACATTATAAAGGGTGTATCCCTTTGGTTGAAAGTTGAAAATGTTAATGGTTGAAAAGTATGGGTCCCACTAATCTATATCTATACTACATTATAAAGGGTGTATCACTTTGGTTGAAAGTTGAAAATGTTAAATGCTTGAAAAATATGGGTCCCACTAAAAACTACTACATGCAAATCTTATTCATTAAAAAAGATATAAACTTTGGTTAATTAAACAAATGGCACCCTTTCATCCAATTGAAACATACTTATAAGATATTTTGAATTATAACATGTTACAACGCTTTGCAATAAAAGTTTAATCTTTTGACGTTATATTTTGAACATCACCGAAACACTTACCACAATATCGCATCGTGTTAATTATCTGTTGCTAGACAATTTCCGCCGCTATGCGCGGGTACTCATCTAGTACCCTATAAAGGATTTATCCCAATTGTTGAAAGTTGAAAGTTGAAACTTTTCAACATTTGTAAAAAAGGAAACAATGGAAACATAAATTCTTGGAAAAAACAAATATGCAAATACAGAAAGAAAAGGTTGAATAAACGGATGGAAAATACGTGTAATTTAAAATGAATATGGCAAGTATTGAAAATACGCACTTGTCACACAGCTCTAACACGTCTTTGACTTTGCAAAAATTGAAAAAATTAAACAAAGCTTCTCATACAAGCTTTAACCTTAACATCAAAGATCTACAAAGTTGAAATATCCTATTCTAATGTTGAAGATTTAAATCTTGTGGAAGAAGTTTTTTCATCTTAAATAATACCTCATCTTTTCTCACGGTTCTCTATCCCTCTTTTTCTAAACATACACATAAACCATTTATGACTTTTCTCTACCAGCCCACTTAAGCACATTACTGCCACCATCATTCCTGCCGTCTGCTAATATCACCACAATATTTTTGTTGTTTAGGTGGTTTTTTAAGGCTTGGTGGTTTTGGTTGGTTTTGGTGGTTTTGGTTGGTTTTGGTGGTTTTGGTTTCTTATTTGTGGTTTTGAGAAATAAATCATGGTGGTTTCGGCTGGCTTTCGTGACTTCAATTCGTGTTTTTTAGTTGTTGCTACCTCTTTCGAGATCTGATGGTTTCGAGGGTCAAAAGCAGCCTTCAGGAGCAGGAGCGGGGTAAAAAGGTTATTAAATGATTCGATCAAACTCACAAAGAATGGTTAATTTCTTATGTTTGATTGGAGGCAGAGGCACGGATTTGGGGCCGATGTTGTAGCTAGGAATGAAGCGGGGTTAAGGAAACCTTATACAACCTAATAAAGCAAGTAATAATCTCTTATCTCAATGTTCAATTTTTTTTTGTTTGATTGAGTATATTAAAGCACTTTGAAGTATATTGAATAGCATCTTTTTTATTTTTGAGGGATTTGGGGTTGGTGCAAAGGTTGTTATTGCCAAAGTACGGAGAGGACGAGGGTGCAAATTCAAATCAGAAAAATATATCACTATTCAGGATCAACGACAGCATGATTCACAGCCCAACATCACAACTAGAAGAGGTGCCTCCGATGTTCTTTTTATGTTATTAATAAAAATGATAATTAGTTTAAAATTGGATGTTTGAAACTGCTTATTTAACATATAAACACTTTATTGATCGAGCTTTGTTGAATTATCTGTAAAACACGCCTCCTATACTATCTGTGGTGTTTGGATTAGCTTTTTTTTCTTCATTTTTTTGTGCTTATGGCTTCTCGAAAAGATAATAAGGTAACCGTAGGCTTTTGAGTTTATTGCATATAAGCCTAAGTTAATAAGCTGTAGTTCATTAGCTCCGAAAAGTGAGCTTATTTGCCTTTTCAGTTTCAAATAAACATGTGAACCCTCTTTATAAGCTACTTCTTTTCAGTTTCAAACAAGCCCATGAACCCTCAATATAAGTTGTTTCGAACAAATTAGGGTCTTTTATGATTAATGTAGAGTGTTACGAGATTTGTTATTGAAACTATATAACAAAAAGCATTTTTGGCTATACTCCCTTATTGAATAGTAACTTTGATATAATAGTTTTTTTAACCCTTATTAATGCGTTAAACACATGTCATAGTTTGTCTAAGTAACCGGTAATCCGATTCACATTTTGACAATTAGTTTGTTGAGGATTCAATATGGTCAAATTTTCCTTAATTTCTTCACATTGTTATTTCTTTAGCAGATGTAAGTTTCATATCAGGCGTGCAGCCCACAGCTCTTATTACTATGCTGAATAAGAATTTTCGGTTTTGATGGAGATTGAGATTTGCGTCAAGATTGCCGTGGGTGCGGCTGCAAATCTTAGATATTGTAAGTACTCTTGCCATGGATGTACCTAAAGATGTTAATCAGTTAGTGACGTTCTAACATGGTAAAATATACTAAACTTAATAGATTTAAATATAGTAATCAATACTTTAGATTGTCACTAAAGACAATCAGTTAGTGCCAAAGTTAGTGATATCGGCTATAAAAGAAACACTGTATCGATTTTCTCAAAGATCAAAAGATGAATCAATGAATTGGATTGTTACTAAAACTAAGTTGTGAATTTTTGACTCAAACTAAATTGTTTGGTCATATTGTATCGAAAGATGAATCAATTATTGAATTGGTTTGGTCATGTTACTTTTGTAGATATCATGTTTAAGAGTTGAGCAAACACGACTTTAGAGAAGAAAAGACAGAAAGCTTAAGAAAATCGGCAGGAATATTTAGGACTCAAAGAGGAGGTAGATACTCATAATGATCATGTGAATCAACGTGAAGAAGAGAGGGAACTCAAGAGAAAGCACAAGCAAGAGCTGCAAGAAGCATTGGCTCATCGGGAACTTCTTCAACGGGTAGCATTGTAATACCTTTACGTTTAGCAAATTTTACAGATATACCTACCTTTATTACAGAACTTTTCGAGCAAGTGTTTTAATTCATTCTATAATTCGTGTGTAATCTCGTATGGGTGGTGGTCTATTTTAAATAATGCCAGAAGGTGCTAAAACATTTTAAAGGTCTGATGCAAATTCATATTAACCGAATAGTTTGTTTAGATTATGACATTATTATATTACCGTCCGATATGCATAAGGTGAATATCCGCAGTCCCAAACAAACAGTAAATGATCAAAGATCATAAGATCCTGCCACGAAGTTTTATTTATTCATAGTCAGTCACAATATCATAAGATCTGCATATTATGTGCAGGATCCTGCATATACCTGAATACTTGTGCAAATGTTACAAAACATAGCTGCAACTTTCTTTACAAAGTGAACAAGAACTTGACACGAACAAAAACTTTGGGACCGTTAAAGAAAACAACAACTTGTTTTGGGGCCTGTTTATATTTCGTTATATGCATTTTGTTTGTGAGTTTGCATTTTATGCCCGATCCAATACAACAATCATGGGCCATTGAAATTTCATATTTTTCTTTGTTAAAAAGAAAACCTTATGTACAAGTACAACAACAGCCCAGCTAAAGAAGCGCCGTAGACCATACGACAACTACTAACTGAATTAGACACCAAAAGAATATGCATATGTTATTTTTTCTTGTGGGAGACCGATCAAATCGGATACTTGTACTCCCATTGTCACTTACAACCTCTATTTACAACAAAAACTCTCGATACTTGTACTCCCATTGTCACTAGCCCTTTCCCGCCGCTATGCGCGGGTACTCGCCTAGTTTATAAAAAAGAAGATATAAATCAAAAGTGATAAAAAGGAAAAGGGGAAGATACCTGATGAGTTAGAGCCTCTTTGACTGAAAAGTAACTGTGTGTAAAAACCAGCTCTAGTACTACTCGAGTAGTTGACAAAATATACATTTTCGGTACCTTTATTTCTTTTAAAGTTACCGTCTTGTACACACATGGGCTGACCTATTTGTTAGGTCTGGGTGGCGGCGCCCTCCATAGCTTGATTAAAAAAACGCGATTACTGTGTATTTTTTCCTTCAATTTTGATAGTTTTTTTTTAAAGGCCCCCCATCGGAAACGCACATTGCCCTCCACTCACATATTGAAATCCAACTTTTGACACTTTAAAACCTAAAAATCCTCTATTTTTAAGTTAAAATATTCGTTTTTTTATTCGGATTCTAGCTTTTTTTTCCTTGCTATTGTCAAAAATTTTTTTTGCCTCTAATGTTTAATTTTCTACGTCCGCCACTGTGTACACATAAGTATAAAAAAAAACTCTTATCAACCGTACTAAATAGTAGCATCACAAGATTTGGTCATTGTTCGCGTTTGTGCCTAGGCCAATTTTAGGAAACCAAAAGTATGGCCCATTTTTTTTTTCTCAAGCTAGCTCAAAATTAGGGGTGGCAAAATAGGGGGTTGACACGGACATTAAGAAAAACAGACTGCGGGTTAAACAAACGACACGTTAAATGAGCGTAGGTAAATGAGTGGGTTAAACGTGGCATTTTAAAACGGACAAAAAAATATATAAAAACGTATAATAAAAAATAATAATCTATATCTATATACCTTATAAAGGGTGTATGTCAAATGTTGAAAATTTAAATGTTGAAAGTTGAAAAATAGAGAATTTATGGTAATGTTGTAGAAAAACCTTGTAATATTGAAATTTTAAATGCCCATATGAAGTTGAAACTGCCTCAAAGTTGAAAATACGTGTGTATTATATCTTAATGTTGAAACTGTCAACATTACCATTTACGGAATATTGAATTGTTAAAACAAAGGAAATGTTGAAAGTCAAATAAGGCAATGTTTGAAATTGTAACAAACTTAATATATTCCAATTTTTTATCTTGCTAAAATGATACGATGGAAAAACGATACATTGAAAGGGTTCTATCAAACAAATTTTTACTATGGCAACTTATTATCAATATAGGAATGATTTGTGCGTAGTAATTCTCAAGTTGACTTGTGTACTTCTCAAACGAAACGATTAAAACTTCTCACGTACTCTTTAGCCTTTACCTAGCTATTGATAGTTTTCATTTCTTCTCCTAACCATATATAAGCAAGGTTGAGGATACCCGAAAGCGAGCTTTTGTTCTCTTTGCTTTACGAAATATTGTTTGTGCTCCAATATAGGGTTCCTTACGTTCTCCTTCTTTATATACGTACATGATGTGAGTGACTTCAAGAAGAAGAAGAAGAAGTGAGCAACACGAACACATGCAATAAACTCTTTGGTGTGCGGGATTAACACTTATAAGAAAGGCAGGTTAGTTTCAATAATGGTTTTTATAGTGGTTATATTTGCAATTCTCCCTAGAATAATAAATAAAGGTAATTATGTTAAAAAAAAGGTAATTAACTATATATGTGTAATATTTTGAATTTTTTTTGATGTAGCTTTATGTCCCGAAGAAGATATGTGACATGATACCATAGGAGATACCCGAACCAAAGAGGACTGAAAGGATTGACAACAGACTTTACGAACTAATGATGCCGCGTAATAAGGTTAGTGTTAGTAATATATGAAACTTTAGATACCAACTTAATTGCATATCAGTCAAGGCATGTTTACCCGTACATTTTGTAGGTTAATAATTTCAAGTGTCTGCACTTACATATATTCGTTTGGGTAAAACCTTCTACATCTTCCTAAAATTAAGTAAAAGTAGCACATTTGGTTAACTATTAATGAAATTTACGTCTTTCTCTACAGCAATGAACAAAGAAGTAAACATAAGGCAAGCGGGCATTCCACTCAAGAGTGAATTATGGTGTTGTAGGCTGGTGGGTTAGATGGATTTGTGGTTTTAATGGATGGTTTCGGTGGTTTTGTCGATTGTTGTTGTGTGTTCAGATTTGCAGCTTCATGGAAGCCTTTATTCTTGGTCACGATGATATCATGGATGCCTCACAAACACGCATTCAAATCTGTTGTCAATAATATAAATGTTTGACGCTTCGAAAATTATTTGGTTTGTCTTTAGATTGGATTATTTGATATAAATGATGGTCTTCTTCTTTGCAGCCATGTCCTCAAAACTTTAAAGAAACATTTCCTAGGAAAAGCTTATTACGTGCCATCTTCTGAACCTCTTCAATGAGGTTTGGTGTGTTTGCATCATCTTACATATTGTATTGAGTATGTAATTTAATATAATCTCTCTTGATCCCATTTACTTTATTCAAATGATTGATATGTTATCGAGACGAAATGGACAAAAAGATCTCTCTAAGTATTCTATATCTCTGTAAGTAACAATATTAATTGTTCTTGTAATACACTTCGATTCGTTCACCGTACTAAATTTATATCTTGTATTTTATGAATCTAATTGTTCTTTTATCGATGTTAATTAGTTCATTGTTTCTTGTGCATTCCTTATGTTTGGGGAGAATTTGAAAGATCATGTTCAAGTGAAAGACATTCGTAATGATCATGATCACCTCAACTTCTATCTATATATCAGTTTCGTATCCTCTCTGTTGTATATCTTGGCCATGAATTTGAACAACCGTGCATACTCTATGAGTGTTGCCTAAAAGTATTTGAATTGAATTGATTGTAAATGATTATCTCTGACACATTTTATTCTCTGTGATAAACTAATTAAGTCTATCGTTATTTAAGTTTAAAAGTCATAACATAAGCCCCTAAATGCTATAAAATTTTGTGGCCATGTGATATGATCGTATCTGGTAATGGTGAAATAATTGTAGAGAGTTATTGAGAGCTTTATTATTAACAGTCTACTTCTCCATCACTCCAAATCTTCGATATCGTGTTTATTTGTATCTAATGCACTACTTTACACTTTTTTAAAATGATTTAACTAAGTGACTGACTATTTAGGGAGATTTAGAACTTTGAGTTATTGTCCAGGTTGATCTATATTAAACAAATTTATTGTTAGTACTTATGAATGATATGTGACCCATGAATAGTTAGTATCAGTTCCACAAAGGCTCGTATGTCATATGATGTTTGTTAAGTAACGATCTGAAATTTTAATTATATTTTGATCTCTTCATGTTTTATATTGAATGTTACACGAAACACTTGCCGCAATATTACATATCTTTAATTATCCGCCGCTAGGAAGTTCCGCCGCTATGCGCAGGTATTCGTCTAGTAAATAATAATTGGTTGAAAGCCAGAGATAAAAAGTTAAATATAAAAGTGCTTCATTTTTTTAAAAAAATATCAAAAAGTGTTCAAACTTAACAACAAAAGAAGTTACACACTAAAAAAAAGGTATTTGTCACACTTTTTTTACACACTTCAAAAAAATATGTAAAATATTTTGAATTTGTTTACATTTATAGTTGTGTACAGATTAATTACATAAATAACTGTGAACAAATTATGAAAATCAACACATATAATAGTTGCAAATAAAATTTTATACTTTTTAGTATGAAATATTTAATAACTTTTTCACGCTTTTAAATGTGAACCCCGTTTTGTTACATCATATTTTTCACATTTCTCATTATTTTGAAGTGTGAAGAATATGAGTGTAACTAAATGAATTTCACATTTGAAAATGTAGAGAATTTATAAATTTTTCTAATTAAAAAGTGTGAACTTTTATTTGCAAATATTATATATGTAGTATTTTCAAATTTATTCACACTTATTTATGTAATCAACTTTTTACACGTACATATTTATTAATAAACTCAAAATATTTTTCACATTACTTAAAAATATATAATAAAAAGTGTGATAAAATAAACATTTCTTTGTACTGACAAAACAACTTTAAACTTTTAGTTATATGCGTCTTTTTATATAACAAATTTATTTATCAAATATGGCTATCAATATATTCATAAAAAAATATACCGTCGAAAAAATCTTCCAACTACTAACAAAACGAGCAATCTTTTTATAAAGAAATTGTTAAAGTTAAACAACATCGCAAGTTAAACCAACATGGTTTGAGGTCTTAATAACAAAGAGGTTAACCTTCATCACGTTTTATATCTTTGATATACGTTTTTCTTAAAATAGTCTTGTCGTTTATTAGTTAACTATAAAGATCTATTCATATGTGGTGGAACTTGAAGCAACCGATTGACGTGAAACCAATGTTTTAAAGTTTTTCAATCGATTCGATCATGGTACCGGTTTACTAAGTCACAAGTTTAATCGGTTGAACCGTCGGTTTGAACCGATTTTCCACCTAAAAGCCATATAAAAATTTTAGTTATCAACTTCTTTAAAACATGTAAGCCTAACACCGAGCATAAAAGAAAAGGGAAATGCTAACATCAGCCCTTAGGGCTGTCGATAACAACAATATTTTCGCAAATTATGCTATAATTAAAACATGTTCTAAAACATGCTCCGCATATTTCGCTAATATAACCAATTAAGAAGTGTGAATTGAATTTGTGTGTGCGTAATTATAGGAAATTGTTTGTGATTTTGAATAAACTTGGATGATTTTATTTGAACATTCTATATTGTCTTAACATAAAGTTTGAAAACTAATTGTTAATAATAACCCTAAGGGCTGCTGTTAGCAAAACCAAAAGAAAATATAAAAAATCAAATATTAAAGACATATGTATAATGTATATACTACATAGATGTGATTTATTACCAAGAAAACATGTGTTAAAGTGTAAAGTGATACATTCGCTTGATAATTACACATTATTCAAAAAATAACATGCAAAGATTGAAAGAACCCATACAAAGCTTCTTATTTTGTGCAAAACAAATACAGTACACATCAAAAAGTTCCCACTCACTCACGACTAGAGTTAAATTTTTAACAAAGAGACAAAACTCATGCCCACATTTGTATCAATGATATACAGTATCATCTTCTCCATGATTTTATTCAGATCACCGTATTCATCAATTTTATCTAGCAAAAATGAAAGCCGGATGGTTCTAGTGTACTGGTTTGACCCAGGTTGACTAAAACCCCGCCGGTTCAATTCGGGTGTTAAATCCTCAAGAAACCGGCTTACAACGGCCCGGTGATATCACCGGTTACCGGTTCGACCGGCCGGGTCGAACCAGGTTAAGGCAAATGACCTTCTAAACTAGAACCCGATGCAACCATTTCTGAGCGAATAAGGCGTATATCTTCCGCCTTAAGAATCAGGTAGCCATCTTGGTAACTCTTAGTATTCACTAGCTGACGACAAGCTAGTGCCTGGTGTATGATGTTTGCCTTTTTCTAGCAGGCTGGATAATCGCGAAAGTGAGCTCAAACTTAAATCTCAATCTTACCACAGGGATTTAGAAACTATGAAACTGATGTCAACGAATATTCTAAGGTCTATTGATATCGAAGTGGGAAATGGGTACTATTGGATCTAGAGTGAACCATCTATGTCCGATGGAGCAACTCCATTCAAGTTGTCATATCAACATACAGTTACCTATAATCACGAAGATTAATCGGTATAGCAACTGCATCTGAGTTGTCATGTCAACATAAAGTGACCAAAAACCTCGAAAAGAAACTAGATATATGACACCACACATACTATTGCAACAACGTCTTGATACCTAAGCCACTGCAACACCAACACATTGTTGGGCAGCCAACTAAAAAACACTAAAGACCATACAAAGTTTTAGTCATTTGAATCAACCAACTTACAAAAAACTTGTAGCAATTGCTTGACGCTCAACAATCATGGGGAGCCTAACATAATTCTGACGCTCAACAATCATTTCTGCCAATGGTGATGATCGTGGGGAGCCTAACATAATTCTAACTATCTCCGACTGTTCATCCTTAGTAACCTCCTCATTATTAAGGATTATCCTCACCTTCATGAGAATGGGTGACTTGGCCAAGATAAGCTTCACAAACTCCATCTCCCTCTGCCGAGCTGCAAAACCTACAATCTCCAATTCCTTTAAATGCTCCAACCATATATTCGAATAATGTTTTAGTGTAACCAATTCTGTGTCATCCTGAGCAAACTCAAATTCAAGCATCTGCATGAAGTGGTGGTACTTCTTGTGTTAGTGTTATCTGACATGAGAATAAATATAAAAAATAAAAAGAACTTATTAAAGGATGCTAGATGGATTTATGATATTTACCTCTAGCTTTATTTTCTCCAAATTGGGAGAGTTTGTGATAACAAAACCAAGTTGTCCTAGACCCCCATCATCAAAAAGCAACGTCCTTTTAATACAAAGATAGTTAAGGTGGACGAACGCAGTTGGAAGCTTTCGTGGTACTCTGGCACGCTTGAACCATAGCCAAAATGAAGATTAACAACCGCAACTATTTTTTTCCAAAGTTAATATATATTACTATAACATGTGGATGGTATATACCTCAATGCTCCAACTAGGAATAGTCAGATTTTCAATAACTGGTAAACACTTCAATAGCTCAATAATTCTGATCTCTTCAACAAGATCACAAAAACCATCATGTTCCTGCCACACAGTTTACCGTATAAAAGTATACAATTAAGTTAAGAAACTCGTGAGGGTCATTGCTACTTTAAAGAACAGAACTTACCAGATCAAAGTGTTTAAGTGATGGACAATTGAATAGGAGATTTAAAAGTGAAACTTTAGAGATAATTTCACCCTGAATGTATAAGGTTGTTAGGCTATCAAACCCTCTAAATGTCACATCATCTTCAAAAACAAAACCACTGATATACAAGTCTGATAATTGATGCAACGAGTAGATAGATAAGGGTAACTTTTGTTCAAAGTCACATGATTTAGACAAGTCGAGTGTTAATTTCTTGAGAGTGTCCTTGTTCCTTGCCAAAAGAATGATTATTTGGTCAATATCATTATATCTGGCTTTTGCATACTCCGTTGAAATGCAGAACTCAAACATTGGACCTTGATGCAGTAACAAAACTTGGCGTATAACATTGAAAATAACATCTGCAGTTTCATCATCAACAGATAATTCATCAAACATATCATTCTCCCTAAACACAAGTTTAGGAATTTTGGTCCAATTGTATCTCCAATCCTTAGAGAGGATACTTGTCCTCACAGCCTCCTTTATTGGTACAAGACATAGGATGTTTTCTATGATGCTCGAAGGAAGGTTGCTGATCTTATCCAAAAATAAATCTTCAGTTTCCATTTCTAAGCACTGTTACTGCACTAATACAAGATAATTCTGCAAATATAATACAGTACAACATAAAAACAGACTTAAGTAAGCGTATTTATCTTCTTCTAGAGTGCCCCACACAAAATAAACCGAATCGTACACAAGTCTAATACTCCTACAAATATTTGGGAACAAGACAAAAAATGGTTTCACTGATGAATGAACAAAGGTGCTGATTATATCCAAAGACGCCCATTTAGCTTTAGCTATCATTACAGGTTGTTCTTGTTGTATGCATACTAAAAAGCGCCTTTATGCTAAAGCCCCTTAGAAATGCCTTTATGCTAAAGCCATAAGGATTTTCAAAGGCTTTTCTAAACATCTTGGAATTTACATCAGAGTCATGATCCTAAATTTTTACTTTATAATTGGGAGGCATTTGGATGAGCATTTGTAACGTGATAAACTCCAAATTAATTCACAAAAGTTCTCAAGGTACTCAACAACATCAAGAAGCAGATATCATCTCCCCCAATAACACATTTTATGATTCAAGTCATTTGGCTAAACTTATTTGAGGTGCTTTTTAGCTTATTGTATTATCAAATACAATAAGCTTAATCAAATACATCTACAACAGTGCTTAATACAAAGTAGCTCTTTAAAGATCAAAAACAGCCGTTATGCTAAATCCTCGAAGAAATGGCCTTTTTGCTGACAATCAATTTTTTAAGGCTCTGCCAAACACCTTGGAAAATCAGTGTCTATTGTTTAATTAATCAACTTTTGCTTATCATTAACTCATATATTCAAGGCTCAAAATCTCGAGCATTTAACTTAAAATTAAAAAAAAGCTGATTAAAAGCCGAAAATAGTTAATCTATTAGTACATCAAATAACTAAAGTTTGCAAAGTACAATAGGGGCGTGTTTTGTTTAAGCTTACTTTGCCGATCTACGAGCTTATTGAAGTTTTGAAAAGCTGAAGTTGATAAGCTCATAAGCCCAAATAATTGAGCTTATGAGCTTTTCAAAACATTAATAATAAAGCCCATAAGTAAACCAAATAAGCTTAAACAAACACCCCCTATGATAAGCTACAATCCAAAGTCTAAACATCCCCCAATTTAATTAACAAATGAAACGACAAAACACCCAATTAACCTTGTAGATTATAAAAGCTGAAAATAAGCTATAAAAAGAGAAGATAGATTAATTGATTACCTGAGAATTGGAGTAAACAATGAAATGAGCCCTAACCTTCTTTGTTTTTTCACTCTCAGTGACAAATATCTATGGCTTCTGTTTCTTAACAACTCTTTTACTAATTATACACTTTTAGTCCCCATTTTTTTATATGTTACCATTTGATATAAATAGTCAACTTGATATAGAATAAAACAAAGTTTTACAATAAGATGACGGGTAAACGGGTAACATGCTGCGCCGCAACCCTTTTTTGAATAGCGAAACCAATCCTACTAAAAATAAAGTTATGTGTCTTAGGGGTCGAAAAATTACTTTGCACAACCCGTTGAACCCTTGTCAAAAACTCCACTGCTCCCGGTGCAAGGAAACCAAATGTATCAAAAGCAAAAGGGATAAAGACGTGTTGATTCTCTAAACAAGCTTTCTCATGTTTGGCAACTTCTCGATTCCGCTTTCAACGCAGCTTGTCCTGCAACAAATCCATTGTCCCTAAGCCCAACAAGAGGAGACACTCCAGTAAGATCCACACAAGCATGTTTCCCCCCGGCCCACCCAAACACAAGTATATCAGCTGGCCGTAAGGTAGACCTTCCTTCAAGTGGGTCTGTCAGAAAGTTCGCAGGGGCCTCCTTCCTAGAAGAAATTCCGGCTCGCTTAAGGATATCATACAAAACATCCCTCACCAAATCATGCCTATATTTAAAACCCGGTAACTCCTTGCAATGGACTGCATGCTCACCAAAAGAATCCAAACAAACCTTACGGCAGACTGGGCACGGCTCATCAACCGGGAACAAAGGGATCATTAGCCGGTACTTAAGGATAGTCCAGTACTCCAGAGCCGACATATGTTGGCCTAGTCCCTCAATGGGGATAACAGACAATAAATTCTGAGCACGGGGAGCTCGAAGACATTCAACAACAGCTTTTTGGCGAGGGGATAAATCAAAGCTCACTCCCAAACTCTTAACAATTTCACTAAATAGGGCACACGCCAAAACATTGTTTTGTTCGGTTCGGTTCGAGACATAAGTAGTAGAGTTGCAAACGAACCGAACGTTCAGTACATTTCATGAACCATTCGGTAAAAAGTTCGTTTATATTCGTTTATTTATTAAAGAAACGAACATGAACAGAATTTTGTAACAACTTGAATTTTCGCGTCTTATTATTATAATAGAGACGTGCTCGTTATTAAACGTTTTGCTTATTAACGATTTGTGCCGGTTATGAATACTTATCAAATTGTCGAGAATACACGTTTCCACTCTTGTTTAAGTCACGTGATTGAGTTTTTCGTGTTGTGATTCACGTTTCTAGAATTCGTACGTGTCTAAAACATCATATTCATTTGATTTACCCTTGTTGGGCCGAAATTGGACAATGAGTGCAAATACCAGTTAATAAAGGAACTGGAATACTTAAGAACATCATATCTGTAAAGTCTGTGAATTCAAAAGTGGTCAAACCAAGTCAACTCCACAAACTAGAAAAATAATTTTTTAACAATCCCACTCACCACTCCAGGCCAACACACAGGCCGAGATTACCCCTAATGGGTGTATCACAAGATGCAAAATTCAGATGTATGGAAACCCTAGACCAAAACTGCTAAAATATATACTATCACATCTCACAACCCCTAACAACAGAAAATAACATCACACAATCCAAGTGTTACAAAGTTTGTTCCTGCTTACATCCAAGCAGTCTTAATTACAAAGTTCTGGGTACATTATACGAAGTAGTAACAAGGTCTTGAACCAGCCGAGCCAAATCCTCCATCCTGCCCGAATACACCAGCCGAAAACCCTTCCTCATTGTGAGTCCTCTCGCCCACCTTTCTCTTTACTTTTGCATCTACATAGTTGTGCTAGTCAATTTAAAACTCACATGCGAAAACAACTAAGAATCATATTAGCTTTTCGAAACCATACTGACTAAACACTAAGATTATTAATGACGGACATGATTGACAATAGTTAAGACTTTTAGACCATGGCCTCTAATTTTAATCTGCCGAGACCATACCCGAGAGCACTTTCATATTTTTGTTGGTTCGTGTTCATATTAAGACAAGTAATGGTAACAAATAATATTATTAACAGTAGTAATCAAAATCCCCTTAATCGAACCATATATCAAATCGGACCGAAACCCTAATTTTTGTAAAACCAACGACAATATGAAATTAATATAGTTTATTGCACAAAAATGCTAATTAATTACAAGTAAACACTCGGGTGTGAAAACCCCCAATTTTATCGAAAACCCTAATTTATAAAACATGTTTTAATTGATAATTAAAACCATAAGGAGTCTATAAACATAGTTAATTAGAATAAAACACACAAACTAGAGAATAACCCTAATTTTTCGAAACCCTAATTTTGAGAAAAACACTTTTATTGTTTAATTAACCTCAAATAGGACCCAGAAACACGAGTTAATTAGAAGGAAACCAAGGATGGAGAACAGACCCAAATATTCAAACCCCTAGTATTTACAAAAGTATTTTCGAGATGCCTATATCCTAGACTTTTGTAAAATCAGACGAGTTGAAAACCTCTTTATTTTTTAGAGAGATCATAATACGAACCATCTTTTAAATATATTAAGAAGAGAGCAAGAACTTATCTTTGTGATGAAACCCTATGAAATCAACCCTGAAAAACTTGTAGATTCGATGTGAGGAAGAAACCTCACACCACACGATTTATAAACACACCAGGATAACAAGGTCTTGATGATAAGTAGTAAAATCAGTAACTAATTTCTGGCCTTAGATAGGATTCAGATCAATTGATATTTATGAGTGATAGATGGGAGACGGTGGGAGTATTATTTGTGAGAGAGAGATGGGAGACGGTGGGAGTATTATTTCAGAGAGAGAGAGAGTCGAATAAACTAAAAAGGGGTGACTGGATAATAATATATCCCCTCCTTGTTTATATCGCCAAGGGAATGGGGCCAGGACTGGGTCACTGGGTAAATGAGCAGAGCCCATGAAGGCTTGGGTTGGACTATTGGTCCATTGGATTTATTTGAGCCCATACCAAAAATAAGTACGTATACATGTTATACTACAAAACCCAAAAGCCCACTTAATAAATTAGCAAGTTTGTACTTTGTATTTCCCGTAAACAAAATGTATTGTCAAGCACAACTAGGATGTCATGCATTTTTATTGGTATAATTTTAGATGTCATGACACGGTCATTATATTGTATTAGGTTGTGGATAGCGTGATCGTATTCTCGAGCTACTTTGTATTTTCATCACTTTGCTTACTTAACGAGGTGAGTTTATAGCCCCACTTTTACTTGTTTTATCACTTTGGGGTGAGAACATTGCTTGTTTTAAACGGATGAACATAAGTGCCTAAAACTCATACGTGCCTACCTGATGTCTAAGTAGCGATACCCCTAGATGCTTTAGCCCACTATCATGAACCGTTAATTACTTTGTGTAAGCGCGAATGTTATGGATAGATCTATTGGGATTGGCCTCCCTATCTATTGTTGGTTGTGTGACCAAATTAGATACAAATACATTTGAGGTTGTTACGAATACTTTGGGGTAGTATTTGCTTAGGCACACTCTTATATAAACTGGTTTGTACGGTTAACGCTTCAGTGTCATGAGCTTAGACGTAGGATATCATGAATGTATGCTATTGTGATAATAATCTTGTATTTGTTATAAGATTATTTGACGGTTGCCTAACAAAAATCTTATGGTTCATCACACTACTTCTACTTAAACCTATAAACTCACCGACCTTTGTGTTGACGTTTTAGCAATGTTTTTCTCAGGTGTCAAGGCGGAGGAGTGACGTGGTTGTGCTATGGAGATTAATAAAAATTATCATGATTTAACTTTGAGACTTGCTTTAGATGTATAATATTTGGAAACTCAAATTATGTCATCATGAGTTGTAAAACAATTTTCCTTGGGACCAATTCTATTTTTATGTTTTATGAATGAAAAATGACTTTTCTTAGTTATTCTTGTATCTATGTCTCTTGGTTGTCATGATAGTCACATCCTCGTGTAATTATACACGTGGGCCAAATTGAGGGTGTGACAGATTGGTCTCAGAGCCATGGTTATAGAGAACTAGGTTACTTTTATAAAAATCATTTTTACAAAGGTTTTGGTTAAAAATAAAATGTTGGAAAAGAATAATACTAGACTATAACTACCTCCATCTCCATAGACCACATCACTTCGCGCCTTCGACAAGTAAGTTGTACCTTTAAGTTGTACCTTTAAATTGTATCATTTCATTGCTCTTAAGTACTTTACTAAGTAAATTGCTAAAAGTATCAAATAACGTAATTTATGACTATATGCTAAATGGTTTGTGCCATGCTTTATGAATACAAAATCGATGTTTATTTCGACACTATGTGAGACTCTATGCTAAATGGTTTGTGCCATGCTATACGAATGCAAAATCGAATTTTCATTTCAACATTACTTGAAACTCTATGTTAAATGGTTTGTGCCATGATATACGAACGCAAAGCTTAATCTTATTTCGACACTACTAGAAACTCTATGCTAAATGGTTTGTGCCATGTTACGTGAATGCAAAATTTATGCGATTATACTTCTTGAAAACCCTACGTTAAAAGGTTTGTGCCATGTTATGCGAATACAATATTGATCTTGTATCAACGTGTCTTAAAAAAAATTATTTTTGTGCTAAATGGTGTGTGCCATGACAAACTAAAACTTCAACGTATTGCAAAATTGATTTAATCTTACACATGCCTTTTCTTTATTTGGCAGTGACATGTCTATCTCGTCCGAAGATTCGTTGTACTACTTGAGCTCATCTACGGATGGAGCACGACGCGAGTCCACTACTAGTGGTGCTTCGCACTATCATCTACTCGAGGAGAGCCAAGTGCTCATGCACCTACTCGCGCGTCACCACCACCACTCATTTGCTACCAAAGGCGTGGCAAGGCACCGATGGTTCCTCCCTCCACATCCTCATCTCATGCCCCTAGGGCCCCTCGCCAAAACCGCACCGCGAGGATGTTAGTGAGAGGTTCTATGATTAGGAAGAAGTTGGCCTCAAGACGTGTGAGCTCTACCCGCAAGTCTTCGAAGTCACCATCCGTGAGAGTGCCCTCAAGGCACGATGCCCCTCGTCGACCCACTATGCCCATGCCACCTGCACCTTACGGCTATAATGGAGCCGAATGCTCTGCGGCCGCCGAGGCTCGTAGAATGCCCCCTCATCGTTTTACTAGGCTTGCTACCTTACGAGGCGAGGTGACCCACGTGCTTCGTAATTTGGGTGGTTTGTCTCATGAGTCATTGGTTCGACTCGAGACTTGTTACGAGGCGGTCATCGCGGGTTTGGGTAGGAATGCCCCACCCCCACCCGACCACTTCGCGGGATTAGCTAGGAGAGTCGAGGACCAACATTACGAGATAGGAGCCCTACGCACTCTTCTCCATAGGGCATTGATTGATTTATCCGAGAGGATTGCCGCCTTTGAGCATCGTTTCTATTAGATTTATGTTTAGCTTATTTGTGTACACTTTCATTCCTTCCCTCCTTGTGTTGTAATCCCTAAGAATTCTAAAACAATGTGTTAACTCTTTGCTTTTTCTAATCATGGAATGAATTATTTGTGCACTACATAACTTGTTGATTATTACTTCATTGGATGCTATATCGTGTTTTGTGACATGCTTGTACTCTCTAGCCATGAACTCGTAATGCTAACCTTGCCATAAACTTTGTTATGAATTTAGGACCATGGCACCAAAAACCCGCAAGAATAGAGTCGATCCAACCCCGACCGCACCTATCACCGTCGACCCATCGGTTTTGAGTCAAATGATCGCCGATGGCGTTGCCGCCTCTCTTGCCGCCATCGAAACAAATCCAAGCACGCAAGAGGAGACTAATCGAGTGCCAATTCCGGTACCTCCTACGCGTGCATGCTCATATAAGGAGTTTCGATCATGCTTCACAAGTACTTTCAATGGCACCGAAGGTGCCGTGGGACTTGCACGATGGATTGAGAGACTTGAGTCTCAATTTAGCGTAAGCAATGTCGCCGAAGGTGACAAGGTAAAGTTTAGCTCTAGCACCTTGGTTGATGGTGCACTAACTTGGTGGAACATCCATGTGAAGGCCGTAAGTTTGGAAGCGGCCAATGCTACTCCTTGGGCTCATTTCAAGGGAATGCTTCTCAAAAAGTATTGCCCTAGAAATGAGATGAAAAGGTTGGAAGCCGAGTTGTGGAACCTCCGTGTACATGGAGTTAACTTGATGGCTTACACTCAACGCTTCCAAGAGTTGAGGTTGATGTGTCCCGAAATGATACCAAATGAGACACGAGCCGTGGAAAGGTACATCGTTGGACTACCGCCTTCAATCCGAGGAGACGTCATCTCTTCAAAACCCAATGATTTGAACGAAGCCATTGAAATGGCGGACGGTTTGATGGACTCCGTCACCTTGGAAAGTGGTGATAACAAACGAAAATGGGAAGGAAACCATGGCCCCAATCATGGTGACTACCCAAACAAACGCCAAGACGTGGTAAAGGTGTTCAATGTGAACGGTGGATCCGGTTACCAAGGAAAACTACCGTTTTGTGGTAAGTGTGGTAAACACCACAATGGTGCGTGTGGAGGCACATGTCACAATTGTGGGAAAACCGGTCACTTCGCCAAGGATTGTCGAAGTGTGATACACTCATTTGTATCGGTTCAAGATTATGTCTCTCGATATCTCCTCGAATTGATCACGGTTTAAGTGGAATGATTTGTTCTTGGTTGATAAAAAGGTGTTGGTTTGCTTATCTATTTTAAACTAATAGCAATTAAATGTAAATGTCGTTGAGTGAAAAGAGATTTAAAGATTAAACTAAAAAGACAAGTTTAAAAATAAATGCTTGAAAACTTAAAGGCTATATTAGAAGAAATACTTGAACACTTAGTAAATCTAAACTTGAAACTTTGCAAAAACAAGAAATTAAACAATTGGAAAATAGCTAAATCGGAATATCAAAAGTGCACTGATCGGAATGTAGACAAACTAAAGCTATCGGAATGTTACAAGATTCCACAATCGGAATATTAACCAATGGATTCAGATCGGAATGTTCAAAAGAAGAAGCAAATCGGAATGGGTTAAATAGCACCAATCGGAATCCTTAAAATGAGTCAAATCGGAATACATGAAAACCAACTCAATCGGAATGTTCAACAAAATTCCAAATCGGAATGTTGGAAAAGGTATCTAGATCGGAATGTATCAAAACCACTACAATCGGAATACCCAAAACCCTTTTCCGATCGGGTGATCGGAATAAGGGGGGTCCGGTCGGAATAAACAAATCGGAAAAGGGTTTTACCCTTTCCGATACCCCTTTGATCCGAAGTATAAGCAAGGTGATAAGCTATGGAATAAGCTAACTCCAAAACTAGCAAGAATCTAATATGAAACAAATCAAATAAGCTCAAATAACAACTTATCTAAACTTAGATTAAGCAAACTTTTGAATCAAACCATAAAAAGATTAACTTTTTAAGCACGAAAATATTGATGAACAACACGGATCATAAGTAATTCGCATCAAAAGTGAATCAAAATCAAAGAAAGGTAGAAGAAGATTAAAGATTAAAAGCTTGAATTTAAACTTGATTAATGAAAGAAAACAATACAAAGGTTTGATCTTGAAAGATTAAAAGAAAGAAAGATGAAAACTAGTGAGAGAAAGTTGAGAACTTCCTCTCTCTAAAACTAGAGAAAATGAAAAACTAAAAACTAACTAAGACTAACTAGTCCCAAAATTGTGAAGTGAAATCCTATATATAGGCGTCTCTTGTGGGCTTTGTGAATGGGCTTTGTTTTTGGGCTTCTTTTCTTCTTTCTTCTTTAGTCTTTACGTTTCTTTAAATAAACGTTTCCGACTTTGGATTTTGAGAAGTGTCGGTGAATAATTCCAACTCGTCTTATAATCTTTTGTTTAATAGACTCGAGTTCTTTGACATATATGAATCTTCCGTCTTTGGCTCTATTCTTTGATAAATCTTCAGTTAGGCACAATGACTTCAAATCTTTTGCATCTCTTGGACAATAGACTTCGTCTTGAGTCTTTTTCCTCGATAAAACCCGTGCAATCCCATGTTTTCTTCAATATTCATCCGGTTGACTCTGAGAACACAATAAACACAAAAACCACGCATAATTCCAAATAAATGATATTAAATACGTGTTTTGGTCTTGTTTTAGCCAGAAATAAGTGGTAAAAGGATGGGTGTTTTTACACCTATCAAATCCCCTACACTTAACCATTGCCATGCCCTCATGCAATGCTTAGTGATAAAGCAATTTTACACTTTTCTCATAATTAATCAACCTTGGCCTTATTAACATACTACTAAAACAAGACTTAAAGAACTAAGAGAAATTAAAACTTTAAAGTAAACAAAAGGATAGAAAACCATTTTTACTTGAAAATAACTACATGTAAATAACTTGCAAAGAGATCAAGGACTTACATTAGGGCTTTGGTGCTGCGAAGATTTATCACCCTCAAGTTTCACGTTCCCCAAACTAAGCTTAAAAACGAGATCATTGTTATTATAAGTTAGTAAATCAAACACTTACACACATGGCTTAATTATATGCTTAAACTCCCTTATTCCTAGGTGTATCTCTTATATTTTATTTTTGTCTTAGAATGATCATGAAGATGCATTTTTGGACTTATTTCGATAGTTTATTTAGGCTGAAAGCAAAGTAGGACGATTTGATCAATAGTTAGCTAAAGGACAAAATCTCTTAAAACTGCTTCTCGGGATATCAAAAAGTTCATATCTTGGCATAACTCGGTTCACGATTTGAGACCTTTCTCGGGCCGATATTTGGCATGTACTTCATACTTCATATCTTGAGAGACGTGCTTGAGATAATGGTCTTCTCATCGTTAACAGAGTTTCTTCACTTGGAGACTTTTGAGGGGTACTCCAACTTTGTTGACCACGACTTCATGATTATTTCTTCAATCTCTAATTGGGATTTTGAGATACAACGATCCGCCTCTTTTTCGGACTTGGATCTATTTATCCTCATACCTTGTTAGGGTCTTTTCGGATAGACTTCTCCATGATCTTTACGGGAGTTGATTGCTTTTCGTCGTGAGCCTTGATCCTTCATATTAATTTTGGGAATAATGCTTTTCACATCACCTTGGATCTTTAGCAATAAGATTGAATCCTCATGCCTTGTTAGGGCCTTTTCGGACTCGCCAATCTTCGCGCCCCGCTTCATAAGTTATGCCTTGGCTATGAACTCTTATCATTACCGAGCAACTTTTAAACGATCTTGGGCTAGAAGCTAAGTAACTTTTCAAATCGTACGACCTTACTTATTGCAGATAAATTATTAGCAAGTGATGGGAGAATAGGCAAATAATTATACCAAGTGAGCTTGTGCAAGAATACCGACTTATAATTGACTCTATCATTTCTCGTTCTCTACAATTTAAAATCTCAAGTAATGAGACTCGTGGATACTTAGCCTAATAAACCAACTAAGGTCTACATGGTTAAGGATACTAGCTAGAATAAACTTTGACAAGTCTATTCGGGTTGAGTCAAAATAATCGCAACGGGCCTAATATGTCAAAGACTTCTAAACTAGCTACACCACTTTATTAATATTTTTGACTTTATTGTGAAATATATACATATGAAAGCAACGCTAAAAATTTACGACTAAATGGCCAAAGTTAATTAAAAATTTGAAAAATGTTGAAAAAGATGATTTTCCGGTTAAATGAAGGCATTTTCATGGAAAAGTCCACTTAAAACTTCGATAGAAGTCCCCCCTACACTTAAGATAAACATTGTCCTCAATGTTTAAGCATGTGGGAAAAGTCTCCCCTACACTTATGACATTGTGCACGTTGGTTAAATCAAGCTAAGGAAGAGACGACTAACGTGATCATTTTCAAATGTGAGTATGAAGAAAATTGAATCACGATAGTTGAGAGATAGAACCAGATTTCGGATAACACGGGAGCACGGTTCTTCAAAGGTTCCAAAAGTGCATTCATCCCTGTAATCACATCACCACACAAACACAAAGCACCTATAGAGGTCCCCCTACACTTAGGAGGTTAAAACAGAAAAGGATAGATACTCGGGCTGCCTCCCGAGGAGCGCTTGTTTTTTATAACCGAGTCACGAGCCTGACTCGACCCAAAATTAGTTTATGGGAAACGTGGTGAGGGATAGTTGTTAGAGCGGTAGCTAAGCAAGTTGCGGTCACCTTGAGGATGAGCTTGATAAGCGGCCGGAGGATAGGTACCGTATGCTGCATTCACATTCTCAGAAGGGTAGTCTTGGGTCGCGGTACAAGTGGTGTAAGAGTGAGGACCCCCACATATCTCACATGGTTGGCTAATAGCATTGACTTGAGCGTCGTGAGCGTTTTTAGCGTTGATGCTGTTGGTGTTGTTAGCGGTGTGGGTAACAAGCGATTCAAGAAGCGTAGTAATTTTGTCAATTCGCTTGTCGCTGTCACTAGTACTAGCACTAGCGACATTGGTCCGAACACTCTTGGTTTGCACACGAGACTTATTCTCAATGATATCCCAAGCGGCATTAGAAGTCTTAACCAAAATATTACCCCCCGAGGCACTGTTTAGTGAATCTTGGTCATTCATGCTTAAACCATTATAAAAAGTATTAATTTGGTGCACTTTGGTAAAACCATGTTATGGGCATTTTCTTAAAAGATCTTTAAAACGGTCCCAAGATTCACTAAAAGACTCATCGTACTTTTGTCCAAAATTGATAATTTCATTCCGCAAAGCGGTAGTACGAGAGGGTGGGAAAAAGTAGTTGATAAATTTGGTCTCCAAATCCGTCCACGTAAGAATACTTTGTGGCGGTTCCTTAGCAAGCCAACGCCGGACTTGTCCCTCTAAAGAAAAGGGAAAAAGTTGCAAACGGATTACCTCTTGTGGAACACCATTGAATTTGACCGTATTCGTGAGTTGCAAGAATCTCTTGATGTGGTCATGTGGATCATCAATGGTACGCCCCAAGAATGGTTGAGCAGAGACCATCTGGATAAAGCCGGATTTGAGCTCAAAATTGTTGGCTGCAATCGCGGGTATGACAATTGGATCATTGTTGCCATCTACATGTGCTTGCAAAAGTTCAATCATCGGGCGATTGTCTGGTAGAGGCTCATTGTTGTTGTTATTATTGTTGTTGAGAGGTGGGTTGTTATTGTTTTGAGGTGGGTTATTGTTGTTGTTTTGTACACCGGCCATGTCTAAGTCTTCGAGAGGCTCGGGCTCTTGATAAGACGTTGATCGTGTACGCATGCACCTGCAAAAGAACTAACAAGGAAAAAACAAAGCAGAAATATTTTTGGTTTTTATGTTTTTTAATTTTTAGGATTTTTGAAAATATTATATTTTTTTGGGTTTTTTTTTTTTTTATAATTTTTTATGAAAAAGTAACGTTCACGGTGAACGGATCCCAAAATCCAAGTTCTCACAAAAAACTGTTGATCTTAACGAGAAGAGCCGGCAGCGGCGCCATTTGATACACTCATTTGTATCGGTTCAAGATTATGTCTCTCGGTATCTCCTCGAATTGATCACGGTTTAAGTGGAATGATTTGTTCTTGGTTGATAAAAAGGTGTTGGTTTGCTTATCTATTTTAAACTAATAGCAATTAAATGTAAATGTCGTTGAGTGAAAAGAGATTTAAAGATTAAACTAAAAAGACAAGTTTAAAAATAAATGCTTGAAAACTTAAAGGCTATATTAGAAGAAATACTTGAACACTTAGTAAATCTAAACTTGAAACTTTGCAAAAACAAGAAATTAAACAATTGGAAAATAGCTAAATCGGAATATCAAAAGTGCACTGATCGGAATGTAGACAAACTAAAGCTATCGGAATGTTACAAGATTCCACAATCGGAATATTAACCAATGGATTCAGATCAGAATGTTCAAAAGAAGAAGCAAATCGGAATGGGTTAAATAGCACCAATCGGAATCCTTAAAATGAGTCAAATCGGAATACATGAAAACCAACTCAATCGGAATGTTCAACAAAATTCCAAATCGGAATGTTGGAAAAGGTATCTAGATCGGAATGTATCAAAACCACTACAATCGGAATACCCAAAACCCTTTTCCGATCGGGTGATCGGAATAAGGGGGGTCCGGTCGGAATAAACAAATCGGAAAAGGGTTTTACCCTTTCCGATACCCCTTTGATCCGAAATATAAGCAAGGTGATAAGCTATGGAATAAGCTAACTCCAAAACTAGCACGAATCTAATATGAAACAAATCAAATGAGCTCAAATAACAACTTATCTAAACTTAGATTAAGCAAACTTTTGAATCAAACCATAAAAAGATTAACTTTTTAAGCAAGAAAACATTGATGAACAACACGGATCATAAGTAATTCGCACCAAAAGTGAATCAAAATCAAAGAAAGGTAGAAGAAGATTAAAGATTAAAAGCTTGAATTTAAACTTGATTAATGAAAGAAAACAATACAAAGGTTTGATCTTGAAAGATTAAAAGAAAGAAAGATGAAAACTAGTGAGAGAAAGTTGAGAACTTTCTCTCTCTAAAACTAGAGAAAATGAAAAACTAAAAACTAACTAAGACTAACTAGTCCCAAAATTGTGAAGTGAAATCCTATATATAGGCGTCTCTTGTGGGCTTTGTGAATGGGCTTTGTTTTTGGGCTTCTTTTCTTCTTTCTTCTTTAGTCTTTACGTTTCTTTAAATAAACGTTTCCGACTTTGGATTTTGAGAAGTGTCGGTGAATAATTCCAACTCGTCTTATAATCTTTTGTTTAATAGACTCGAGTTCTTCGACATATATGAATCTTCCGTCTTTGGCTCTATTCTTTGATAAATCTTCAATTAGGCACAATGACTTCAAATCTTTTGCATCTCTTGGACAATAGACTTCGTCTTGAGTCTTTTTCTCGATAAAACCCGTGCAATCCCATGTTTTCTTCAATATTCATCCGGTTGACTCTGAGAACACAATAAACACAAAAACCACGCATAATTCCAAATAAATGATATTAAATACGTGTTTTGGTCTTGTTTTAGCCATAAATAAGTGGTAAAAGGATGGGTGTTTTCACACCTATCAAAGTGCACCAAAGCCCACGAATCAACGGACTCCTATCACTCCAAATGCTCAATACGCGGATGTCACTTGCTATCGTTGTGGCGAAAAAGGTCACTTTAAGAATAGGTGTCCCAAAACTACCACTCAAGGCCGAGGAAATCAAATCCGAGGCAACAACAACAACCAAGCTCGTTGACAACCTCGTCAAAACCACGGTAATCCGAATGGGCGGAACAATGGGAATCAAACGGGAGCACCGGGACGTGTGTACGCTCTATGTGCCGAAACGGCCATTCAAGACAACAACGTGGTCACCGGTACGTTTCTCATCAATAACATCTATGCTTCTGTATTATTTGATTCCGGTGCCGATAGAAGTTTTGCCTCCATTGCCTTTAGTGAACTATTAAATGTGAACCCCACTCCATTAGATGTCGACTATAATGTGGAACTAGCCGATGGAAAAGCGATCACTACAAACACCGTACTTAAGGGTTGTACCCTAAGCCTCCAAAATATTCCTTTCATCATCGATCTTTTACCTATCGAACTTGGAAGTTTTGACGTTATCGTTGGTATGGATTGGCTATCCAAGTACCATGCGGAGATAATTTGCCACGAGAAACAAGTCCGTATTCCCTACGGAATCCGAACCCTAACCATCCTCGGTGAGAAGAACGGTGTGAAAAGCCGGGCTAGTTTAAACGTCATCTCATGTACTAAAACCCAAAAGTACATCGAAGAAGGTCGTCCTATTTTTCTTATCCAAGTCACTAGCAAAAACGAACCCGAACCAAAGGAGAAGAAAATTGGAGACGTACCAATTGTTTGCGACTTTCCCGAAGTTTTTCCCGAAGACCTACCTGGGTTACCTCCACTTCGCCAAGTGGAATTTCACATCGAATTAACTCCCGGAGCCGCACCCGTCGCGAGGGCACCTTATCGACTAGCGCCCGCCGAAATGAAGGAATTAGCCGACCAACTAAAAGAGCTTACCGACAAAGGATTCATAAGACCGAGTTCCTCACCTTGGGGAGCCCCGGTTTTATTCGTGAAAAAGAAAGACGGATCATTCCGTATGTGCATCGATTATCGCGAATTGAACAAACTTACTATAAAGAATCGTTACCTTTTACCAAGGATCGATGATTTGTTTGATCAACTTCAAGGTTCGAGCATTTATTCAAAGATTGACCTTAGGTCGGGTTACCACCAACTTAGAGTTCGAGAGGAAGACATTTCCAAGACGGCATTTCGAACCCGATACGGTCACTTTGAATTCCAAGTCATGCCATTTGGGTTAACAAATGCACCCACGGTATTCATGGACCTTATGAACCGTGTGTGTAAACCTTATTTGGACAAGTTCGTGATCGTGTTTATTGACGACATCCTTATCTACTCTCGTAGTAAGGAAGAACACGAGGACCACCTAAAGAAAATTTTGGAATTGTTGAAACAAGAACAATTATACGCCAAATTTTCAAAGTGTGAATTTTGGATTCACACGGTACAATTCCTTGGTCACGTAATCGATAGTAGTGGTATTCATGTGGATCCCGCTAAAATCGAAGCGGTAAAGGATTGGGCGACTCCTACCACACCTACGGAGATTCGCCAATTCCTTGGACTTGCCGGCTATTATAGACGATTTATCAAAGGATTCTAGAAAATCGCTAAGTCCATGACGGAATTGACTCAAAAGAACAAGAAGTTTATTTGGGGAGACGACCAAGAAACTTCTTTCCAAACTTTAAAACAAAAACTTTGCGACGCGCCCATTCTCGCATTACCCGAGGGTAGTGAAGACTTTGAAGTATATTGTGATGCTTCAATTAAAGGTCTAGGCGCGGTTCTCATGCAAAGGAAAAAGGTCATAGCTTATGCCTCTCGACAACTAAAGCCGAAGGAAGAAAACTACACTACTCACGATTTGGAGCTAGGCGCGGTTGTCTTTGCTCTCAAAATTTGGAGACACTACCTCTACAAAACTAAGTGTGTAGTTTACACCGATCACAAAAGTCTTCAACATATCTTAGACCAAAAAGAACTCAACATGAGACAACGACGTTGGTTGGAACTACTTGGAGACTACGATTGTGACATTCGTTAATACCCCGGGAAAAGCTAACGTTGTAGCCGATGCTTTGAGTAGAAAACCCCGTGAGCGACCTCTAAGGGTTCGAGCCTTAGTGATGACTATTGGATTAAACATACCCGCAAAAATCTTAGAAGCCCAACGAGAAGCAATTAAGATAGAAAACATCAATAAGGAAGAAGCCGGTGGAATGATCACCAAAAATCTCGTTGCACGTACCGATGAAACATTGTGTCTTGACAATAGAAGTTGGTTACCTCGTTACGGTAATGTTCGAGAACTAATCATGCATGAATCACACAAGTCTAAGTACTCGATCCATCTCGGATCGGACAAAAATGTACCATGACATGAAAATGTTCTATTGGTGGCCGAACATGAAAGCCGACATCGCGACTTATGTTGGTAAATGCCTAACTTGCGCCAAAGTTAAGGTTGAACACCAAAAGCCTTCCGGATTACTAGTCCAACCTAGGATCCCGGAATGGAAATGGGAACGAATTACTATGGACTTCATTACCAAACTCCCAAGAACATCCGCGGGTTATGACACGATTTGGGTCATCGTCGATCGTTTAACGAAATCCGCACATTTTCTTCCCATAAAAGAAAACGATAAAATGGATCAATTAGCACGAACATACTTAAAGGAGATCGTTACTAAGCACGGAGTGCCAATTTCTATCATATCGGACCGAGACGGTCGATATTGCTCAAGATTTTGGCAATCTCTCCAAGAAGCGTTAGGAACACAATTGGACATGAGTACGGCTTATCATCCTCAAACGGATGGCCAAAGCGAAAGAACCATCCAAACGTTGGAAGAATATGCTCCGCGCATGCGTAATCGACTTTGGAAACGGATGGGATCGACACTTACCGTTAGTAGAATTTTCGTACAACAATAGCTACCACACTAGCATTAAAGCGGCACCGTGTGAAGCACTTTACGGTCGAAAGTGTCGTTCACCCGTTTGTTGGGCGGAAGTTGGTGATGCACAACTTACCGGTCCGGAAATTATTTACGAAACAACGGAGAAAATCGTACAAATCAAGAGTCGTATGCAAGCGGCTCGTGATCGACAAAAGTGTTACGCCGACAAGAGACGGAAACCGTTGGAATTTAAAGTCGGAGATCGGGTGATGTTGAAAGTTGCACCATGGAAAGGTGTAATTCGTTTTGGTAAACGAGGAAAGCTAAACCCTCGATATATTGGACCGTTCAAAATTATTCAACGCATAGGCGACGTTGCCTATCGTTTAGATTTACCGCAAGAACTAAATCACGTGCATAATGTGTTCCACATTTGCAACTTGAAGAAATGCTTATCCGACGAAACGCTCGTCATACCTATGGACGAAATCCAACTCAACGACAAACTCGTGTTCGTTGAAGAACCCGTCGAAATTATGGACGAGAAGTTAAACGACTCAAACAAAGTCGTATACCTATTGTTAAAGTGCGTTGGAATGCACGCCGAGAACCCGAATTTACTTGGGAACGCGAGGACCAATTTAAAGCAAAGTACCCTCACTTGTTTACTAATGTGGTTTCGACTTAAAATGTATCGTTTGTTTTGCTTTGCGGACAAAGCCCTCTTTTGGGAGAGCGAATGTAACAACTTGAATTTTCGCGTCTTATTATTATAATAGAGACGTGCTCGTTATTAAACGTTTTGCTTATTAACGGTTTGTGCCGGTTATGAATACTTATCAAATTGTCGAGAATACACGTTTCCACTCTTGTTTAAGTCACGTGATTGAGTTTTTCGTGTTGTGATTCACGTTTCTAGAATTCGTACGTGTCTAAAACATCATATTCATTTGATTTACCCTTGTTGGGCCGAAATTGGACAATGAGTGCAAATACCAGTTAATAAAGGAACTGGAATACTTAAGAACATCATATTTGTAAAGTCCGTGAATTCAAAAGTGGTCAAACCAATTCAACTCCACAAACTAGAAAAATCATTTTTTAACAATCCCACTCACCACTCCAGGCCAACACACAGGCCGAGATTACCCCTAATGGGTGTATCACAAGATGCAAAATTCAGATGTATGGAAACCCTAGACCAAAACTGCTAAAATGTATACTATCATGTCTCACAACCCCTAACAACAGAAAATAACATCACACAATCCAAGTGTTACAAAGTTTGTTCCTGCTTACATCCAAGCAGTCTTAATTACAAAGTTTTGGGTACATTATAGGAAGTAGTAACAAGGTCTTGAACCAACCGAGCCAAATCCTCCATCCTACCCGAATACACCAGCCGAAAACCCTTCCTCATTGTGAGTCCTCTCGCCCACCTTTCTCTTTACTTTTGCATCTACATAGTTGTGCTAGTCAATTTAAAACCCACATGCAAAAACAACTAAGAAACATATTAGCTTTTCGAAACCATACTGACTAAACACTAAGATTATTAATGACGGACATGATTGACAATAGTTAAGACTTTTAGACCATGGCCTCTAATTTTAATCTGCCGAGACCATACCCGAGAGCACTTCCATATTTTTGTTGGTTCGTGTTCATATTAAGACAAGTAATGGTTATAAATAATATTATTAACAGTAGTAATCAAAATCTCCTTAATCGAACCATATATCAAATCGGACCGAAACCCTAATTTTTGTAAAATCAACGATAATATGAAATTAATATAGTTTATTGCACAAAAATGCTAATTAATTACAAGTAAACACTCGGGTGTGAAAACCCCCAATTTTATCGAAAACCCTAATTTATAAAACATGTTTTAATTGATAATTAAAACCATAAGGAGTCTATAAACATAGTTAATTAGAATAAAACACACAAACTAGAGAATAACCCTAATTTTTCGAAACCCTAATTTTGAGAAAAACACTTTTATTGTTTAATTAACCTCAAATAGGACCCAGAAACACGAGTTAATTAGAACGAAACCAAGGATGGAGAACAGACCCAAATATTCGAAACCCTAGTATTTACAAAAGTATTTTCGAGATGCCTATATCCTAGACTTTTGTAAAATCAGACGAGTTGAAAACCTCTTTATTTTTTAGAGAGATCATAAAACGAAACATCTTTTAAATATATTAAGAAGAGAGCAAGAACTTATCTTTGTGATGAAACCCTATGAAATCAACCCTGAAAAACTTGTAGATTCGATGTGAGGAAGAAACCTCACACCACACGATTTATAAACACACCGGGATAACAAGGTCTTGATGATAAGTAGTAAAATCAGTAACTAATTTCTGGCCTTAGATAGGATTCGGATCAATTGATATTTATGAGTGATAGATGGGAGACGGTGGGAGTATTATTTGTGAGAGAGAGATGGGAGACGGTGGGAGTATTATTTCAGAGAGAGAGAGAGAGTCGAATAAACTAAAAAGGGGTGACTGGATAATAATATATCCCCTCCTTGTTTATGCCGCCAAGGGAATGGGGCCAGGACTGGGTCACTGGGTAAATGGGCCGAGCCCATGAAGGCTTGGGTTGGACTGTTGGCCCATTGGATTTATTTGAGCCCATACCGAAAATAAGTACATATACATGTTATACTACAAAACCCAAAAGCCCACTTAATAAATTAGCAAGTTTGTACTTTGTATTTCCCGTAAACAAAATGTATTGTCAAGCACAACTAGGATGTCATGCATTTTTATTGGTATAATTTTAGATGTCATGACACGGTCATTATATTGTATTAGGTTGTGGATAGCGTGATCGTATTCTCGAGCTACTTTGTATTTCCATCACTTTGCTTATTTAACGAGGTGAGTTTATAGCCCCACTTTTACTTGTTTTATCACTTTGGGGTGAGAACATTGCTTGTTTTAAACGGATGAACATAAGTGCCTAAAACTCATATGTGCCTACCTGATGTCTAAGTAGAGATACCCCTAGATGCTTTAGCCCACTATCATGAACCGTTAATTACTTTGTGTAAGCGAATGTTATGGATAGATCTATTGGGATTGGCCTCCCTATCTATTGTTGGTTGTGTGACCAAATTAGATACAAATACATTTGAGGTTGTTACGAATACTTTGGGGTAGTATTTGCTTGGGCACACTCTTATATAAACTGGTTTGTACGGTTAACGCTTCGGTGCCATGAGCTTAGACGTAGGATATCATGAACGTATGCTATTGTGATAATAATCTTGTATTTGTTATAAGATTATTTGACGGTTGCCTAACAAAAATTTTATGGTTCATCACACTACTTCTATTTAAACCTATAAACTCACCGACCTTTGTGTTGACGTTTTAGCAATGTTTTTCTCAGGTGTCAAGGCGGAGGTGTGACGTGGTTGTGCTATGAGATTAATAAAAATTATCATGATTTAACTTTGAGACTTGCTTTGGATGTATAATATTTGGAAACTCAAATTATGTCATCATGAGTTGTAAAACAATTCCTTGGGACCAATTCTATTTTTATGTTTTATGAATGAAAAATGACTTTTCTTAGTTATTCTTGTATCTATGTCTCTTGGTTGTCATGATAGTCACATCCTCGTGTAATTGTACACGTGGGCCAAATTGAGGGTGTGACAAATTTTACGTCCATTTAATTAAATGAATGAACATGAACAAAAGTCGTGTTCGTTCGTTTATGTTCGTGAACGTCCGATTATGCATTCGTTTATGTTCATTTACTTTTTATGTTCATATATCATATCTTTTAAGTGTATACTTTTAAAACTGATATGTTTAAACAAAATAACACTTATAAAATAAGATGTTATGCATATTTTTGATATTTTTTTTCGTTCATTTATTTTTGATCGTTTATGTTCGTCTAAGGTTCGTTTACTTTGTTAATGAACGAATATAAACGAACATGAGCAATTTATTTTCCTAATAAACGAACATGAACAAAAAATTTCATTCGTTTAAGTGTCCATGTTCGTTTATTTGACCGTTTATTTGACCGGTTAAAATTAAATGAACGAACATTAACAAAGCTCCGTTCATGTTCATCCGGTTCGTTTACGACCTAATAAGTAGTGTGTGTTTTATAAAATTTGAATTTAAATAAATAATATTGTTGTTTTTCTAATAATTATCTGGATGATTTTCATTGTATTTATTAATATATATTTAGAAACAGCTACTAATAGCTCGGTAGCTACATAATTGTCAACAGGGGCGGAACTATTAACAATGTGGGGGGCGGCACCTTCCATGGCTCGCTAAAAAAGATCAAATTTTAGTGTAAATTTTTTTTATAACCATTTTATTAAAGTGCACCTCATTGTAAAATTGAATTGCCCCCCATTCGGAAATAAAACAATGTAAAACCTTCAAATTGCCCAAAAAAAAAATAATGTAAAAACCTTATATTTGTATCTCTATTTTAGCGTATACAATGACTTTTGTCCAAAAAAATTTTTGCCCCCACTCCACCAATTTTCTGATTCCGCCACTGATTATCAACAACAAGTTACGGGCTTACAGCTAACAATTCATCAGGAACTAATCGCTCGGTAGCTACATAAACTTGTATTTGAATATTCAGCACTACACGCTATTTGTAGCCCAAGCTATTATACCAAAATTCGACCCGAAATACACGAATGAAAACAACCCAACTTCAAAAATGTTAACAATTTCAGCCCATTTAACTCAAACTAACCCAATAATCATGAACCCAATAACAATTTTAATTTAAAAAGACTGCACACGATTACAAATAAATCAAAATTTAATATAATATTTTAATTTATTATAAAAATGTATAAAAAAATTCGCGTTTGATAATTTGTAATTGTGATATTATTAGGTTATAAAGTGTAAAAGTATTTTTAAATTTTTTAAACTTATTGAAAAAATACGAAAAATTATAATTTTCAGTTAATATCATCTAATTTATGTAAAATTTAACTACTAAAGTTTTGTTTATGACCTTCTTTTTTTAAGTTTTTTTAACAAATTTAACACTACCATTTTATTTTATATTTTTTTTTCCTCCATCAGATTTGTTCATCAAATTCTTTAAAACCTTTTACGAAACAAAGAAATTTTTAAATCTTTTAACAAAACATAAAAATTAAAAGAATCAAGTTAAAAAAATTATTTTTATTAAAAAAACATTCTAAAAAAGAGTTCTTACTAATAGTTTTTTTTTTCTTTTTGGTAAGGTAACATTGTTTTAATCACATCAAAAGTTAAGTACACTGAAGTGTGACTGAAGTACCACATTAACCTCAAACCACTACTTGAACAACCAATATCCTTCTAATTCGTGACAAACCATGACCAGACACAACTAACTAAGGATACACCCTGAAACTTAACTACCATAAAGCCTAAACGAGATAGGCAGCTTCCAACGGTCCAATAACTCCTTGACTTTAGTTGTATTTTTAAACTTGAACGTAAGAAGTTTGAGACGAACAGTAACCATGACCCTGTCACGAATATCCTCCGGAGTACACTTGAAAGCATTGAATAAACGATCATTTCTTGCCAACCAAACAAAATAAGAAGACGCAGCAACAATAAGTTTACCAAATATACTCCGGGTTGTACGGCTCTTCGCTATCGGTTGCAAATACGCCATAATGTCATGAAGTCTAGGCGGTACCATTTCCATGCCAGCAGTACTCCCAAACCATAGTAGCAAACGGACTCTAAAAAAATAGATGAGTGTGAGAATAAGGTTGTGATTCACACAAAGGGCAGCAAAGAGCGCTAAGATCTACACCAGGCCCGACATCCCAATGCTTGATACGGTCTTGGGTTTTAAGACAGTTTCGCAGCACCATCCATAAATGAAACGAGTGACGAGGGATGGAATGAGAAAACCAAACCGTATTATACCATGTAACTTCTGTCCCCCTACGACGAAATGCATCCCACGCCTTATTAACAGAAAATTGCACCATCCTACCATTAGCCTCACGCCACAACACCTGATCAGCTCGCGTTTCATCAAGAACCGGAGGAAGAACATGGCCTAAATCAAGAGCTTGCAAAAACCATGATTGTGGCCATTGCCACCCACCATCCGTAACCATATCAACCACACAAGTTTTAAGATTAAACCCTTCAGACGCAATATCATGAGGTGTTAAGTACCAAGAAAGCGGACATCGAGAATCCCACATATCAAACCACAGAGAAGTTGTTCGACCATTCCCAAGCTTAACCCAGAAAAACGGCTTCACGATCTCACGAAGTTGAAGTAACTTCCTCAAACCTCAGCTCCAATTCGACTTAATGGGAACATCTCAAAAAGCACGACCCCTAAGTTTATACATATGAATCCATCGCGCCCATAACGACTCCTTATTCGAAATAATATTCCAAATGTGGGTCGACATCAAAGCTACGTTAAAAACCTCTAGGTTACGCAAACCAAGACCTCCTTCAAATTTAGGAAGACATATATCCTCCCATGCCACTTTCGCTTTACCACGTTTGAATTCACCATTACACCATAAGTACTAAAAAAATACTATTTATATCTTGGATTTTGTTATCTTGTGGCATAAGGGCACATGATAAGCAGGTAAAAAGTACACAGGGTCATACAGAATAGTACACAAAGATTCATAAAATACGGATCCCTATGTACTATTATGTGAGACCCTGTGTACTTTTTATCATGTGAGACACTGTGTACTTTTTAAGGCACAAGATAGAAACACCCTTATATCTTTGGGAAAATTATCAAAAGAGTCCAGAACCTTTTTTCCAATTCCCACAAGAGCCTTTAACTCCTCTCTTGCCGAAAAAATGACTTATTTTTTAGGGCAACTGGGTGTAGAATGTGCCACGTGTCCTCTGTTACCCTATTTTTTGGGGTAATCTGTCAGAATTGCCCTACTTTTTTTGGGCAATCTGTCAGAATTGCTCTACTTCTTTTGTTGCCCTGGCCAAAATGGGAAAACATGTTTTTTGGACTAAATGAGATGTTGCTCTAAATTGAAGGACTATTTTGATCATTTTTGCTAAATGACTAAAAAGTACTATTTACACCATAAGTACTTTTTACACCATAAGAGCATTTACAATGGATTGAGTCTTTAATTACTTTTCATATTAAATGTCATTAATATATATTATATTTATACACATAACTTTTATATAACTTTGAAGAAAAACTTAGAGTATGCCAAGTCTTTTTAAAAAGGTTTATAAAAAAATATGTTTGCAATACTAAAAAGTTCACCCAAAAGACCTATAGAAATTATAAAAAGTTATGGTGTTTTTACCATTGTAAATGCTCTAACTTTTGACAAAATTAAACACAACAAAATGTTAAATTTTGATATGGTCACTACAACAAAACGCAAATCCTCATTGCAATCTCCATATTCACTACCATAAAATCCCAAAAAATGTTTTACTACCCACAAAGTGTTTGTGAAAATGTCTCAACAAAAAAACATACATAAAAACATTATCCTTTTCGTTACAAATCCATTTACTTCCTCTTATTTTCATGACATCCTCATCTATCTCTTCGAACGGAATTTGGCCGTGCCCGTTTAGGGGTTTTCATTGTTGCCCGGACGGTGGAGTGGGCAATAAAGGGTTTCCTCGTTTGATATCTCATCTCAAGAGACTACACCTTTCATGCGATGAACGTAAAGATGCATTACGCGATGCTATCTCCATGGACCATGGATTATATATGGCACTTGAGGATACTTTGAAGGCATTTGACCAATGGCTATGTGGGGAGTGTATGAACTTACATGCTGTTAGTCGGGCTTGTCATCACAAGGATGGTGTTGTTCGCCTGTCAAAAGAGCCCGATGACATGGTTGGTTATATTGTTGGCATTTCGAAGCCTTCTAATAAGGATTATGAGATAAACGTAACTGAGGGGTTGGCTTTGGACGTTGAGCTTCTTGATCATGTTTTTAAATTGCCTATCACTACTGTCAAAAGTATTCCTCATGGTTATCGTCTCGCTTTTTCTCAGGCTTTAAAAACAGTTCTTTACAAGGTGGTTGCCCAACCCGATTCTGTTGCAGCATGGGTCAAGTTGTTACTTTTTCCACGATGTACGTTACAGGTGTGTAGGCCCAAGAATAGACAAGAACGTAGGTCAGGAAACAGGAAATCCTTGCAACAAAGTCATATCTTGAAGTCACTAGCCACATGGGGGAAAGATGACGGTGTTGAAACGTTAGTTAAGAAGATGTTTGATGGTTCTGGGTTAGGTTCTTTGGACGAGGGTGGAGGTGATTTTAATGAGGAGGCAACATCAGGTAATGCCAACATCAGGCAATGTCTACGCAAGGTTGCGGATGGGCACTTTACAGCAGCTGTGAAAGTGTTATCCTCTTTTGGTGTAGCTCCATACTGCGATGATACCATTAAAGCCTTGGAGGCCAAGCATCCTTACAAGCCACCCCATCCATGTCGAGCAGTACATATTCTGAGCCTCCCCTTGTAGCAGAGATTGATTGTGTCCTTGGCTGTATTAAATCATTTCCTAAAGGTACTTCATGTGGTAGAGATGGTTTGAGGGCACAACATATTTTAGATGCTTTATGTGGAGAGGGGTCTACTATTGCCACAGATCTCTTAAAGGTCATCACCTCGGTCGTTAATTTATGGTTAGCGGGAAGGTGTCCGCCAATCTTGGGGGAGTTTGTCGCATCTGCTCCTCACACGCCTCTCCTTAAACCAGATAACGGGATTCGACCTATTGCAGTAGGTACTATATGGAGACGTTTGGTTTCCAAGGTTGCTATGAAAGGTGTGGGTAAAGAAATGTCCAAGTACCTTTCTGATTTCCAGTTTGGAGTTGGAGTGTCGGGTGGCGCTGAGGCTATTTTACATAGCGCTAATAGGGTGTTGAGTGAATACCATAATGATGGGTCTCTTGCAATGCTCAATGTGGACTTCTCAAATGCTTTTAACCTTGTGGATAGATCAGCATTACTCCATGAGATTAGGGTGAGATATCCCTCTATTTCTTTGTGGGTAGATTTCTTATATGGGCAAGCAGCGAGATTGTATATAGGAGACACATATATCAGGTCTGTCACGGGGGTGCAACAAGGTGACCCATTGGGACCTCTTCTATTCGCTCTTGTATTACACCCGCTTGTACATAATATAAGAGACAATTGCAAGCTTCTTCTTCATGCTTGGTATCTTGATGATGGAACTGTTATTGGAGAGTCAGAAGAGGTTGCCAAGGTGTTAGACATTATAAAGGTGAGTGGTCCAGGTTTGGGTCTTGAACTTAATATCAAGAAAACAGAGGTATTTTGGCCCTCGTGCAATGGTGTGAAGGTCCGTGATGGTTTGTTTCCTATTGATATTCGGAGACCGTCTTCGGGTGTGAAGCTTCTTGGGGGAGCTGTTAGTAGAGACGCCAATTTTATTAGAGGGATGGCCATGAGGAGAGCCGCGAATGCAGTTGATTTATGAGCCTTCTTCCACAGTTACATGACCCGCAGAGTGAGCTCCTTTTACTTCGATCATGCATGGGTATTTCCAAACTCTTTTTTGGACTAAGGACTTGCCAACCTGTACACATGGAGGATGCGGCCTTGTTTTTTGACAAGGGTTTGCGTGGGTCAATTGAGAACATAGTGGTTTGTGGAGGGCCATTCTTTGGAGACTTACAGTGGCGACTTGCTTCTTTACCCATTCGTCTTGGTGGTTTGGGTTTGTACTCGGCAAAAGAGGCCTCCTCCTATGCTTTTGTGGCCTCGAGGGCCCAATCTTGGGTGTTACAAGATCACATTTTACGTGACAGTGGCGTATGTGGTATGGATGATGATTTTGCTTCTGCTTTAGCTTGTCTACGTGATAAGATTCCAAGCTTTGATTTTAGTTGTTTCACTAATAAGGATACCGCTCCCTCTAAAACCCAACAAACATTGGCGACTACCCTTTTTAGTGAAATGGTCAAGGATATGGAGGTCCACTTTGATATGACTTTGAGGCAGAAAGCGGTTTTTGAGTGTTTACGCGCGTCACATGCTCAGGATTTCCTACTAACTATCCCTATAGACGGGCTTGGTCAACATATGTCACCAGTGGAATACCTTTCTATTCTTAAGTATCGCCTCATGATCCCATTATTTCCGGCTGATACAATGTGCCCTGTTTGTCGCAAGGCATGTTTGGATTCTTTTGGGGAACATGCGGTTCATTGTAAAGAGCTCTCGTGCTTCAAGTATCGACACGATATGGTTAGAGACGTTCTTTTGACATATGTAGACGTGCTGGTATCTCCGCCAAGAAAGAAGCACCTGTGAACTTCTTGACTGACCCGGTAGATGGAAGATCCACACTCAGACCGGCGGACATTCTGGTTTTTGGATGAGTTGGAGGAAAACATGCATGTGTGGATCTGATTGGGGTTTCTCCTCTTGTGGGGATGAGTAGCCGGGGTTTTACAGCGGGTCAAGCTGCTTTGAAAGCCGCCTCATGCAAAGTGACAAAACACGAAAAAGCATGCATTGAAAATCAACACGTGTTTATTCCTTTTGCATTTGATACCTTCGGTTTTCTTGCACCTGAAGCGGTGGAGTTTCTGAATAGAGTTCAGCGCGTTATGAATAGCAACGTTATAACACCTAAATCCACAAATGTGATTTTTACTAGAATTAGCTTTGCAATTCAAAAAGGGCTTGTGGCGCAGTTTGTTGCTCGCTTGCCTTCTACAGTTATGTAATTAAATTTTTAATACTTATAATAATAAAATAAATAAAAAAAATATATTTCTATTTCACCTTTTAACTAATAACACCACAATCAATAAAATACATTTGTTATTTTGCATCGCAATAACCCCATCAAAAATATACTGTCGCTTACGAAAAAAAACACACAATAAAAGTAGAATAGTCGTGGTTTGTTCAGCGAAAGGACGAACGATGTAGCTTTGGACCAATATAAAAATTTAAAAATTTCACCTAACATCTTATTAATTTGAAATCTAACCACTAAATTTATACTAAGTACTATCTTTTTTTAAGTTTTTAATTTTTATAAATTTAACATTTATATTTTTATATCTTCTTTTTCTACATCAAATTCTTTCACCAAATTTCTTAGTAACAAAAATAAATTGATAAAAACTTTTGTTAAATCAAGAAAATCTTAAGTTGCTTTTAAAAAATAAATAAATTAATTTTACTAGACAGATACTAGTTTTAATGCACGTGCATGCACGAGACTTAAACATAAAATATAAATTAAATAATAGTTTCGTTATTGCGATTTTGTGTATATTATATATGTTTTATTTAAAACGTCTAATGTTTATATGTTTTATTATCTTGTTGTTTTACTGTGCATCGCGTAAATTAATATACATTTATCTTAATTTTTTATTTTTGGAATTTCATACTCTTTTCACTTTTGATGTTTTTTGTAGATAGTTATTTATTAATTATTAATTAACAAACCATTTATATCAATTTTACACGTACACTATTTATAAAGTCGTAATGTTGTAAGTTTAATATTATTTTAAAAACAATAGTATTAAATTTTTAATACTTAAATAATTACGATGCCCATGGACCCACGAGTTTTACTTGATTTTTCATTATGTGATAATATGAATTAATATTCTGTATAAATATCTGTTAAACAAACTATTTGACTTTGTTTAACTGAAATGTTATCTATCATTTTCTGAACATTGTGTGTTTAATAACACATAACGACCTTGAAAAAATATATGTTATTTTAGTATGTAGAATTCCGTCTATTTATTTTTATCTTACACCGATGTCCAAGGTATTACATTTATTTTGATATTTATATTCATGTTATAATTTACATAAATTATTACTTGACTTTGTTAAGTGTCAAAATTTCAATAGACAATAATTTGTGTTTTTATTTGAATAGTTATAATCAAGTGATTTGTTGAATTCTTTTAATATAACATATATGCTGTATTATTAAAATATAAAGTTTAGATGGTATAAATTTTAAGAAGGTATTTTGTTTTATTTTATAAACTTACTAAAAAATATGAAAAATTATAAGTTTACACTTAAATCTATCTAATTTATTTAAAGTTACCATTAAAGTTTATTAATTTCTTTCTCCTTTTTTAAGTTTTTATTTTCACAAATTTGACATATATATTTGTGTATTTACATCAAAATCTTTCACTAAAAATGTTAATTTTAACTAAATTGAATTCAATTTTGAATTTTCTCCATCAATCATATCGCTCGATTTTACTTATGTGTCAAAATTAAAATCATTTGATTAATCTAAATGTTTTCTTCTACAACTTCCATTTTTAATAAAATTCTCAAATAATTTAATTCTTTATTTGATTCTTTTATATCCACCAAGCTAAAACAAATTACTACCCTGATCAAAAGTATCACGCTGTATTGTCTTTGGAGAAATCAACTTTTAACAACTAATAAACAATCACAATTCTATTTTCAGATTTTCAACAACCAAAGCTATACGACGGGCTTAAAGTTTTTCATTTTCGCGTATAAATGTCCTTCATAAGACTAGCTATCGTTACAACTTACAAATTCCCAGTCAGAAACCATTGACACTTTATATCGTTGGGAGTCAAATTTTTGGCAAAAATTATCATTTTGAGTAGGGGTGTAATCGGGTCGAGCCGAACTCAAGCTTAGTAAGGCTTGAGCTTGGCTTGATACTAAAATTGTAGGCTTGAGCTTGGCTTGATAGCTTGTCAAGCTTTACCAATATAAGCTTGATCTTGGCTTGATAAGGCTTGATAAAAGGTTGAGCTTGACTTGAAAAGCTTGAATGTGTATAAATCTAATTTTTTTATAATAAAACTTATCAATAAATATATGCATAAAAATAAAAAAAATAAAAATCATTACTTAAAATAAATTTGATTTATTTAACATTAATAAAACGAATAACAAAATTATCGTACAATCTTGGTTTCAAAATGTGTTTTGCACTCCAATACGATTAAGGTCCCAAAGACCATTGCATGATGTGAATGCGAGCAAAATTTAGACACGCTGCGTTTAGTATTAAGAATAGTACAAAAAACTATTTATACACATATTATATTTCATCAACTATCGAGTAAATGTAATAATTAAATTTACAAAAATAAAGAATCATTTAAAATACAAAGAACTAAAATATAAATGTAAACAGAGTTAAAAGTGCTTCTAAAATATATTATTTATTTATGAAATTAGACCTTAAAATTAGGTTAATACTCAAATTATCAATTAGTTGCTTATATAAATTCATCAAAAAAAAATATTTTTGATAGAGCTTGATAAGAACTCGAGCCGAGCTATCAAAAGCTTGAGCTTGATATAGTTTCGAGTTATTTTTTGGGCTTGAGCTTGGGCTTGAGCTTGATAAAAGCTTGGCTTGATCGAGCCAAGCTCGAGCTCAAGTTGCTTGATAAAAGCTTGGCTTGATTTCCCACTAATTACAAGCCCTAATTTATGTAATCACTAGCTCATAACCCGTGTTCAACACGGGTAGTAAAATGAATAATTAATGTTGATTGAAATAATTTTATGCATATTCATTGTGAAAGACAAAACAATGTAAATATCACTATTGTACAATTTGAAGAATATCCGTTTTCAATTACAATTGATGATATATTGCTACCAACAACATTTAGGTTACATCATACATGATACATACATGTAGTTTGGTTAGATACATATATGAATAATCTATAAATTAATCTAACTAAATTTTTACTATATATCTACCTAAAATGGTTCTACTTTCATACTTCAAACAAAGAAACATTACATCTTAAGAAGGGTAAAAGCTATACAATACTAACGTACTTATTCATATGTACCAACTTTAAACACTTACTAATTTATCGCTAGACAATACCAATGAACTTTCAAATGTGTTCCGTCTTTACCAATATGACCTTGAAATGACTGTAGTATCCTTATCTTTTTTAAGTTAATTACATATACTGCCATCCACCATATCTAAACATTCAGTCAGTCGAATTCTGAGAATGAAGATTAGGATAGAAGTAGAACAAATTCTTTGATATTTTAATAACATTGATGTGGATGACAATGACCATGGAACAACAGTGGCTAATTCTTAATGAAATAACCAACGGTTAGAGGAATAACCAAGAACATAGTATCAACTATCAATAAAGTTCAGCCATGGTTGTTCTTCAAATCAATTGATCCACCAACAAATGGCACCAATCTGCTATAAAAAAGTTAAGCACTTCATAACTTTCTTGTGCATAAAGATAAATTCAATAAGACACCTAATAATTTGATGAACATATTATTAAGAAAAAACAATAAATAGGTTTTACAACAACTAAGCTTTGTTATCTGCAAGGGATGTAGAATATGGTATAAACAGGCACACTACCCTTCCTACTTGAATCGGGAGTTGTATAGACCGATCTAGTGTTAGAAAAATCTGTAAAGTTATGGATTAAAAAGGAGAAGAAAATTACCAAAACAAACATTAAAAAACCCAAAACCGTAATTTGTAAAGGTCACATATACGATGTTTCCAAGTTCAGTTTCTTCCTAGAGAAAAAAATATTTAACAATCTGATATTATAAATTGATTTGATTTTTGGGTTGCTTTGTTAATCATGTATTGATAATAAAGAAAAAAAGGCAAACCAGTTGAATCAAGCAGTTATTTGTTACGTATTAAAGCTGTGTTTGATTGAAAAGTAAATAAAAAGGAAAAAGAGAAGGGTAATACATTTATTTCAGAGTCATATTGGTAAAGACGAAACACATTTGAAAGTTCATTGGTATTGTATAGCGATAAATTAGTAAGTTTTTAAAGTCGGTACATTTGAATAACTACGTTAGTATTGTATAGCTTTTACCCTCTTAAGAACTACAAAAGAAACATAGCGAATTATATAAGTATGACTATGATAACTGTACATGATTTTCATTACCCGGAAACATTAAGCTTGTTTTAAATCTGTCTTTTATGTCATGATGCAAGATAATTTAAAAAATATATTTGAAGACATGTTGGTCGACAGTTAACCTTTAATAGTATGAAGCTCAAAAAAGTTAACCACTGAAACCCCATAACTGCATGCATATTGTGGCAGTAAGTAATTTCATTCTTTGTGCGGTAAATGTTACATTAAATCAAAGTAGGCAATAAACATGACTGCAAGCACATGGCGGAAGGGAAGTGTGCCTTACGTCTCCTAAACAGCTAAACTACACCTACAAAAACACAAGGTAGTTAAGTTTTAAGTTTTAACCGATAATACAAAAGAGGAAAGCTAACGGTAAAAATGACTCAATATAAAACTTAAACAAAAGACAACCGTCTCACATAGTAATTAATTTCATAGCAAAAATTTACTTTTAAGTATTGAACTTGACGAAAGTTTGACATACTGATTGCTGCTACCAAAATAAAATAAAATAAAACCTATAAATAAAAATAAACTTGACTAAAGTTTGAAATGGAAATATATTCCAGACGGATTTGTGATAGCCACCATCAACTCAGCCATGCATCTGCTGCTCTGCATATAAATATATAAACATGAAAACAGATCAAATCATAACTGGAAGTACTATAATAATAAACCTATTGAAAATAAAAAGTTAGAAACTGTATGACATAATTATTAGTAGCCATCATGCTTTAAAGTTTTAAACCCATGGTTGCAATATTGAAAATATTGTTAATTCAACCATAGGACATATCAGTCATCCATCCAATAAGAGGCAGGTATCCTTCAATTTTATAAAACTTAATCCTAAGCGCATGTCCTATCTAAAAAGGGTAATGGAGGACCAAGATACAACAGTACAACACTACATTGTAAATGTAAAAGAGAAAAATATACATGGGTTGAAACTCCTCTGGACGAACTAATGAGACTATTTTCATAATCATATCAACAACTATATTGTCAACTACAAAATGGCTTAATGTGTATAACATTTAACCAAACACTTAGTGGGCTAAAGAAAAACTAAGGGAGAATTGGTGATGCAATCTCTAAAGTTCAAATCACTAAGATGAAGAAAGAACAGTTTAGTTTGGGGTAAAACAACAATCGAAAGTCAACTTTTTTCATCAGGAACAAAAATAAAAACATGAAAACATAAAACTGAAAATAATTAAGAAGTCGAAGCAATCGACAATTAGGTAGCTTTTCGAGTATACAAGTGAGAGGTTTGACTTAGTCAATTACACATGAACAAACCACTATCATACTATCAAGAGACTAAAAAAGAGCCCATCTAACAAAAAAGCTCATAAGAAAACTATTCAGTTTATACTTCCACTGCAAACCCCCAAATTTTAAAATCAAGAAGCTAAGAAGACTCAACCCGTAACTTAAACACTATACTATAATGAATCTTGAAGAAAAATCTCACCACATATGTTGTAAGCAGTAAGCATGTAACATGGTCACTTTATTATTAAGCAAAAAAAACCTCTTTCAAGACCAAGTTGAAACAATTCGTCATGTTCCTAAAATTGAGAAAGAAAAAAACTCATATCAGGAGTACTTGAATGAATTTACAGAAATAAGCATAATAGGTTACTGAAACAACTAAACTAATTTAATAATTGTAGATAATTATATTAACTTTATTTTCCGCAATCACTTGCCTTGCACAAGAAAGAAAAACATGCGAAAATAACAAAATAAAAAATAAACCAAATAATACACTTGACTAATGGAGATTGAAACGAAGATAATCATACACAAAGTGAAGCTTTTATAGCATAAATCTTACATTATAACATAGGTAGATCGATGTTAGAGAAGGTTTCTTCCTCCATGGATCTATCAAAGAGGTACTTTTTGTTCATGAAGATCAATGAAGATGACGATAGGTATTTTATAGATCTATCAAACAGGGGAGTATTTTATCATGAACGTTTGATTTTGAATTATTGAATGAAGAGAAAGAAAAAGTAAAAGCTATGGTGAAGAATCGAGGCTTTTAATAAAACCTATATCGCTATATCATCTGTTCAGTTTTTTAAGGAAAAAAGAAAGTCACGGGTTATAAAAGAAATATACTACTCCACTACTCCTAATAAATCTGATTTTTTTCTTTTTAAATTGTCACTTGAATAATGACATAAGCAATTTAAAAATAAACATCCTATTTAATTGACACGTAGGGGAAAGTACTAAAAAATGACGTCAGGCAAAACTGCCTTTTAATAGAATTTATAGATTATAACATCATTATTATAACATTAATATATTGTTTTTAAATTAAACCCTAACCCAAATCTATCATAAGATGATTAAGACATCATTAAAATAATTAAATTGAAAAGGGATTAAAGACTTTACCTTTGATTTATGAAAACCCCAAAAATTTTATGAAGAACCCTAACTTTGGTGAAACCCGCGACTTTCATGTCTCCAGGAGAAAATAATGAATTTTTTTGATTTAGATTAAAACAATATATAGGGTATGGGTGAATCCTAGTCAACCCAAAGCCCACTTTCCTTTTTTTTCTCCTCCCTTTTCTTTGATTCGTCCCAAACCGACTATGCCCCCTTTTTTATTTTTTTTATTTTTTTTATTTTTTATTATGTTATTAATATTACCTTAATTTACCTTAATTTATTTCAGCTCCTAAAACCTCCAAAACCTCAAAACCGTAAAACTAGTCAAATTTACGCGTTTTACCGTAAAAGACGTAAAATATACACTTTTATAAAAAATATCAAATTTTGAAATAAACTTTATATTTAAGTCCTAAATGACTTAAAACCATCCCGAAAAATACTCCCATGACTAAATACCTCTTCTGAGACCTCTAAATGCTAAACCGTAAATCGTAAAAATACGATTTTCTATAATACATATACGTATACGTAAACCACTAAATAACACCATCTCACTTCATAGTCACTACCATGTGAACTTATGAACATGAGATCATCACACATTGTTTCACTCACAAGGTACCCCGTACCGGAAACGATATCCAAACCACAATCTATACACACCAATAAGCACATAAACACGTAAAGACACGTAACTAGCACAAATAAAACTAAGTGACGAACCTCAAAACCAGGGTTGTCACATCACTCCCTCCTAATAGAAATCTCGTCCCGAGATTTACTCCTTAGGATCAAACACAAAAACAACAAATCACATGAGGATACTTGTTCTAAATGAACTCCTCTCATTTCCACGTGAACTTTAGTTCAAGTCTCAAATTACCACATATACTAACCAAGAATATTTAAATTCATTGCCTAACTCTTGACCTCACAGTCAATAAATCTCACAAATGACTCTTTGATAAAACAAAGACTCTTATTAGCACAAATCCTGAATAACCGGACATGCAAATATGCATTCTCAAACAACATTTATCAATCTTATTACATGAAATATATCATATATACCACTCATTTTCCCCAGGTAATTCTATACTCATAAGCTACTGGTCCGATCTTTCCAAAGATCATAAATGGACCTACAAAACTCTACATCAACTCTTCCATTTTACCAAAACATACCACCCGTTACTATGGGTGAAACTTCATACACACTTTGTCACTAACTCTAGTGGTTTCCTCCATCTCTACATAGCATCCCTTGTTTCTCTCATCCTTTCCACAAACACCATTACTACATTAGTAGCCTCTTTTACCAATTCTAGTCCACAATGGGGACAACTCACCCTATCCTTTCATATAGTGCCTCAAATGGCATTTATCGACTTCTAGTATGATAACTATCATTATATGAAAACTCAGCCATCGCTAATGAGTTTCCTAAGTCCCTCTAATCAATCACTCATGCTCTCAGTGTAACTCCTAAGGTTGTATAAATATCTCACTTGCCTATCCTTTTCCAGTTAGCTGGATATACTCATATCCAATCATGTTCATCAACTCCCTTTAGTCCGTATCCCAAACTACTTAAAAATTCCAATCTCCTTACAAAGTGACCTATGACGGTCTTTCACATATCCATTAGTTCTTCCAATCCAAATCAACTTATGATCTATACACATCATCAAAAGGACGGTTATCTCAGTTAGACCAAGCCCTTCGTCCCTATGGCACATCACACCTATAACTCCTCATCCATTCGATTATCGATACTAAGCCTCCCAAACAATCAGTATAGGTCAGTGCCATTTCCTTTTCCACACTACGACAGCATTAGCCTACGTTGTGCTTTATTCTACTCATTAGGCTCTACCAAAGTTTTACCTTCGGTTCCTATCTCGACCTATTTCATTCATGCTTCGCTTCTATACACACTTCCTTCTTCTTCCTCAACTCATACCATACATCATGATGTGATGCTTCCCATCGTTTATTCCCTTGCCATAATCCTTCATAAGACATTCCATACATATTAGGCTAACTTTTACGCAAAACCTTCTATTCCATCACATCCGTACGCAATCCTACCAACTTCTCAACTACGTGACTTCCCACTCCTCTTGAAATATGAGATGAGTTAGTCAGTCTATCGACTATCCCCCAACTCTCGTCGTACTTATTCCTCCACCCCATTATGTATCCCTTTCACCAACTTCGTCCTTACATTGCCCTTTCCAAGCTACTCCTATCTATGTAGGAAGTATAGTCTACGTCCCCCTTTTTCTATATGATTGTCCAAGCCACGCAACATACATGTTGACGCGTTCTCTGCTTTAGACAACTCAACTCGTGCAACCTACATCCTTCATCCAAACCACCCTAATACGTCATCCATATAGTTCAAGTTCGTCCCAGCTTCACTTCATTCTTCTTATTCCATGTCTCATCAACCATGCTTGCCTTTCCCAGATGGTACTTGGCCTTGCAATTTTCTTTCATCACTTAACTCCTCCCATCACCTTTTCCAAATGTTCAATCAAGATGATTAAATATTTGTTGGAGACGTTCATGATCTGTATAGATCATTCTCTACGTCTCGTACCCCAAATGCCTCTAGCATTCTAGGCAGGTATAACAATCCAGCTCCACTAGCTAAGTCTATCTAGTCATCTATACGCCAAAATTTTCCAAGTAGCTTCACTTGTTTTTCTCTCAACCAGCTCTCCTACTCCCTCCTAATAGGGACAGACTAGAGCTTCCTGTGATTCCATGCGGATCACACTCTCATCCTATACCCACATTAGTTTCCATTTGTCTAACTAAGCCCTATTCTAAATTATTACTCAAGTATCATACTTCTATTATGATCTTGACCTAACATGAGGTACTTTCAGTCATCATCTTCTAGGAATACTTAGTTCTCTCCTTCCATGGTTCTCCTTTATTCCTACACTATCCCGTCCAACAAAATTCCATACTTCATTCATTAGATCTTTGGAAATCACTAGTGCATTGGATAATGCATAGCGGTCTCTTCCAAAGATCTTTCATAACACCTTCACAAACCGACTCTCTAATCACTTCTCCATGAAACTTATTCAGCTCAGCTTCACTTCTCATCCTTCGATCCCCTTGTTACTTCCACGAGTTATTAATCTCCCATGTCCTGTATTCATTTCATCATGATCCACCGGTTCAGCTCTTTGTAGCTCCACTCCGATACTCGATCTTCCCTTCTTCGTCACGAACCATACGTAAATTTCCCATCATAGTGCTTGTCACCTTTCCAGTCCTCGCAACTTTTGTGACTCCTTCGAAATCTCTTGCATCCTTCTTGCAGCCGACACGTAGTCCTTTCAGCTCCTTGCTTCGTGATGTAGCTCTTTACGCCCTCCTTCTCGTCTCCCGGATGTTACCTAGGAACTTCACACTACCAGTAGCTTCTAACTTCAATTTATCTACCACAATATTTCTAAAAGTACTTCAGCCCCTCAATGGTTCACTCTTCCTTACTTGTTGTACTTCACCGTTAACTAGCCTCCTACCAATCATTCTTTTACATTCCTGTTTTCCCTTCACGTGTCTACTACTACCTTGCCTCCATAACTATACCAATCCCTTGTGTGTTATTTGCCCAATCTTTAGTAGAAAATTTCTACTCTACCCTCACATCCGCTGGTACTTTCATCAATCTCCTAATGGTACTTCAACCAACTTCTCATAGCATGACGTCTTGTTCTCACGGCGAGTCAACTAACTTTACTTACTCCCTTATTCCCGTAACCAATCTAAGTTCTAAGACTCCACAATCTTAATCACTCCTTCAACACAACCTTTAAACCAAAACACATCTCTCCATCATAGTATCTAACCATAAGTAATACTACCTAACTCTATCCTCTCATCCTAACGTTCCCCCAACCGCATAAATAAATCAACCATGACGTGTAACCCAAAGAATTCCAAACAATCGTGTCCCAAAATAAAATATAGGGTAAAACGAACCCTAGCCAAAACAACTGAAAACAAAACAATGTAATTCGACAGATCAATGGAGTGTTCCAACAACGAAAAAAAATTAGACTCGTCACGATTAGTATTACCAATTTCGATACATTAGAAAATTTTAAACTTTCGCCCCATTTAGTTACTCCTCATAAGAACCAAACTTCAATACTACCAAAATCAATCATGCTCATTTTTAATCAATAACTCATCCGTTTATCTTCATCATTTTATCCAGATATCAACTAGTTAGTATACTACAATCTTATTCTAACCATTATCTTATTTACCCACATTAAACTTATTTCACTTGTTATTATGAAACCAATACATGTTTATAAAATATAGTGTTTTATTTTTATTTTAATCTATATTATTATTACTATTTTATAAAATCCATTTATGTTGGTTATAACTAAACTACTACACGTTTACAAGGTGTGGTGTCATTATTATCACTACTATAATAAAATCTCCCTTTTACTCTTGCCGTCTAGTTAAATACTTCTAAAATTTTAATTCCACTTAAGAAAATTTTTGTAAAATTTCTTTACCCCTTTAAAATGTATTATCACATGTTACATAGAAAACTAATCCAATTATTTTCAAGAATTTTTTTTTTATAGCTCACTACGACAAACTTAAAAAAAATATGTAAGTCACGATATCATACCATACACTTACAAATTATTTTCAAAACCTTTTTCCTATAATCAGCCACACTTATTTGCAAGAAATTTAGTAGTTCGCATTAATAAAGATACATACCCGAATGTAGACACACATCCAAAAGACTCAAAACATCGTTGGAACTCCATCAAACTCCAGCACCATAAAACACGAGCAAACACAAGGTACGTTCAAGTTATAATAACTACTGAACGACCATATATCATAACTGAACACATAGTAGTATATATACATCCGCATATATATACCTATTAAATCTCCCAAAACATACTCGTTATCATACATATCAAGTCAATCGATCGCGTCATACACTCGTTTTTCCATACGAGTAATCACCTTCTCACCATCTCTTCATGCCACAACAAGGCACAAAACCCATATCGTGTGACCTCATAATCACACAACACGACTATAACTCAAAACATACTAAAAAATAGCCATATCGTAGGTAGCCGTTACATAAACCCATATATTATATATATACCCAAAGTCCACATCTCATCATATACAAGCATGTACTAACCCTCTTTCATGCAATCATACTTAGGAACCCATTGAAGTTGTGGTACTTGTATAGCTATGTTGGCCACCATACTTATACAATTACCCTTTCCCCAATGCACTCCCTCCTATGATGAAACTTATAAGAATCAATACAACATATAACACATAAATCCATCAACTCACCTAAGCACATAACCACATAAACAATAAGGTCTAAAACTCCAACTATTAAAATAACATAGTCAAACTCTTGAAATACATAAATCCATAGTCTAGCTAAAATAACATAGACTAAATCCAAAACGAAAACATAATCAGTTATAAGTCATATCGCCCATAAGAGTGGAAACAGCTTAAAATCCTTCATACCCACCTACTCCTAATAACTCGAACCACCACATGATTCTTAGGGAACATGACTTAAACATCAAAAGAAAAAATACTATACCTCAGGTACATAAAATAACCCAACAAAAGATAGAAAACTACCATGTACCAAATTATGTACTATAATGTACAATTTAAGCAAAATATGACAATGCCTAGCGTGGATGATTATGGTTCAACCAGCACTAGTCACATCCTGAAAAGAAAAATAACATGTCAACATTCCTACACAACTCCAAATCCTAGCCACTTCTATTCTCAAGCTTAACCATAATATCACCTGAAAGAGACACTAAAACACGTCAACATAAAGTTGGTGAGAGTCATGGGTTTAGACTCAAACGCCAAAATCATACCATAAGCTGTGAATAATAACCAAATAATAACATATGGACAATGTGATACAAACATGCATTAACAACTAATATTCAAGATTAAACAACAAACCAAATCCAAATCCAAATCCAAATCCAAGTCCAAATCCAAATCCAAATCCAAGTCCAAGGCTCCCAGCCTTACCAACACCATACTCCCATAGGCGTCCAAACACCTATGAACCAATCCCAAGGCCCCGCCTTGCCAATATCCCCTTGGTACCAAGTCAAAACATAAACAATCAAGAATCAACTAGTAGTTAATCACATATGTATGTACACACAAGTCCATCACCAAACACAAAACATTCACAACATAATATATAAACAACAAAACAGTGTCTCGTCCATCCCATCTGGAAGTCAAAATCATTAGTAAACATTGGACTATGAAACTCACCTGATTGAGCTTCTCCAAAAGTCCGCGCACTAGCAAAAAGCTAACATACCAAAAACACATAATCAAAACATGAACCAACCACTAAGTTGGCTCATCAACCTATGATGGACATCTAACCTCCTCCCATATAAATACCTCATTTATATGCTCTAAATACCCCATTACCCTTCCCTAACAATTCCTTAACTTGGTTAAGTTTGATAACTATCCCGTTCATATTTTACACAAAACAGTCCCAACTTTTAGGTCTCCAAACTATAAGTCAAACGCCCACCTAAACATACCGATGACCTCTGTAAATAGAATATTTATGCCCTTACATATGTTAGCTAACACCTCCCATTTCCCCAACCTTAAAGCTACTGTTATGTCCCCGATATATATATATATATATATATATATATATATATATATATATATATATATATATATATATATATATATATATATATATATATATATATATATATATATATATATACTTTTGTCATTCCAGATTTACTGATTTTAAACATACAAAAGGTTTGTTATGATTAGGGGGTCTTACCCTAAACCACAACCTTAGCCCCAATGAAGATACTTACTATAACATATAAACCATCTCTCATGTTCGTTTGAATGTCCCAATGCAACCCTAAGTACCCCAAACAACCCAAAACTTAAAAAGAAAAGAGGCTGATTTCAAAACTGTTTTGACCTCCGACTGTTGCAACCTGTTTTGACCCACTTCCCGACCTCTAATTTAGTTCTCGTTTCTTGCATTGGAAAGCCACTTCAATTAGCTTTCCAGGGATACTTGGATCGCAAAATAAGAGTTTGTAGAACTCCCGATATGATCAAAACAATTGACTTAAAATTTTGCCCAGTTTTTAAAAACGGGTTTAACTAAATTAACCTCATTAATTAACCCTAATCCTACTAATTACAAGCCCTAATTTATGTAATCATTATAACATCATTATTATAACATTAATATACTATTTTTAAATTAAACCATAACCTAAATCCATCATAAGATGATTAAGACATCATTAAAATAATTAAATTGAAAATGGATTAAAGACTTTACCTTTGATTTATGAAAACCCCAAAAATTTTATGAAGAACCCTAACTTTGGTGAAACCCACGACTTTCTTGTCTCCAGGAGAAAATAATGATTTTTTTTTATTTAGATTAAAATAATATATAGGGTATGGGTGAATCCTAGTCCAACCCAAAGCACACTTTCCTTTTTTTTCTCCTCTCTTTTCTTTGATTCGTCCCAAACCGACTATGCCCCCTTTTTTTATTTTTTTTCTTTTTATTATTTATTATTATGTTATTAATATTACCTTATTTTACCTTAATTTATTTCAGCTCCTAAAACCTCTAAAACCTCAAAACCGTAAAACTAGTCAAATTTACGCGTTTTACCGTAAAAGACGTAAAATATACACTTTTATAAAAAATCTCAAATTTTGAAATAAACTTTATATTTAAGTCCTAAATGACTTAAAACCATCCCGAAAAATACTCCCATGACTAAATACCTCTTCCGAGACCTCTAAATGCTAAACCGTAAATCGTAAAAATACGATTTTCTATAATACATATATGTATACATAAAACCACTAAATAACACCATCTCACTTCATAGTCACTACCATGTGAACTCATGAACATGAAATCATCACACATCGTTTCACTCACAAGGTACCCCGTACCGGAAACGATATCCAAACCACAATCTATACACACCAATAAGTACATAAACACGTAAAGACACGTAACTAGCACAAATAAAACTAAGTGACGAACCTCAAAACCAGGGTTCTCACATAATCTCTTCATCTGAGTGAGAGATTGGTTCGGTAAGACCAGCATTCACTTCTGTGGGTGGAGTGATAGAGTCAGCAATTGCAACCTCTGGAGTGATGTCAGAGATTGAGTGAGGATCAAATGCATGAACATAAGGAAAGTCCTTGTGACATGCCTGAGTTGATTCCTTGGGATTTAAGAAATCATCCTTTGGATATGATTTGACTTCATTGAAATCAATGTCACATTCTTCTGGTTTGGTGTGAGTAATAACAACATCTGCTTCATTAAAGGTAACATGAATGGATTCTTCAGGTTCTTGCCTGCGAATATTGAATACTCTATAGGCTCTGGAGGTGGAGAGTAACCAATGAAGAATCCATCATCTTACTTTTCATCAAATTTTCCTAGATGATCTCTGTAGTTGTGAATGAAAACAGGGCAACCAAAGACATGGAAGTAGCTTACATCAGGGGCTCTCTTCCTATACACTTCATAAGCGTTCTTGCCATGTCTCTTCACAATGATAGATCTGTTTTGTGTGTAACAAGCTATGTTCACAGCTTCACCCCAAATTTTTTTTGGAAGTCTTGATTCGCTAAGCATGGTTCTGGCAGCCTCTATGAGAGTTCTGTTTCTTCTTTCAGCAACACCATTTTGTTCAAGGGTGCCTGGGTTTGAAAAGTTCTATGAGATTCCCTTTTCATCACAAAAGGCTTCCATGGCATGGTTCTTGAATTCAGTGCCATTATCACTTCTGATAGCCTTAACTCTGCAGTCATTGAAGTTCTCTATTTCTTTGATGAAAGACATTATCCTTTCAGCTGCATCACTCTTTATTTTAAGAAAGAATACCCATGTGAATCTAGAGAATTCATCTACAATGACTAGTGTATACTTGTTGTGATTTAGAGATTGTGGTTTTACTGGCCCAAATAAGTCCATGTGAAGAAGATGTAGGCACTTATTTATGGAGAATGATTGCTTTGTTTTAAAAGAGGCTCTGTGGTGCTTCCCTTTCTCGCGGGCTGAGCAGGGTTTGTCTTTGGTGAAGGTCAGAGAGGGAAGCCCAACCACTAAATCATTTTTAGCCAGTTTGTTGATGTTCTTGAAGTTGAGATAGGCGAGTCTTTTATGCCAGAGCCAATTTTCACTATCAGATGCTTTGGCAAAAAGACATGTGTTCTTCCCTTCTGGACATGATGTCATGTCAATGACATATACATCCCTTCTTCTGGGTGCAATTAGAACAACATCATCATTCTGACTAAAGATTGTTCCTTGGGTCTTGGTGAACAGAACTTTGAAACCAGCATCGTAGAGTTGACTAATGTTGATTAAGTTGTGCTTTAGTCCATTGACATAAGCGACCCTTGTGAAGGTTATACCATTGTAATCCACTGAGCCATAACCCTCAGTATCCCCTGAGGAGTCATCTCTAAAGACTACTTTCAGACCAAACTCCTTCTTATATCTATGCAGATATTGTTTAACCCCTGTCATGTGTCTGGAGCACCCACTATCCAGATACCAAACAGATTTCTTCAAGTATGCCTACATAGATATAACAAATCCAGATTAGTTTCGATGATGAACCCACTTTCCAGTGGGTCCATGCTGTCGCTGACCATCGACATTGGGTCTTCTCTGGTTTCTTTCTCCCCCTCTTTGGTTGCAGTCTCTGGGTTCATGAAGCATACTTCCACAAATGTCACATCCGGGATAATTCTCACACTCATCAGAGTGATGGTCAAAGAAGCTGCAGTACTTGCATGGGGGATTTGGTCTGTAACCCTGAGAGTTGTCTCTGGGTTTGGGTTCAGGTCTCCTAGAGGGCATGTGAGGAGTTTTAGACCTTAATTGAGTTCTTGTTCTTTGAACAGCAATGGTCTCCTCATGCTCTCTGGAGGTGTCTTCAGTAGACTCACATGTGATACATTTTGGTTTCTTATTGCAGTCCTCAGAGGAATGATTTTTGAAACCGCAATGTTTGCAAGGTCTGAATAAAGCTCTCCCCTTAGAGCTACTTGATCCTTCACATAGAGAGTTAACAGATGGACTGTTGACTCTAGGGTTGATTTGTTCTTTCAACCCCTTTACTTCTTCCATCAAGGTGAGGAGAAGTTGCTTGGTGGGTGAAAGCTCTTCAGGGGGAGGAGTGGGTTTGGTGGAGTCCTTGGCCACAAAAACGTTTTTGTGCGCTTTATCAGCGACTTTGATAATTGAATTCCCAGGGGTTTTGGTTGGAGGTTTTGGGCCAAGAAACGAATCAGATAGGTTAGCACCAGTGAGTCTTGGTAGAGCTGGTGCCTCTAATTTCTTGTTAGAGTTTTTCTCATCCACAGAGGTGGAAGATGGAGAAGAAACATCTGAAGGGACAAATTTAACATTGGGTACAGGTATATGATTTTTGAACCTACCCTTCCCCCCAATAGCCTGAACCACATCACCTGGGCTTCAACAACTATTTGCTCCACTGTGGATTGAGCCAAATTCCATTTTTCAATGGTTCTTCTGAATCAGTGTTTTCATCAGTTAAAGACTCATTTTCAATGGACAGTTTGCTTACTTCATTTTGAAGTTGATTTTCAAGATTCACAAAAGGTTTGAGATTGGTTAACTCAAATTGACAAAGATTTAACTCTGTTTTAAGACTATGAAACTTGTTTAATAGGTTTTTTCTTTGCTCTTCCACAAAGTGGAGGTCAAGTAAGGTATAGTCACTGACATGGTCTCTATTAGGACCTTCAGGCATAAAAAGCAATCTTTGTACCTTTTTCATGGTGATGTCTACCCATTGGCCAGATCTTGCTTCACTCTTTCCCACGCCAGGTTCTTCATCAGCGACTGCCATAAAAGCTCTGATAGTAGTGGTTCCTTCATTCTCAGATGTAAGAGGTTCATCATCCTAGTCAAATGAAGCAGCAATCAGACCTTTTTCAGTCTTCTTAATGTCCTTTTTCTTAGCTGCATCTTCAGCCTTTTGGTTGAGTTTCATAAGCTCAGCTTTCAAGGCTTTGTACTTAACTTTGTAGTCCTTTTTTCCCTCTGAGTCAGAGTGGGAAGTTTGCTTGAAAGGTGTGGTAGAGAACTTCTTCTTGCTGCTGGTTGTTGCTGGATGATGGAAAGCTTGGAGAGGAGGTTTTGTTTGACCAACAATCTTTCTGGAAGTGACCAATCTACACCTTGGATTTATCAACCTTGGCAGCTCCAACTCTACCTGATCTCTTGTAGTACCTCTTTTGGTAAGCTAGAAGTGCTCTGTTATGGAACTCAGCATGCAATTCATCAAGAAATTCTTGACTGCTTCTGGTATCCTCTTCTATGTCAGAGTCGCTGTCCTGAAAAGAATGGTTAGCAACAAGAGCTTTTGAACTAGTTATATTGGTGGTAAACCTATCAGTCTCAGATTTGTAAATGGAGTCAATTTTCCCTTCTTCATAGTTATATCTACCAAACAGTTGGGCCAAAGTATCATTTTTGATAGCATTATTTGCTCTTAAGGTCTAGTTTAGACTAAGCAATTTTCTAGGTAAACTATTGACAAATGTAGCATTAACCTCAACCTTAGGTAGAACAACTCCATTGTTTCCCAAATCATTCAGCAAAATCTTAAGCCTAGTATAAGTTTGAGCAACAGTTTCTGTTTCTAAAGCTTTAAAAGCATTAAACTTAAGTCTAAGGGCTTGGATTTTGGTTTCTTTTGTTTCCTCAGGACCTTCATACCCTAGAACTAACTCGGTCCACATCTCCTTAGCAGAGTTGCATTTGATAATGGAATTTATAATGTTATTGGGTAGGCAAGAGACTATGATACTTTTGAGTCTTGATAGTTGTTTAGGAAAACAAGGTGTAATTAGGGTAAGCACGACGATTTAGGAAAACCGTGTATAAATGACCCTAAAGTGAGTTCGTTCTCAAGGAGGCTTGGTGTGTGTGTAATGAATTGATTATATTTGTGATTATATTTGAAAAAGAAAAATAGAAATGGGATAAGAAGAGAATGACGGTTACGATGTCGAATTAAACTAAGACGAAAAAGGTGTACACGTAAAACCGTAAAAAGCACCAAAATTAAAATTTTACCCTAATAATTCCTAAAAATCACTAAAAATCCACAAAATATTCTAAGAGTTTACAAAAAATCCAAACTTGCCAAAACCTTTTAATTAATTAGATAATGACTTTTTAATGCTAATTAAAGCCCTAAAAATCAAAATTAACTAATAAAAAGTCCAAATCAAGATCTTCAAGTTTGTAAACCTTTAAAATAACCTAATTAAACTAAAAAGTATTTTTCAAAAAATTTAAAACCAATAAAAACTATTTTTAAACAATTAAAAACTATTAAAAGCTAATAAAATTTAAAATAATTCTAGAAAATAACTGAAAAACCCTAAAAATGTTTGGAAAGTTGAAAAATTCCTAATTGAGTGTATAGAATCTAGGAAAAATATAAAAACTTAGAAAATCAGACTTTTAATTTTTAATAATAAAATAATATTAAGATATTAATAAAAATCTAAAAATCTTAAAAAATTCTAAAAAGTTGCAAACTAGCTTAATTTAACCTAAATAATACAGAAATGAACTTGAAGTTACCTAAATACCCTTAATGGGCCTAGAAAATAGGCTAAACCCAAAACAGATCACTTAATGGGCCAAATTGGGCCCAAAATGAAAAAGTGCCCAAAATAAGCCCAAAAAGCACTACTTGACTCAAAATTTGATTTTAAACAACTTTTTCCAAAGGCCCAAAAGCTGAAAATGTGAAATAAGCAAGCTTATACCAAACAGCTTATTTTTAATGGGCTTTTTGGCCCATTAAGCTATAAGCTAATGCCATAAGCTCAAATTAGACACACAAGCTTATTTTGTCCTAAATAAGACTTCTGTAAAAAGAAATTTGAAATAAGCCCAAGGAATAAGCCTGAAAATGCAATAAGCAATCTACAGAAAACGACAAAATAGTCATTTTTGAGTTCTAGGCCACCCCAAGCGCTGATTCAAGTTTCTAAAGCTTTTAAATGACTTAATTAAGCTATTTCAACAAAAATTTTTCAAATAAGTTGACTCAATAAGCTGGAAAAAGCAAATAAGCACTTATAAAAAAGTCAAATAAGTTGGTTTTCTAGCAAAAAGTCAAAGTCAAAGTCTAATAAGCTCAAGTCTAATCAAATGGGTCAAATAATGAAGATCTATCACAAAAAATAAGTTGTTGCAGGTCTGGATAAGCTAAAATAGCTTATTGATAAGTTGAGTACAAATTAACACTAGCAGGGGCTAGTTTTGGGTGTTGAGCAGTGGGAACTTTTCCCACTGCTTGACTTGTAGACTTTTTTGTCTTTAGTGAACTTTTTGGAGATTTGGATTTCACAAAGGCACCCAAATGATCTTTGGATCATAAGAAGTCAATAACAATCACAATATCACAATAAGCAACAACCAATTTGTATAGTTAATTCAAACAAGCACCAGATCTGTCACAGACTTAGAACAATAAGCAGTTTAGGTTCAAAAAGCACTTAGATCAATATTCAGCCAACCAAACTCAACCAAATGCATACACAAGCTATATTAAACTCAAATGAACAAGTCTAAATAAGTTTCATGCAATGATTCAAAGAATTAAGCAAGATCTAAGCTGATGAATGTTACTGATGAACACTAACACATGTAGTTTTCACTTTGTTGATGTATTTGACCAACAAGCCAGATTCAAACACTCAAATCTATCGAATAAGTTATAATAACGATGTTTTAACAACTTTCAACCCTAAGCATGCACAAATACTAGATTTCACCAAATTCTTAGGTAAAAAATAGTTAAACTCAACAAGTTATAGCAGATTGTGTGATTCAAGGTTTCAAACCCAAAAACTTGCAGCAAAACACTCTCAACCAAGCATATATCAGATACCAATCACAAATACACACTTCTAACAACACAATACCACTTTTCAATCTCAAATAGGTAATCCTAAACACCCCTTTAACTTTTCAAAACCAAGTTTTTCAAATCAAAAGTGAGATTTAAGACCACCCAAGCCCAAATTAACACAATAACAGATGAGATAAATATATTCAAGCAGTTTTAAGCCACTAAATACACAAGAACATAGGCAACACTTAAATATCACAAATATCCAAAATATTTTCAGATTTTGAGATTAAGGATGTGTACCTCATGGATGTACATCCACACCTACGAATTTTGAGCTTATGTACTAGCAAGAACAAGTACAAGCTTCCACAAACAACCCTGCTAAGATTCAACAAGGTTAAGAGCACAATTATAAAAACATAAAAAGTAAAAATCCTTGATTAATGCAACCTTGTTACCCCACACTTGATTATCCCCAAGTTATAAGCCTCACTACACCTTGATAACTCAATATCATGATGCTATGATCAGCCCTATAGCCCAAGAATTCCAAGGTTCGAACAAGAACTTAGCAAAATATCAAGAAAATGGAAAATGTGCAAGCTTTTGCACACTCCTTTTTGAAAACAGGTTTTGATTCAAGAATAATGAACAAAGAACAATATCAAACAGATTATAAGAGTGGCACTTGAGCTTTCTTCAACAAATTCAAACACATTTCATTGATATGAATATGAGATTTACAGATTTGTGAACAACTGAAAATTCAAGAGCAAAGTGCAAATGTTGCACCCTAATGCCTTTATATAGGCTACAAACTAATGCTAAGAAGCTAAAAAACGTAAACCCTAAAGCTGTGAAGTCCCCAATTTGCCCTTTGAAAATTTGAATATCTTGAAGATCATGTGACATTTCTTGGCTGTTTGCATGAGTTGGCAGATGAAAAGTTGATCATAGGGCTCACAAAGAAGCTTAGAATGAAACCTGAATGAGGATGGTTGGATGGCTGTCAACTTTTTTGGCGTTTTGTTCATCCTTGGTGCAGGGGAATCTTGTGTAGGACAAGGAAGTGAGGTGGCAAGGTATTTTAAGGTTGGGTTGTGTTAGTATGATCATCAATCACTAATCTGCACAATTTTAAGGTTTAATTACAAGTAACTAATAAAACCCCAATTTGTGTTCTTGGTAAATAGTTGCTAATTTGATCCGGATTAGGGGTGGGTTTATTTAAATTTGGTGTTAAGGCGCCAAGATTAATAAATATTAATTTGGTGAGTGGAGGGTGATGTGGAGAAATGGTGGGCTGTGATTGGAGGAGACGAGTGAGTGGGACAGGTGGCGTGTTTTGGTTGGTCTAGGTAACAATTGTTGTCTACCATGTTACACCCCTCACTTCTTTCTTGCTTGTCTTTTCAGTTTTAAAAACCATCAACGCCTAAATCCTTCTTATCAACTTTTCCTTTTTCACACTTTTGCCCCAAAAAGTTTTCTAAAATGAATTCAGGGGTAATTCTTGCCATTTTGAGATTTTTGAAGGACTGATTTGGTATTTTCTTTATAGATAATGGTCTTAACTTGTATGATTGGCATTTTGGAGGACTGAAATTGTCAAATCATATTTGATGAGGGACCATTTTTGCCAAATCTTCAAAGTCAAGGGTCCTATTTGTAATTTTGGGATTTTCAAAGGACCAAACTTGTAATTTCTTGTACTTTGAAGGACTTTAAAATATATTTGACTTTGTGGAGGATAATGGTTGAGAATTTAGCTTTGTTGAGGGGCTAAACTTGTCAATTCTTCAAAGTAGAGGGCCCTTTTTGCAATTTTGACAAACTCTAGGGACCAATCTTGTAATTATGAAGATACAAGGGTATAAAGTGTAAATTCTTCCATATTGGAGGACCCTTCTTCATAATTATTCAAGTCTTCAAGGGTTTTCTTGGGAAAATCTTCATTAGGGCTTGGTTCATTGTGCGGCTTCGTTTCCCGTGTTCGTTTTTGCATGATTCTTGTGATCTTTTGTCAATTTCTCAATATCCGTATCTAAAATACACAAGCAACAAACACAAGCATATATATGGGTATTTTGATGATATTTAATGCATTTTAAGCCATTTTTGGACGATGAGACTATGTATAAAAGCAGTCTCATCAAGTCTCTTGTCCTGGTTAGCCAGACGTCTATCCGCTGGAGACCATTGCTTAACAGGCTTCTTAATGGGTCTCTCAGGGGTAGTGGAAACGGCCAGTGGTACATAGGGACCATTTTCTAATATTTCTATCAAGAAGGGTTCTAATCCATCTAAATATATAAGAAATTCACTCTTCCAACTTGAAAAATCTTCTTCATCAAACGCTAGAACATTGGACACATGCGACCCCCCACGAACATCAAGAAGTTGGGGAAGGTCATCATCATTATTACAAGTGCTTACAACCGGTGTAGGCATGGTAGTAGATGTGGTGGCCGGTGCGTTGGTCGAAGTGGTACCTTGACTGGTTTGACCAAAGGGTGGTGGTATAGGAGGAATAGTTTAAGTCATATTAGGATCTTGATTTTAAAAACAAGAACAGTTTATAAAAGGTTTTATAAATCAAACCGCTCTGATACCAATTGAAAGTCTCTTAATATAACAATTGTTGAAACTATAACTCGTATAAACACAAAAACACAACGAAATACTTTTCAAACGCGTAATGCTTTATTAACTATTATAAACAAAGTATTACAAAGTGCTATGAATATACCCGTTGAATGACAATAAAAATTGAACCCTAGAACAGGTAAACTTGATTCGAGACTTAAGTTTACAAGGGAACCTCTGAGTCGCTGATAGACAGTTGAGGGCTTAGTGGTTCCAAAGAGAGAAAGAACTTAGATAATTTATCCAAGCACAAGGGTTGCGTTAACTCTTCTTTCTCACTCCTATTTATAGTGGTAGGAGGTTGCTTCCTTAGTGGGAGTAGTTGATACGTTTCATCTTCTGAATGGAAGAGTACAACGTATTAAATGCATGTCCAAATCGATACATACCTTTAAACAACTATAGGTGAACAGTTCTGCCAACTGTTCACCTTTTGTCCCACTAGGTCGTACTAGGCTTTATCTTGAATCTCTTGTTTTGTCCCGCTCAAAACACTTTGCAGATTCTCCCGCCTAAACTATAAAGGATTGGACAAGCTTTGATTGTATCAGACTTCTTGGGTTCTTAAGTGATCTCTGAGTATTTTCAACTCAGAGATCCTTGAACACCAACACATTCCTTCTACATCCCAACTATTCATAATCGCTGATAAGTATGACTTTAGATTGTCTTCGACTTCTCTAACGTTGTCTTTGACTTGAATGTTCCTAGTGTGCCAGCTGAGGCTTTGCCTTCTGCTGGTCTAGTCTCTGTCGCTGGTCCTCTTAGCGATCAGTAACACTTAGTCTAATTTAAACAGATCTAGACTGGGCCATAGTTAAAACTTTCATTGGCCCAACACAAGTACACGTCCCTTTTTTCGCAATCATCACCATCACACGTGATCCTTTATTTACTTTGAGAATATCACTCGTTGCTTTGTGATCCAAAAACATAAAAATTGCTTGTTTCTTTTCTGACTTTTGAACCACGTCCGTATTATTTCGTTTGCTCTAGAAGGGTTTTTAGAAAAAGGAATAAATACTCACGTTCATGTCTTCTCTGTTTCTATTATTTGCTGTTTGTAACCAATATATCTCTCGAACATAGTAGCAACAACAGCTTAGCAAACATCACAGCTTCAATTTAAACACCAATATTTTTAGGGATTTGAGGAATTGACCCTCTCAATAAACCCTAAATATCACCATCTATTCAGCAACAAAAATCACCAATGTAGGGTTCTTTAGTCAAACCCTAAACACAGAAAATTAAAGATTTAACTCTTCTTTTTACCTCTTCTTTTTTTGAATTCATGCCTACAATACAACCAATTGCATCTCAGCTAGGGTTCATCATTAATTCCGGATCAACTCACCCTAACAAGTCGAAACAACAATAACAACCGATTGGTCCTGGACCAATGCTCATCATTATTATCAGATGCAATCAACATCTTTGCAAACATAAATTAAATTAGGAAGAGACAAAATAATGATCAAACCTCATATTTTTTGTGATTAGGGGTTTCTTGAAAATCCCTAAACCAGAAACTTTAGCGACACTTTTCCTGTTACAGAAACTGTCACAAAACTGGCAAACCGTCGCTAAAACCATCGCGAATTCTGGACAACTTCACAGCAACATAAACACGAAAAACATCTTGATCTCCTAGATATCTAGATCCACCCGCTCTGATACCAATTGTGAAATCCAAGATCTTTAGACTCAAATAGTAAAAACCATTTTATCTAGGTTATCAATTGTACATGTGATGAATCACAGCGGAATAGCACAATAAATATGAACAAGTTGTTTAACAAAGATGAATGATTCCCAAAGGGTTTGTATTATTGATGAACACAAACCACTCTAGGCATGTATACATTGAATCTCATGCCTAGATATCAAATATAACAATAGGTTACATTTTGTATATTGAAGTGATGAAAAAAACCTACGTCTGGTGGTTCATTTTATAACTTAAGGAAACCAGAAATACATGTAAACTAAATAAGATAATAATCATTAAATCAAAACAAAAATATTCATACTTATCATATTTGACCAAATCTCCATCTTTTATTATATAGCAGGGGAATCTTTAAGCAGTGGGAAGTTTCACTAGCAGGGAGAACTTTCTTGTATTTTGTCCACCAGCATGAAGTTTCTCCTAATGCCATATTTGGTCCTTCTTGTTTCCATGGTGATTTGACTCATCAAATTTTAACCCAACAATTATGATTAGAGATGTGTTTATAAGCTTTGTTTTAAGTTCCTAGATCATTCTGAATATTTTTGAGTTTGTTATGTAATTTTAAACAAGTCCGAGGACTAAAACTATCATTTTTGAAACTTTTAAACTATAAGGGTTGAAAATGTAATTGTGTAAACAATAAATACTATATGTATCATCTGAAGAAAGTAATGAAAGTATCATGTTAGTAGGGAACTTTGTACAAAGATGTTCCATCTCGATATTACGTTCTGACTGAGTGGTTGCGTTTACGATTTAAAGTGTCCTCGCTCCTCAAACGTTTATAGAATAGCTTCTAAGTATGATGGCCCGAACAATGATGCTATAATTACAAATAATTTATAAATCAAAGAATGCATAATTAATATTTAAAAGTATTAAACTCAAGATCAAAGACTTGATACTATACAAAATGTGTTAATCCAGGTTTGTTTGAGACCAAGTTGTTATATGTGAGACCAAGCCGTTTGTTTGTGAATGGAATATATCTGATGTAACTCAGACTCTATGGATGCCAGATGAGTTCATAGCCTCACTTTTAAATGCTTTCTAAATGATTTGAAAACCCATGAGGGGGATATATGCTAAAACTGGTATACATGTATTTCTGAATTGTATGCTTTTACTGAAATATGCTATTGCACGAGTGCACAAACTGTTTCCATATTTCATGTGTCACTAAACACATCCGTGTGCGCTAATGGGGTAAATAAATCTATTGGGTTTAACGAATCCTGTTTGTTACGTTAGGCAATCACTATGTTAACTAAGCTTTGCTCTTGTTATAATATTTTTTTTGAGATGTTATAATGTTTATAAGATTTTAGAAAACTAATCTAAAATAAACTAGATCATATGATCACTTAAAATGAAAGTTATAAGCTAAAGATGTCTTAAAACCCTAATTTTGTAATTTACATGAAATAATGACCAAAAATCCATTTCAAAAGCTATATATCTGTAAAACTAATGTTATTATGATTAGAAATATGTTTATAAACTTTGTTTTAAGTTCCTATATCATTTAGAGTGTTTTTGAGCTTGTTATGTAATTTTAAACAAGTTTGGGGACTAAAACTGTCATTTTTGAAATTTATAAACTATAAGGGTTGAAAATGTAGTTATGTAAACTATAAATACTATATGTATCATTTGAAGAAAGTAATGAAAGTATCATGTTAGTAGGGAACTTTGTACAAAGATGTTCCATCTCGATATTACGTTCTGACTGAGTGGTTGTGTTTACGATTTAAAGTGTCCTCGCTCCTCAAACGTTTATAGAGTGGCTTCTGAGTATGATGGCCCGAACAATGATGCTATAATTACAAATAATTTATAAATCAGGGAATGCATAATTAATATTTAAAAGTATTAAACTCAAGATCAAAGACTTGATACTATACAAAATGTGTTAATCCATGTTTGTTTGAGACCAAGTTGTTATAGAGACCAAGTTGTTTGTTTGTGAATGAAATATATCTGTTGTAGCTCATACTATATGGATGCCAGGTGAGTTCATAGCCTCACTTTTAAATTCTTTCTAAATGATTTGGAAACCCGTGAGGGGATATATGCTAAAACTAGAATACATGTGTTTTTGAACTGTATGCTTTTACTGAAATATGCTATTGCACGAGTGCACAATCTGTTTCCCAAATTTCATGAGTCATTAAACACATCCGTATGCGTTAATGGGGTAAATAAATATATTGGGTTTAACGAATCATGTTTGTGTTACCCGTTATGTGGGTAATCGAGCATACTTTATTAGAATTAATGTGTAACATGGACCAATGGGTTACTTGTCACGATCTCTTGTCATGACGGTCACTTCAGTGAATTCTGTTAGTTTTAATGTCATGAGCTTAGTGCAATAAAATATTGTTTTATGTGAGCGAATAGTAACATAGCTCGAGGTGGTCGACATGTATTCAAAACTGTTATTGCAAACCTATGAATTCACCCAACCTTTGTGTTGACTTGTAAGCATATATTTCAAGAAATGGTGATTGATAGCATGGATCAGCATAAGGAGGGCATGAAGAGGCACAACTTTGAAATTATTGATATAGATTTTAGGAACCTCATGTTGTAAAACTTTTATTTTTAAATGATATATAAAGAAAGTTGATTTAATCCTCAAATTTCGCTTATGTATTATGTGTTATGATTACATGAATATGAAAATTTGACTGGAAATTTTGCTTTTGTGCCTTACTTGGTAAGATGTATAGATACTTATAACCTAAACTGTCACTTCAACATATTCCTATATGTTTTAAACACAATGTATATATCAAGTCTAAGATCAAAAAGTAATCTAATAAATACATTATGAAGAAGAACATCTCAAATATAACTATGATGCTCTAAATTCCCTTAGAAACCCTAGAATCGTTATAAATGAATTGTAAACTCAAGAATAGGAAGTATGAATATACAACATCTATGAATAAGTAATCAAGGATTATAAACAAGTTGTAAACTATCATTTGAAGGCATAATATTATCTAAGAATAGTAAGAACAAACCATCTAAAGCTAAGTACAAATAAATCACCTAGAAATCCATTGTAAACTAATGTTTCAAGTAATATAACTACACAATACCTATATATGAATATCACATACAAATGTACAAGTTATAAACTATCATATACCGTAGATATTTGATTTTAAAACACTAAGTATAAGTAATCTAAAGCAGATTACAAGTATAAGACCTAGTAACCAGGTTTAGCACCTAAAATCCATTTCACAATGAATTAGAACCTAATATTTTACAACCAGTTATAAAACTCAACTAAGTATCATATTAAGATCATACATTTATCTCAAGTTAAGTTACAAATTACTAAAGCACAAAGTACAAGTTTTTAAAACATGGAATACTAATTAAACCTATTCCCTCTTAGGATCTGATTAACCTATACAAACCCTTAAACCAAGTATGTAGAATCCTTATAAACCTTAAACACATCATATAAGACCTAGAATAAATTTACATGATGAGATAAACACTAATTACCCAAAGTAGAAAGTCATTAGGCTTAATAACCTAAAAATCCTTATATTAAGCATTTTACTTAGAATAAATACCTAGTCTTTTAGGACAAGTCTACCAACACTCATATCATTTCATTTAGGTTATAATATTTCAGTGCATGGCTTATAAATTATATCAAAATAGGTATTATCACCCTTTGGACATATTTACCTAGAATAACTTAGTAAAACCAATGTAGGGACTTAATGAAAACATTGAGGACAATGTATGAGGTATAACTTGAGTTATATCAGTAGCTAAATCAAGAATAATGGATTTAACAATGATTAAACCCTAGATCTTTAGAAACCCTAACCCGCCTAGGTTTTCTTCCCAATTTTACTTCAAACCTTTATTAAACTTAAAATCAAAGACCCAAACTTATTAATTAAAATGTATAAACCCTAATGCATCACTAATCACATTCCTAAACCCCTGTTACAAGAATTACAAAGTTACAAAGTTACAAGCCCTAGATTATGACCCGACTAGGTTTTTCCCTCTAAAAACCCGTTTAAACACTTTCCCTCCTAAATTCAAACTTAGGATCAGATCATATAGATATTTTAGGATATTTCTAAGTAGGTGATTCACCTACTTGTAGCTTACACATCATTGTTCTCATTTTAATCTTGTTGTGACCATTTCTAGCCACAAACCATGGATTGGTTTGAATCTAGCTTGTATAGTCATCTCCTAGACTTACATAGACCTTTCTAGCATTCCTTGGTCACTTAGGTACTGATCTAACACGTTTCAAGGCACATGCATATAACCCTTTATTAAGATATACAATAATATATGAATATATTTATTGTGTATACTTAACTTTCTATTAAATGAATACTTAACAGTAATTAACTAAAAGTTGAAAGGTTTAACAAGGACTAACTATAAAGGCTTAAGGTCTTCAAGAAAGTTAGTATAAATGTCTATACTATAAATAAGAAGTCAAGAAGTCAACACTAACGAGATAAGCACCCTTGGTGGACAGTTTGTAAAGGAAGAAAAGGGGGTACAAGATTAAACCAAGAAAAGATTTACTTGTTTAGTAAATATTATAAATGTTTACTCTTGTCTTTTACCCTGTAAATACCAAAGGGTTTTCAACACATTTGTAAGCAATTAGAAAAATCACTCTCTCCCTTTTGTTGTCCCTTTACCCGTCCCTTTCCAAGGGTAAGCAAGAAGTTTTCATGTTTTTTGTTCAAGTATTTTGGTGGTAAGACCTAAAAATAAAAAATGGTCGATTGAGGTGTTGTGTGGATACCCTTCGAGAGATAATAACTTTGATCTTGAGTTTTGGAATCAAGGGAAATTCGTGTGGTTTACATAGAATGGAGGGTCCTTGAATTGGTGTTCATAGTTTCCGCCATTCTTTATCAAGAAGGTATGTTTTCTAATTAACTTATGTTAATTACATGTGCCTATGTGCATATGTGATCTTTATTCTTAATCTTTCCACTGTAATACACTTGATCTTTTTTAATAATGTATTATGCATTTATGTGTTAAGATCCAATAACAAGTTTATCTTACATATCTAATTTAAAATTTTAATTCAAGACCATTAGTTAGAGAATTTTGTTTATCTTACATATCTAAAATAAAATTTTAATTCAAGACCATTAGTTAGATAATTTTTCACACACCATTTGGTATATTTGAACGTATATTAACTTGCCAAACGTATAATAAAACAAATAATGAATATATATCGTTTTGTATTTGAATAAGTAACATGCTAACGGTATATCAACATTCAAAAAGTACAAGTTTATTCATAATTGAAGTTGATTGCGAAGATTTTATATTCTTAATCCACCAAGTAAAGCCATTTAGGAGACGTTAAGTTGTTTGTGTTTTAATTGATTAAAATATATAATTTAAAAAATAAGGAAAACCGGGTATGCATGAGAAAGAGGTGTTTGTTTTGGCTTATGAAACGTAAGTTCATTTCAGATTATATTTTATAAGCTTTAATATTGTAGCTTATTTGAAAACTTATGAGCTTATTATATCATGATAAACTTATATAAACCTATAAGTCGATCTCAAAGTAAGCCACCGTATTGAGGCTTATGAAGTATAAGCCGGAAAAGCCATAGTTCAACTTATATTTCATAAACCCTAATTTTTGTGGCTTACCATGAGATTTATGAACTTATATAACATAAAACTTATATAAGCCATAAGTCTTCAAATAAGCCACAAAATTAAGCCTTACGGAATATAAGCCGAAATAGGCTTACGTTTCATACGCCAAAACAAACATCCCCTAAAACTAGTTCTTATGAAATGCAAATGATTAATTTTCCAAAATGACTCGCATAGAGGTCGTTCTCGAATAGCCTTTGTTAAGCTAAAATAAAGTCACTGCCGCAAGTAGCCATGTCTACTACGTGATTTTGGAGGTGTGACACTTTTTATGAAAATAGTCTTAGGTTAGCGGTTGGTTGCAAAGTTGATCGTTATAGACTAACTTGCAACAGACTTACAACAAAGGACAATTTAAAAGACTAACTTGCAACAGGCTTACAACCATTGGCGCAACCAAGGCTTGGCAACCTGTGGCACGGCCACATATGGATTCACTTTGTGAAGTGTATATATCTCACAAATTTTTTGCTTTGACCTATTTTGTATATGTAGTCAACAATAGTGTGCTACATATTCAAATTTTTTGCTATAAAACATACTTAGAGTTTAATAATTATATGATGGCCCATTTGGTTATTGTTAGATAGTCCAAGTAAAGCCCATATAATTATTTAATAGTTAATTTTTTTTTGTTATTCGTGGCCACAAAGGTGTGAAAGTGGGAGCTAAAACAAAAGATATATATTGAGCCATTAGGATTTGAGATCTGATGATCAGTGAAGATGTGATAAAAAATTTGTGATTTTTTTGTGACCGAGTAACTCATGCTTGTCTAGTAAAATGATTTTAATCTTTATATATTTTAAGGTTTTTAATTGAAGATTTTTTTAGTGTATGATTATAATAATTATTATGCTTTGATACTTATTAGGTTTTAGTCTTTATGGAATGATTTTATAAAAGAAAGTTTTTGTCGATAAGTGACAGTAATGGCGATGGTGAAGAAACTTTATCAAACGATGAAGTTGATAAAGTCGGATCTCCGTAATCGAATGTATAATAGAGTTTTGAACAATACTCTTGTTTCTAGTGTAGAGAATAAAGTATTTATTAATGTCACAAATGAAGATGTGATGAAGTGCTTCCAATTCATGAGAGATCGATAGGGTAAATTGATTTAGAGCAATCGAGGTATTACGTCGTGAAACTATGAAGTACTTTTTATTATTTATAAGTTAGAACATGATGCAAATTTTTTTTTGTGCCACACATGTTTAGAAATGCTGGATCCGCCACTGTTTACAACAAAGGACGAATTATGAAAAATCTGTGTTGGGGTATTTTTTTACTATTAAAGTTAAAGAAAAACAGAAAAAAAAATATATAATTAAAAATTAATTAAAGTTAACGGCATAATGACCGTTTCTTAACGACTGTTAGTAATGTACATTTCGTTGTTCATCAGATCACCTATTATTTTACTGTTCATCCGTTTTTTTTTTGTCTTTTATGCTTAACGGTGCTTAACAGCCGTTATCTCGGCGATTGTTTGTTTTAAATAACATTTAGCAGGTTCGTTTTATACCAACACTCCGTTATAGTATACTAGAACGGTACCCGCGTAATGCGGCGGCGATTACCTAATAACGAATTTTGAGATTAACAAATATTAGTCTCTTACTCATTGTAAAGTTCTAAAAAATCGAATTAAAAAACCCACTAAAATTAAAAAAAAAACTAAAAGTTAATAAAAATATATTAAAATGGATATCGAATTAAAAAGCACAAAATTTTAAAAAATTTAGTGAAATTAGATTATAAAATAATAAATAAATAAAAAGATTTTTCAATTTAAAAGAAAAAACTTTGTTACAAAAATTTGTTACAAAAGGTTGTTAAAAAATGTTATATTATATAATGTTGATGAAGATCAACAACTTGCTTTATTTAGTAGATAAAAAAGTCTGAATTTTCAGCCTTTCTATTTTAAGAAAGTCCTAAATGCTTTATATAATACTAGCATGGACTCGCGCAATGCAGCGGCGAGTATTCATAATAATTATTTTGGCCAATAAATATTAATCTCTTATTCATTAAGTTTGTATTGTTAAAGTTGTAAAAGATAAAAAAAACCTCTAAATTAATAAAAAAAATTAATAGTTAATAAAAATATAGTAAAATGGATATTGAATTAAAGAGCATAAAATTTTAGAAAATATGATGAAATTAGATTATAAAAATAATAAATAAATAAAAAGATTTTTCAATTTAAAAGAAAAAATGTTATTTAAATAGGTTGTTACAAAAGTTTGTTACAAAAAGTTGTTAGAAAGGAGTATAGTATATATAATGTTGATGAACATATCAACAATTTACTTTATTTAATAGAAAAAAGGATTGAATTTTCAGCCTTACTATTTTAAGAAGGTCTCAAATGCTTATAAAGTAGTATAGATAAGTATAAGTATAGATATTGCGTACCTTCGATTTCAATTCGCGTAATAGAACTATAGAAGAGTCGACACGAGTAAGAGTATGTAGTGTGCACCTTTCAATTTCAATTCGTGTAATAAAAGGGTCGACGCGACTCACTTTATGCTTTTCAATTCTATTTTTAGTCACAAAACAAGTAACTTGTAAAATAAATGTGCTCACGTTAGAATCAAACTTTTTATAAACCGTGTCAGCATAGCTATCGTTACAAATAGATAACGTTCGTCACTTGCTTAAGTTTAAAGCATTAGTGATAAATCTCAACAGTGTTAATTGGTGTAGTATAATCGTAGTTCTGGGTAAAAAACCGGATCATAATTCGATTCCGTAAAAAAAACGAAACCGGTTTTAAAAATACCCAGTTTTTCTTAAATCGAATGTAACTGATCTTATACAATGCCGAGATAGGTTTAAAAACAGTGAAAACCAAGTTAAGACCGATCCGACGGTTTTAAGCCAGGTAATATCTAACCAAGAAACGGTTTTAAACCGATCCGATTCAAATCAAACCAGTTTGTTGACCGATTGACACAATCAAACCGGTTACGATTTCCCAACCCTCTAATTGCTAATATAGAATGAGTTGTGATGTTGTAAAACTCATCAATCGAATTCTAAGGCTCTTGAATCCTGTCATACTTAAATACTTTAACATTTACATAACCCAACAACTCAAAAGACAATACGGAAAACAAATTAGCACTTCAAGAGTAGTAGATAATCGCATTCAATTTCCAAAACTAGTTCCGTGCTCTAAAGTGATATGACGTCAACTTGTAAGATGTTTATCTAAAGCTTGACTCGAATTCCCCTTCTAAAGATTCACGCTCAACAATGATTTCTAACGACGGTGAAGCACGTGGGGAGAGTAAGAGCGTTCTTGTCATTTGTATCTCGTCATCCTTGTCAACCCAACTGCTAGACACTATTATACACATCTTCAACACGGGTGACTTGGCCAACATACGTCTTACAAACTCCAACTCACCCTTCAGGCCTGCAAAGCCTACAATTTCCACTTCCATCAAATGCTCCAAGCAAATATCAGAAAGATTTTCCAGTACAGGAGACACATAGTCATTAGAAATCCCATAGCCCAAAAGCAAACGATTGTCAACCTATAGCATATTTGGTATTTCTGTTAATGTGTATTGTCATGAAAAACAAAACAAAAAAAGGGATACACGATAGACATATGATATTTACCTCTATCTTAATTTTCTCCAAATTCGGGGAGCTTCGGATCACAAGGCCAAGAAATTGTAACCCTTCACCTTCAATGAGCATCATCTTGTAAAAACAAAAGCTTTTGAGGTGGACTAATTCAATTGTATGATCTGGTGGTTGTTAGTTCATGCTCGTTGGAATGAGCCAAATGTGGCTAGAGGTGTGTGAGCCTATTGGGGGCACACACACTAGAACACAAGAATGCGTTTGACATTTCACGTATAAAGCTTCTAAAATCAACCCGTTTAACTCGTTTTGGACATGAATGGTTAAGACATGAATCTATTGAGTTCCTAAAGTCCCTGGCTGGCCAAGAATGTTCTAGAAAGATAATAAAAGTGTCTACATTCGTTTGTATGCTGAGATAAGGAGAGATAAGGAGTAAAGTGGAGTTGTGATAAGTTAAGGAGTGTTTGGGATAAGCTTAAAATTCAAGTTTAAGCATTATCTCAACTAGGGTTTGAAGGGTATATAAACCCCTCACCCCCTGCTCATAACTCACGACTAAAACCACAAAAACACAGCTATAATCTCTGTTTTCCCATCTCCTTCATTCAAATCAATAAACCTAATATTAGGGTTTATAGTTTTTGAATTACATCTCAAATCACAACCAAACACTTGCATTATATTCAATCCAAGGTGGTTTAGTAACTTAGAATCAATTCTAAGTTTGCTAAAACAAAGTCTTAAACGAAGGTTTATAAGCTGTTAAAGGTGCAACAACTTATTGAAGCTTTTGGGTCTCTACTGATCGTTCTCGGACAGAACAAGCATTTTCTGTCGCACAGTGTTGTCAGATATCGGACAACACTGAGATCTGGTTTATTGGACAGTGCTGGATATCGGACAAAACTACAGTTTAGGCTGTTTTAGTTTTTGATCCGTTTTGGGCTACGACACTTGGTGTTTGGGTATACGTGGAGTTCGGCTAGCAATCCGGACGTGTTCGTTTGACGTGTTTGTGTGAGCAACCGTAGAGGTGGTATATTTTATCACTCATTTTAGTTTCATTGCTTTTGGACGAAGGTTAGTTTTCGCGTTTCCTTTATTGTTTATTATTAATTACGTGTTAATCATAATTGCTTAAACTAGATCCATTCCGCTGCGCACTCGTAGTTACATGGTTAACTAGGTATTAAATCCCAACAGTGGCATCACGAGTCATGCTCGTTTGGTGGTTATGGGTTACACGTTTTAAATAAACACGCGAAACCGCATGCATGGAACCTAATTTAGTTATTTGTTTTATTTTTATTTGACAATTAAATTGTGTACTTGTCATTATTTATAAAAAATAACAAGTAATTATTAAAATTAATTGTTAATTAGAAACATATAATTAAAATTAAAGGGTTAATTAGAATACATAAAATAAAATAAAATAAAAATTAATAGTTAATTTTTTTTTGCAATGATTATTTTATGTGTTATCCGGCTATAAGACTCACTACAATCACGTAATGTGATGCATGGGGCGATTTAGGTACTTGATGAAAACCTAATGAGAGTCTTATGGTTCTTCGTTTGGGGAAGACTCTTCGGGGTCTCGGATTTATATGTTTATTTAATGTCTTATGTTTGTTGTATTTGTTTTCCTAATTGCATTATTGTTACATGTTTTTCAAAACACCTAAATTACATGCAATATGGATAAATACTTATAGAGAAACATGACATTAAAATTGGTCAATATTTTACACGCATAAATACATGCTAATTGTGACCGGTTATGTGTTACGTGGAAAAGTGTTTTATAAAATAAAAGGACCTAAACACTATTGAAACAAGCTTTCATGAAAATAAAAACTGGACGCTATGGACTCATGGGATGTACGACTCACCCACTAGAACAAACTATAAGGCGGGTATAAGCCGGTGCGCACAGTCACACCTAAAGGATATCCGACTATTGCCTTGCGCTGGTCTGGTCCTGCGCTTGCTTGCGAGTTCGATTGGAGCTACCGTGAACCATCGTAGATCACTACAGTGTCATTGCTAAAAGTTTTTAAAAATCGTGCTACAAAGTTGTTTACATGCTTCTTTGTACACATGTTTTACCACATTTATGTGTTATACCCTATGTGAAATTTAAGTATGCCAGCCAACTAAGAACACGTGCATTTGATTTGGCTTCTCTGGACAGTCCTAAGGGCCTTGTCAAACCCATGGCAAATTTTTCACGACGGTCAGACCCTGTGTGATATTTGCATGTTCTTGCTTGGTTAACTTAACTCGAGTATGCACGGTCAGACCCTGGACCTGAGGCATAAGATGAGACTAAACATGCTCATGACACTACTACCGTTTTACTAGTGTCTTGAACGGTCTCATAAAGTCTAAGAGTTGCATGTTATGCAATTAACGCTCGTCGCTTACCTCTTGCCCCACTTGTTTACATATTGGACAGTCCTTTTGTAATGAGTGGGAGTACAAGATGGATCTTAGTCTTAATTAGTAATTAATTGGGTAGTTAATTCTATTAAGAATGTAATTATCGAAAATACTAATTGTTTGAACTTTTTAATTGTAGATGACTACCAATGTCGGAAACAATTCGGTACTCAGGAGTTTCTTCGAGAAACACAAACTCACTGGGCCTAACTTCATTGATTGGTACCGCCAGTGGCGCATTATCCTATCAGCTGAAGACAAGGAACAATACTTGGAACATCCAATTCCTGCTGCACCTGTTGCAACTCCTGGTCACCAAGTCCCTCCCGATGCTCTTGCAGCTCATGCTGCTTGGGTCAAAGGGTCAAAGGACATTGCTGCCCTTATGCTCATGACTATGGATTTAGAGATCCAACGAAATCTAACCCATCTCAGAGCATATGACATGTTGCAGGAGCTGAAAACCATGTTTTCTCAGCAAGCAGAACAGGAACTTCTTCAAACTGCGCGTGAATTTCACGCGTGCAAGCTTGAGGATGGTCAAAATGTAGGCTCATATGTTCTTAAGATGAAGGGCTACATTGAGAACTTGGAGCGTCTTGGTCACCCCGTGACTGTCAGCTATGGAATAAGCCTAATCTTGATAGGCCTTTCCAAGGAGTATGACAGTTTTGTTCAAAACTTCCACATGCATGGCATGGGGAAGACTGTGAATTCGGTGAATGAACTGCATGCCATGCTTAAACAACATGAGCAAACACTTCCCAAGAAGGTTGTTTCACCTGCACTTCATAATGTACGTGCAGGCAAGGTCCAGAAAAACCAAGGTAGAAAACCGCCTAAGGCTGCGAAGGGGAATTATGGTAATGGAAAGAATAAGCTGGCTTATGCTCCCGAGCACAAACCATCTTATGCTCCCAAGAACAGAAATCCTCCACCACCCAAAAAGGATAATCCTGCTAAGGACGACCCCTGTCACAAATGTGGTCAGATAGGTCATTGGAAACGGAACTGTCCCGAGCACTTAGCCGAGTTGCAGAAAAAGAAGAGGTTGTCTCAAGAAGCCAACACTTCAGGTATTTTCACTATAGAACTATATTCCCTAACAAGTAATTCGTGGGTATATGACACTGGTTGTGGTACTCACATTTGTAATAATACTCAGGGTCTAAGGGGAAGTAAGAAGCTGGATCCAGGAGCTTTGAATCTGTACATGGGCAATGGTCAACGTGCAGGAGTCGAAGCTATTGGAAATTATCATTTATGTCTCCCTAGTGGATTAGTTATTGTTTTGAACAATTGTCATTATGCTCCCTCTATCACTAGAGGGATTATTTCAGTTTCTGGTTTGTTTAAAGATGGTTTTGTAAACTGTTTTGATTCGAATAATGCAATTTCAGTTTCTAGGAATAACGTTGTTTATTTTACTGATACTCCCCGAGGGGATGGCATTTATGAAATTGATATGTCTTGTTCTAAAACAAATGATAGTTCTATGTTTGCTGTTAGCAATAAAAGAGCCAAATTAACTTTGGACTCTACTCTCTTGTGGCATTGTCGTCTTGGACACATAAGCAAGAAACGCATGGAGAAGTTGCAACATGATGGACTTCTCACCTCAACTGACATTAAGTCATTTGAAAAGTGTGTCTCTTGTATGTCTGGGAAGATGGCAAGAAAACCCTATTCACATCAAGTGGAAAGGGCTAAAGATCTACTTGGACTAATACATACTGATGTTTGCGGCCCATTTAGAATCATGTCAAGGCAAGGAGCTAACTACTCTGTCACTTTTACTGACGACTTTAATCGGTATGGTTATGTTTACCTGTTAAAGCATAAACATGAAGTGTTTGAGACATTTAAAGTGTTTCAAAAGGAAGTAGAAAATCAACTCGGTAAGACCATAAAATCACTACGATCTGATCGTGGAGGTGAATATATGAGTCAAGAGTTTTTGGATCATCTTAAGGAGCATGGGATTATTGCCCATCAAACTCCTCCCTACACACCTCAACATAATGGGGTGTCTGAGAGGAGGAATCGAACACTGCTAGACATGGTTCGATCCATGATGAGTCAAACTACTCTTCCAAAGTCCTTTTGGGATTATGCCATTGAGTCTGCTGCACGCATACTCAACATGGTTCCAACTAAGAAGGTTGAAAAGACACCGTACGAAGTATGGCATGGGCAAGCCCCTAAGTTGTCTTACTTAAGAGTCTGGGGTTGTGAAGCTTTGGTTAAACGTGATACGATGACCAAACCTGACAAACTGGAACCCATATCTATTAAGTGTATCTTTGTAGGATACCCAAAGGAAACGATGGGATATTCCTTCTACTGCCCACCTAAGAACAAAGTTATTGTTGCTCGGAATGCTGAGTTCTTTGAGAGTAATCTCTTAGATCAAGAAGCAAGTGGGAGTATAGAAGATCTTGAAATTATTCAAGATGAAGATACAAATCCTTCTGATGACACTGGCTTAGATCATGATGAGGATGATCAAGAAATTTAAGAACCTCAAAGTGATATCAATCCCATTCGTAAGTCCTCTAGGACACACCGTGCACCAGATCGAATGTGTTTATACGTCGATGCTGAGGAGCATGAGTTAGGGGATCTTGTAGAACCCGCTAACTATAAAGCTGCATTATTGGATCCTGAATTCGAAAAATGGCTTAATGCGATGAATGTGGAGATGCAATCCATGAAAGATAATGATGTCTGGGTATTAGTTGATCTTCCTCCTAACGGTAGAACCGTTGGTAGCAAGTGGCTATTCAAGAAAAAGACTGACATGGATGGCAAAGTACACACCTTTAAAGCTCGTCTTGTAGTAAAGGGCTTCACTCAAACCTACGGGGTTGATTATGAAGAGACCTTTTCTCCTGTAGCAGACATTAGAGCTATAAGGATTCTTATAGCCATAGCCGCGTTCTATGACTATGAGATTTGGCAAATGGATGTCAAAACCGCCTTCCTCAATGGACATCTTTCCGAAGAAGTCTATATGGTGCAACCTGAGGGTTTTGTCGATCCTAAATATCCTAACCGAGTATGCAAGCTCAAGCGTTCCATTTATGGACTTAAGCAAGCATCTAGGCAATGGAATAAGCGTTTTGATGATGAGATTAAGAAATTCGGTTTCACTCAGAATCAAGATGAGCCATGTGTATATCACAAAGCCAGTGGGAGTAATGTTACTTTCCTAATTCTATATGTTGATGACATATTGCTCATGGGGAACAATATTCCAATGTTGAAAGGGGTAAAATCCTACCTTGGAAAATGTTTTGCTATGAAAGATTTAGGAGAAGCTGCATATATTCTTGGAATCAAGATCTACCGAGATAGATCTAGACGGTTAATTGGTTTATGTCAAAGTGCTTACATTGAGAAAATCTTGAAAAGATTTCATATGGAGAATTCCAAGCGTGGAACTATCCCAATGCATGAAAGCCCTAAATTGAGTAAGTCACAATGTGCTGTTTCACCAGCTGAAAAGCAACGCATGCAGAATGTTCCTTATGCCTCGGCTATAGGATCAATTATGTATGCTGTGAGATGTACTCGTCCTGATGTTGCGTTCGCTTAAAACATAACAAGCCGATTTCAACAGAGTACTGGTGAACTTCACTGGACTGCTGTTAAAAATATTCTTAAGTATTTACGGAATACTAAGGATATGTTTCTGGTTTATGGTGGTGACGAAAAACGAGAGCTCAGGGTTTCTTGCTACACTGATGCTGGATATCTGACAGATGCTGGTGACCTAAAATCTCAGACTGGATATGTTTTCGTTCTAAATGGAGGTGCTGTTGACTGGAAGAGCACAAAGCAAAGTATTTTTGCAACTTCATCTACAGAAGCTGAGTATATAGCTGCTTTTGATGCAGCTAAAGAGGCTGTTTGGATTCGTAAGTTCATTTCTGGGCTTGGTATTATGCCCACAATTGAAGATCCCATTGATATGTATTGTGAAAATACTAGAGCCATTACTATAGCAAATGAAAGCGGAGTCACCAAGGGTGCTAGACATTTCAGCGCAAAAGTTCACTATCTTCGAGAAACCATTGAGATGGGTGATGTTAAGATAGCAAAAGTTCATACAGATGACAATCTAGCTGATCCATTTACGAAGGCGTTAGCATTCCCTAAGCATTCTAAATTGACTCGGGGTATTGGTATGATACCAGCTAGTAGTCTCATGTAAATCTGTATGTTAATTAGTATTTGGATAATTTGGAATTGTAAGACAATTTTAGTTTCTGATAAATAAAGATACGAGGTATTTGTTATTTCATTCATATAAAATTTGTTATTCTATATTTGCATGTTTAATCCATGAATGATTTAATCATTCTAAATATCCATTGTCGGTTAACAATATGGGAATATTGTTTACATAAGACAAATGTGAGTGTTGGATATATTCTATGAGAATGAGAATTGTTCTAAGCCAAACTCATATGTATTCATAAGGGATGCATACTGGATTCCCCAACTTCAAACATTTACTTTTTGATCCTTGTCATGAGTAAGATGTTGAAAATGGTCTGTTAAGTCATCCTTAGACTTGAGATGCAAACAAGTTCTGCATGTGTGGATATCACTTTCGTAATTATATGCAAAACGTTGTCCTGAATAAGGTAGTTATAAAAGCTATTTTTCGGAGTGATGTGAAACAACATCCACAACACTTGTAGTCAATAAAGGATTTGTTACTCCACTTAGTATGTGCAGAATGATACCATGACGCCTCTCTAGAATTAAACAGATAATTGTTTGGCCGAACCCAAATGGTAATGCAAGATGAATCTTGATTACATTTGGTATATCTGAAATGAATTCAATAACGAGAATCTAAATGGTTAAACTATATGGAATGAGTTAGGATCCATATCCATGGTTTAACGGTATCTATAACAAAGGATGATGAAAAGCAAGACATAAATGACCATGCTACTGAGAATGTTCTATGAAACTATATATCAGACACCTCTAGTTAAATAACGAGTGTGAGCGTTGCTAGACGTTTCCGTCGTTGACATTTGTGCAATCAACTCCAACGATCAAGTGGGAGCTGTTAGTTCATGCTCGTTGGAATGAGCCAAATGTGGCTAGAGGTGTGTGAGCCTATTGGGGGCACACACACTAGAACACAAGAATGCGTTTGACATTTCACGTATAAAGCTTCTAAAATCAACCCGTTTGACCCGTTTTGGACATGAATGGTTAAGACATGAATCTATTGAGTTCCTAAAGTCCCTGGCTGGCCAAGAAGGTTCTAGAAAGATAATAAAAGTGTCTACATTCGTTTGTATGCTGAGATAAGGAGAGATAAGGAGTAAAGTGGAGTTGTGATAAGTTAAGGAGTGTTTGGGATAAGGCTTAAAATTCAAGTTTAAGCATTATCTCAACTAGGGTTTGAAGGGTATATAAACCCCTCACCCCCTGCTCATAACTCACGACTAAAACCACAAAAACACAGCTATAATCTCTGTTTTCCCATCTCCTTCATTCAAATCAATAAACCTAATATTAGGGTTTATAGTTTTTGAATTACATCTCAAATCACAACCAAACACTTGCATTATATTCAATCCAAGGTGGTTTAGTAACTTAGAATAAATTCTAAGTTTGCTAAATCAAAGTCTTAAATGAAGGTTTATAAGCTGTTAAAGGTGCAACAGCTTATTGAAGCTTTTGGGTCTCTACTGATCGTTCTCGGACAGAACAAGCATTTTCTGTCGCACAGTGTTGTCAGATATCGGACAACACTGAGATCTGGTTTATTGGACAGTGCTGGATATCGGACAAAACTACAGTTTAGGCTGTTTTAGTTTTTGATCCGTTTTGGGCTACGACACTTGGTGTTTGGGTATACGTGGAGTTCGGCTAGCAATCCGGACGTGTTCGTTTGACGTGTTTGTGTGAGCAACCGTAGAGGTGGTATATTTTATCACTCATTTTAGTTTCATTGCTTTTGGACGAAGGTTAGTTTTCGCGTTTCCTTTATTGTTTATTATTAATTACGTGTTAATCATAATTGCTTAAACTATATCCATTCCGCTGCGCACTCGTAGTTACATGGTTAACTAGGTATTAAATCCCAACAGTGGTACCTTAAAAAAACACTTGAATCATAGCCAAAACAAAGATCAACAACCAAAGTTTTTATATAATTTTAATTTCAATCAACTATATCCAATGGGATAATATTACCTCTAGGGTTGAATGCCAAATAGAAAGATGCTCAATCACAGACAAGCACTTAAATAGCTCAAAATAGACGATATTTTCATCGGCATAATCCCATTGCAATACCTGCAGCAGCTTACAGTATTAAAAAAAGTTATCAAAGTCTATAAGGATCAATTTTAAAACAAGAACAAAGAACTTACCAGAGTAAACCTTTTAAGTAATGGACACTTAGATAAGAGATGAAGAAGCGTTTCTTTATAGATGTATCCACCCCCTATGTATAAGCTTGTAAGGCTACCAAATCCGGTGAATGTTGGATTCAGACTTAAGGTACAAGTACAGTTATCGATATATAAGTCTGTTAATTGATGCAACCGGAAGATACATAGAGGTAACTTATAGTTACTCATACCCCAAGCCGTCGTCAGCGTAAGTGTAAATTTCTTGAGAGGATTGCTGTCCTTTGCCAAATGAATTATTATTTGGTCAATCTCGACACAAGTGTCATCTCCTTCCATGGAAAGGCTGAACTCAAGGATTGGACCCTTGTGCAATAAGAGAACTTGGAATATCGCATAGAACATTTTACACTTCCTCGTTAACTGTTTTCTTTCAGTCGGAGGCTCTTCAAACGTCTCTTCCACTACGGACAACTGATGTCCACCAGTTGGTTTATCAAACATATCTTCTTCATCAAACACAAGTTTAGGAATTTGTATCCAATTGTATCTCCATTTCTTCGAGAGGATACTTGTCCTGAAGGCCTCTTTAATTGTTACAAGACATAGGATGTTTTCTATAATGCTTGAAGGAAGGTTGCTGATTAAATCCAAAGACACACATTTAGCTTCGGCTTGCATCCCAAAGTGTTTTTGGACGAATGATAAATCGTGCTACAAATATCAGCAACAGTAAAAATAAATTGAGGATACACAATATTTTCATGCACAAAAAAATTGCCTGATAGAACATTTGGAAATGGCAAGAACAATAAGTCTGATATTCCTAAAACATAAAAAAAAAATCACACTTTGCTCTGTCAGTCTTATGATTCTCAACTGAAAATTATACATTTGTTCCATTAGTGATGGAACCATTGTTTTATATTCATCAACTGTATATAACCCGTTCTTTTGGATGAGCATTTTGAATGTGACAAGTGAAAAATCAAAATCCGTTTCTACTCGTTGGGTCATCAACTTTATAATATACTCGTAACCTATAATCAAATAATCCAATACTATATAGCCTCATTTTACCCCCGCTTCTTCTTTTAGTACATTGAAACAACTAGAATCCAGAAAAGACTCGTCAAAAATAAAAAAAAAACTTCAAGAAGCACATTTAAATACAAACTGCTCCAGTGACAAATTATCATAATCAGTTTTATCCAAAAAAAAACTGTAAAAAATTGTGAATTGTTTCTTTTAGATTATTCATAATCAGTTTCTAATGTTTGAGCAATCAACTTTTGCTTATAAATACTCAACAAGTTGATAAAACAATAGATTTATCAAATGATCGAGTACAAATTAACTGTAACCCTATTTTACGCTTGTTTTTGTCTTGGATATTTATCAAACCAGAATTCCCAACAAACTAAACAACACCAAGAAAGATCATTTTGAGTTCATGATGCACATTCAGACACCATTCAACCACTAGCATTAATTATTAAAGTCATTTACAGATCTTTATTGCTATAACAACTTTCAAAACTCCCATCTAAAGTACAAACACCCCTTTGAGATATTTTTAGTTAACTCACATAGCAAACAAGAAGCGCCTGATTACTAAAAGCAAAATGATTGATTATAAGTTAAAAATAGGGAAAACACCTGGCTTGGTGCATGGATGAATCCAAACCTCTACTATATGTAAAAGTAAAAGCAGCATTGTCACTAATCAGCTAATTATACATATTCTCGTCCTCATGATTACCCTTGATTATATTTATACATGAATCTTAAGCAGCACTGTCATCTAAGATTCTATCTTAGAGGGTGATTTGATACTAACCTATCCCATACTAGGCTCGTAATCGGTTCATAAGTCCTAAGTGTAGAACTCACTCAAAAAGCTAGCTTGTTTGAGGAGGGGACACCTGGAAACCATCAACCATTCCCATACATGGCCGATGTGGGATCATAACATTACCCCACCCTTTGAAGAACCAACGTCCTCGTTGGTCACGGCTATGTTGGTCGCGGTTGGCACCCCCTTTGGGTCCAAGTCACCACTCCATAGGCCACCACTCCGAGCTCGTTGGTCACGGCTATGTTGGTCACGGCTGGCACCCCCTTTGGGTCCAAGCCACCACTCCATAGGCCACCACTCCGAGTGTTGGAACCTCGTAAGGTAGGCTAGCTCTGATACCAATTGATACGAACCTATCCCATACTAGGCTCGTAATCGGTTCATAAGTCATAAGTGTAGAACTCACTCAAAAAGCTAGCTTGTTTGAGGAGGGGACACCTGGACATTATAAACCATCAACCATTCCCATACATGGCCGATGTGGATCATAACATGATTGCGATCATGGTACCTTATTTATGGTATGTTTTGCATTCTGTTACTCGAACTTTTTTTTTTCAAACTTTCTATACGCAACCCGTGATTCATCACGGGTTTATACGAGAGTATATTTGTAGACTAGTATAATTATACACGAATCTTAAACATCCTACCCTTGTTACATGACTTAGGGGGTGTTTGGGATTGCTTATTGAAAATAGATTATTCGTTTTGAAAATGAATAATCAAATAATCAGTTTTTACAAAACGTGGTTTTAAAATCTAGTGTTTGGATTTGCTTATGCTGTATGATAACGTGATAATCAGATAAATAATTTTTAAGTGTTTGGCAAATAAAATTATTTACTAACTAATCTTGTAAAATGACTAATAAAGACAATCGTATATAAAACACGCAACACTGTTTTTTAACTGACATTACAAAGAGCAAGACATACAAAAACATTTTGAACAGTATTTGATATATTTCCATTTATATAAAATAATAATATACTTCCACCTTTATCATTCCTGCCTTCATCTACGTTGATTTCTTACATCAAAAAATTCACCATTCGGTCGACAAATCATTTAAACTCACTCATTTCTAAAAATATAAATAATATTTTGGGCTTTTTATTTTAGTTATTGGATCAAGAAACATTTTTATGTATGAATATCATCATACATTCATAGCAGAAGTAGAGGAGGAAAGAAGACAAATGTAACTTTTGAGGGTACTTTGGTCATTTGACATGTGGGTCCATGTATTCCAGAAACAGCGTTTTGCAGCTGTAACCCCCTACCTGCTTTTCCAAAATGACGTTTAGGAGTCCTCAAAACGCAGAAAAGCAATTTTTAGCTTGTCCCATCCAAACACAAGATTCTGATTTATTGCGTCTACAAGCTGTGATAATCAAATAATTTGCTAGCAAACGTAAATCCAAACACCCTCTTAGAGGCACGAAACTTGTGAGATACATTCAATGTGATAAATCCGACAGTTGGATGTGGACATCATTGTTAGAACTAAGAGAGAGTAATGAAATACCAAGAAGGTTGTTGAAATTGGCCTATTGGATGGTCTAAGATGTTTCCAGCACTTGGTAACATCCCAGTTCATGCTCTGGATTATTCACACCTCATATGCAATAATGGGAGACCGGTGGACTTCTCAACCAAAAAGTATGGAAAACAACACGGGACAGTTGACTCGAGTATTATGGGGTAAATTAGTTTAGTGATCACAGCGTAATCCAAGGTATGCCTTAGTCCAATGAATATCAATTAGATGCAGGCTGCAAACACAAGACATGATGCTGATGTGGAGTAGTAATTCCAATCTGCTATGCCCTTCATGCAATTAGCTGTGAGTATTATAAATAAATATGGGCAGCCCTAAAATTATGAAGTATGAACTATAGTGCCTGCACAAATAACATTTGGAGTGTCCTAAGAAGAATGGCCCTTGCTACTGTGGTTGCAAAGAGAGGAATTCCCGTTTACACTAGATAAAAGAAGTACTAGAGTGCTATTCAACACTATCATTGACAACATAAGAAAGAAGCTAATGAGTCTGACTGCCTGAAGGTCTACTCGGGTGTTTCTAAAGAATGGGAGATTGATATGAAGTTCGACAATGAAAAAGCAATCAGAATGAGAAGTAGTCAATCGGCCTCGTTTAGAATGCAAAGAGCTGATGAGTAGAATTAATGTCATCTTTCTACGAACAATGTTTGGACTTGTTAAGTTAAATGGATATAATGACTGTATTTCAAAGGACATGTCTTCGGATACGAAACTTATGTAACTCGTTGTGTGATTAATAAACATGGAGCTTAATACGGGAATCCTATTGAAGAGCAGAAAAAGTCTCTATGCTAAAGCCCCTTAAATATAGCTTGGAGAAGTAACTTTAAAATCATTATCTCATTGGGGTCCAAACCATCTCTACTTTATACTTACGAGGCGTTTGAACGAGCAATTTCAAAGTGACAAACAAAAAAACAGGTTTTCTTGTTCAAGTGACAAAGTTTTGTTCATAACAAACTCATATTTCAAGGCCCAAAATCTCATATATAAGCATAAACAAACATCCCAAATTAATGACCGAGTGTTTGGTTCGGCTTATATAGATGGCTTAGGCTTACTTGGTTTCGGGCTTATGTTTCATAAGCTCGCTTTTTTGACTTATTTTGAAACTTTTCAACTTATGTTATAATAAGCTTATATAAGCCGAAAAGTTTGAAAATAAGCCACAAAAAGTGTGCTTTTAAAACATAAGCCTAAAACCAAATAAGCCATATGCCTGGTGATAAATAAAAATCAGTTTCAAAACAAAGAATCATAATTCTAAATAAACATTTGACATTGAGCGTTTAATGGGCAGTTGTATTTATCTTTAAAAAAACAAAAAGAAAAACGACAGAGCAAACAAGCTCTTGCTAAGAGAGCTGGGAGCGGTTGGCCATCAGTGGTGTGCCAAAGCTGTCACGTAGGATTTTGGGTTTTGGCACCAGAAACCCTTTGGCACCACATTTATGGAGGAGTGCTTGGCAAAAGAAAAAGGGTGGTATAATGGACCCACAAATACCAACTTTTATTACTAAAAAAAGTAAAATTCTTTGGCGCCAGCTGGTGGGGTTGACGCGAGACCCTTAGAGTGGGGGGAGCGGTGGCTGTTAAGTGGGCTGTTATCCCTTTGGCGCCAGCTCCCCTTTGGCGCACGGTACCGAGCCTCGCGCCAAGGCTAACAGCTCGCGTTAACACCCTTTTTTTTTTTTTTTCTTTTTTTGGTTTCTAGCCGTTGGTGGAGGGGTGTTTTTGAAAAAAAATATTTTAATTTTCAAAAAACTAGCCGTTGGGGTGTAAATTTTTTTTTTTATTTTAAAACTCATACATTCCCTATATATTACCCCATTTCACCCATTTTTTTCAAAACACACTTCAATCCTAAATTCTTAAAAAAATGGATCCTTATCAAAACACCGTTTACGAATACGATGAATATTTTGGTAACGCCCATGAACGTTACAGTCGAGGCTTGCGGGAGTATGAGACTTTTGTTGGTATGTGTAATCAAGGAGCCGATGGATCGGGTCATACGAGGACATACATACCTCGTGATCGAGAAGATGCTAGTCGAAGATTGCTAAAAGATTACTTTGGTGATGACGAAACTCCTCCAAAATATCCGGAGGAGAAATTCCGGCGAAGGTATCGTATGAGTTCAACGCTTTCTAAAAAAATTGTCAATGGTATTTTAACTCATAATGCCGACCCTCTTCCTGAATATTTTGCTTATTTTCGCACTGGGCTAGATGCTACGGGTCGGGATAGTATTCACCCCATTTTAAAAATCACTTCGGCAGTTCGTCAATTGGCGTATGGGTCATCACCCGATGCATTTGATGAGTATTTGCAAATTGCCGAACGCACTTCTAGAGCATGTTTGCTTCATTTTACTAAATGCATTTACGACTTATATGTTGAAAAATATTTAAGAAAACCTACTCCCGCGGATATAGAAAAACTTTATGAATTGCACAATGAGAAACATGACCTCCCGGGAATGCTCGGGAGTATTGATTGCATGCACTGGGATTGGAGAAATTGTCCCAAGGCTTTACAGGCTCAATTTAAAAGACGGGATCATAAATACCCAACTCTTATGTTAGAAGCAGTGGTGGATCAACATTTGATATTCTGGCATGCATACTTTGGTTGTCCCGGGGCAAACAATGATCTAAATGTCTTACATGGTTCACCTTTATTTGATGATGAGTTAGCCGATAAGGTTCCAGATTCTCCGTTTGAGGTAAACGGAAAAACATACAAAAAAGGTTATTATTTGGCTGACGGTATTTATCCCGATTGGTCTACTTTTGTGAAAACATTTTCTGTTTCAAGGGATGAAAAAACATTGCGGTATAAAAGAGTGCAAGAAGGTGCTAGAAAAGATATCGAACGCGCTTTCGGTGTCTTACAAGGTCGTTGGGGAATTATACGACAACCCGCTCGTGCTTATGAAATTAACCACTTGAAACGAATCATGTATTGTTGTATCATGTTACATAACATGATATTGGAAGACGAAGGATATAAATTGAATCCTAGAGATGTTTATGTTGATCCACAACCTAATATTGTTCGAAGTTGGGTCGAAAGGTGTGAAGTGCACGAGAGGAAAACTAAAGAAATTCGAGACCGAAGAGTGCACACCGAGCTCCGAGCCGATCTTGTGGAGCATTTGAGCCGCAATCATTAAATTTATGTTTTTTTTATTGTAATGTTTTTTTTATTGTAATGTTTTTTTTATTGTAATATTTTTTTATTAATAAAGTTTTTATTTTAAGTTAATTTTTGTGAAAAAGAAAAAAAAAATTAATTCCGTTGGCACCAGAATTCTGGTGCCAACGGTTACCTCAGAAATGTGGTGCCAACAGGATTCTGGTGCCAAAGGCCCAGAATCCTACGTGGCGCCTTTGGCACCACCTTCTGGTGCCAACGGGAGTGGTGCGCCAACGATAGGGTGGCCAAAGGCTAACAGCCCAGCCACCAGCTTACCACTCCCGCCACTCTTAGTGGGAGTGGGAGCTGGGAAGTGGGCTGCTAGCCCCTTTAGCGCATCATATCCCGACTGGCGCCAAAGGACCTCGCGTCAACCCCACCAGCAGGCGCCAAAAGGATTTTCCCTTTTTTTAGTTATAAAGTTTCCCTTTTCTTTTTTAGTTATAAAGTGGATATTTTTTAGTTATAAAATAGGTATTTATTGGTCTATTATACCCACCCTTTGGCACCATTTTCTTTCGTGCCAATCGTCACCCCCAATAAACTGAAAGGTAAGAAAAGGGAAGATAAAAAGAAACCTGAGAATTGGGGGGTAAGAAATGAAATGTAATCCCTCTCTTTTCCACACCCTCAGTCTCAATCAATCCCAGATGGAAAACGTATGTGTTTTCTGTTTTGTGTCCCAACCCAACCACTTCTATCACTGGAACTGGAAGTGTGTCATAAAGGCCTGCACGTGACTTTTTCTTTTTTTCCTTTTTATTAGAGCGCGGACCCTTTTTTTTTCAACCAAGTCAAAGTCTGTTGTTATCGTATACGAGTAATTTTTAATATAACTTCCGTAACGGGTGACCTGCACAGTATTTAAAGGGGCAATTTTATAATTTACTCATTTTTAAAATCAATTTCAAAAATATCCAATCATATATAAAAATCATTGTTTATTGTGCATTCAATAGTTGCAATTTAAGAATATATAAAATTAAAGGCAAATAGCATAAAAAGGTACCCATCTTAAGTCAAAACTCAATTAACAGTACTCAACTTTTTTTTTCTCAATTTAAGGTATCGATCTTCTTTCTTGTTGTAATGTTGGACAATTAACAAATTTAAAGGTTATATATTAATGATCGTTTACTTTATTTTTGCATTGTTAGTCCTTTCCATTAATGACACTTTATAATAAACTCAAAATTCGTTTTTTTATAGTCTTAGACCATTTTCACCCTTTTTATCTGATTTTTACCGTTTTCGTTTGTTTATAATCGTTTTGGTCCATTTTTACAACATTCGACGTTCTTTTATCGTATTCAACCGTTTCGTCCATTTTTTATACGTTTCGAGCCCTTCTGACCGTTTGTGTCTATTTTACGGCTTTTAACTGTTTTCGTTTGTTTTTTCGGCTTCTTTTTTACCATTTATGAACGTTTTTATTAAGTTTATTTACTTTTTTTCGTCCATAAAATAAATAGGCGATAAGGACAAGAAACGGGCAAAAACTATAAAAAAAAAAGGGTCGAAAACGATATCAAACACATTAAAGAAGGTCGAAAACGGTAAAACAGAGAAAACGACAAAAACGGACTAAAACGATTAAAAACCGAATGAAAACGGTAAAAATCAAACGAAAAAGATAGAAAACGGTCTAAAACTGTAAAAAAAAATTAGAGGTTATTATAAAGTGTCGTTACTATAAGGACTAACGATGCAATAATAAAGTAAACGGTCGTTAATATATAACCTTTAAATTTGTTATTGTCCCAACATTGCAAGAAGAAAAAAGACCGGTACCTTAAATTGAGAAAAAAAAAGTAGAGTACCTTTAATTAAATTTTGACATAAGATGAGTACCTTTTTATGCTATTTACCCTAAAATTAATGTTGAAAGTAGAATGATATATGAAATTAATCCGTATTTAAATTAATTGAAATACTATATTTTGACATATATGTTTTAAAATTACTTTTAATCATGTTCATCTTATAAAGGTACTAGTTATAAGTCCCGTCACGGGGCTTACATATAAATTAAATGTATTTTAATATTTTAGTTTAAATATGAATGTATAAAAAAATTCGTACTCAATTAATGTTTTGTAATTGTGATATGCGTACAATTAATAATTTTGTACATCGTTATATATAAAAGAATTTCATTATGTATTAATATTCTCATTAATTTAATAATTTCGTGATTTTCTTATAAAAGTTATATTACGGGCATCACAATTATTCTTGATTGCTTAAACATTATATTCTCATGTTTTCTTTTATGCAATTTTTATATTAATATTGATAGTAATGTACAGTAACAGTACATATATTGATCCATTTGTATCATCTTGCAACTCATTCTACTCCAGTAAGTATGATTATGACTCATTCGACTTGTTGAAAATTGTTAATTTCAATCGTACGTGTTTAAATAAGTTCAATTAATTTTCTGTGTTTAAAATATAAATTATAAAAAGTATAAAATGTAAGGGGTATTTGTTAATTTTCTAAAATTATTGTAAAAATATGAAAAATTATAAATTTCACTTAACTCTATTTAATTTGTTTAAAATTAAACTACTAAAGTTTTATTAATTGTCTCCTCCTTTTTAAAGTTTTGTTTTTTACTAAATTAACACAAATACTTTTATGTCTTTTTCTCTTTATCAATTTTTAATTTTCACATCTTTTTTTAATTTTTTAGCCAAATTTAGAAATAATTTGATTTTATTATTTTTAAATTTTTTAAACAAATTTAATTTATAAAAAGTATTACTAAATAAAGGAAGAAATGATTTTTTGGACGGACGAAATCCACACTAAATGTTTTGATTTACTAAGTAAAAGATATATGTTAAAACACATTAATTTTAAGTGTGTCAAACAGTTTAAAAAATATACAAATCAACTTTTTATACGTAAAGTATTTGTATCATCAGGTTTAACTAACTGATTTAGCTCAGTTGGTCACCAATATTCTAATAAATGGATTTTTTGAGAGAGGTTTCTAGAACTTTTGGATTCAAAGAAAACATCCTGCCACTTAGATGTCATTGTATTACTTGACCCATTAACTATTTGCATTTTTTGTTTTGAAATAAAAAATTATATTATCATGTTTTATTATGTGCACTTAGTCTTTATTATTTTACTTGAATATAAATGACATACTTTTTTATTATTTCACACAATATATATAATATTAAAAAGTACCTACAATACTAGTACTGTACAATTAAACACGATCTATTGTGCTTTAGCATGTGCATCCAAACGCACAAACCTAAGCCTATATGCATCTAAGTCCATACAAGCAGTATTGTAAAAAACGGGTTAGACGGTCATATTCCGCTTTGATTTATGGCTATACGGCCAAATTAGGCAGAAAAGGCAAAAGGGATCAAATACCCACTTAGGCGGTCAACAAAGTCAACAAAAGTCAACAAAAATTCAATAGTTATACAAAATATTAAATGATTTCTTTCTAATATATAATGCTCGGATTTTTTTAAACATAACATCTTAAAATAAAAGATAAATCAATGATTGTAAACACAAATTAATAAGTTTTTCGTATGAAATTGGAACCAATTGAATTATATATTCGCGTTTGAAGTACTTAAATTTTATATTATTTGTCTATTTCGCAACTTTAAATTTTGTGAACTTTAAATTATTTGAAATTAGAAGTATTTTGTTATGTTATACGTATTATTTATTATATAAAATTTCAATCTGCTTAGACACCGCCTAAACGAATTCCGCCTCAAAATTGACCAACCACCCGACTAACGTCTAATGATTTCTTCAACCTTCCATACAAGACATCCTATGCATCTAGGTGCATACAATAATACGTTTTTTTTTTTTTTTTCATTTTCTTTGTAGGAATATGACTTTAACTTCAATAAAAACCCCACCTAATCCATTTTCTATATGCACCGAGGCTAAAGGTGGAAAAATGGCCTAAATGAGTACAGGTAAAACGGACGGATTAAACGGGCGCAAGGTAAAACGAGAAAAAATATATAAAAACGTAAAAATAATAAATAATAGACAAAATTACATGGATGGTCCCTGTGGTTTGATTAAAATTGCAACTTTAGTCCCACGACTTTAAAAGTTGCATGGATAGTCCCTAACTTTGCAAAGAATAACATGCTTGGTCCCTCCACTTAACTAGTGTTAAATGAACTTCGTTATTATTTACATGTTAATTCTTTTTATTAACGTTTGTTGCATCGTTTATCCTTTATTCTAACGAACGGTTATAACTTAACTTTAGTGTCAAAAAATCTTAAATTTCTTTTGTTTATTTTCGAAAAAAATTCAAAAAAAGTTTATTTCAAAAAATTTTTAATTAAAAGAAACAATTTCGGAAAAATTTCTTGTATTACGAAAAAATAATTTCGAAAACAAAGTTCGAAAAAAAATATTTAGAAAAAGATAAATCCAAAAATATTTTAAAATTTTATTTTCATTTCGAAAAAGATTTATATTAATATAGAAAAAAATAATTTCTAAAAAATAAATAATTTTCCAAAAAAAATAACTTCGAAAAAATAAATTTTAAAAAGTTTAACTTATTCTCGAAAAATAATATATCCAAAAAAATTTAATTTCGGTAAAAACTAATTTAAAAAAAAATCTGAAAATTGAAAATTTTAAAATTTCAAAAAAAAAACTTTTAAAACTTAAACTTTCGAATTTTTTTAAAATTATATTTTTCGAAAAAATCTAACTTTTTAGTTTTAAAAGTTTAAAAAAGAATCTAATTTTTTCAAAAAAAATAACTTTAAAAGCATTCTACATTTTTAAGTTTTAAAAGTTTTTTGAAATTTTAAATTTTTTAAATTTTTGATTTTTCTAAATGAATTTTTTCAAAATTAATTCTTTTTTGAAGTTAACTTTTTTTAGAATAAGTAAAAAAATTAACTTTATTTTATTGTCAAAATTCTTGAAATTGTTTTTTTCGATAATCTATTTATTTAAAAATTATTCTTTTTTATTAAAATAAATCTTTTTCGAAATATTTTTTTGAATTGAAAATAATTTTTTTCGAAATTATTTTTTTAAATCCTTTTGGATTTATTTTTTTCTAAATATTTTTTATCGAACTTTATTTTTCGAAATTATTTTTTTTCGTAATAGAAGAAATTTTTTTCGAAATTGTTTTTTTTAATTTATTCTTTTCGAAAATTTTTTTTTTTGAATTTTTTCGAAAATAAACAAAAAGTTTTTAAGATTTTTTGAAAATAAAGTTAAGTTATAAACGTTCGTTAAAATAAAGGATGAACGATACAACAAACGTTAACAATAAGGATTAACATGCAAATAAAACAATGTCCATTTAACACTAGTTAAGTGGAGGGACCAAGCGTGTTATTCTTTGCAAAGTTAGGGACTATCCATGCAACTTTTAAAGTCGAGGGACTGAAGTTGCAATTTTGGCCAAACTATAGGGACAATCCGTAATTTTGTCTAAATAATAATACTTGTTTGAAAGCCGGGGATAAAAAATTAAATATAAAAGATCCACCGAGTAGCCTAATTAGTATTTTATATGTGTGCCCATTATGGCTATTTATTTCTTACATAGTGCGCCCGTTTAGTCCATCAATAAAAATGAATTGGCAAAAAGTGCCCCATCCTTTTTTGAAAAACGCCAAAAAAATTCAATATTTTTTTAAAATGGGCAAGATGTGTCACCTCTAACCAAGACGCATAAATTTATGCATAAAATATACTTATGCATCGAGGTGCACAAATCTAAAGTGCGTCGAGGCTCACAAGCTTATGGAACGAAGTACACAAAAATTATGCATCAATGCCCACTACTTTTATATAAATGTGTCACAGCGCACAACCAGTGCACGAGACGCATATAAGTAGTGCACCATGCGCATAATGGTTATACATCCAGGCGCATAATTATTTGATGATGCATAAACTTCATTAGGCGCATAAAATCAGGCGGATAAGATATCATCACGCGCTCCAATCTATAGCCGTAAGATTTAACAAATTTCCTACATCTAACGGTGATCCTCAAAAGATCCATTTTCGTAAAGGTTTTATTTGTCGACCATTTTCGTATTCTATTCTCTAAAATGTTCAGTTAAGTCATTTCTTTATAATTTTAAGTAAAAACCAAAAAAAAAATCACAACAATTATATCATTACAAAAAACCCATATCACTATCATCACCACAAACCACAACCAACAAACCCCTCCCCTCGCTATTTATTTTAGAGTAAACTATTTTTTTGGTAACCGTGATTTCTGACACATTGACCGACTATCCAGGGGTTTGAACCCACCGCCACACAGACTCAAACCAGGTAAAACCCTCCCTTTTCAGGAGGTTAGCGTGGCCACTTTAAGGTTGTTTGCACCTAGCATGAATTGAACTTAAGACCTCACAAACTTTATAATGATAGTCACAAACCAATTTGCCACTAGGCCACTCTTGAGTGGTTTAGAGTAGAATATCCTGCCATGTGTCATCATATTAAAGAATTATAGTCGCTCAACCTCGCGAGATATTTTTTAATATAAAAAACTCCGGGTTGAAAGACCGAATGACCAAGCTGAGCGCGAGACATTTTGTCAATTTTCTATTAAATAAAATTTCAAACGTTACAATAAAAATTGAAAATTCAAACCACTACTAGTGGTTTATACTATGTTTCTAGGTTATTTATAGATTTATTTCCAACATTGTCTTTTTTTTTTTGTCAACGATCGTTAGTAATATGATTGAACATGAAGTTTTTGTAGAGCCTTGAAATGTAGGCGAAAGGTGGGCTTAGAGGCCTAGAAAATCATAGTATTTATAACAATAACCATTATTAGTGGTTTCAACATTCTCGCTCTGAATTCTTGTCTCATTGAAATGTTTTGGAGAGGAGAAACACATTTGGATACCATTTCACTCAACAAAACTAAAAGTGTTTGGCGTCTTAACTCACCATCATGGGCACACCGAAATGCTTTATTTCAACATCTACATTGGTTTGTAGCATATTAACAAAAACAAAGAAAATTTTAAAAAATACTATGCTTATGGTGTAATAGATAAATCCACACATAATGAGAAAATTAACCAAAAAATAATACGTAATATATAAGGGTATTATCACTAACAAACATCACAATGAATAATGTGAAAACAATGAGAAGCACAAGTACCTGAACCAGAAAGTGGAAGTCTTATATGTTTGTCAAGTTGTCAAGCATGACTAAGTCGGGAAGACTTATCTTGATTACACGAAATCAAGTTAAGAGAAATAAGATATCGTGTCACTTTCGTAGCGGGATGTTCGAGATGTTGGTGTCACGTAGTAGGACTGATACAGAGCAATGCACTAGGGATAGGATATTGCTTGGTATTTAGGTAGAGGATCATCAAATTGTCACATCTGAGACAATGGATACGTCGATTCAAAAATTTCTTAGTACGTTTATTATCCTTAGTAAACTGACGCACTTTTAGATTATACAATGCATGGCGAGAACATCATGAATTTATAAAGGACAAAGCGTCGCAAGATGCTAAAGTCGGCGGCGGTGACTGGTATGGTTTTTTTCAACATTTACACGAATAAATAGATATTAACACGTGTTATAAACAATACTTATGCTACATGTATGTGAGTTTAGATGAGAAGATACATTTATCTTCATGTTTCAAGTAGTGTCTTTGAGTGTCATAGTGTCAAACGTACTAGGAAGCAAGTATCTTGAGTGGGAGTTGGGCCAAGTATGTGTCTGAAAGATAACGAGCCATATGATTGGCTTGTTGGGCCAAGTAGGCCTGATGAACCTGTGAGAAAGGTGACTAGGCTTACTGGGCATGTTGAGTTGTGGCTTATTGTTAATTTTTTTATTTTCTGAACAAAAAAGCTAGAAAAACAATTCCTATCATTTTTGTACAAGCTTTTATCGACAATCATACCACACTCCCTTTTATTTTCTTGCTCATATGATTAATCCAAACACGTGAGCAGGGGCGAGCACGAGTATCGAAAAACGGTACGGTATCGAAACTGTACCGGTACCAACCCGTATCGGTATCGGTTCTCACTATCCGGTACGGTACCGGTGCCATGAAATTCGCTTTAAAAGAATGCGGTACCAGTAGAAATCGGTACGGTGCCGAAATGAGAAATCCTGGTTTTAGTATCCTAATTTAAGGGCTCGTTTGGTATGTGACTTTTAGACTGTGGGTTTAGAGTGAAAGTAAATTTACTATGTTTGATATGAAAAGATTACAATTAGTGTTGAGGTCAATACCTTTTACATATGAATGCAGCAATCTTTAATGCAAAGGTTCTCTCATATTATTTTATTTTATTTTTTATCTTCTTTTTTTTTGTCAGCTATCATTTTTTCCCTCTTAACTTTATATAAATTAGGACCCATCAATAAATTGTATATTTATTTATTCTTTTAATAAACATATTTTTTTTCAAAACCTACATTAAACCAAATCTTACCCAATCCTAAACCTCCAGCTTTATAAACCCACATTCAAAGTAAAACCCGACATTAAACCAAACCATAAAAAAGGTTAACTTTCTTTGCTAAACTCATGATTTGAATAACAATAGTGATTCGAATTTTTTATATCTTACTGAATCACTATCACGTGGTAAAAAAATAGTCATATGGTACCTTTGTAATTTTTAACTTATGATTTCGCTTAACTTTCTTTGCTAAACTCATGATTCGTATAACACTCATGATTTGTATAACAATATTTTTAGATACCATTTGTTCTTATCTCTACAAAGACTATAGTCATCTGGTACCCTTCGCGGGTACCGGGCTAATGTTAAGAAAAGGGTTAGCACACTTTTGTTTACAGAAAAAGATACAAATTTAAAGCGAATTCAAATGACAAATAGTTCGAAACTGAGTTTATCTTTTATTTTAAATGGTACTTGTTTTGGTAGAGTACCGGTTTCCGAACCTGGTACCGGAACTGGTACCATCGGGACTACATTTTTTTAGTCGGGATAAAAAACGGTATCTCAGAAACGATGTGGGCACGCTACCAAATCATCCCTACACATAAGTGGATTGGTGGTGGGTAATGGGCCGGTCAAGAGGGCATGACCTTGTTGTATTCTTTGATGACCTTCAGACCTTGCATTATGCGAGTGGAGGATTATTTCCTACTACTCGTAATATACTAGTCATAAAAAAGCTGGCAGTAAGGATCTCATTAACCATGGTTTTAGGAGAGGAAGGGTTACATAATTTGTTAGAGAAAATATGAGAGAATTAATTTGTCTTGATCACCATGTTATTTGAAATAATTTTCTGGTTTTCATTCATTAATTTGTCCAATTTCAAGATATAATACTAGGCTTATGTCATACATACAAACTGTTGATTTGTTAGATCTAACATAACATTTATTTGATAAACAAAACATATAAACATCATAGCATATGCGGAAGCGATTATGATCAATTAACATAACATGCATATAATTAATTGAACATTAAAGTTAAAAGGGTATTTTACCTTGCAAAGCTTCCTAGCAAAAGAATACTTCAAACCAATCCAAGATTAAGCAAAGGAGGTTAAATCTATGCTCTTGTACACACGCCTCAAACAAGCTATTCGACAAGCTAGGTCACGCGAGCAGAACCGTGTCGTAGTGATGGAAAAAAACGAACCGAGTATGCTCTAGGCTATAGTCGGCCGAATGTGGTGTTTGGCAAGGTTTCAGAGATTATTTTCTTTCACTATGAATGAGCCAACAAAACAAATGAAAGCCTTTGTATTTATAGCGTGTCAAGCTAGGGTTAGGAGACAAAGTATTTATAGAGAATATACACTTTGTTTTAACCAAAACTTATCAACAAACACACCTCCACCAAACCTCATAAGGGCCGGCCAAACGTCCCCTTAAAATAGAGGGGACCAAAAAATATTTTTTCCATTTTTACAGTTAACGCCCGTTAGTCATTTTCCATTAAATACTTAACGGTCGTTACTCACGGTTTTTAACACTCGTTAATAAATTACATTTTAAAAAATAAAATATAATTATTTAAATAAAATAGCTCTAAATGTTTGTGTGCAATCCCATAGTCTCGAGTTCGATCCTAACACACGACTATTTAAATACGTCCACAAACTAACAGCTCCTACTTGGACTATTTCATAAATATCGTGATCACATCGATTGCCGTCTAGCTACACGTCGATACATCTAGTACGATCTCGAGTAAGGTCTCCTGGACAAAACCTTTTAATGATTAAACATCATTCTTATTATCCTTTTGTTTCTTAATACACGTTAATAAGGATATGGATCTCAGTCATTCCTTAATTAACAAAATGCTTTCTCGTACGTTGATTATTAAAGATTACCAAATATTAATTTGGGTGTGGCCACACATACATCTTTAGTTAATCCCACGAGGGGCCCAACTGTATTAAAACTCCAACAAAATATTGAAGGAAACAAAATCCCATTTTGACTACAAGCAAAACTCATGAATTTTGCAACACCCCTGAAATCAAATCCGTATAGCCACCAGTTACGTATAGCGGTAGATTGATTCACAGAAATGCACTAGATCCACAACGTTTCCTGGTATCTCAGGTCGAAGGATAACTATTTATGATATACTTAATGACAAAGATCCATAAAGTAATATCACTTTAGTTGGGATAAGTCCTATATCTCGAATCATCGAATATCATCTAAATTTGGTATGTAATCACATCAAATATTCTTTCAAGAACTACTCCCACCAAACTTTAGATTTGTCTTAATTTAATAATATTCTCATATTATTAATCGACAACGGACAATTTAGAATAAAATTAATATTCATGGATATAAACATGCAAATATAGGATACATAATTAACTAACAGAAATAAACGTAACCCAAACTTTATTTCATCAAGGTAATAATGTTTAACACCCCTTATCCAAATACTAAATCACAGATTTACATGAAGTCACTAGCTAACATAAGTCCTATTCCCTTAGCATGTTCGGTGACTTTCCTACCAGACAATGCCTTAGTGAAAGGATCAGCTAAGTTACTATCTGTGTGAACTTTCAACAAATTAATTTCATCGGCAGCAACTTGCTCTCGAACATAGTGAATATCCTCAGAAAATGTCTGGCGCCTTTCATGACTCCAGGTTCATTGGCGAATATGATTGCGGCAGAGTTGTCGCAATACATATCAGTAGGATTCTTTATTGAAGGCATCACTCCCAGATCATCAATAAATTTCCTAATCCAAACAGCCTCCATTGCAGCTTCTGAGGCAGCTACATACTCGGCCTGGGCAGCATGCATAGCTATTGTTGACCGTTTACGGCTCTTCCAGTCTACAACTCCTCCATTAATGACAAAGTCATAACCAGTCCGGGACTTCGTATCATCTTTATCACATTGCCAAGAAGCATCACAGAAACCTGTTACATTCAGTTCTGTGTTTGGTTTACCCCCATAAACAAGAAACATGTCTTTCGTATTCCTTATATACTTCCGAATGTGTTTAACAGCAGCCCAGTGGAGCTTACCAGGTTTCTGCTGATAACGACTGACTAAGTTCTGAGAAAACGCCACATCAGGCCTTGTGTATCTTACAACATGCATGATAGATCCTACAGCCGAAGCATAAGGAACTCTTGCCATGTATTCCTCCTCTTCAGGAGTTGATGCATCTTTCTCATGACTTAAACCATGATCAACATCCATAGGTTGATAACCTTTCTTGGAGTTGTGCATGTTGTACCTTTTTAATATCTTGTCAAGATATGCACTTTGACTAAGTCCAATCAACCGTCTTTTCCTATCACGATAGATCTTAATACCCAATATGTATGCAGGTTCTTCTAAATCTTTCATAGAAAAACATTTACCAAGATCATCCTTAACAACTTTAAGACTTGGTATATGACTTCCCATGATTAATATGTCATCAACATATAAGACCAAGAAAACTACATTACTCCCACTAGCTTTACGATATACACATGGTCATCACGATTCTGAACAAATCCAAACTTCTTGATTTCTTCATCGAATCGTTTATTCCATTGTCGTGAGGCTTGCTTCAGACCATAAATAGATCGTTGAAGTTTACACACACGATTTGGATATCCAGGATCAACATACCCTTCAGGTTGCTCCATATAGATGTCCTCATCTAAGAGACCATTCAAGAAGGCAATTTTAACATCCATTTACCATATCTCATAGTCATAGTACGCAGCTATGGCTATGAGAATCCTAATAGCTCTAATGTCGGCTACCGGCGAGAAGGTCTCGTCGTAGTCAACACCATGCGTTTGATTGCAGCCCTTGGCCACCAAACGAGATTTGTAGGATTGTATCTCTCCATCCATGTCAGTTTTCAACTTGTAAATCCACTTACTTTTCACAACTTTAGCACCAGGAGGTGGATCCACTTTCGTCCAAACTTCGTTGACATCCATGGAGTGCATTTCCTCATCCATAGCACCTCTCCCCTTTTTGCTCTTAGGATCAAGCATAGCAGATTTATAATTAGTAGGTTCACCGAAGTCACCTGGTTCATTATCTTCAACCTCTATGTTTAGACTTAGACGTTTGGGTGCTCGAATATTCCTTTCAGACTTTCGGATAGGAACTAATTCCGGTGGAGGACCCAGACTCAGAAGGTGATTTATCTTCATGATCATCTTCCAGATCATAGTTCCTCCCAATGAATTCTTGAGATACAAATTCTCTTTCAAGAAAATTTCCATATCTTGCAACAATAACTTTGTTTTCAGGTAGGAAGTAAAAGTAGTAACCCATAGTTTCCTTAGGGTATCCTACGAAGATACACTTCACAGATCTATGATGGAGTTTATCAGCTGAGTCACGTTTCACGTATGCCTCACAACCCCAGACCTTAAGATAAGACATATTAGGCTTCTCGCCATGCCATATTTCATATGGTGTCTTACTTACCTTCTTTGTGGGAACCATATTAAGAATACGAATCGCAGATTCTAAGGCATAGTCCCAAAAGGATAATGGTAGAGTAGTAAGATTAAACATGCATCGCACCATATCCAATAATGTATGATTTCTCCTTTTAGATACACTATTTTGTTGTGGAGTATAAGGAGAAGTAAGATTCTGGACAATTCCACTCTTAGCAAGATAATGTTTAAACTCTTGACTTAAGTATTCGCCACCTCGATCAGATCGAAGAGCTTTAGTCTTCTTTCTAGTTTGCAACTCTACTTCAGCTTTAAACACTTTGAATGTTTCAAACACCTCAGATTTATGCTTAAGTAAATAAACAAAACCATATCGGCTGAAATCATCCGTGAATGTTAAGAAGTAGCTAGCACCTTTCTTTGACACATGTCTAAGTGGTCCACACACATTCGTATGTATAAGACCAAGTAGATCCATAGCCCTTTCAATGTTAGCATTAAAAGGTTTCCTTGTCATTTTCCCAGAAATACAAGATTCGTATTTATCCTATGATTCATCATCGAAACTATCCAAAAGTCCTTCTTTCGAAAGCTTTTGCATGCGAGTCTTCCCAATATGGGCAAGTCTATAATGCCAAAGATAAGAAGAATCCAAGTCTAACTTTCTCTTCTTATTGATGCTCAAATTAGAAGTATTATTATCATTGATGACATGATCATTCATATCAGTTTCAAACACACCATTCACAGCAATAGCAGTAAAATAGAAAATGTCATTCAAAGAAACACAAATTCCATTATTAGAAACAGTATGGTGAAAACCAAGGTCTATCAAACAAGAAACAGAAACTACATCTCTAACAATAGAAGGTACATAATGACATTTATTCAAACTTAGTACTAAACCCGAAGGTAAAACTAGCTTAAATGTTCCTATGGCTTCAACCGCTACTTGTGCGCCATTGCCCACTTGCAGAAATTGATCACCATACGATAGATTCCTTTCAATCTTAAATCCTTGCATGGTATTACAAATGTTAATACCACATCCCGTATCATATACCCAGGAATTAGATTTGTATGATAGATTAATAATTCAATCACAAGTAAGTTACCTGAAGTTGACGCACCAGGCTCAAACTTCTTCTTACTTGTACGTAAATCCTCGAGGTTAAGAGGGCAGTTCCTCCTCCAATGTCCACCAGCATGACAATAGTGGCAATCTTTATCCTTTTGAGAATCATCCTTCTTCTTTGGAAGATGCTTCTTAGGTTTGTTCTGATAAGTCATAGCTTGCTTGCCCTTATCAGGTTTTCCTTTGCCTTTATTCTGCTTATTCGATTGCGGTTTTGGCTTAGCAACCCTACCCTTTTGTATTGCAAGTACTTGAGGCGTAGGTGCATGTGCAGGTGCTTTGTCCTTCAAACCCTTTTCATAGTCAATGAGAATTGCGTGCAAATTACTCAATGTCTTCCCCTCGCAATGCATGTTGAAGTTTCTAACAAACTCATTAAAGTCCTTGTTAAGGGACCTATTGATCAAGTTGATCTACATTGCATCGTCATAGGGTTTCCCCTAGCACATAAAGCTGATCTAGCATCACTTTCATTTTCAAGTAGTGTGTACTAACGGGTTGTCCTGCTTGATGTTTAAAGTTGTGCAGTTCGTCTACAAGATCGTAGAGCTCAACAGCTGGTGTCTTTTCAAACATATTGCGGAGCTCAGCAAACATGTCCATTGGAGTATAGTACTAATAAGTGTGAAAACATAATGTAAAGATTTTCATTGGGTTCAGATTTGTTCTCGGAATCTTCTCGAATTGATCACGGTTAAAAGTTGAATAGTTGTTCTTGGTTACTAAAAAGGGTTGATTTTGGTTATCTAATTTCTCAAACTAAATGCAAGTAATTAAAATTGTCATTAAGTAAAATAGAAGCCTTAAAATTTAACTACAAATAAGAGGGTGCAACTTGGAAATTAAAACTTAACAATTCAAAAACTTAAAAACAAGTTTGAAATAAACTAAGTAAAAGAGCGGGAAAAACTAGATTTGAAAATTAAGCAAAAACAAAACACAGACCCGAGTCTGATCGTAATGCGATCGTACTCAAGAAGTAATTCAGATCGCAACGCGATCGTACCCAAAAGAATATGATGGATCGTGCTCACTGATCGCACTCGTTGCGACGATAACAAAAGAGATGGATCGTACTCTCCAGTACGATGGGAGGGGGCGATCGTACTAACAGATCGCAACCACGATCGCAGCTAGTGATCGTGGTTCCGGATCGTAACAACTGATCGCACTCAATGCGACCGAAGCAGGGACAAGAGACCCGATCGCACCCCAGATCGCAACAAGTGATCGTGGGCGTGGATCGTACCAGGGAAAGAAGAACAGATCGCACTCAAAGCGATAGTAGCCAGGTGATCGTACCAAGTAAAACCTACTAAGATGGAAAAGGCATCCAAGAGAGAAATAAGCTCAAGCAAATAAGCAGTAACCGATAAGCATTTGCAAACTTTTTTAAAAGAGTGAATAAGCTCAAATTCGTTAACTTTTACAAACACTAATATCCGAGACTTAATGAACCAAACATAAAATAAGAAATGTTTTTAAAACAAAGCTTAAAAATGAATAAGCCGAAAATACAAAGAAGCTAATAAGCATCAAAAGCTTATAGCTTAAACGTAGGAGAGCTTATGTAGGAATATAAAGATCAATCTCTTAATCATGAAACATCAAAATCAACACGAATTGAGAACCAATCGAATCAAGCATGAACTTTTCGGATTAAGATCAAAATAAAATAAAGAAAGGTAGAAATAGATTAAGGAACAAAAAGCTTAACTTGAATTAGATTAGTGAAATCCAAAATACAAAAAGCTTAAAACTTGAAAGGTAAAAATGGAGAAAAGAAAAATCTTAGTGAGAGAAAGTTGAGAACTTTCTCTCTCTAAAACTAGAGAGATGAAAAAAAAAATGAAAAACTAGCTAACTACTCCCCTAAAGTTGTGAAGTGTAGGCCTATTTATAGGTGTTTGATTGTGGGCTTGTAAATGGGCTTGTACATGGGCTTCTCTTCTTCTTTCATCTTTAGTCTTTACGTCTCTTTAAACAAACGTTTCCGACTTTGGATTTTGAGAAGTGTCGGTGAATAATTCCAACTCGTCTTATAATCTTTTGTTTAATAGACTCGAGTTCTTCGACATATATGAATCTTCCATCTTTGGCCCTTTTCTTCGATAAATCTTCAAATAGGCACAATGAATTCAAATCTTTTGCATCGCTTGGACAATAGACTTCGTCTTGAGTCTTTTTCTTTGATAAAACCCGTGCAATCCCATGTTTTCTTCAATATTCATCCGGTTGACTCTGAAAACACAATAAACACAAAAACCACGCATAATTCCAAACAAATGATATTATATACGTGTTTTGGTCTCGTTTTAGCCAGAAATAAGTGGTAAAAGGATGGGTGTTTTCACACCTATCAAATTCCCTACACTTAACCATTGCCATGCCCTCATGCAATGCTTAGCGATAAAGCAAGTTTACACTTTTCTCATAATCAATCAACCTTGGCCTTATTAAAATACCACTAAACAAAAATTAAAGTACTAAGAGAAATTAAAATCTTTAAAGTAAACAAAAGGATAGAAAACCATTTTCACTTGAAAATAGCTATATGGAAATAACTTGCAAAGAGATCAAGGACTTATATTAGGGCTTTGGTGCTGCGAAGATTTATCACCCTCAAGTTTCACGTTCCCCAAACTAAGCTTAAAAACGAGATCATTGTTATTATAAGTTAGTAAAACAAACACTTACACACATGGCTTAATTATATGCTTAAACTCCCTTATTCCTAGGTGTATCTCTTATTTTTTATTTTTGTCTTAGAATGATCATGAAGATGCATTTTTGGACTTATTTCGATAGTTTATTTAGGCTGAAAGCAAAGTGGGACGATTTGATCAATAGTTAGCTAAAGGACAAAATCTCTTAAAACTGCTTCTCGGGATATCAAAAAGTTCATATCTTGGCATAACTCGGTTCACGATTTGAGACCTTTCTCGGGCCGATATTTTGAATGTACTTCATACTTCATATCTTGAGAGACGTGCTTGAGATAATGGTCTTCTCATCGTTAATAGAGTTTCTTCACTTGGAGACTTTTGAGGGGTACTCCAACTTTGTTGACCACGACTTCATGATTATTTCTTCAATCGCTAATTGGGATTTTGAGATACAACGATCCGCCTCCTTTTCGGACTTGGATCTATTTATCCTCATACCTTGTTAGGGTCTTTTCGGATAGACTTCTCCATGATCTTTACGGGAGTTGATTGCTTCTCGTCGTGAGTCTTGATCCTTCATATTGATTTTGGGAATAATGCTTTTCACATCACCTTGGATCTTTAGCAATAAGATTGAATCCTCATGCCTTGTTAGGGCCTTTTCGGACTCGCCAATCTTCGCGCCCCGCTTCATAAGTTATGCCTTGGCTATGAACTCTTATCATTACCGAGCAACTTTTAAACGATCTTGGGCTAGAAGCTAAGTAACTTTTCAAATCGTACGACCTTACTTATTGCAGATAAATTATTAGCAAGTGATGGGAGAATAGGCAAATAATTACACCAAGTGAGCTTGTGTAAGAATACCGACTTATAATTGACTCTATCATTTCTCGTTCTCCACAATTTAAAATCTCAAGTAATGAGACTCGTGGATGCTTAGCCTAATAAACCAATTAAGGTCTACATGGTTAAGGATACTATCTAGAATAAACTTAGATAAGTCTATTCGGGTTGAGTCAAAATAATCGCAACGGGCCTAATATGTCAAAGATTTCAAAACTAGCTACACCACTTTATTAATATTTTTGACTTTATTGCGGAATATATACATATGAAAGCAATGATAAAAATTTAAAAATGACTAAATGGCCAAAGTTAATAAAAAATTTGAAAAGCGCTGAAAAAGATGATTTTCCGGTTAAATGAAGGCATTTCCATGGAAAAGTCCACTTAAAACTTCGATAGAAGTCCCCCTACACTTAAGATAAACATTGTCCTCAATGTTTAAGCATGTGGGAAAAATCTCCCCTACACTTATGACATTGTGCACGTTGGTTAAATCAATTTAAGGAAGAGACGACTAAAGTGATCAATTTCAAATGTGAGTATGAAGAAAATTGAATCACGATAGTTGAGAGATAGAACCAGATTTCGGATAACACGGGAGCACGATTCTTCAAAGATTCCAAAAGTGCATTCATCCCTGTAATCACATCACCACACAAACACAAACACCTATAGAGGTCCCCCTACACTTAGGAGGTTAAAACGGAAAAGGATAGATTCTCGGGTTGCCTCCCGAGGAGCGCTTGTTTTTGATAACCGAGTCACGAGCCTGACTCGACCCAAAATTAGTTCATGGGAAACGTGGTGAGGGATGGAATCATCTCCTGAGAGATGTCCTCACCAAAGTACAACTTCACTCGTTGGCCATTCACCTTAAAATTAGGTCCATTAGGTTGAGCGAGCTTGAGAGTACCATATGGAAAAATTTAGGCAATGGTGAATGGGCCGGACCAACGAGATTTCAGCTTGCCCGAAAAGATTTTTAACCGAGAGTTAAAGAGTAAAACTTTGTCTCCAACTTGGAACTCTCGGTTTTTAATCTTAGAGTCATGAATGAGCTTAGTATTTTCCTTATATATCAAAGAGTTTTCATAAGCCTCATTACGGAGTTCATTCAGCTCATTGAGTTGGATCTTGCGTAGGTCACCGGCTTTGTTGATGTCGAAATTAGCCCACTTCAAGGCCCAATAAGCCTTGTGCTCCAACTCAATGGGGAGGTGGCATGCTTTCCCGTACACGAGAAGATATGGTGTACAACCAATCGGAGTCTTGTATGCGGTACGAAAAGCCCACAGAGCATCATCAAGTTTATCAGCCCATGAGGCACGATGCTCTCCCACGGTTCTTTCAAGAATTCGCTTTAATCCTCGGTTAGAGATTTCAGCCTGGCCATTAGTTTGTGGGTGGTAGGCGGTGGAAAGACGATGATTGACACCATACTTAGCCATGACTCTTGCGAACTGGTCGTTGCAAAAATGAGTCCCACGATCACTAATAATGGCACGAGGCACACCGAATCTAGCGAACAGCGATTTCAAAAAGTTACAAACCACCCTTGCGTCATTAGTGGGTAAAGCTTTGGCTTCAACCCATTTAGAAACGTAGTCAACGGCTACAAGTATGTAATTGTTTCCTTTAGAGGAAGGGAATGGCCCCATAAAGTCGATACCCCAAACATCAAAGATTTCACATTCTTGAATGAAATTATGAGGCATCTCGTCTTTATGTGTGATCTTGCCTTGTTTTTGGCAAGCATCACAATGTTTAACCATCTCGTGAGCATCACGATAAATGGTGGGCCAATAAAATCCTGAGTCAAACACTTTTTTGGCGGTGTAGTTAGGACCAAAGTGACCATCGGTGGGTCCTTTGTGGCAAGCCTCGAGAATGTCTAAAGCTGTCGGTCCATCAACACATCGGTGAATAATCAAATCAGTGCATTGTTTGAATAGATACGGGTCATCCCAAAAGTAAGTCTTAATGTCTTTGAAGAACTTTTTCTTTTGCTGGGATGTTAACCCGTCAATGAGAATTCCACCCGCCAAGTAGTTTGCAATGTCCGCAAACCACGAGGTTTCATCAGAAGTCGAGTTGATAGACATTAAGGTCTCCAGGGGAAAAGAGTCATTGATATCTTTGTTTGGATGATCCCCTTGATAAGGATCCTCAAGTCTACTGAGATGATCCGCAGCTAGGTTTTCAGCTCCTTTCTTATCGCGAATTTCGATTTTAAATTCTTGAAGTAGTAAAACCCAGCGAAGAAGTCTTGGTTTGGAATCTTGTTTAGTTAACAAGTACTTCAACGCGGAATGATCGGTATAAACGATGGTGGTAGAAAGGACAAGATAGGGGCGGAACTTTTCAAAAGCATAGACAACAGCTAAAAGCTCTTTTTCGGTTGTCGTGTAATGCAATTGAGCCCCCGTCATTGTCTTGCTAGCGTAATGGATCGGTTGGAAGTGTTTGTTCACTCTTTGGCCCAAAACCGCTCCAATAGCAAAGTCGCTAGCATCGCACATCAACTCAAAGGGAAGCTCCCAATTAGGGGTAACCAAGACCGGTGCCTTAGTTAGCTTATCCTTAAGCAAGTTGAAGGCTTCAAGACACTCTGTGGAAAAGATAAAAGGAGTATCTTTTTCCAAGAGGTGGGTCATCGGGCGAGCGATTTTAGAAAAATCTTTGATAAAGCGACGGTAGAAGCCCGCATGACCGAGGAAACTTCTCACTCCCTTCACGGTTGAAGGTTGAGGCAATTTAGCAATAACATCGACTTTAGCACGGTCTACTTCAAGACCGGCTTTGGAGATCTTGTGTCCTAGCACGATGCTCTCTTTTACCATGAAATGGCATTTTTCCCAATTAAGAACAAGGCGAGTGTCTTCACACAGCTTAAGCATACGTTCTAAATTGGCAAGGCAAGCAGAGAAAGAATCACCATAAACCGAGAAATCATCCATGAATACTTCGATAGTTTCTTCAACCATGTCATGGAAGATAGCCATCATACACCTTTGGAATGTCCCAGGAGCATTGCATAAACCAAAAGGCATACGTTTGTAAGCAAATGTTCCGTAGGGACAAGTGAATGTGGTCTTCTCTTGGTCTTTGGGATCGATGGGAATTTGAAAATACCCGGAGAAACCGTCTAAGAAGCAGTAATAGTCATTACCCGCTAGACGCTCGAGCATTTGATCCATGAAAGGAAGAGGAAAGTGATCTTTTCTCGTGGCATCATTGAGCTTGCGATAGTCGATACAAACTCTCCACCCAGTAACGAGACGAGTGGGAATCAACTCGTTGTGTTCATTGGGAACAACGGTTATTTCGCCCTTCTTGGGCACACAATGGACGGGACTTACCCAAGGCGAATCCGAGATAGGGTAAATCAAGCCGGCATCAAGAAGTTTAATAACCTATTGTTTGATGACGTCGTGAATGCGAGGATTAACCCTTCTTTGGCTCTGGATTGCGGGTTTAAAGTCATCTTCCATGAGAATCTTGTGAGTACAAAAGTTTGGATCAATTCCGCGGATATCGGAAATTTTCCAAGCAATTGCCTTCTTATGATCTTTAAGCACGGCAATGAGGCGAGATTTCTCTTCTTCTTTCAAGTCCTTCGCGATGATCTTGTTTTCTTCAAGGAACACGTACTCGAGATGGGGCGGCAACTCCTTAAGTTCTAAATCTTGAGGATTTTCGATGAGAGGCGTATTCAAATTCGGTTCATCAATAGCAATATACTTGGGAGATGGTGGAGAAATATTGTCTTCTTTAAGAAGGTTCTCAATGAGGCGAAGATCTTCATCCCAATCGGTGGGAGAATCGTCATGTTCTAAGTTCACATCTCCCATGGTGGCTTCCAAATCTTTCCAAAGGAAATCACTTTCTCCAAATAGAGATAGTGATGAATCAATAGAGGAAACGGTCTCAACATTGGGAGGAGAGGTATGAATACTTTTGCAAGCATCTTTGAAGTGTTCTTCACAGGCCTCATCAAGAACGTCAATACAATTAACACTCTCGTATGAATAAGGTTGTTTAGACAGCTTTCCCATGTTGAAAACAATTTTATCGTCACCCACTCTCATGATAAGCTCACCTGCTTCAACATCGATGAGAGTGCGACCGGTCCTCAAGAATGGACGACCAACGATCAATGGCACACGAGGGTCCATGTCGTAGTCAACGACAACAAAATCGGCAGGAAAAGTGAATTTGTCGACTCCTACAAAGACGTCTTCGGCTATCCCCACTGGATAAGCAACCGTACGGTTAGCTAATTCCAAAGTCATTTTGGTGGGGACTAGCTCGGGGAGAGATAATTGCTTCCAAACGCTTAGAGGCATTAGATTAATACTGGCACCTAGATCGGCTAGGGCCATGCAATTCTCTACTCCCGGGAAGTTGCAAGGGATTAAGAAACGACCCGGATCACCAAGCTTGGTTGGCAATTTCCTTAAGAGCACTGCAGAGCAATTCTCATTAAGTTGGGTGTTAGCAATATCAAGAAGCTTCTCCTTGTCGCTAAAAAGATCTTTGAACATTTTCGCATACTTAGGCATGTGAGCGAGAGCCTCAGCGAAGGAGATGTTAAAATTCAATTGTTTAAACATTTTTAGAAAGTTCGAAACTTGAATATCATCCTTGCTTTTGAGCTTCTCTTTCCTCAACCTTGATGGATAAGGTATATCGGAAGAAGAGGAAGTATTTGGGAGAATAGGATCACTCACATCCTTGGGTGGAGGAGGGGTAGAAGTAAGAGGTGGAGAAATTGGGGAAGTAGAAGGATGAGGAATAGGAGCAGGTGACTCGTTTTCCTTAGTCATAATCACCGATGGAGGTATAGGAAGCTCGGGTTCCTTGGTACCTTTGCCACTGCGAGTGGTGATTGCTTTCATCTCCCCTCTTGGATTCGCAACGGTGTTACTCGGAAGAGTACCCGAAGAAGAGGGTTGATTACCTTGGAAGAAACTAGCCATCATGTTCCTTAAGTCATTCGTTTGACTTGCCAAAGTGTTTCTCATATCAGCTCGCAGATCGTTCCCTTGTTTCACCATGTCTGCTTTCAAGTTGAGCACTTCCCGCTGGAGATTGTCCACGATCACATCATTAGTCCTCATGTAGGTTCCAATATCTTGGTGTAATACGGTGGGTTGGTTCGAAGGAGGAGCATGGTAGGCGGGTGGTTGATAAGCAGGTTGTTGGTAAACTTGGTTGTTTCTTTGAGGTGGATATGGTTGTTTGTGAGGTGGTTGGTATGGTGCACGAGGTTGTTGTTGTTGTTGAGGAGGGCGATTGAGGTTTTGTTGTTGGTTTGGGTTGTTAGGAGGAAAACCGGGCGGGGAAAGAAAGTTGTTCGAGCGATAACTAAGCAAGTTGCGGTCTCCTTGAGGACGAGCTTGATAAGCGGTCGGAGGATAGGTACCGTATGCTGCATTAACATTCTCAGAAGGGTAGTCTTGGGTGGTGGTGCAAGTGGTGTAAGAGTGAGTACCCCCGCATATCTCACATGGTTGGCTAACAACATTGACTTGAGCGTCGTGAGCGTTTTTAGCGTTGATGCTGTTGGTATTGTTAGCGGTGTGGGTAACAAGCGATTCAAGAAGCGTAGTAATTTTGTCAAGTCGCTTGTCGCTGTCACTAGTACTAACACTAGCGGCATTGGTCCGAACACTCTTGGTTTGCACACGAGACTTATTTTCAATAATATCCCAAGCGGCATTGGAAGTCTTAACCAAAATATTACCCCCGAGGCACTATTTAGTGACTCTTGGTCATTCATGCTTAAACCATTATAAAAAGTATTAATTTGGTGCACTTTGGTAAAACCATGTTGTGGGCACTTTCTTAAAAGGTCTTTAAAACGGTCCCAAGATTCACTAAAAGACTCATCGTACTTTTGTTCAAAATTAATGATTTCATTCCGCAAAGCGGTAGTACGAGAGGGTGGGAAAAAGTAGTTGATAAATTTGGTCTCCAAATCTGTCCACGTCAGAATACTTTGTGGCGGTTCCTTTGCAAACCAATGTCGGGCTTGTCCCTCTAAAGAAAAGGGAAAAAGTTGTAAACGGATTACCTCTTGTGGAACACCATTGAATTTGACCGTATTCGTGAGTTGCAGGAACCTTTTGATGTGGTCATGAGAATCATCAATGGTACGCCCCAAGAATGGTTGAACAGAGACCATCTGGATAAAGCCGGATTTGAGCTCAAAGTTGTTGGCTGCAATCGCGGGTATGGCAATTGGATCATTGTTGCCCTCCACATGTGCTTGTAACAGTTCAATCATAGGGCGATTGTCTGGTAAAGGTTCATTGTTGTTGTTATTATTGTTGTTGAGAGGTGGATTGTTATTGTTGTTATTTTGAGGTGGATTGTTATTGTTGTTATGTACACCGGCCATGTCTAAGTCTTCGAGAGGCTCGGGCTCTTGATAAGACGTTGATCGTGTACGCATGCACCTGCAAAAGAACTAACAAAGCAAACAAGAAATATTTTTGGTTTTTATGGTTTTTTTATTTTTTGGATTTTTGAAAATTTTATATTTTTTAGGGTTTTTGAAATTTTTTATGAAAAAGTAACGTTCACGGTGAACGGATCCCAAAATCCAAGTTCTCACAAAAAAACTGTTAATCTTAACGAGAAGAGCCGGCAACGGCGCCATTTTAATGTAAAGATTTTCATTGGGTTCAGATTTGTTCTCGGAATCTTCTCGAATTGATCACGGTTAAAAGTGGAATAGTTGTTCTTGGTTACTAAAAAGGGTTGATTTTGATTATCTAATTTCTCAAACTAAATGCAAGTAATTAAAATTGTCGTTAAGTAAAATAGAAGCCTTAAAATTTAACTACAAATAAGAGCGTGCAACTTGGAAATTAAAACTTAACAATTCAAAAACTTAAAAACAAGTTTGAAATAAACTAAGTAAAAGAGCGGGAAAAACTAGATTTGAAAATTAAGCAAAAACAAAACACAGACCTGAGTCCGATCGTAATGCGATCGTACTCAAGAAGTAATTCAGATCGCAACGCGATCGTACCCAAAAGAATATGATGGATCGTGCCCACTGATCGCACTCGTTGCGATGATAACAAAAGAGATGGATCGTACTCTCCAGTACGATGGGAGGGGGCGATCGTACTAACAGATCGCAACCACGATCGCAGCTAGTGATCGTGGTCTTTGATCGTGGTTCCGGATCGTAACAACTGATCGCACTCAATGCGACCGAAGCAGGGACAAGAGACCCGATCGCACCCCAGATCGCAACAAGTGATCGTGGGCGTGGATCGTACCAGGGAAGGAAGAACAGATCGCACTCAAAGCGATAGTAGCCAGGTGATCGTACCAAGTAAAACCTACTAAGCTGGAAAAGGCATCCAAGAGAGAAATAAGCTCAAGCAAATAAGCAGTAACCGATAAGCATTTGCAAACTTTTTTAAAAGAGTGAATAAGCTTAAATTCGTTAACTTTTACAAACACTAATATCCGAGACTTAATGAACCGAACATAAAATAAGAAAACTTTTTAAAACAAAGCTTAAAAATGAATAAGCCGAAAATACAAAGAAGCTAATAAGCATCAAAAGCTTATAGATTAAACGTAGGAGAGCTTATGTAGGAATATAAAGATCAACCTCTTAATCACGAAACATCAAAATCAACACGAATTGAGAACCAATCGAATCAAGCATGAACTTTTCGGATTAAGATCAAAATAAAATAAAGAAAGGTAGAAATAGATTAAGGAACAAAAAGCTTAACTTGAATTAGATTAGTGAAATCCAAAATACAAAAAGCTTAAAACTTGAAAGGTAAAAATGGAGAAAAGAAAAATCTTAGTGAGAGAAAGTTGAGAACTTTCTCTCTCTAAAACTAGAGAGATGAAAAAAATGAAAAACTAGCTAACTACTCCCCTAAAGTTGTGAAGTGTAGGCCTATTTATAGGTGTTTGATTGTGGGCTTGTAAATGGGCTTGTACATGGGCTTCTCTTCTTCTTTCATCTTTAGTCTTTACGTCTCTTTATACAAACGTTTCCGACTTTGGATTTTGAGAAGTGTCGGTGAATAATTCCAACTCGTCTTATAATCTTTTGTTTAATAGACTTGAGTTCTACGACATATATGAATCTTCCATCTTTGGCCCTTTTCTTCGATAAATCTTCAAATAGGCACAATGACTTCAAATCTTTTGCATCGCTTGGACAATAGACTTCGTCTTGAGTCTTTTTCTTCGATAAAACCCGTGCAATCCCATGTTTTCTTCAATATTCATCCGGTTGACTCTGAAAACACAATTAACACAAAAACCACGCATAATTCCAAACAAATGATATTAAATACGTGTTTTGGTCTCGTTTTAGCCAGAAATAACTGGTAAAAGGATGGGTGTTTTCACACCTATCAAAACACTTATCCTTTTACCACTCAAATCTAATAAAAACAAGACCAAACCGTGTATGTAATGTCGTAAAATTCGGAATTATGCGTGGTTTGTGTTTTTATTGTGTTTTAGGACCAAAATATGAAAAAGGAAGAAAACACGGGCTTTCACGAGCTTTTATCGAAGAAAAAGACAAAAGACGGAAGTTTGAAGAAGTCGAAGAACCAAGTCTGCTAAAAGAAGAAAATTAGAAGATGAGTTCATTTAATCATTCGACTAATCCCGAGACAAAGTCGAGAAAGACGAGTTATTTAAAAGACGAGAAGACAAGAAGAAAGAGAGCAAGCAACAAACCACACCTCTCATCTCCTATAAATACTCCCCTACAACTTCATTTTAAGGAGTTAGTCATTTTTTAGTAGTTCATAGCTTTTAGAGAGAAGTAGGAGTAGGTGCTTCTACTTTCTCTCTCTAGATTTCTTTCATTTTCTTTCAAGTTTTAAGCTTTTCACTTTAATCTTGTATTTGAATCTTTAATCTCCAAGTTTAATTTGAAGCTTTTCATAGTCATTCTCATTCTTCTCTTCTTGTTTTAAATTTATTGTTTGGTTCATTTAATCTTGAAGTTTTCATCTTTATGCTTATTTTTTATTAAAGTTCTTATCTTTTTGTTCTTATCATTTTCATGCGATTCATGGTTTTAGCTTATTGTGCTTTTGCTTATTTTGTGTTTAGCTTGTTTTCATTTAAGTGTTTTTAAAAGTTTAACCTTTTGAAAGTTGATTTTATAAATTTTGCTTATTTGGTGTTTTGAAAGTTTTTCATTCGTAGCTTATTTTGTTCTTCTTAATATTGATTTAGTTAAGTTTTTGGTAAGTGCTTATTCGGTTTTGCTTATTTTCCTTTTGCAATCCATCGTAAAGTTCTAAGGGTTTTACTTATTCCGATCAAGTTTCGTGATCGCATAAACCCAAGGGTTTCTACTTGCGATCAGAAACTGCGATCAAAGACTGTGATCCAAACTGCGATCACAACTACGATCCAAGTTGCGATTATTGTTGCGATCCAGGTTGCGATCCAGGTTGCGATCCAGGTTGCGATTCAGGTTGTTGAGATCGATGTTGCGATCGTCAGTTACGATCCAAGTTGCGATCGGTGTTGCGATCATTGACTACGATCGGTGTTTCGATCGTTGACCGCGATCCGAGTTGCTATCGCTTGGCTGCGATCCAAATTGCGATCGCTTGTTGCGATCTGACCACAGTTTTTGTTTTATTTTACTTAGTTATTTTTCAAAATTTTATTTCTTCCCGCCATTTTTGTCAAGTTTAATTTTAAATTGTCATATCTCATTTTATTTTCAAATTTTCCTTTGATTAACTTTTTAATAACTTTAATTCCCTTGTTATTTCGTTAAGTCTTTCATCTTAGTTTTGTTATTTTGACATTTACTTTAAGCTTTCGTTTTTATTTTAAAATAGATAATCAACAACCAATTTTTTTTTACCAAGAACGATAAGTCCACCTTAAACCGTGATCAATTCGAATTGAATCGAGTACGAACAACACTCAACAAGACACATCAACATTCTAGTCATATTAAAATAGCGCCGCTGCCGGCTCTTTTCGTAAAGATTAACGGTTTTTTGTGAGAAAAATTGGATTTTGGGATCCGTTCTTTTGGGAACGTTATTTTCATAGCATAAAAATTTTCAAAAAATCCTAAAAAATATAAAATTTTCAAAAATCCAAAGAAATAAAAAAGATAAAAAATAAAAAATATTGTATTTCATTTTTAGTGTATGGGTACTCGATCTTCGTCTTATCTTGAGCCCGAGATTCGTAAAGACTTAGATATGGCCGGTGTGCATAATAATAATAATCCACCTCACCCCGTTGTGAATAATAACAACCATGACCCTCAACCCGACCTTCGTACGATGGAGGATCTATGCCAACCAACTATGAATGGACGTGGAGGACGATTGCGCCGATGCAAATCATGGCTCCCGAATTTTCATTGAAGCATCACATGATCCAACAGGTTCAAAATGCTTGTCCATTTCGCGGATTACCGGATGATGATGCCAACAAACACCTCGATAAATTCATAACCGTCACTCAAAGCATGAAATTGCCTGGTGTGTTTCTATGGATTTTCTCCGCCTTCATCTTTTTCCACACACTTTATCCCACCATGCCGAAAAATGGTTTGATCGTCTTCCTAAAAACTCAATTCATACATGGGACGAGATGACTCAACGATTTTTGTCACGCTTCTTTCCACCATCCATGGTCACTAGTCTTAGGAATCAAATCAGTGGTTTCACTCAAGAACCCGATGAGTCTCTTTTCGATGCTTGGGAACGTTATAATGTCTTGATCGATCGTTGTCCTAACCATAATATGCTCCCCGTCACCCTAATTGATACTTTCTAAAAGGGTTTAACTTTTCGTGATCGTGATACGATTAATGTCGCTGCCGGTGGTATGTGATATGAGTGTATATACTCATATCATTTGTATTAATAAACAATGAAATTATGCATTAAATATATCAAATATGCCTTGGATATGCTTGTTTCTTGTTTGAATGTGTGTAGGTACCAAGTTCGCGAAAACCGACGAAAACCGACACGAGATTGATGAAAAAGACCGAGGAAGCCAAAATCGAGCTCGACTTTAGAGGATTTAATCATTTATCGAGAAAACGGGCCAAGTGGGTCCCACAATGGGGTAAATGGGCTCAAAAGCCCATTTAAGTTTCAAGCTAAATTTATGATTTATTTGTCAAGTCATACGACCCAAATTGGAATTACTTATAAACGGATGGGAGATATCATTTGGGCTCAAGCCCAATGTTTATTAATGGAACATGAAACGAAATCAATTGTAATGGGCTTAGGGTTTTATTTCAGTCAAAACGTGTATAACACTTCCACATATATTCAATACGCATGTTACACTTTTCACATTAAATAAAATTGACTTGCACCCACCCAATCACAAACGTAACTCACGTTACTTTCACTCCACTCACTTTTTCCCATTAAATAAATTAAAACCGATCCATTCACTTACCTACACACACATTATCCCACACACACAAATAAATAATCATTCGATATATCCTATGTCCTACCACTTCTTCCCCATTTATCTCACCCCAAAAACCTGCTAATATTTACTGTTTCATCACAAACCCTAGATGGTAAAAAGCCAATTAATCATAGGGCTTTTGTTCACATGCTTTATTCAAGTGTGGGGGAATTAAAAGCCCCATTTTTAAGGAAGAGAGTAGATGGAACGAGAGTGCTACGTGGCCGAGTCTTATTGGATTGAACACCTCAAATCCCATAATCAACCAATCACAAGGCTTATTATAAGCACAACTAGCACAAATCAGTGCCACTATGGCGATCCGCGTGAACAAGATTGATCACCAGCCATCCGATCAAAGAAAGAAAGAGAAAGAAAAGATCAAAGGCCAAAAATCAAATGGAATATTCCAAAGAGATCCGAATATCCTCTTCATCAACAGCCTGGGATGGCTATAAAAACCCACCTAAATATTGTATTTTTTCATCCTTTCTTTACTTTTAATGTTATTCTATTAAAATAGTTGTAGAATTTATTCTTGTATTTTCTTTTAATTAAATCTTGTAATCCTTTCTTTACTTTTAATGTTATTCTGTTAAAATAGTTGTAGAATTTATTCTTGTATTTTCTTTTAATTAAATCTTGTAATCCTTTTGAAATTTAATAAAAAGATCAGTTTATTGCTTTACAATTGTGTCTCGTTTTAATTTGTTTAAAGTTATATTTGAATTAATTTTATTACTGTTTGTCAATGATAATGTTTAAGATATTAAGATTAAGCTAATTAATAGCTTATATTTTAATGTTGAAAGTAAAGTCTTGGATAAACTTTTCCCCACTGGAAAAGTCATAAAAAGCAGATTGGTAAGTGAAGATTTGTTTGGTTTGATGGTTCGTTATGGTGGAACGGTATAATGGTGAAGGGTGGTTCTAATTCCGGTTCTTAGGTAGCTCAGCGCTAGCCTACGACTCAGAGGTTATCTACAAAAAGGTGCTAAGTTCTTTTTAATTGATGTTAAATTTTGAATGTTTAGATAATTTGTTTTAGATGATTGATTGGTTCAAACAAATGCATACTGCTTGATGTTTATTTATTTTGTAGTTGAATGTTATGAGAGTGCTACTGTTTAAGTTTTATATTTTTATAAGATTGATTTGTATGCTGTGAAATGACTGTTACGGGATATTAGAGCTGACTGAATATATCAATGGGTTAAGTAGTGTGTTTGGATAATCTGCTAGGTGTTTTATAAGATTCATATAGCTTTATTTGTTATATGTTAAGATCTGCAGGGTGTTTACTTTAACTTGAGATATGATAGATTTTGCAAGTCTGCTGTCCAGAATTGATTTTGCCTGCGTTTTATTCAAATCATGTTTGTAGTTTGAAGTTACTGGTTATCTCATTACCCTACTGAATTTTGTTAAAGTTTATATATCAGATTTAGATTGTGTAAGTTTTGAGTTTGTGCTTACTGTGTTGTTCCTTTAATTTGTTGACTGAACTTGATGATGATTTGGTATGTTTTGTATTATTGAAAGTATTTGAACTTGTTTTTAACTTGTTATTGCATTTTGGTTTTACTGATTTGTGGATCTGATTTATGGTCTTGGATTCGCTAGTTAATCTGTTATGATCTTATAATGTATGACTGATATTGCATCTTTGATAGATCTGCTATATTGTTTTATCTCAAACTTATCAGATTCACCTTATCTGATAAGTCTCAAAAGCTGATTCCTATCAGCTTATAAAAATAAGATTACAAAAAGTCTTTCCTAAGACTCTTTTTGTTAAACTGTCAAAAAAAGAAAATAATTTCAAAATTTGTCATCTGCAGGTGTCAAACTCGAGACCTGCCCTTCACCAATGCAACGTGTTACCCAATTGAGCTTAGAGCTCTTTTGGTTTTGTTTTCTTTTACATAATTAATATAGTGTATTTTGTTTTGGCAGATTTATTTTAGTTACATTCTATTTACTCTAAAATCGTTTTCAAACATTCTTCTTAATTAAAGTTTTTTTTAAAATATGTTTTAGATAAATAAAAATAAATAAAAAAAAATAAAAAAAATGTTTTTATTTAAAAAGTTTAATTAGTTTAAATTTTAATTAATTAGATTTTTATAACTTTAGATTTAAATAAATATAGTTTTTAAATAGATTTGTTTAAAGTATTTTTAAATAAAGTATATTAGTTTTAAAAAGTTTATTTAGATTTTTAATATAGCTTTAAAGTTATTTAGTAAATTTATTTTAATAGATTATTAAATAGTTTAATTTTTAATTAGTTTAATTTTTAAATAATTAATTGTTTGTAGATTTTTAAAATAGCGGGGTTTACGATTCATGCACTTTAGGATAAATTTTAATAGCTTAAAATTGGTAGATTTTAATCGTAGTTTAAAAACCAAAAACCTATTCAAATCGATTGTCCAAATCAAAACGAAACGTCTCAAATTCATAAGATCTTCGTGTACAACGAACTTGATTCACTCACGTGTTTAATTGAATTCGTCATTGGTATTATTGGACTATTACTTTTTCCTAAAGGTAATTTTCTAATTTACCCTATAACGTAATATCAAATAAATCACTATACATATCTCCGCACATCAAAAATTTTGGCGCCGCTGCCGGGGATCTTGTGTACGATTCGCTTTTGTGGAGATTTGTTGATCGTTGATTTGAAGACCCTTTCCGTCCTCGGAAAGTTTGTTATTTTTCTATTATATAGTATGTATCGTTTTTCTCGTTTTTTGTGAATAATATATTGTATTACGTAGAACAATAATTTTACATATCTTTCAAATAAGCCTTAGTTGGGATTTCATCACCTAGCTATTGTAGTCGAATCCAAAATAAAAATAAAAGGCAAAATAGATAAATACTAATAAGAAGTTTGAACTCGATTTATACAAACTATAAGGTGGGTATAAGGCGACGTGCTATAAAAGGCCGTCTAAGGAAAAAGGTTTTTAAGTGCTTTGTGCCACCTCGTTTCCCCGCTTGCTTGTGCGTATATTGAGAGGGACAACCTATTATTGGTTTGCCAACTCAAGTAATAATAAATCTTATTTTTTGTTGTTTACTTATTGAACCTCGAGACGTTTAGGTTTTCACCTATCGTTTCAAAGTCGACCGAGGGTAATTTACTTCCATAGTAGTTATCCTTATTCCTTGTTTTTTATCAATCATTATTGATTGAGCAATACCAAATAAAATACCAAAAATAATCTTCTTCTTGTCTAATTTCTTTTCTTCAATCCTCTAAATTCTCGTCTTTGTAGTGTATGCAATTACGTTCTTCTCGTCTTGTGATTGATTTTAATAGGCTTGAAAATATTCCTCGTAGAAATAGAAATCGTCAACAACGAATAGTGGAACCCGAGCTTCCACCTATTGTTGTAGAGATGGCCGATAACCGAACAATGGAGGAATTGCTCCGTGCACCCACCGAAGGGTATGGGGAAGCAATCGTTGTGCCGGCTATTTTGGCGGATCATTTTGAGATTAAGACGGATCTTGTATCGCTCATTCGTGCCAACCAATTTCGTGGCAATGAGACCGATAGTCCGCATTCTCACATTCGGAATTTTAATCGAATTACCTCGACTCTCAAGTTTAGAGATGTGCCGAATGACGTGATTAAGCTCATGCTTTTTTCGTACTCGCTCGAGGGTAATGCTAAGCTTTGGTATGAGAAAGAACCACCGGGTTCGATCTTAACATGGGATGATTTAGTGTCTAAGTTCATGAATTATTTCTTTCCACCTTCTAAGACAACACACTTTAAGAATGAGATCACTAGATTTGAACAAAAAGTGCATGAATCGTTTGGGGTTGCTTGGGAGAGATTTAAAGATTTGTTGAGACAATGTCCACACCACGGTTTCTCGGAATTGCATCAAATAAATACTTTCTATAATGGGCTTAATATGATTGAACAAGATTCTTTAAATGCCGCCGCGGGTGGTAATCTTTTAAGAAAAACTCCGACAGACGCGTGGAGAATAATTGAGGATAAGTCTAGAGCACAATATTCACGAAATACACCGGTTGTTTCCAATGTGAATTCATCTAATATCGAGATTGCTAGATTGGACTCTAAGATTGATAGTGGATTTGCGACTTTGTTGAGTGAGATTAGGAATAATCCTCATGGATCCATTAATATGGTTGAAAAGTTTTGTGTATCATGTGGTGGAGCACATCCTAATTATGCTTGTTTAAACACGGGGTTTGATCAAGCTAGTACTTTTGCCGCGACGGGAACTTATGGCTCCAACGGTCAAGTTCCTCGTCAAAATCATGTTGCTCCACCGGGTTTTCCACCGGTTCAAAATAGGTACAACAATGGAAACAATGGGAATAATTTTAACCGTGGTAACCAAGGGAATTTCAATCAAGGAAATGGGTTTAATGCTAATCAAAACAATCAAGGTTTTCAAGGGAATAATCAAAATGATTTGTCAAGCTACACGAAAACGAATGAGGCAAATTTGAAAGCTTTTCAAAATAATATTCAAGGACAAATGGCAACTTTGAAAAACGAGTTTCAAAATACGATTAAAGGGCAAAATAATAAGATTGAGCTTAATCAACAAAGAATTAAACAAAGATTTGAGCAAATGTTTGAACAAAGTCAAAATCGTATGCAACAAAGTATGAAACAAGGTCAAAATAAATTGCTTTCGATGTTTGAATCGTTTATGACCAAACCTTCCTCGTCTTCGGGTGGCTTACCTAGCAACACCATTCCAAACTCGAAGGGTGAGATGAAAGCTATAACCACACGTAGTGGGAAAGCTTTAGACGGACCTTTGCTTCCACGTGTGAGTACCTCTCCGGTGAGGGAAGTGGAGCAAGAACCCGAGGTGGTTAAAGAAAAGGAAATTCCTATTCCACCACAGGTAGACCAATTGCCTATTCCGGAACCCGGGCTTCCGAAGACTAAACCCACACTACCCTACCCTTCGAGACTTACCAAAGAGAAGCTCCACGAAAAGACCAATGCTCAAGTTTCTACGTTTTTAGATGTGTTTAAGAAAATGTATATTAATCTTAGTTTCGCGGATGCATTGCTTAGCATGCCTAAGTTTGCTTCGTCAATTAAAAGGTTGATGAACGATAAGGAGAAATTAGTTTAAGTATCTACATCCTTAAATGAGAGTTGTTCCGCGGTTCTCTCTAAAAAGTTTCCCAAAAAGCTTGGAGACCCCGGCCAATTATTGATACCATGTGATTTCCCTAATATGGAAGAATGCTTAGCATTAGCAGATCTTGACGCTAGCATTAACTTGATGCCTCTTTCCGTATGGAAAAGGTTATCACTTCCCGAGCTTTCACCTACTAAGATGACTATCGAGCTAGCGGATCGATCGATCGCCTTTCCAAAAGGTATAGCCGAGGACGTATTAGTCAAAGTAGGAAAGCTCATTTTTCCGGCGGATTTTGTAATTTGCGATTATCCGGAAAATTCTCGAGTGCCTCTTATTTTGGGAAGACCGTTTTTAAATAGGGCTAGTTCTTTAGTTGACATGAGAGAGGGAAAGTTGACTTTACGTTTTGATGATGAAAGTATCACTCTTAATGTTGGTAACATCTCGAAGTTTTCTTCCGAAGACGACGAGGAAACAATCAATCAAGTCGATGTGATTGATGTTGCTAGCGAAGAGGTTTCGCAAGATATGCTTGGTTTTTCGGATACTTCTAAAAGTGGCAATCCCACTTCATCGAATCCTATTATCTCTTCGGCTAAGCCTCCACTCACTCCATTTGAGGGAGGTGACTTCGTTCTTGAAGAGCTTGAGAATAATGGTTATTCAAAAATCGAAAAGGAAATTGATGATTACCTTAGCACACTATTTGATCCTAGTGAGTTTGATAGTGAGAATTTTGATCCCGAGGGAGATATTGCGTTGATTGAAAAATTGTTGAATTTGGATCCTTTAGAATCACCACCTATGGAACTAAAAGTTGTGAATGAAAAAGAGACTAAAGTGAAAACATCTATTGAGGAAGCACCCGAATTAGAACTTAAGGAATTACCCACTCATTTGGAGTATGCTTTTCTTGAAGGATCGGATAAGTTACCGGTGATTATTGCTAAGGGATTAAAGGAAAATGAAAAGGATGAACTTATCAAAGTGCTTAAAAAGCATAAACGGGCCATTGCATGGAAAATCTCCGACATTAAGGGTATAGATCCCAAATTTTGTACTCATAAAATTCTAATGGAGGACGATTATAAACCCGCTATCCAAAATCAAAGAAGGGTCAATCCAAAGATTCATGAGGTGATCAAAAACGAAGTCACTAAACTTCTAGACGCCGGAATGATCTACCCTATCTCGGATAGTCCATGGGTTAGCCCCGTGCATTGTGTTCCAAAGAAAGGAGGAATGACGGTTGTTACTAATGAGGATAATGAATTGATTCCTACTAGACTTGTGACCGGTTGGCGTGTTTGTACTGATTATAGGAAACTTAATGATGCCACTAGGAAGGATCATTTTCCATTACCTTTTATGGATCAAATGTTAGAGAGACTAGCGGGGAATGAATTCTATTGCTTTTTGGATGGATTTTCCGGCTATTTCCAAATCCCCATTGACCCTCGTGATCAAGAAAAGACCACATTCACTTGTCCTTATGGGACATTTGCCTATCGTCGCATGCCTTTTGGACTATGCAATGCTCCGGGGACGTTCCAAAGGTGCATGACGGCCATTTTCCATGATATGATCGAGAAAACCATGGAAGTCTTCATGGATGACTTTTCGGTTTTTGGGGAATCTTTCACTTCATGTCTCTCTAACCTTGAAAGAATGTTGCAACGTTGTGAGGAAACTAATCTTGTGCTTAATTATGAGAAATGTCACTTCATGTGCAAAGAGGGAATTGTGTTAGGACATAAGATCTCTAAGGCCGGTATTGAGGTTGATAGGGCTAAAATCAACGTGATTGCCAAATTTCCTCCACCCACCACTGTTAAGGGAGTAAGGAGTTTTCTCGGCCATGCCGGCTTCTATCGTCGTTTTATACAAGATTTCTCTAAGATAGCTCGGCCTATGACCCATCTTTTGGAAAAAGAGACTCCTTTCATCTTTTCGGATGAGTGTATTCAAGCCTTTGAGATGCTTAAAAAGAAGTTAACCGAATCTCCAATCTTAGTTGCCCCGGATTGGGATCTACCTTTTGAAATTATGTGTGATGCTAGTGATTATGCGGTAGGTGCGGTTTTGGGGCAACGTAAGTTAAAACACTTCTTGCCTATACATTATGCAAGTAAGACTATGACGGATGCTCAAACAAAGTACACTACAACGGAAAAGGAGTTTCTTGCCGTTGTGTATGCTTTTGAAAAGTTTAGACCATATCTCGTCTTGTCTCAAACCATATTGTATACGGACCACTCAGATATCAAATATCTTCTTAATAAACAAGATGCTAAGCCGAGGTTGCTCCGGTGGATTCTCCTCCTTCAAGAATTTAATGTCAAAATTCTAGACAAAAAAGGAGCCGAGAATCTCGCGGCCGATCATTTATCTCGACTTGAGAATCCTCACCAAATCGATCGAGAGAATAAGGAAATCAATGAAACATTTCCTCTCGAGACGCTTGGTATGATTGCTTTTCGTGGTGATGATAGTACCCCATGGTTTGCGGACATCGCAAATTACCATGCGGGGAAGTTTGTGATCAAGGGTATGTCGTCCCAACAAAAACGAAAGTTTTTCAAGGATATCTCTTATTATTTTTGGGACGACCCCTATTTGTTTCGTGTGCGCGCGGATCAAGTGATTCGTAGGTGTGTGTTTGGCAAAGAAGCTCAAGATATCCTTAAATCTTGTCATGAGGGACCCACCGGGGGACATCATGGTGCTAACGCCACCGCGAAGAAAGTCTTTGATGCCGGCTTCTTTTGGCCTTCCATATATCGTGATGCCCAAGACTTGATCAAGACTTGTGATGCTTGTCAACGTCAAGGAAAGAACTCACAAAGGGATGAAATGCCTCAAAACATTATCCAAGTTTGTGAAATCTTTGACATGTGGGGGATCGATTTTATGGGGCCGTTTCCATCTTCGAAAGGAAACAAATACATTCTCGTAGCCGTGGACTATTTGTCTAAATGGGTCGAAGCTAAGGCTTTGCCCACGAATGATGCTCGAGTTGTGGTGAAATTTTTGAAACAACTTTTTGCTAGGTTTGGAACTCCGCGGGCTATTATAAGTGATCGTGGGACCCATTTTTGTAATGAACAATTTGAAAAAGTTCTAAAGAAATATGGTGTCACTCATCGAATTTCTACGGCTTATCACCCTCAAACGAGTGGTCAAGTGGAGGTTTCAAACCGAGCTCTTAAAAGGATTTTGGAGCGTTCTATTGGAGAAAATCGCACTTCATGGTCGGATAAATTGGACGATGCATTGTGGGCTTTCCGTACGGCTCACAAGACGCCAATTGGTTGTACACCATTTAGGTTGGTCTACGGAAAAGCATGCCACTTGCCAATTGAACTCGAACATAAGGCGTATTGGGCTCTTAAGCATTGTAACTTTGATTTGAGGACCGCGGGTGATCATCACAAGGTTCAATTGAATGAACTAAGTGAATTAAGGGATCAAGCTTATGAAAATTCTTTGATCTACAAAGAGAAGACTAAGAGGATTCATGACTCAAAGATCAAAAACCGCATTTTCAATGTTGGTGATCAAGTCCTCTTATTCAACTCTAGACTTAAGATTTTCTCGGGCAAGCTTAAATCCCGTTGGTCCGGACCATTCACCATTGCACAAGTTTTCCCTTATGGCACCGTTGAGCTAGCTCAAAAAGACGGGCCTAACTTTAAGGTGAATGGTCATCGTGTGAAACATTACTTTGGAGGGGACATACCTACGGAGGTTGTCCCGGATCTTCAAACTTTCTCTAAGGACCAATGAATGCGGGGATCGAGTCGAGCTCATGACTTGGTGATCAAAAACGAGGTGCCTTGTGGGGGAGTCCCATACATTCTATCTTCTTTCTATTTTCTTACAACTAATAAGGCTTGATCTTTCAAGCTCGTGCTCGTGGTTTGTTGTGTTATGATCTTAGGTACGACCCTAATATTTGAAGACTCTCGTGTTCGGTTTTTTCCGGTCCACTTGATCTTCCATTCTTTGAATGCCAAAAAGGGGCACACTCTCTTTATCCCTTGATTTTTATTGACTAACGTTTTATCTTGAGGCATAATTAATAAACGGCTTATAGATTTGCGTGCTCTTTCCATGCTAGGAATTTGCATTAGACTCTTCGTGTTTTAGCAAGGGGGTGTTACTCTTGAGCTAAGAAACATTGAGGACAATGTTTGGTTTTAGCATGGGGGAGTCAATCGATATAATCGCTTGCAATTGCTTTTGTCGTGTCCAAACGTATTGTTTTCTCATTTTTCAATAAAATTTTAAATTTTTAGTGTTATTTTTAAGTTTTAATAAATAAAATAAGTGCTTTTGACACGAATATAGGCTTTCCGTTGGTGAAAATAAGAATAGTTTTTGACTCGACTCGGTTTTTAACCTTAGCTTTTCCTTAACGTATTTAAATTAAGTTTTGCTAGGCTATTATATATGGGGCTTTAAAACGCGAAAGTCTTAATTCATACGAGTTAAGAACAAGAACTTTTCGCAAGCTCCTATAATTGATCCTAGAAAGTCGCCTATCAAGGGAACTTTAAAACGCAAATTCTAAAACTTGAAAAAGTATAAGAAGATACAAGATCCTATAGATGGCTTGAAAACCCAAAACTTTGATTTAATAGGCTAAGTATCCATTGATTTCACATTCTTGAATTTTTACAATATGGAGAACAAGAGATGATAGAGCCAATTATAAGTTTGGTATTCTTTCGGGAAATTATGTGAGTTAATTATAAGCCTATTCTCCCATCGCTTGTTAATAAAATTATTTGCAATAAATAAGGTTGAACGATTTGAAAAGTTACTTAGCTTCTAGCCCAAAATCGTTTAAAAGTTGCTCGGTATGGATTAGAGTTCATAGCCAAGGCATAACTTACTGAAGCGGGATGCGAAGATTGGCAAGTCCAAAAAGGTCCTAACAAGACATGAGGGCTATGTTTTATTGCTAAAGATCTCAAGTGATGTGAAGAATCATTTATCAAAAATCAATATGAAGGATCGAGACACACGACGAAAAGCAAATACTCCCCAAAAGTCATGGAGAAGTCTATCCAAAAAGACCATAATAAGGTATGAGGATAAATGAAGCCAAGTCCAAAAAGGAGGCCGATCGTTGTATATCAAAATCCCAAATAAAGATTGGAGAAAAATGAAGAAGTCGTGGTCCAAGTATGAATCTCTCAAAACTTCAAGTGAAGAAATTCCTATATGAAGAGAAGACCATTATTTCATGAACGTTTCTCAAGGTTGGAAGTATAAAGTCGCTGCAAAATATCGGTCCGGGAAAGGTCTCAAATCGCGAAACAAGTTATGCCAAGATATGAACTTTATGAGAGCCCGAGAAACAGTTTTAAAAGATTTTGTCCTTTAGCTAACTATTGATTAAATCGTTCACTTTATTTTCGGCCTAATAAATTATCGAAATAAGTCAACGATGCATCCTCGTGATCATTCAAGACAACAATAAAATATAAGAGATACACTTAGGAATAAGGGAGTCTAAGTGATTAATTAGCCCACATGAGTTCGTGTTAGTCTACCAACTTATAATAACAATGATCTTCTTTTGCACTTAGCATGGAAAAGTGAAAAGTCGAGGACGATGAATCTATTTGAGTTTTATGATCCTTAAAGTTATTTTTCAATAATGAAAGCAATACATTATGTCTTTACAAAATAAAATGTCAAAAGTTGAATAATGGTGTAGTTAGTGATTTATTCTATCATTGCGTGAGGACACGGCAATTGCTTAGCATGGGGGAATTTGATATGAGTGTATTTACTCATATCATTTGTATTAATAAACAATGAAATTATGCATTAAATATATCAAATATGCCTTGGATATGCTTGTTTCTTGTTTGAATTGTGTAGGTACCAAGTTCGCGAAAACCGACGAAAACCGACACGAGATTGATGAAAAAGATCGAGGAAGCCAAAATCGAGCTCGACTTTAGAGGATTTAATCATTTATCGAGAAAACGGGCCAAGTGGGTCCCACAATGGGGTAAATGGGCTCAAAAGCCCATTTAAGTTTCAAGCTAAATTTATGATTTATTTGTCAAGTCATACGGCCCAAATTGGAATTACTTATAAACGGATGGGAGATATCATTTGGGCTCAAGCCCAATGTTTATTAATGGAACATGAAACGAAATCAATTGTAATGGGCTTAGGGTTTTATTTCAGTCAAAACGTGTATAACACTTCCACATATATTCAATACGCATGTTACACTTTTCACATTAAATAAAATTGACTTGCACCCACCTAATCACAAACGTAACTCACGTTACTTTCACTCCACTCACTTTTTCCCATTAAATAAATTAAAACCGATCCATTCACTTACCCACTCACACATTATCCCACACACACCAATAAATAATCTTTCGATATATCCTATGTCCTACCCCTTCTTCCCCATTTATCTCACCCCAACAACCTGCTAATATTTACTGTTTCATCACAAACCCTAGATGGTAAAAAGCCAATTAATCATAGGGCTTTTGTTCACATGCTTTATTCAAGTGTGGGGGAATTAAAAGCCCCATTTTTAAGGAAGAGAGTAGATGGAACGAGAGTGCTACGTGGCCGAGTCTTATTGGATTGAACACCTCAAATCCCATAATCAACCAATCACAAGGCTTCTTATAAGCACAACTAGCACAAATCAGTGCCACTTTGGCGATCCGCGTGAACAAGATTGATCACCAGCCATCCGCTCAAAGAAAGAAAGAGAAAGAAAAGATCAAAGGCCAGAAATCAAAAGGAATATTCCAAAGAGATCCGAATATCCTCTTCATCAACAGCCTGGGATGGCTATAAAAACCCACCTAAATATTGTATTTTTTCATCCTTTCTTTACTTTTAATGTTATTCTGTTAAAATAGTTGTAGAATTTATTCTTGTATTTTCTTTTAATTAAATCTTGTAATCCTTTCTTTACTTTTAATGTTATTCTGTTAAAATAGTTGTAGAATTTATTCTTGTATTTTCTTTTAATTAAATCTTGTAATCCTTTTGAAATTTAATAAAAAGATCAGTTTATTGCTTTACAATTGTGTCTCGTTTTAATTTGTTTAAAGTTATATTTGAATTAATTTTATTACTGTTTGTCAAGGATAATGTTTAAGATATTAAGATTAAGCTAATTAATAGCTTATATTTTAATGTTGAAAGTAAAGTATTGGATAAACTTTTCCCCACTGGAAAAGTCATAAAAAGCAGATTGGTAAGTGAAGATTTGTTTGGTTCGATGGTTCGTTATGGTGGAACGGTATAATGGTGAAGGGTGGTTCTAATTCCGGTTCTTAGGTAGCTCAACGCTAGCCTACAACTCAGAGGTTATCTACAAAAAGGTGCTAAGTTCTTTTTAATTGATGTTAAATTTTGAGTGTTTAGATAATTTGTTTTAGATGATTGATTGGTTCAAACAAATGCATACTATTTGATGTTTATTTATTTTGTAGTTGAATGTTATGAGATTGCTACTGTTTAAGTTTTATATTTTTATAAGATTGATTTGTATGCTGTGAAATGACTGTTACGGGATATTAGAGCTGACTGAATATATCAATGGGTTAAGTAGTGTGTTTGGACAATCTGCTAGGTGTTTTATAAGATTTATATAGCTTTATTTGTTATATGTTAAGATCTGCAGGGTGTTTAGTTTAACTTGAGATATGATAGATTTTGCAAGTCTGCTGTCCAGAATTGATTTTGCCTGCGTTTTATTCAAATCATGTTTGTAGTTTGAAGTTACTGGTTATCTCATTACCCTGCTGAATTTTGTTAAAGCTTATATATAAGATTTAGATTGTGTAAGTTTTGAGTTTGTGCTTACTGTGTTGTTCCTTTAATTTGTTGACTGAACTTGATGATGATTTGGTATGTTTTGTATTATTGAAAGTATTTGAACTTGTTTTTAACTTGTTATTGCATTTTGGTTTTACTGATTTGTGGATCTGATTTATGGTCTTGGATTCGCTAGTTAATCTGTTATGATCTTATAATGTATGACTGATATTGCATCTTTGATAGATATGCTATATTGTTTTATCTCAAACTTATCAGATTCACCTTATCTGATAAGTCTCAAAAGCTGATTCCTATCAGCTTATAAAAATAAGCTTACAAAAAGTCTTTCCTAAGACTCTTTTTGTTAAACTGTCAAAAAAAGAAAATAATTTCAAAATTTGTCATCTGCAGGTCTCGAACTCGAGACCTGCCCTTCACCAATGCAACGTGTTACCCAACTGAGCTTAGAGCTCTTTTGGTTTTGTTTTCTTTTAAATATTTAATATAGTGTATTTTGTTTTGGCAGATTTATTTTAGTTACATTCTATTTACTCTAAAATTGTTTTCAAACATTCTTCTTAATTAAAGTTTTTTTAAAATATGTTTTATATAAATAAAAATAAATAAAATAAAATAAATAAATAAAAAATGTTTTTATTTAAAAAGTTTAATTAGTTTAAATTTTAATTAATTAGATTTTTATAACTTTAGATTTAAATAAATATAGTTTTTAAATAGATTTGTTTAAAGTATTTTTAAATAAAGTATATTAGTTTTAAAAAGTTTAATTAGATTTTTAATATAGCTTTAAATTTATTTAGTAAATTTATTTTAATAGATTATTAAATAGTTTAATTTTTAATTAGTTTTATTTTTAAATAATTAATTGTTTGTAGATTTTTAAAATAGCGGGGTTTACGATTCATGCACTTTAGGATAAATTTTAATAGCTTAAAATTGGTAGATTTTAATCGTAGTTTAAAAACCAAAACCTATTCAAATCGATTGTCCAAATCAAAACGAAACGTCTCAAATTCATAAGATCTTCGTGTACAACGAACTTGATTCACTCACGTGTTTAATTGAATTCGTCATTGGTATTATTGGACTATTAATTTTTCCTAAAGGTAATTTTCTAATTTACCCTATAACGTAATATCAAATAAATCACTATACATATCTCCGCACATCAAATTTTTTTTTAATGTTATTCTGTTAAAATAGTTGTAGAATTTATTCTTGTATTTTCTTTTAATTAAATCTTGTAATCCTTTTGAAATTTAATAAAAAGATCAGTTTATTGCTTTACAATTGTGTCTCGTTTTAATTTGTTTAAAGTTATATTTGAATTAATTTTATTACTGTTTGTCAAGGATAATGTTTAAGATATTAAGATTAAGCTAATTAATAGCTTATATTTTAATGTTGAAAGTAAAGTATTGGATAAACTTTTCCCCACTGGAAAAGTCATAAAAAGCAGATTGGTAAGTGAAGATTTGTTTGGTTCGATGGTTCGTTATGGTGGAACGGTATAATGGTGAAGGGTGGTTCTAATTCGGTTCTTAGGTAGCTCAACGCTAGCCTACGACTCAGAGGTTATCTACAAAAAGGTGCTAAGTTCTTTTTAATTGATGTTAAATTTTGAATGTTTAGATAATTTGTTTTAGATGATTGATTGGTTCAAACAAATGCATACTGCTTGATGTTTATTTATTTTGTAGTTGAATGTTATGAGATTGCTACTGTTTAAGTTTTATATTTTTATAAGATTGATTTGTATGCTGTGAAATGACTGTTACGGGATATTAGAGCTGACTGAATATATCAATGGGTTAAGTAGTGTGTTTGGATAATCTGCTAGGTGTTTTATAAGATTTATATAGCTTTATTTGTTATATGTTAAGATCTGCAGGGTGTTTAGTTTAACTTGAGATATGATAGATTTTGCAAGTCTGCTGTCCAGAATTGATTTTGCCTGCGTTTTATTCAAATCATGTTTGTAGTTTGAAGTTACTGGTTATCTCATTACCCTGCTGAATTTTGTTAAAGTTTATATATCATATTTAGATTGTGTAAGTTTTGAGTTTGTGCTTACTGTGTTGTTCGTTTAATTTGTTGACTGAACTTGATGATGATTTGGTATGTTTTGTATTATTGAAAGTATTTGAACTTGTTTTTAACTTGTTATTGCATTTTGGTTTTACTGATTTGTGGATCTGATTTATGGTCTTGGATTCGCTAGTTAATCTGTTATGATCTTATAATGTATGACTGATATTGCATCTTTGATAGATCTGCTATATTGTTTTATCTCAAACTTATCAGATTCACCTTATCTGATAAGTCTCAAAAGCTGGTTCCTATCAGCTTATAAAAATAAGCCTACAAAAAGTCTTTCCTAAGACTCTTTTTGTTAAACTGTCAAAAAAAGAAAATAATTTCAAAATTTGTCATCTGCAGGTCTCGAACTCGAGACCTGCCCTTCACCAATGCAACGTGTTACCCAACTGAGCTTAGAGCTCTTTTGGTTTTGTTTTCTTTTACATAATTAATATAGTGTATTTTGTTTTGGCAGATTTATTTTAGTTACATTCTATTTACTCTAAAATCGTTTTCAAACATTCTTCTTAATTAAAGTTTTTTTTTAAAATATGTTTTAGATAAATAAAAATAAATAAAATAAAATAAATAAATAAAAAAAATGTTTTTATTTAAAAAGTTTAATTAGTTTCAATTTTAATTAATTAGATTTTTATAACTTTAGATTTAAATAAATATAGTTTTTAAATAGATTTGTTTAAAGTATTTTTAAATAAAGTATATTAGTTTTAAAAAGTTTAATTAGATTTTTAATATAGCTTTAAAGTTATTTAGTAAATTTATTTTAATAGATTATTAAATAGTTTAATTTTTAATTTGTTTTATTTTTAAATAATTAATTGTTTGTAGATTTTTAAAATAGCGGGGTTTACGATTCATGCACTTTAGGATAAATTTTAATAGCTTAAAATTGGTAGATTTTAATCGTAGTTTAAAAACCAAAAACCTATTCAAATCGATTGTCCAAATCAAAACGAAACGTCTCAAATTCATAAGATCTTCGTGTACAACGAACTTGATTCACTCACGTGTTTAATTGAATTCGTCATTGGTATTATTGGACTATTACTTTTTCCTAAAGGTAATTTTCTAATTTACCCTATAACGTAATATCAAATAAATCACTATACATATCCAAAAGGGTAGTCGCCCTGGGATTAGTCGGCTCGCAATGTCGAGTCGGAAACCTAGGTATACCCAAAAAAAAAAAAAAAAAAAAAAAAAAAAAAAAAAAAAAAAAAAAAAAAAAATGTTTATGAAAAGAAGACCCGAGGAGTGTAGAGAGCTAATCGAGAACATGAACACTTATCACAAAAATTGGGATTCATCCGCATCCTCAAGAAATAACCCGAGGGTCAATGTTTCTTCTACTTCATCAAACCCCGAGATAGCCGAACTCACCCAACTCACCCGCCAACTAGCCGAGATGAACAAAAATTTCTTAACCATGGCTACGAACCAATTTCAACAAGTTAAAGCTGTAGCACTTTCTTGTGAGACTTGTGGTGGTCCTCATTCATACAACGATTGTCCTTCTACTCATGACAATCCGGAAAACGTGTATGCGGCTAACGGTAACTTTTCCACGGGAGGCTATCAAGCACGTCCTCAAGGTGGTCGCAATTTGCTAAGTTATCGTTCAAAAAATTTTCTCTCACCACCTGGTTTTCTTCCTCAAAACCAAAACAACCTCAATCGCAACAATCAAAACCAACCTTGAGCTCCTAATCAATATCAAACCCAAAGAAACCCATATCCACCTCAAGGAAATAATCAAGTTTACCAACCTCCCATATATCAACCACCCGCTTACCAAGCTCCCCCTCCCAACCAACCCACGACATTTAATCACGAGGTCAAAACTTACATAAAGACTAATGACGCGCTGGTGAAGAATCTCCAGCGCCAAATTATTAACTTGAAAGGTGACATGGCTAAACAAGGGAATGATCTTCGAGCCGAGCTTAGGAATGACATGCGAAACTCTTTAAGTAATCAAACGAATGACTTAAGGGATATAATGGCTAGTTTCTTCCAAAGTAATCAACCCTCTGCTTCGGGTTCTCTTCCGAGTAACACCATTGCAAATCCAAGAGGGGGGATGAAAGCAATCACCACCCGAAGTGGAAAAGGCTATAAGAAACCCGAGATTCCTAAACCTACTCCGATGATTGTGAGAAAGGATAACAAGAAACCTTCACCAATTCCTTCACCTTCCAACCCCACCCCTCCACCACCCAAGGATGTGAGTGAGAATTCCATTCCAAAGCCTTCCTCTCAACCCGACATACCTTATCCTTCAAGGTTGAGGAAAGAGAAGTTGAAGAACAAGGATGATATTCAAGTTCCAAACTTTCTTAAAATGTTTAAAAAATTGAATTTCAACATCTCCTTTGCCGAGGCGTTCGCTCACATGCATAAATATGCTAAAATGTTTAAGGATATTTTAAATGACAAGGAAAAACTTCTTGATATTGCTCAAACCCAACTTAATGAGAATTGCTCCGCGGTTCTTTTAAGGAAATTACCAACCAGACTTGATGATTCGGGTCGCTTTCTCATTCCTTGCAACTTTCTCGGGGTAGAGAATTATATGGCCCTAGCCGATCTAGGTGCTAGTATCAACTTAATGCCTTTAAGCGTTTGGAAACAATTATCTCTACCCGAGCTAGTCCCCACACTAATGACATTGGAGTTAGCTAACCGTACGATTGCTTATCCGGTGGGGATAGCCGAAGATGTCTTCGTCGGTGTTGACAAACTCACCTTCCCGATGGATTTTGTTGTCGTTGACTACGAGATGGATCCCCGTGTTCCATTAATCGTTGGACGTCCATTCTTGAGGACCGGTCGCACTTTCATTGATGTAGCCGCGAGAGAATTAATCATGAGAGTTGGTGACGACAAAATCGTCTTTAACATGGGTAAACTTTCTAAGCAACCTTATGAACACGAGAGCGTTAATTTCATTGACGTACTTGATGAGGCTTGTGAAGAACATTTAAAAGACGCTTGTAAAAGTGGTTTTTCTTCTCTACCCATTGTTGAGACCGTTGCCTCTATTGCTCCATCATTGACTCCATTTGGAGAAAGTGACTTTCTTTTGAAAGAATTTGAAGCAACTTTAGGGGATGTGGACTTATAATATGACGATTCTCCCTCCGATTGGGATGAAGACATTCGTACCATTGAGAAACTTCTCAATGAGGACCATATTTCTCCACCTTCTCCTAAGGAAGTTACAAAGGATGATCCGAATTTGACTAAGCCTTCCATTGACAATCCTCCAGATTTAGAGCTTAAGGATTTACCGTCTCATCTTGAATACGTTTTCCTAGAAGACAATAAGAAGTTACCCTTCATCATCGCAAAGGACTTAAAAGAGGACGAAAAATCTCGACTTATCGATGTGCTCAAAAATCATAAGAAAGCAATTGCTTGGAAAATTTCCGACATCCGCGGAATTGATCCTAACTCTTGTACTCATAAAATTCTCATGGAAGATGACTTTAAACCCGCAATCCAAAGCCAAAGAAGGGCTAATCCAAAAATTCATGACGTCATCAAGAAAGAAGTTATCAAACTTCTAGATGCCGGAATGATTTACCCTATTTCGGATTCGCCATGGGTTAGTCCTGTCCATTGTGTGCCTAAGAAAGGCGGAATAACCGTTGTTCCCAATGAAAACAACGAGTTGATTCCTACTCGACTTGTCACGGGTTGGCGAGTTTGCATAGACTATCGCAAGCTCAATGATGCCACTCGTAAGTATCATTTTCCTCTTCCTTTCATGGATCAAATGCTCGAGCGTCTAGCGGGTAACGAATACTATTTCTTCTTAGACGGTTTCTCCGGGAATTTTCAAATTCCTATAGATCCAAAAGACCAAGAGAAAACCACATTCACTTGTCCTTATGGAACATTTTCTTACAAAAGAATCCCTTTCGGCTCATGCAATGCGTATGGGACATTCCAAAGGTGTATGATGGCCATCTTCCACGATATGGTTGAAGAAACTATGGAAGTCTTTATGGATGATTTCTCGGTCTATGGTGATTCTTTCTCATCTTGCCTTGCCAATTTAGAACGTATGCTCAAATGGTGTGAAAACACTCATCTTGTTCTAAATTGGGAAAAATTCCATTTCATGGTAAAAGAAGGCATTGTTCTTGGACATAAAATTTCCAAATCCGGTCTTGAAGTCGACCGTGCTAAAGTTGATGTGATTGCTAAATTTCCTCCTCCTTCAACCGTGAAGGGTGTGAGAAGTTTTCTTGGTCGTGTGGGCTTCTATCGTCGATTCATTCAAGATTTTTCTAAGATAACTCGCCCGATGACCCACCTCTTGGAAAAAGATACTCCTTTTATCTTTTCTAAATAATGTATTGAATCTTTTCATCTTCTTAAGGATAAATTAACTAAGGCACCGGTCTTAGTTACCCCTAATTGGGAGTTACCTTTTAAATTGATGTGCGATGCTAGCGACTTTGCTATTGGAGCGGTTTTGGGACAAAGAATTAACAAACATTTCCAACCAATCCATTATGCTAGCAAGAAAATGATGGGGGCTCAATTGCATTATACTACAACCGAAAAAGAGCTTTTAGCCGTTGTATATGCTTTTGAGAAATTCCGCCCCTATCTTGTCTTTTCCACCACCATTGTCTACACCGATCACTCCGCTTTGAAGTACTTGTTAACGAAACAAGATTCTAAACCAAGACTTCTACGTTGGGTTTTACTCCTTCAAGAATTCAAAATTGAAATTCGTGACAAAAAGGGAGCCGAAAACCTAGCGGCGGATCATCTTAGTAGACTCGAGGATCCTTATCAAGGGGAACTTCCAAATCAAGAGATTCATGAATCTTTTCCCCTTGAGGCCTTAATGTCTATTAACTCCAATCTTTACGATACCCCATGGTTTGCGGACATTGCAAACTATTTAGCAGGTGGTGTTCTTATGGAATGGTTAACGTCCCAACAAAAGAAAAATTCTTTAAGGATATTAAACACTATAATTGGGACGACCCTTACCTTTTCAAGCACTGTGCGGATCTTGTCATTCGTAGGTGTGTTGATGGGCCGACAACTTTACTAATACTTGAAGCTTGCCACAAAGGACCCGCCGGTGGTCACTTTGGTCCTAATTATACCGCGAAGAAAGCTTTCGACTCTCGATTTTATTGGCCCACCATTTATCATGACGCTCATGAAATGGTTAAGCATTGTGATGCTTGCCAAAGACAAGGTAAGATCGCACATAAAGATGAGATGCCTCAAAATTTCATCCAAGAATGTGAAATCTTTGACGTATGGGGCATCGACTTTATGGGGCCATTTCCATCATCTAAAGGGAACAAGTACATCCTCGTAGCCATTGACTACGTATCTAAATGGGTTGAAGCAAAGGCTTTACCTTCGAACGATGCGAGGGTGGTTGTAAACTTTTTGAAACAATTATTTCCTCGATTCGGTGTTCCTCGTGCTATCATTAGTGATCGCGGGACTCATTTTTGCAATGATCAATTTGCTCGAGTCATGGCTAAGTATGGTGTCAATCACCGTCTTTCCACCGCGTATCATCCACAAACTAATGGTCAAGCCGAGATCTATAATCGTGGACTTAAGCGAATCTTAGAGCGTACCGTAGGAGAGCATGTGCCTCTTGGGCCGATAAACTTGATGATGCTTTATGGGATTTCCGTACCACATATAAGACACCTATTGGTTGTATTCCATACCATTTTGTGTACGGATAGGCATGCCACCTCCCCATTGAGTTGGAGCATAAGGCCTATTGGGCCTTGAAATGGGCTAATTTTGACATAACCAAAGCCGGTGATCTTAGGAAAATCCAACTTAATGAACTTAATGAACTTAATGAACTTAGGAATGAGGCTTATGAAAATTCGTTGATATATAAGGAGAAGACCAAGCTCATTCATGATTCAAAGATCAAAAATCGAGAGTTTCACATTGGAGATCAAGTTTTACTCTTTAATCCTCAGTTGAAAATCTTTTCGAGCAAGCTTAAATCTCGTTGGTCCGGCCCATTCACCGTTGCTAAAATTTACCCTTATGGCACCATTGAGTTATCTCAACCAAATGGGCCAAACTTTAAGGTGAATGGCTGATAGGTGTGTAAACACCCATCATTTTTACCACTTAATTACAATAATAACCGAGCCAAAACGTGTATTTTATGTAATTTATGTCGGAATTATGCGTGGTTTGTGTTTTTCTTGTGGTTTAGGAGGAAAAGGTGAAAAGTGGAGAAAACACGGGCATTCACGGGCTTTTATCGAAGAAAAAGACGAAAGACGAAGTCAAGAAGTCAAGAGTGCAAAAAGAACGGAAGTCCAAGACCAATTCTAAAGATTTATCGAAGAAAAAGTCAAAAGACGGAAGTTTACTTAAAGCCGAAGAACTCAAGTCTTATTTATTGAAGAATTAAAAGACGAGTTTAAAGAAATCCCGAGACAAAGTCATTTAAGTCCAAGATTTAAGAAGATTAAAAGGCTTAAGGACTTAAGTGTGCAATTAAGAAAAGATGAAAGAGGGAGAAAGCTTCCTAAGCACTCCTTAATCTCCCCTATATATAGATTAGGATTTCATTTCATTAGTTTTTGTTGGCTAATAGTGACAATTAGTGCTTCCATTTTATTTACTTGCACATTTACTTTATTGCACTTTAATTACCTTGTCTTGCACTTTAATTTCCAAGTAAGTTTACTTTTATGTGACTGAATCTTTACTTTTTATTGTTTATCTCTCATTCTACCTTTCTTTCTATAATCTTATGTTTATATGCTTATTGTGTTGCTTATTTGATTAAAGGTTATGTTTTTATGCTTTTGATTGTTTTGGATCATTGATTTTTATAGCTTATTTGTGTTTATCTTAAAGTTTCTTAAGTTTTTATAAAAGTTATTTTTATATAAAAGTTGGTTTTCGTATATCTTTTTCATTTAGTGTTTTCAAAAGTCTTTAAATTTTAGCTTATTAGCTTTTTCTTGTACGTGTTTGCTTAGGATTTTAGTCTAGTGCTTATTTGAGTAATAGCTTATTTGTTGTGCTTAATTTGCCTTCTTTTTACTGTATTCCGACCATCCTGGTCGGAAAAGGGTTTCACATTCCGACCATAGCTTCATTTGCTTGGTCGGAAAAGGGCTTTGATATTCCGATAGCATAGAGTTGCTATTATTCCGATTAGTATCATTTTAGTGTATTCCGATCAGCTCTCCTTTTACTTATTCCGATTATACATTCCGACCTGGGGTTCTTGTTTGGTTATTCCGATTTGGCTATTGGTGACAGCATTCCGATTGGGAATTTCGATCAACATTCCGATCTGAAAGGTAAGTGTATTCCGATCAACAATCCGATTGGAAGGTAGGTTTATTATTCCGATTGTATTCCGATCGGAATGTATTCCGATTAGGATTATTTTTTATTTTATTTTATCTTGTTTAATTTTTAAGTTTACATTTTAGTACTTTGTCAAATTCTACTTTTCGTCAAGTTTTAATTACCCGTCATTTAATTTCTCGTTATTTAATTTTCAAAGTTTTAATATTGCACAATTTAAGTTTTAATTAGATTTAGATTTAAATTAACGTTATTTACCTTTACGTTTTTGCACCTTTTAATTACTACAACGACACAAACTTTTGTTTCACCAAAGAACGACTGAGTCGTATAGTTAAACCAGGATCAATTCGATTAGACCACTATAACGAACTTTTTACATGCAAAATCATTTGTATTAAATGGCGCCGCTGCCGGCTCTTTTCGTAAAGATTAACAGTTTTCTGTGAGAGACGCGTTGCTTTTTGGGATCCGTTCATTCGTGAGCGTTATTTTCTTGCTTAAAAAATTCAAAAAACCATAAACATTAAAAAAATTGTTTCAAAAACACATAAAAATTAAAAATTTCAAAAATCCAAAAAGATTTTATTTTTATTGTGTGCATATATTGTCTTTGCGTTTGGTATTGTTTTCTTTTGCCTTTGTAGGTGTATGCGTACTAGATCTTCTACTTATCAAGAGCCCGAGACTCGAGAAGATTTAAGTATGGCAGGTGTTAACAACAACAATAATCCACCGCACCTTAATAATAACAACAATGTTCTTCCACAGCCTGATCTTCGGACAATGGAGGAGCTTTATCAACCTATCATGTTTGGACGAGGAGGACCGATTGCGCCGATGCAAATCACGGCTCCAGAGTTTTCGTTGAAGCACCACATGATTCAGCAAGTGCAAACTAATCCATTCGCCGGAATGCCTGATGATAATGCCAACAAACACCTCGACAAGTTCATTACAATCACCCAAAGCATGAAGTTGCCTGGTGCCACAATGGGTGTTCTTCGCCTTCAACTCTTTCCACATACTTTATCACACCACACCGAGAAATGGTTTGATCGTCTCCCGAAGAATTCTATTCATACTTGGGATGACATGACTCAACGCTTTTTGTCGCGCTACTTTCCACCATCCATAGTCACGAGCCTTCGCAATCAAATCAGCGGTTTCATGCAAGACCCCGATGAATCTCTTTTTGATGCTTGGGAAAGATATAATGTCTTGATCGATAGATGTCCAAACCACAACATGCTCCCTGTGACCTAAATAGATACTTTCTACAACGGATTGACTTTTTGAGATCGTGATACGATTAATGCAGCCGCCGGTGGCACATTTATGAAAAGGAGACCCGAGGAGTGTAGAGAGCTTATTGAGAGCATGACTACTCACCACAAAAATGGGATTCCTCCGCTTCTTCAAGGAACAACCCGAGAGTCAATGTTTCTTCTACTTCAGCAAACCCCGACATGACCGAATTCACCCGCATGATGACTGAAATGAACAAAAATATCTTGCTTCTCGCTACAAACCAACAACATCAAGTTAAAGCGGTTGATATTCCTTGTGAAACATGCGGCGGTCCACACTCATACACTGATTGTCCTTCTACTCAAGGAAATCCAGAAAATGTGTATGCTGCCTATGGTAATTATTCACCAGAAAATTACCAAGCTCGACCTCAAGGGGATAGAAATTTGCTGAGTTACCGGTCAAACAACTACCTTTCACCCGGTTTTTCTCCTCAAAACCAAAACCCCAACAACAACTACAATAGAAGCAACCAAATCCCACCAAGAGCTTCTAATCCTTATCACCCACCCGCTCAACAAGCCCCACCCATGAATCAAGATGTTGAAGCCATAATGAGAACCCAAGGTGAGCAAATCAAGAATCTGCAGAGCCAAATTATCAATTTGAAAGGAGATATTACCAAGCAAGGGAATGACATTAGATCCGAGCTTCGAGATAATATTCAATCCTCCTTCAGCAATCAAACGAATGATTTGAAGAATATGCTTGCTAGTTTCTTGCCCACAACTCAACCTTCTACTTCGAGTTCTCTACCTTCAAACACCGTCACCAATCCGCGAGCGAATGTGAGTGCTATTACTACTCGTAGTGGAGTTACCATAGTAGGACCACCTATCCCACCCCCATCATCTACACCTCCTCCACCACCATTTATCCCTACTACTCTCACACCTAGTATTAGTGCACCATTACCGTCTCCGCCTCGTCATGACGATGTACCCAAGAAGAACCCTTCAACATCTCACCCTTCAACATCTCAACCTTCACCAACTACACCTTCCACCTACAAACCCAACATCCCATATCCTTCTCGCTTGGACAAGCCTAACTTGCTCACTAAGAATGACACTCAAGTGTCGAATTATTTGAAGATGATCTCTCAAATGAATTTCAACATTAGCCTTGTTGAAGCACTTGTCCACATGCCGAAATTTGTCAAAGCATTCAAGGAATTGCTTAACAAGAAGGAGAAGTTGATTGAGCTCGCCAACACACGCTTAAATGAAAACTGTTCTGCAGTTATTCTTAAAGAACTTCCGGAAAAACTTGGAGATCCCGGTCGTTTTGTGTTGCCTTGCATTTTCAACAAAACCGAAGAATTTACTGCCCTAGCTGATCTCGGGGCCAGTATTAATCTTATGCCTTTGAGTGTTTGGAAAACACTATCATTACCCGACCTCACTCCAACAAAGATGACTCTTGAACTTGCAAATCGCACTCTCGCTTACCCCGTTGGTATTGCCGAAGACGTGTTCATTAAAGTTGGCACATTTACTTTCCCGGTCGACTTTGTGGTTGTTGATTATGAAATGGACCCTCGTATTCCTTTAATACTTGGTCGGCCATTCTTGAGAACCGGAAGAGCTCTAGTTGATGTTGCCGAAGGTGAGCTCATCTTAAGAGTCGGGGATGATGCACAAGTTTTCAAAATAGGGAAGCTTACAAGCAAATCCTATGGACGAGAATCTGCGAATATGATTAATGTGCTCGATGATTTTGTCATCTACAACAATCCTCTATTCGAGTCTTGCATTGATAATCCACTTTTTGAAGATGATGTGGATGATTCTCTCTCCAGTTTGGAACCTTCTCCCATATATGATTCTCCACCGATCTTTGATGCTTATGATGATGATTCTAGCTCAGATTCGGATGATTATGATGATTTTACCTCCGAGTATCCCGACATGCCCATTTATGATGATTTTGATGAGACCGATACTCTCTCGAGTGATTCTTCTCATGATGAAGATCCTCCGCCATCACTTGATCCTACTTTGGATGATTACTCATTTGAGGAAGACTTTTCTACTTTTCTCAATACTTACTTCCCTCATGAGAGTGATGCACCTCCGTTAGACTTTGATAATTATGGTCTTGATCCTACTTTGGATTTGAAGAAAATTCTTTCAAAGGAGAAGCAACCGGTCGACACCACCATCCGCAGCACATATGATTTAACACCTCTTTGTCCACCTTCTGAGGACGAGGCTGTGCATTTTCTTCGCGGATCTTCTTCACATTCTTCTGAGCCTGAGTGTTATTTTGCCTTAAAGGAAAAGGTGTTCGACCCCGGTATCGATATTCTACAGCCATCTCAGTATCCGCCTGATGAACTAAAAGGAAAAATCTTTGGAACTACTGAAGATATGCTTGCTCTTCACCCTTGCTACCACCGTGCTCTATCTTTGCTTAAGGGAACCTTTCCTACTCTTCTTTGGCTTGCCTTGTTCGCCTTAAGCTTGTGCTACTTGATGGACGAAAACTATGTCTTTGATCCTGGTGGATATGTTTCATGCTTCTTCTTATGATAATCAAGGTCGAGTCAGGCTCACGACTCGGTGAACAAAAATCAAGCGCTTCTTGGGAGGCAACCCATGTATCTATCTTTTAGCTTTCTTTATCCTAAGTGTAGGGGAGACCCGTTGGTGTTTGCTATTTCCTCTCTTCTACTATTCAGGAATTCGAGCGCTCAATGATCCACTCTTGATGATTTTTGACGACCCGTGATTCCGTGTTCCCTTCTTCCCGGTTCTATCCTAAACTCTTTTCGATTCACTATTTTATATTTTCCAATATTAAAATAGGAATCTCGTTAGTTGTCTTTTCCTTAGCGAGATTTAAACAAAGTGCACAATGTCCTAAGTGTAGGGGAGTTTACTCCCACATGCTTAAACATTGAGGACAATGTTTATATTAAGTGTAGGGGGACTTCTATCGAAGTTAAGTGGCCTTTTCCTTGTATTTGCCCTCATTATAACCGGAAAATCAATTTTTCAACATTTTTCAAAATTTTTGATCTATTTTGGCCTATTAGTTTTTCCCTTTGTATAGTTATTTTCTTTCCTTGCTAGAATAAATCTTTAATAAAGTGGTTTTAATTTTCAAACGTTTTGAATCTTTTGACTCAACCCGAGTTTACTTATCTAAGTTCACTCTAGCTAGTATCCTTAACGTGTTTAAGTCAAGTTTTGCTAGGCTTTTATATAGGGAGCTATAAAACGCGAAAGTCTTAACTCTCACGGGTTAAGAACAAGAACTTTTCGCAAGTTCCTATAATTGATCCTAGAGAGTCGTTTATCAAGGGAACTTTAAAATGCGAGTTCTAAACTTGAAAAAGTCTAAGAGTTTGCAAGATCCTATAGGCGACTCGAAAACCAAAAACTTTGATTTAATAGGCTAAGCATCCACGAGTCTCATTCCTTGAGATTTTAAACTGTGGAGAACGAGAGATGATAGAGTCAATTATAAGTTTGGTATTCTTTCATGAATTTATGTGAGTTAATTATAAGCCTATTCTCCCATCGCTTGCTAATAAAGTTATCTGTAATAAATAAGGTTGTACGATTTGAAAAGTTACTTAGCTTCTAGCCCAAGATCGTTTAAAAGTTGCTCGGTATGGATTAGAGTTCATAGCCAAGGCATAACTTATTGAAGCGGGATGCGAAGATTGGCGAGTCCGAAAAGGTCCTAACAAGACATGAGGGCTACATTTTGTTGCTAAAGATCCCAAGTGATGTGAAGAATCATTTATCAAAGATCAATATGAAGGATCGAGACACACGACGAAAAGCAAATACTCCCCAAAAGTCATGGAGAAGTCTATCCGAAAAGGCCCTAACAAGGTATGAGGATAAATAAATCCAAGTCCAAAAAGGAGGCGGATCGTTGTATATCAAAATCCCAAATAAAGATTGGAGAAAAATGAAGAAGTCGTGGTCTAAGTATGAAGAATCTCTCAAAACATCAAGTGAAGAAATTCCTATTATGAAGAGAAGACCATTATTTCATGAACGTCTCTCAAGGTTTGAAGTATGAATTCGCTGCCAAATATCGGTCCGAGAAAGGTCTCAAATCGCGAAGCGAGTTATGCCAAGATATGAACTTTTTGAGGTCCCGAGAAGCAGTTTTAAAAGATTTTGTCCTTTAGCTAACTATTGATTAAATCATCCCACTTTATTTTCAGACTTAATAATTATCGAAATAAGTCAACAATGCATCCTCGTGATCATTCAAGACAATAATAAAATATAAGAGATACACCTAGGAATAAGGGAGTCTAAGTGAATAATTGGCCCACATGAGTTCGTGTTAGTTTGCTAACTTATAATAACAATGATCTCATTTTTAAGCTTGGTTTGGAGAAAGTGAAAACTTGAGGATGATGATCATTCATGACATTTTCAAAACCCTAAGGTATGCTTTTGATTTCTTTACTTGTTTTGTTATTTTCTATCTCTTTAATAAAGGCCAACGTGGATTGATTGTGATGAAAAATGTAAACATGCTTTTTAACTAATGCATTGCATGAGGACATTGCAATGGTCAAGTGTAGGGGAATTGATAGGTGTGTAAACACCCATCATTTTTACCACTTAATTACAATAATAACCGAGCCAAAACGTGTATTTTATGTCATTTATGTCGGAATTATGCGTGGTTTATGTTTTTCTTGTGATTTAGAACGAAAAGGTGAAAAGTGGAGAAAACACGGGCATTCACGGGCTTTTATCGAAGAAAAAGACGAAAGACGAAGTCAAGAAGTCAAGAGTGCAAAAAGAACGGAAGTCCAAGACCAATTCTAAAGATTTATCGAAGAAAAAGTCAAAAGACGGAAGTTTACTTAAAGCCGAAGAACTCAAGTCTTATTTATTAAAGAATTAAAAGACGAGTTTAAAGAAATCCCGAGACAAAGTCATTTAAGTCCAAGATTTAAGAAGATTAAAAGGCTTAAGGACTTAAGTGTGCAATTAAGAAAAGATGAAAGAGGGAGGAAGCTTCCTAAGCCCTCCTTAATCTCCCCTATATATAGATTAGGATTTCATTTCATTAGTTTTTGTTGGCTAATAGTGACAATTAGTTCTTCCATTTTATTTACTTGCACATTTACTTTATTGCACTTTAATTACCTTGTCTTGCACTTTAATTTCCAAGTAAGTTTACTTTTATGTGATTGAATCTTTACTTTTTATTGTTTATCTCTCATTCTACATTTCTTTCTATGCTTTAATCTTATGTTTATATGCTTATTGTGTTGCTTATTTGATTAAAGGTTATGTTTTTATGCTTTTGATTGTTTTGGATCATTGATTTTTATAGCTTATTTGTGTTTATCTTAAAGTTTCTTAAGTTTTTATAAAAGTTATTTTTATATAAAAGTTGGTTTTCGTATATCTTTTTCATTTAGTGTTTTCAAAAGTCTTTAAATTTTAGCTTATTAGCTTTTTCTTGTACGTGTTTGCTTAGGATTTAGTCTAGTGCTTATTTGAGTAATAGCTTATTTGTTGTGCTTAATTTTCCTTCTTTTTACTGTATTCCGACCATCCTGGTCGGTAAAGGGTTTCACATTCCGACCATAGCTTCATTTGCTTGGTCGGAAAAGGGCTTTGATATTCCGATAGCATAGAGTTGCTATTATTCCGATTAGTATCATTTTAGTGTATTCCGATCAGCTCTCCTTTTACTTATTCCGATTATACATTCCGACCTGGGGTTCTTGTTTGGTTATTCCGATTTGGCTATTGGTGACAGCATTCCGATTGGGAATTCCGATCAACATTCCGATCTGAAAGGTAAGTGTATTCGATCAACATTCCGATTGGAAGGTAGGTTTATTATTCCGATTGTATTCGGATCGGAATGTATTCCGACTAGGATTGTTTTTTTTATTTTATCTTGTTTAATTTTTAAGTTTACATTTTAGTACTTTGTCAAATTCTACTTTTCGTCAAGTTTTAATTACCCTTCATTTAATTTCTCATTATTTACTTTTCAAAGTTTTAATATTGCACAATTTAAGTTTTAATTAGATTTAGATTTAAATTAACGTTATTTACCTTTACGTTTTTGCACCTTTTAATTAATACAACGACACAAACTTTTGTTTCACCAAAGAACGACTGAGTCGCATAGTTAAACCAGGATCAATTCGATTAGACCACTATAACGAACTTTTTACATGCAAAATCATTTGTATTAATGGCCAACGTGTTAAGTTGTACTTTGGTGAGGACATCTCTCACGAGATGATTCCAGCCCTCACCACGTTTCCCTTGAATTAATTCTGGGTCGAGTCAGGCTCATGACTCGGTTAACAAAAACAAGCACTTCTCGGGAGGCAACCCGATGATCTATCCTTTTTACCCGTTTTCATCCTAAGTGTACGGGGAGCCACGTAGTGTTTTTGTTTTGTTTCTTATTATGTGCAGGGATAGGAGCTTTTAAAGATCTACTGTTGATGACTTTTGACTACCCGTGATTCCGTGTTCCCTTCTTCCCGGTTCTATCCTAAACTCTATTGATTCACTATTTTATATTCTTCAATATTAAAATAAGAATCACTTTAGTTGTCTCTTCCTTAGCAAGACTTAAACAAAGTGCACAATGTCCTAAGTGTAGGGGAGTTTACTCCTACATGCTTAAACATTAAGGACAATGTTTATATCAAGTGTAGGGGGAACTTCTATCGAAGTTAAGTGGGCTTTTCCATAAACATGTCCTCATTTTAACCGGAAAAATGATTTTTCGACATTTTTAAATTTTTTTATCCATTTTGGCCTAGTAGTATTTTCCTTTGTTGTCGTTATTTTCTTTCATTTCTAAAATAAAGCTAAATAAAATGGTTTTAATTTTCAACATCATGAATCTTTTGACTCAACCCGAGTTTACTTATCCAAGTTTACTCTAGTTGGTATCCTTAACGTGTTTAAATCAAGTTTTGCTAGACTTTTATATAGGGAACTTTAATACGCGAAAGTCTTAACTCATACGGGTTAAGAACAAGAACTTTTCGCAAGTTCCTATAATTGATCCTAGAAAGTCGTTTATCAAGAGAACTTTAAAATGCAAATTCTAAACTTGAAAAAGTCTAAGAAGATGCAAGATCCTATAAATGACTTGAAAACCCAAAACTTTGATTTAATTGGCTAAGCATCCACGAGTCTCATTCCTTGAGATTTTAAATTGTGGAGAACGAGAGATGATAGAGTCAATTATAAGTTTGGTATTCTTTCATGAATTTATGTGAGTTAATTATGAGGTTTTTCTCCCATCGCTTGTTAATAAATATAATTGCAATAAGTAAGGTCGTATGATTTGAAAAGTTACTTAGCTTCTAGCACAAGATCGTTTAAAAGTTGCTCGGGATTAGTTAGAGTTCATAGCCAAGGCATAACTTATTGAAGCGGGATGCGAAGATTGGCGAGTCCGAAAAGGCCCCAACAAGGCATGAGGACTACATTTTGTTGCTAAAGATCCAAAGTGATGTTAAGAATCATTTATCAAAAATCAATATGAAGGATCGAGACACACGACGAAAAGCAAATACTCCTCTAAAGATCATGGAGAAGTCTATCCAAAAAGGCCCTCGCAAGGCATGAGGATAAATAGATCCAAGTCCGAAAAGGATGCGGATCGTTGTATATCAAAATCCCAAATAAAGATTGGAGAATAATGAAGAAGTCGTGGTCCAAGTTCGAAGAATCTCTCAAAAACTTCAAGTGACGAAATACCTATTATGAAGAGAAGAACATTATTTCAAGAACGTCTCTCAAGATTTGAAGTATGAAGTCAATGCCAAATATCGATCTGAGAAAGGTCTTAAATCGTGAAGCGAGTTATGTTAAGATATGAACTTTATGAGGTCTCGAGAAGCAGTTTTAAAGATTTTGTCCTTTAGCTAACTATGGATTAAGTCGTCCCACTTTACTTTTGGCCTTAATAAACTATCGAAATAAGTCGACAATGCATCCTCGTGATCATTCAAGACAAAAATAAAATATAAGAGATACACCTAGGAATAAGGGAGTCTAAGTGAATAATTGGGCCACATGAGTAAGTGTTAGCTTTACTAACTTATAATAATAATGATCTCGTTTTTAAGCTTGGTATGGGGAACGTGAAGCTTGAGGATGATAAAAATTCATGACTCCAGAACCTCAATGTAAGTCTTTGATTTTTTTACAAGTTTCTTCCTTCTAACATTTTGTAATTTTCTATCTTTTTAAGTTTCCTTAGTGTCTAGTATTTAATAAAGGTCAAGGTGGGTTAATTATGATGGAGAATGTAAATGTGCTTTATAACTACTGCATTGCATGAGAAAATTGCAATGGTCAAGTGTAGGGGATTTAATAAGTGTGAAAACACTTATCCTTTTACCACTCAAATCTAATAAAAACAAGACCAAAACGTGTATTTAATGTCGTAAAAGTCAGAATTATGCGTGGTTTGTGTTTTTATTGTGTTTTAGGACCAAAATATAAAAATGGAAGAAAACACGGGCTTTCACGGGCTTTTATCGAAGAAAAAGACAAAAGACGGAAGTTTGAAGAAGTCGAAGAACTAAGTCTGCTAAAAGAAGAAAATTAGAAGACGAGTTCATTTAATCATTCGACTAATCCCGAGACAAAGTCGAGAAAGATGAGTTATTTAAAAGACGAGAAGACAAGAAGAAAGAGAGCAAGCAACACACCACAACTCTCCTCTCCTATAAATACTCCCCTACAACTTCATTTTAAGGAGTTAGTCATTTATTAGTAGTTCATAGCTTTTAGAGAGAAGTAGGAGTAGGTGCTTCTACTTTCTCTTTCTAGATTTCTTTCATTTTCTTTCAAGTTTTAAGCTTTTCACTTTAATCTTGTATTTGAATCTTTAATCTCCAAGTTTAATTTGAAGCTTTTCATAATCATTCTCATTCTTCTCTTCTTGTTTTAAATTTAATTTTTGGTTCGTTTAATCTTAAAGTTTTCATCTTTATGCTTATTTTTTATTAAAGTTCTTATCTTTTTGTTCTTATCATTTTCATGCGATTCATGGTCTTAGCTTATTGTGCTTTTGCTTATTTTGTGTTTAGCTTATTTTCATTTAAGTGTTTTTAAAAGTTTAACCTTTTGAAAGTTGATTTTATAAATTTTGCTTATTTGGTGTTTTGAAAGTTTTTCATTCTTAGCTTATTTTGTTCTTCTTAATATTGATTTAGTTAAGTTTTTGGTAAGTGCTTATTAGAAAAGTGCTTATTCGGTTTTGCTTATTTTCCTTTTGCAATCCATCGTAAAGTTCTAAGGGTTTTACTTGTTCCGATCGAGTTTCGTGATTGCATAAACCCAAGGGTTTCTACTTGCGATCAGAAACTGCGATCAAAGACTGTGATCCAAACTGCGATCACAACTACGATCCAAGTTGCGATCGTTGTTGCGATCCAGGTTGCGATTCAGGTTGTTGCGATCGTCAGCTACGATCCAAGTTGCGATCGGTGTTGCGATCATTGACTACGATCGGTGTTTCGATCGTTGACTGCGATCCGAGTTGCTATCGCTTGACTGCGATCCAAGTTGCGATCGCTTGTTGCGATCTGATCACAGTTTTTGTTTTATTTTACTTAGTTATTTTTCAAAATTTTATTTCTTCCCGCCATTTTTGTCAAGTTTAATTTTAAATTGTCATATCTCATTTTATTTTCAAATTTTCCTTTAATTAAGTTTTTAATCATTTTAATTCCCTTGTTATTTCGTTAAGTCTTTCATCTTAGTTTTGTTATTTTGACATTTACTTTAAGCTTTCGTTTTTATTTTAAAATAGATAATCAACAACCAATTTCTTTTTATACCAAGAACGATAAGTCCACCTTAAACCGTGATCAATTAGAATTGAATCGAGTACGAACAACACTCAACAAGACACATCAACATTCTAGTCATATTAAGTACTCGAATTGTTGCTTGAGAGAAGCATTCATTCTGCTAAGCATGATGCAGGCTACATCAGAGTACCTTTTGTAATCAACTTTGAAAAGAGCATGGTCCTCTTCGGAAGCATCTTCAGCAGGAGGGTGAGGACAAGGCTGGTACAACAAATCAATCGTATCAGTCACCCTCAAAACAATCCTTAGGGAGCGATACCAATCATTGAAGTTCGGGCCAGTCAGCTTCTCGCCTTCAAAGAAAGTTTTGAGGGCAGAAGACACATGTTGAGAGTTGTTTTGGGGATGAGCCATTTCTACGAAAAAAGTTCATGTTTTACTATTTTCGATAATCTATATTTTCAAGAAAATAAAATTACCCAAGTTAATAAATTAACCATAGTATTTTCCTTTAATTACTAGTACCCATGGTGACATAAATTTACTACATCAGTTGATCTGCTAGTAATAAATGTATTCAGCATGGCAACTTGTCGAACAATTTAATTGACAAACTCATTTTGCAATTCTAATATTTTAAAGGACTTACATTGCAAGTTTAATAACTTTGCATTGTAAACATGTTTAGTCCCTTTCTAATGCCTTGAGTTTCTAGATCTCACTAACTAACTCAATTAAGTCTTCTAATCTATTGAACATAAAACTTTCAATAGAGATCTCACTCATATGAATAGTTTTCTTTCCATCACAATCTTAATCCAAGGCTCACTTGACTAAAATTGCAACTTCAAGTGTTCTCAATTAGATGACATTCAACTTAAATTGTGGGTATTATTTTGATGTGTCAAATCAAAAAGTTTATGTATGGAGAAGCATGCATACAACTCCATAGCATAAGTTTTATAAAACTTTTTATAGATATTTTCTTGAAGATTAAATGACCACATTAAAGAATTATAGAGTGCTAGGTTATTTGTTCAATAACCATTATTCGTCGACGCCATTCTATAATCATTTGGGGAGCGAGGGCACTTTAATTCGTAAACCCAACACACTTAGCCAAGATGAAATATCGAGATGGAACACTCTACGAATAAGGATACTAACTTATAATTAAAGCACTAGATACATTCAATAATAGGTCTTATTTAAACTTCTTAACAAACCTATTAATTTTATATAGTTATTTAGTTAATTTATATTTTTGGAAAAAAATACCCATTGTTTACAACATTCTTTCAAAAATAAGTTAAACAAATGGAATATTACAAAATATATTAGACAAGAATAACTCTAAGTATAAATATCATAAATATATGCTCTAAAAATAAATCACATAGCCACATGCATTTATTTATGGAATAAAATCTTTTACAACTAGGGTTTCAAATAGAATATTAGTCTTCCTTAATTAAAATTTTTATGATTTCATTCAAAAATAAAAGATATGCCAAATATTCGTAACATTTACCACATGACAAGTTTTTATTCATGACAATATGCATGTAAATCATGGATCCACATAATCAACTAAAAACATGTAAATATTATGTCTAAAACATATAATCACTTAAAGATAGTAAAGAATATATTGTTTTTATAGGATCGTTGCCCAATTAATTTAATTACATGAACTAACAATTTAATCAAGTAATTAAACCTAAAGATCTAACATGTAAATAGGGTTTACAAGAAAATATTTTCTTAATTTAGCAAAACACAAAAAATTTCGTGTGATCTTGCATTAGGTCCGAAAATTTCATGACAAAAAAAAATTAGTAAACCCTAAATCTCATGTTTTTATCAATACAATTATTATGATCATTAGGTGTTCAATAATAATTGCAATGTTAAAATGACTCGTGACGCCACTGTTGATTTGTTAGATCTAACATAACATTTATTTGATAAACAAAACATATAAACATCATAGCACATGCGGAAGCGATTATGATCAATTAACATAACATGCATATAACTAATTGAACATTAAAGTTAAAAGGGTATTTTACCTTGCAAAGCTTCCTAGCAAAAGAACACTTCAAACCAATGCAAGATTAACCAAGGGAGGTTAAATCTATGCTCTTGTACACACGCCTCAAACAAGCTATTCGACAAGCTAGGTCACGCGAGCAGAACTGTGTCGTAGTGATGGAAAAAACGAACCGAGTATGCACTAGGCTATAGTCGGCCGAATGTGGTGTTTGGCAAGGTTTCAAAGATTATTTTCTTTCACTATGAATGAGCCAAGAAAACAAATGAAATCCTTTGTATTTATAGTGTGTCAAAAGCTAGGGTTAGGAGACAAAGTATTTATAGAGAATATACACTTTGTTTTAACAAAAACTTATCAACAAACACACCTCTACTAAACCTCATAAGGGCCGGCCAAACATCCCCTTAAAATAGAGGGGACCAAAAAATATTTTTTCCATTTTTACAGTTAACGCCCGTTAGTCATTTTCCATTAAATACTTAACGGTCGTTAGTCACGGTTTTTAACACTCGTTAATAAATTACATTTTAAAAATAAAATATAATTTTAAATTAAATAGCTCTAAACGTTTGTGTGCAATCCCATAGTCTTGAGTTCGATCCTAACACTTGACTATTTAAATACGTCCACAAACTAACACAAACACCATAATCTTAGCCGAAGTCTCTCGACTTGGGTACTTATTTCAATTTGAATAGAAATTTCATCCCGTTTTCTTATATTACTATTTACTTCAGTTCGGTCTGTTCAACGTGAAGTCTATTGAACTTTTATCCTTTGCGAACTTGGCTACTAATTTGTAATTTATCAAGTCATGTGAGTATTTCTTTGAACTAAGTTTTTGCTAATCGATCATGTATAGTTTTGAAATGAAGATGAAGGTAAGGGTATCAAATAAAAAATCAAGATAAAACACATGAGCATTCACACAACGTTGTGTATGTATCTACTACTTGTTGCTCCTTGTATGATTCTATCAAGTCATTTGAAACTCTACTTGAGCATCACATAACAATCTTCGCTGATCTAAGTATTTACACACTCACAACAAAGAACATCTGCTAACTCAGGCAACCGAGCCCAATCTTTCCTCAACCTCACCACAATGATTTAGAAACTACATTTTCTATGAAACTGATGTCAATCAATATTCTAAGGTCAACTGGTATTCAAGTGGGAAATGGGTAGACTAATGGATCTAGAGTGCTCCATCTATGTTCAATGTAGAATGTTTCGGATTTAGCAGCTACATCATACTAGTTGATTTGTCATATCAGCAATTCAGCATAAGTTTGCATAAGATACAGAAAAGAAACAAGATACATGACACCAGGCATATTGTTGCAACAGCTCTTGATCATGGTATCGACTCCAAGAAAACTTTTCTGAGGGAAATTTAACAGATACATATCAAGTATGCCAATTGAAAAGCAGCCACAACTGAAAAACACAAAAGACTAAACAAACACAGTAAATGAAACACAGAAGCAACTTAATAATAGTAAGTTGTCATTAAAAATTCGCTAGTCATTGGTGGTCTTAATTGTTTGGTAGAGAACTTCAGCTAGGCATACTTGAATTCAACTATAATCAAAAGGTAACATGTTCTCTAAGCAATTGCTTGACGATCAACAGTAATTTCTACCAACGATGATGCATGCGGGGTGCCTAACAGAATTCTTGCGGTCTCCAACTCTTCATCCTTAGTAACCTTGTTTTTAAGGATTATCTTCACCTTCATGAGCAGGGGTGACTTGGCCAAGATTAGCTTCACAAACTCCATCTCACCCTTCCGAGCTTCAAAACCAACAATCTCCAATTCCTTCAAATGCTCCAACCAATTTGAGCAATCTTTTAGTGTAACCAATTTTGTGCCATCATCCTCAAACTCAAATTCAACAATCTACATGAAGTGTTGGTATTTCTTGGGTCAGTTATGAGAGAATAAGAAAGAAATAGAAAGGATATACATTCATGATATTTACCTCTAACTTGATTTTCTCCAAATTGGGGGAGTTTCTGATAACAAAACCAAGTTGTCTGAGCCCCAAATCATCTGAGAGCAACATATTTTTCAAACAGAAGTACCTAAGGTGGACGGATGCAATTGGATGTGTTAACTTTTAGGACCTAATCAGATACCTTAATCTAACCTAAGGGACTTATTATGTAACTTTTCCTTGTTTCAGTTATATCTTGGGATGTGAGCTGATGGAAGCTTGAGAGGTGGAGGGTTATTGCTGGCTGATTGGAAAGATGAGGCACTTGTTTGATATTACTAAGCGTACCAAGGACGCAACGTCTCTTTTGTCCCTTGGTATACAAAAGAGACGCTCTCCCATTGTGACCATTATCTGGATTTTTTCATCTGTGTGTTTTTCATCTTTTTCTCTCTTTTAAAAATGTAACCCAGATCTATTTTTGATTTTGTTCTTGTAAAGACTATTATCAATTAGATAATAGAGTTACACCAGATTAGCTGTGGTGACTTGTTTAATCTTTGTCTTCAAACTCGTTTATCTTTATTAAAGGTTTTGATTCTTAGTTCATATCTTCCATATTTTGCTTTTATCCTATATTTCTTCATGGTATCAGAGACAGGTTGCTCTAAAATCGTTGGAAAATATTTTTAGGGTTTCAAAATTTTTTGGGGTTTTCTAAAATTGATATGTTTTTTGGATAGATCTGCTATTGAGATAGTCAGATTTAAAAGGTTTTATTCTCCTTTGTTTTTTATTCGTCCTAAAATCGATTTTTTAAATTTCGGTTTTCAAAACTTTTGGGGTTTTTTTAATTTATATATGTTCTAACCTTGTTTGTGGTGCAGGGACGTTGTTTCTTTGATCTATTGCATAGATCTGTTGGTGATTGCACTTTTCCCTAATTTTTCTTAAATTAGGGTTTGGTGAGGAGGTTCTGTTTTCTTCTAGACTAAGTGAATCTAGAAGAAACAGTTCGATTGGGCTTTTGTGTATGCAATGTAACACCTCTGCTCTCTCTCATTTTTTGATTATTTGGTTACTGGCTTATTTGCTTTTTCATACTTGTTTTTTTGGGTGATTTTTGTGATTATACTCTCTCGTATATTGTTACTCTCTTATTTGCTGGCTTTGTTATTGTTTGTTGGGGTATTCTGTTTATTTAGACCCTTAATCACTGTCTTGCCCTTGACCTGCCACCCTTGAGTGGTTTGGAAGCCTGGGAACTTTGTTGACTTTGATTAAGTTCTCTTTTTTGGGGTTTGGTTTCTGTGACTCATCACCATGACTAGTGTTCATGGTGACACAAACACTGAACATAAAGATGACCAGATTGTGGAAGAATCTGTTGTCACCTTGATCAGTAAACTTGATATTAGTGACCCTTTGCACCTCCACCCTAATGACTCTGCCACATTGATTGTGATTTCTATCAAACTTAAAGGAACTGAGAATTATCAAATTTGGTCTAATGCTATGCTTTTGGCTTTGGAAGGAAAAAATAAAACTGGTTTCATAAATGGATCTTGTAAAAGATCCCTAACTAATGATGTGTTGGGAAGACAATGGGACAGAGTCAATGCTATTGTGTTATGTTGGATTCTTAATTCTATATCTGATGAATTGTTTCTTGGTCAAATTTTCTCTAAGAAAGTTGAGCATGTTTGGAATGATTTGAAAGAAACCTATCATAAGGTTGATGGGTCTGTGATATTTAATCTTCATCATAAGATTAATACATTGAAGCAAAATGGCTCCAACTTGGCTGATTATTATCATACCTTGAATGCTTTGTGGAAACAATATGATGCTATGGTTGAACTTCCTAATTGTGTTTGTGCCGCTACTAATGAATTTAAGAATCATAACAAGTTGTTGAAATTGATGCAATTCTTAATGGGTCTTGATGATACTTATATGACCATTAGAAGCTCCATTCTCTCTAGAGAGGTTCTTCCAGATATCAAAGGTGCTTATGCCATCATCTCTAGTGAGGAGTCCCACAGAGTTGCTTCTGGCAGCCTATCTGGTACCTCTCAGAGGAATCAGACTTCTGCTTTTCTCTCAAATATGCCCACCAGAAATGTGTTTCAAGGCCACCAAAATGTTAACCCTAACCCTAATGGTGGCTTTAGACCTAATTATAATAGCAGCAGTCCTAATGGTGGTTTTAGACCCAACTATAATAGTAGCAGTCCTAGACCTAACATGGCCAATAGACCTAATACTTATAGACCCAATGGGAACTCTGAAGTGGTCTGTGAAAATTGTGGGTACAATGGGCATACTATTGATAGATGTTTTAAACTCATTGGCTTTCCTGCTGATTTTGGAAAAAAGAAATCTGGTCAAAATTCTAAAGGGAAATTTTTTTCAAACAACCCTGTTGGCTCTAATTCCAACTCTGTGTTTTCTGATGAACAACTTTCTGCTTTACTCTCTCTTATCAAAGAGAATACTGGTTCTGAAAAGGGAGTGCAGGCCAATATGGCAGGTACCTACTTTAATTCTAGTAAGGTTTTTAATGATAACTTTGGGAAGTTCTTTTGTTCTAATATTCATTCTAAAGTGACTCAACATGGGAAAGTGGTTGACTCTGGGGCAAACCAACACATGACTAATAATGAAAAAGAATTGGACAATGTGTTTGACATTTCTCATCTTAAAATTAAAGTCAGCCATCCTAATGGAACTAAAGCTTTCATATCTAAGATTGGAAATCTAAAATTGGGAAATGGTCTTGTCTTGTTTGATGTGTTGGTTATACCTGAGTATTGTGTTACTTTGATATATGTGCATAAATTAGCCAAGGATAACAAGATTTTTGTGGTTTTTGATGAAAACATTCTGAATCAGGATTTGAATCTGAAAAACATTCTAGGGATTGGTAATCAATGTGGTGGTTTATACTACTTAGATACTAAAGGTATTAAGTGTAATACTAGTCAATCTGTCCCTGTTTGCTCTCTATCTTACTATGATTGGCATTGCAGACTTGGCCACCCTGCTGACCCTACCTTAGACACCTTAAAAGACACCTTGAAACTTGATAAACATGATAAATATGATTATTGTGAAGTCTGTCAAAGGGCTAAACAAACCAGAAAGCCCTTTCCTTTAAGTGACCATAAGACTAAGTGTTTGGGGGACATTGTTCATCTTGATTTATGGGGTCCTTATAAGGTGACATGTCACACTGGCCATTGATATTTTTTGACCATTGTGGATGATTTTACTAGAGCTGTTTGGGTATATCTCATTAAGTCCAAGGATGAAGTTGTTACTTTTATAGATGTGTTTTATAAAATGATTAAAAATCAGTTTAAAAGAAACATTAAAGTCTTTAGAAGTGAAAATGGTACTGAATTTGTTAACCAAACTTTCAACAAGTTTTGTAACAACAATGGCATCCTTCATCAAACTTCATGTGCTTATACCCCACAGCAAAATGGGGTGGCTGAAAGGAAACATAGACACCTCTTAAATGTGGCTAGGTGTCTTATGTTCCAGGGGGGAATTCCTTTGAAATTTTGGTCTGAATGCATTCTAACTGCTACTTTTCTCATTAACAGATTACCCTCTTCTGTGTTAAATGGAAAGTCCCCTTATGAAATGATTTACAATACTTGTCCTAATCTCTCTCTTATCAGAATGTTTGGCTGTTTGTGCTTTGCTACTATTTTGAATAGTCATGATAAACTGTCTAATAGGTCTGAAAAATGTGTTATGATGGGTTATTCTAATTCTCAAAAGGGCTACAGGATTTTTAGTCTTGATAGAAATCAGTTTTTTGTCTCTAGAGATGTGAGTTTTTTTGATTCTATATTTCCTTTTAAGGATTCTGTCTCAAAAGACAAGCATGATGAGTCTAATGTCCTTAGTCTTAGTCAAGATAAAAATCTGTTAAACTTTTTTGATTTAGATAACCCTGAGCTACCTAATGATGATGAGAGAGTAACATCTAGTCATAATAGTGACCATGAGTCACAAAGTGAGGGTAGCCACTCTTCCAACCATGGGAACAATATGGACACTGTTGATTCTCCAAATATTGGAGATGATGCTCATAACAGTGATGATATTGAAGCTGGTTTGGGAGAGGAGGCAGCAACACTTGATGAAAATAATGAATCTGAAGGCCACTTGGATCAAAATCCAAGTGCTCCTACTCAGGGTGTTAGAAGGTCTACCAGACCTTCTGTTTTTCCAAAAAACTATAATGATTTTGTGGTTAATTCCAAGGTTAAATATGGTCTTGAAAAATTTGTGGGGTATTCTAAACTTAATCATGAAAACTTTTGTTTTGTCGCCCAACTTAACAAAAACAGTGAACCAAATAATTTTTTTGAAGCCTCTCAAAACCCTTTTTGGGTTGATGCTATAAACTCTGAACTTGCAGCCCTTCTTGAGAATGATACTTGGGATACTGTTGAATTACCAAAGGGTAGAAAAGCCTTAGGTAGTAAGTGGGTCTGGAAACTTAATTTTAAGTCTAGTGGTGAAATTGAAAGGTACAAGGCTAGGGTTGTTGCCCAAGGTTTTGGTCAAAAAGAAGGAATTGACTTTGATGAAACCTTTGCCCCTGTTGTTAAGATGGTTACTGTTAGATGTTTGCTTAATATTGCTATTGTGAATTCTTGGCATGTGTTCCAACTTGATATTAATAATGCTTTTCTTTATGGTGATCTTGATGAGACTGTTTACATGAAACCACCACAAGGATATCTTCCTGGTGGTGACAACATGGTCTGTAGGCTCAAAAAATCATTGTATAGGCTTAAACAAGCTCCTAGGCAATGGAATGCTAAGCTTACAGCTGTGTTGAGTAAAAATGGTTTTGTTCAAAGTAAATCTGACTATTCTTTGTACACTAAGTCTCTTGGTAATATTTTTCTTGCCTTACTTGTGTATGTTGATGATATCATTATTACTGGGAACAATGTTGCTGAGATTGAAAAATTTAAAATATTTCTGAAAACTAAGTTTATGATTAAAGACTTAGGAAAGTTGAAATATTTTTTGGGTATTGAGGTTGTTGATACTAATTGGGGCATTTGCTTAAATCAAAGAAAGTATGTGCTGGACCTTCTTTCTGAATATGGTATGTTGGCTTGTAAACCTGCTAGTACTCCCTTGGTTACCAAACTTGCTATATCTAATGAGCCCACTATTGATGACCCTTTACTTGATAATATTGTTGATTATCAGAAGCTGATGGGTAAACTTATTTACTTAACCAATACCAGGCCTGACATATCTTATGCAGTTTACTACTTAAGTCAATTTATGCACTCCCCTTTGAAATCTCATCTTAAAACAGCTTTCAAGATATTAAGATATCTTAAAGGTTCTCCAGGTTTGGGCATTCATATTAAGAAGACTTCTGGTATGTTTCTAAATGCTTATTCTGATGCTGATTGGGCTAAGTGTGTTGTTACTAGGAAATCTGTTACTGGTTATTGTGTGTTTGTTAACAACAATCTTGTTTCTTGGAAAAGTAAAAAACAAAACACTCTCTCCAAATCTTCTACTGAAGCAGAGTATAGAGCTCTTGCTTTAGTTACCAGTGAGGTTATCTGGATTCTTAAGGTTTTAAAGGACTTAAATTGTGAAAATCTGTTGCGTGTAACTTTGTACTGTGACAGTAACTCAGCTATCAAGATAGCTGCTAATCCAGTCTTTCATGAAAGGACCAAGCACTTAGAAATTGACTTACATTTTGTAAGGGAAAAAAATCATAAATGGTGTTGTTAAAACTTGTAAGGTGGACTCTGCTAATCAAATAGCAGATATCCTCACAAAGGGACTGGATACATTGCAACACAATGCTCTTGTTAAAAAACTTGGCATGCTTAATCTGTATGAGGTATCTGATTAAGGGGGGATGTTAACTTTTAGGACCTAATCAGATACCTTAATCTAACCTAAGGGACTTATTATGTAACTTTTCCTTGTTTCAGTTATATCTTGGGATGTGAGCTGATGGAAGCTTGAGAGGTGGAGGGTTATTGCTGGCTGATTGGAAAGATGAGGCACTTGTTTGATATTACTAAGCGTACCAAGGACGCAACGTCTCTTTTGTCCCTTGGTATACAAAAGAGACGCTCTCCCATTGTGACCATTATCTGTGTTGTTTCATCTGTGTGTTTTTCATCTTTTTCTCTCTTTCAAAAATGTAACCCAGATCTATTTTTGATTTTGTTCTTGTAAAGACTATTATCAATTAGATAATAGAGTCACACCAGATTAGCTGTGGTGACTTGTTTAATCTTTGTCTTCAAACTCGTTTATCTTTATTAAAGGTTTTGATTCTGAGTTCATATCTTCCATATTTTGCTTTTATCCTATATTTCTTCAGGATGCTTTCCTGCTATGCTGTCACACTTGAACCATAGCCAACACGAAGATAAACAGCCATGTATATTTGTTATTCTAAGTTTAATCAATCATAGACCAAGTCAACGATATTACCTTAATGTTCTAACGATCAAGAGTCAGATGTTCAATCACCGGTAAACACTTAAATAGCTCCATAATTGTGATATGTGCTTCATAGTTGTTCTAACTAGCTACCTGTAAATATACAGATAAGTTATAAAGCCCACGAGGATAATCAATATATTATAAAGAACTTACCAGTTCGAAGTGTTTAAGTAATGGACAAGTTGACAAGAGATTCAAAAGTGAATCTTTAGAGATAATTTCAGCTTGAATGTATAAGCTTGTAAGGCTACCAAACCGCTTATTGTGGATGTATCAACAAAATGGATACCAGTGATACATAGGTCTGTTAATTATTAGGAAAGGATACTAGAATCATGGTGTATAATGATATATTTTGTAAATATATCAAAGATAATATTTTAGGTAGGCTTATTTTAGTACACGATCGTGTATAGCTGTTTTACCCCTGTATTACCCATGTACATGTATTATATAAGAGGCCTATTGGCTAGAGAATAAAATGAACATTCCTAAAACTTATTATGGTATCAGAGCCATAATTCTTTGATCCTAATAAAAGAATGGCCGGAGGAGATGATAATGGTGGCAAAAAGAATGGTGATGCTAGTGGAACAAAAACAGCATCCTGCTACTTCTTGTCATCAAACGATAACCCTGGAAACTTAATTACCCATGTCCAGCTTAAAGGGGAAAACTATGAAGAGTGGTCTCGAGCGATAAGAACGACGCTTCGGGCCAAAAAGAAACTTGTCTTTATTGATGGGACGATGAAGGAACCTGATGATAAGTCTCCAGATCTTGAAGATTGGTGGACTGTAAATTCTATGCTTGTTGCATGGATCTTTAATACGATTGAACCAACTTTGCGTTCCACTATCACTCACATGGAAAATGCAAAGGACCTTTGGGATGATATTAAGCAACGTTTCTCTATTGGCAACGGACCTAGGGTGCAACAATTAAAAGCAGATTTGGCAGAGTGCAAACAAAAAGGGCAGTCCATTGTTTCATACTATGGAAAACTAAAGATGCTGTGGGATGAACTTGGCAATTATGACCAGATCCCAACTTGTAAATGTTCAGGTTGTAAGTGTGATCTTACAATCAAACTCCAAAATAAGCGTGAAGAAGAAAAAGTACATCAATTTCTTATGGGCTTGGATGTGAAAGCTTATGGAACTCTTCGTTCAAATGTGTTAAGTACTGAACCACTTCCATCCTTGAATAGGATATATGCCATGACCATTCAGGAAGAGCGGGTTCAGGATGCCACACAAGTGAAAGATGAACGAGATCCGGTGAGTTTTGTGGTTCACGCTAATCTTGGAAAACGAACTGCTATTGGATTTGAGGCAAAAGACCGCACTATTACTTGTTCAGAGTGTAACCGAACAGGTCACACTTCAGAGAGTTGTTTCGAGATCATTGGTTATCCAGAATGGTGGGGTGATAGACCTAAGACGACCGGACGTGGAGCTGGAAAAAGTCGAGGAGGATCTAAAAGTTATGGCGCCGGAGGTCGAGGACGAAACATGGGCGCTAGGGCTAATGTTATACAAGCACCACATGTTGGCGCAACTCAAGAAACTAATGTAGACAAGGCTGGAATTGGAGCATTAAGTGAAGATCAGTGGAATGTGCTTGTTAACCTTTTGAATTCTCACAAAAACGGTAACGAGAAATTGACAGGTAATCAAAACTATTTCCCATTTATAATTGACTCAGGTGCATCTCACCATATGGCGCGGTCACTTGATTATTTCACGGAGTTACATGGCATACTGAAATGTATGGTCGATATGCCTAATGGAGAGGTGGCATCGACATCGAAAGAAGGAACAATTTCATTTGGAGGAAACTTAAAACTGAAAAACGTTTTATACGTTCCTAGTTTGACTTGCAATTTGATCTCAGTGCCAAATCTGCTTGACGATTCAAATTGTAATGTTATATTTACTCCCAAGTTTTGTTACTTTCAGAACCGCACTTCGAGGATGGTGATTGGAGCGGGTGAGCGACGCGAGGGGCTTTTCTTTCTTAAAGGAGTGGCACCAGTTAGAGCTTACAAAATAAGTGGTATTGCAAATTATGATTTATGGCATCAAAGAATGGGACATCCTTCTAGTAAAATAATTGATTTGCTTCCTAAGTTTAATAATGGTACTAGCACTGATGTTAGTTTGAAGAAGAAAGCTTTTGATATATGTTTTCGAGCAAAACAAACTCGAGAAAGTTTTACTATAAGTCATAGTAAAGCTACTGATTGTTTTGAGTTAATTCACTGTGATTTATGGGGTCCTTATAGGACCTCCACATCTTGTGGTGCCCGTTATTTTTTGACTATCGTAGACGATTTTTCTCGAGGTGTTTGGGTTATTTGTTGAATTCAAAAGATGAGACACAACATAGGCTTCGTAATTTTATTGCTATGGTTAGTCGTCAATTTAAGAAGGATGTGAAAATTGTTAGGAGCGATAATGGAACCGAATTTACTTGCTTAAAATCTTATTTTTCTGAACATGGTATGATACATCAGACTTCGTGTCCTGGTACACCCCAACAAAATGGGCGTGTTGAGAGAAAACATCGCCATATACTGAATGTGGCAAGAGCGTTACATTTTCAAGCAAACTTACCTATAGATTTTTGGGGGGAATGTGTTTTGACAGCCGGGTACTTGATTAATAGAACACCTTCGATGCTCTTGGAAGGAAAAACACCTTATGAGCTCCTATTTAGTCAGCCCCCATCGTATAATAATATTCGAGTTTTTGGTTGTCTTTGTTTTGCACATAAACAAAATCGAGATAATGATAAATTTGCAAGTCGAAGTAGGCGTTGTATTTTTGTTGGTTATCCATATGAAAAAAAAGGTTGGAGATTGTATGATATTGAAAGTGGGGATTTCTTTGTGTCCAGATATGTTGTTTTTATGGAAAATGAATTTCCATTTAAAACTACTGATGATATAAAAGCTCATTCCACTGATGTGATGATAAGTGATTCATTATATGTTGATGATGAAGTACATAATATCGGTGTAGAAAGTCAATCTCCCCATAGTCCTTCTAGTGATAGTGAAGATGTTGATGAAATTTCAGAAAGTAATCAACATGTGAATGATACAGAAAGTAGTGAGGACGTGAGGAGGGGAAATAATCCTGATTCAAATCATACAAGTGAAGAGCAACTAGGTCGTGGAAAGAGACAACGACAACCTTCCACTCGTTTGAAGGACTTCGTGACTCACACCACTCGTTTAAGCCCCTCTGCAGCGCTACCGCTTCACTCGCCATCTTCAGGTACGCCCTATCCTATAGCGCATTATGTGAGTTGTGATAAGTTTTCTCTTCGTCATCGATGTTTCTTAGCAGCTATTACAGCGAAAAGTGATCCCAACACTTTTGCTGAAGCTATTAATGATGAACGTTGGAGGGTCGCTATGCAAAAGGAAATCGAGGCCCTTGAAAATAACGGCACGTGGACTATAACAGATCTGCCACCTGGAAAGAAAGTTATCGGTTGCAAATGGGTTTACAAAACAAAATATAATTCTGATGGGACTATTGAACGACACAAGGCTCGATTGGTCATTCTTGGAAACAAGCAAGTAGAAGAGATCGATTATAACGAAACATTTGCACCCGTTGCAAAAATGGTGACAGTTCGAACTTTTTTAGTCGTGGCAGCTACAAAGAATTGGGAATTACATCAAATGGATGTTCACAATGCGTTTTTGCACGGTGACTTAAACGAAGAAGTTTACATGAAAATTCCTCCTGGATTTACTTCTCAAAAATCAGATAAGGTTTGTCGTTTACGCAAGTCTTTATATGGTTTGAGACAAGCTCCACGAAATTGGTTCGCTAAGTTGGCAATGGCTTTAAAAAGTTACGGGTTTGTCCAGTCGCTTTCTGACTATTCCTTGTTTACTCTTCAAAGAGGTGATACTCACTTAAATGTGTTGGTTTATGTCGATGATCTCATTATCCCCAGAAATAATAGTAACGAAGTGACCACATTTAAAGCATATCTGAGTCAGTGTTTTCATATGAAGGACTTGGGTGTTCTTAAATATTTTTTGGGTATCGAAGTTGCTCGAAATTCGGAAGGTATTTTTTTATGCCAACGTAAGTATGCATTAGATATTGTTTCTGAGGCGGGTCTGTTGGGAGCTAAGCCGGCTAATATTCCTATGGAGCAACATCATCGCTTGGCACTAGCTGATGGTGAGGAAATGAGAGACCCCGAGCGCTACAGGCGTCTTGTGGGACGTTTAATTTATTTAACTATCACAAGACCTGAGCTTTCTTATTGTGTTCATGTTCTTTCACAGTTTATGCAACATCCGCGCGAAGAACATTGGCAAGCTACTGTACGTGTAGTTCGTTATCTTAAAGACAACCCCGGACAAGGTATTTTGCTTCGTGTTGATAATGATCTTCGATTATATGGTTATTGTGATTCCGATTGGGCTAGTTGCCCCGTGACCCGACGTTCTCTCACCGGCTATTTTGTTCTATTGGGAAACTCACCCATTTCCTGGAAGACGAAGAAGCAACATACTGTGTCACGGTCTTCAAGTGAAGCCGAATACAGGTCGATGGCTACTACAACATGCGAACTTAAATGGTTAAAAGGACTGCTGAGTTCTCTTGGTGTCCCACATCCAGAATCTATGCGTCTCTTCTGTGATAATCAAGCGGCTTTACACATCGCTGCTAATCCCGTCTTTCATGAACGCACCAAGCATATCGAGGTTGATTGTCATTTTGTGCGTGATGAAATTACGTCTGGTAATCTTTCTCCATCCTATGTGCATACTTCAACGCAACTTGCTGATATATTTACAAAGGCACTTGGAACCCAACAATTTCACGACATTCTTAGCAAGTTGGGCATTCATAATCCACATGCTCCAACTTGAGGGAGGGTATTAGGAAAGGATACTAGAATCATGGTGTATAATGATATATTTTGTAAATATATCAAAGATAATATTTTAGGTAGGCTTATTTTAGTACACGATCGTGTGTATAGCTGTTTTACCCTGTATTACCTATGTACATGTATTATATAAGAGGCCTATTGCTAGAGAATAAAATGAACATTCCTAAAACTTATTATTAATTGATGCAACGAGTAGATAGACAAGGGTAACTCTTGTAATTCGTCACATGATTCAGGCAAGCGAAGTGTTAATTTCTTGAGTGTATCCTTGTTCCTCACCAAAAGCGAGATCACTTGGTCAATTTCATCACATAATTCATCACATATTCCATCTTCATTCTCTATTAAAAGGCTGAACTCGAAGATTGGACGTTGGTGCTGTAACAAAACTTGGTTTATCGCTTCGAAAAATTTATCAGATGAGTCAACAAACATATCGTCCTCATCAAATACAAGTTTAGGAATTTTGGTCCAATTGTGTCTCCAATCCTTAGAGAGGATACTTGTCCTTGCAGCCTCTTGAATTGGTACAAGACATAGGATGTTTTCTATAATGCCTGAAGGAAGGTTGCTAATTCTATCCAAAGACAGATCTTTAGTTTCCATTTCAACACACTGTTGCAGGAGTAATACCAAATAATTCTGCAAAAATAATTCAATATAAAACAGAGTTTAGTAGAAGAAATACACATGCCTAATAAAACACATGCAATAGTTTGAGCAAAACAAGTCAAATGGTTTATTTGATGAGTACAGGAAGGTTCTGATTATATCCAGAGATGAAATTCAGCCATTGCTATTATCTCAGGGGTGTTCTTGCTAGATTAATGCTAGAAAGTGCAGCAAAAAATAGTTCCTGTGAAAACCGGTTGAAGATTCACAATGCTTTGAAACCACATAGCATGAGTTTTCTTTCAGGGTGTCTGGCTAAACTTATTTAAGGTGCTTATTAGCTTATTACCGATTTGCCGTGAACATTTTTCACAGGCCTCGCCAATGCAAACACCTGGGAAAATAAACTTTAAGGAGCCGTTTGGTTGACGTTCTTGACCCCATTAATTTGTATCCATACGGGCCCACATAAAAAGGGTAAGGTTTGAGAAAAAAACTATTGGGATTTACTGACAAAAATACGTGGAGGAACTAATGTTTTAAAAACTGGTTTTTTAGTTGACTCGGTCTAGTGAACGGTTCACGGGTCAACCGGTTCAATCAGTTGAACCGCCGGGTCAACACGGTTTCTAATATATGTATATTTTTTTTATATTTTTAATGTGTAGTACTTATTTTTTACTCACTAACCTTAATTTTTAGTTTTATATTTATAATATTATTAAAAAGATGTGCAAAAATAATTAATTTATACTTACGATTTGTAATAGATTATAACAAAACAATATTAGTGAACATTTAAAGTTAGTTTGACTTTATTTTAACTAACACTAGTTCATTACTTCAATATATAGCTTTAAAACTTACAAATATTTATAATAAAAAGTTTTTGAAATATTTATTTTACAAAAAAAATCGTGACCAACACCGGTGGTTCAATTCGGTTCTCAAACAAACAAAAACCCGGTCACATCCGGCCCGGTCTCCGAGCCAGTTCACGGTTCAACCGGCCGAGTCAACCTGGTTTTTAAAACATTGGGAGGAACACTAACCTATTATACATATGCTTTTTGACTTTTCAATTTTAAAATAATGTATTTTTTTATTAAACAATTATTAATATTTAGTAAAAATATATTTTCACTCTTTTATTAAACTCAAACCTAAACTACCTATTTTATAAACCCACGCCTAGAGAAAAACGTCATTTTCTCATATGGGTCCAAACGAGTATTTCTTTATTGTTCTAGAGTGACTCCAAAATCTTTTATTGATTTTATTACTATAAAATAAATCAATTCTTATTGTTCTAGTAACAAAAAAATATAATTATATAGATATTTAGAAAAAAAAATTATTTCAAGTATTAAAATTATTTTTTTATATTAGGATTAAATTTTAATAACCATTTTATATATCTACTAGGCGAGTACCCGCGCATAGCGGCGGGAATTTTCAGTGGCAAATAATTAATAATATGCGATATTGTGGTATGAAACTATTGAATTATTGTTGTTCATTGCCACGAAACTATAATAGGAGTGATCATTGATGACAGAGTTGAAGGAGTGCGATTTACGAAATGGATTGTGAGTAGACATGGGATTATTTAAAGAATCTCGTTATTATGTATTATAACGCTTTCCATCGGTGTTGTCTTAACTAATTTCGGGTTAATGACTCGTTGTTGTTTTATTGTGCATATACCTGCTTGAAAACAATGCTTCCAACCCAAAAAAAGCATAAGATTTGAGCAACAAAAATAAGAATTGAATTATCACACTTGTGTATCTTATCTTCATAGGTACTTATCACACATAAATCCATAAATCAATTGACCAGTAATGCAAGTACCTATACAACAAATGGATACACAAATGCCTAAAGATCATGTGTACTGTTACATTATTAATCGTCCCCGTATGATATTTTGATGTCAAGATTCACAAATTGGTTTACTACTAAAAGATAAATAAAAGTCTTATTAGCAGTAAAGACATTTGACATTCGATGTACAAAAAAATGGTATAAACTATAAAGCAATTTTTTTCCTAATCTACACATTGCACAGAATCAGAGTATTTCAAATAGCGCAATTGAAGAGTATTTTTCGGCCAGTCAACTATCGAATTGGTTGTAGTCTTCTTAGCAATTGGATCAGCAGGCCCTCTAACAAAGTCATACACTCCAAGCCTTGGAAACTTTGCACCAATTTCTAGCATGTTTCTTATTAGCAGTAAGCTTGCATTTTCTTTTTTGAAAAATAGCCTTTTGTGTCAACAATTTTAGAACACCGTCTCCACTTAGAGCTCAAGGTATGGGGAGCCATGGCCGAAACGCTTCTGCCATACCAAGTGCTCTTAAAGCAAATTATAGGAATTAGCAGCAGATAATAACGATGATAGTTACATAACCAGGTTATTTTCATATCTACAAAACTTGACCTTTTTTACGAACACATATGCACACTTTAAAAAAGAGCAAAGTGGTTTCTATAAGTAAAAAAATCCAACCTGTTGGTGCCGGATTCTAACCGGCATGAATTTTTTAGGGACAAATAGTTAACGAATTGGTAACCGGCGGTCGAACTGTTAACTTGATGACTCGACCGGGTTGACTCGGTGGTCGAACCTGTGACCTGGTAGTCGAACCCGATACCATGTTTCAAACATGTGACTCGTTGGTTGAACCCGTGAATCGATGATTGAATCTATAATCAAGTCGTTTTCAACTATGCATTTAAACTTTTCTTACATATAAATTTTCCAATAATTGTTATAAATAACAAATTTGTGCATTAATTTTTATTTGATACTTTTAATTTGAATTACAATGTAAAAAAAAATCAACTACTAAAATATAGTATCCTAAATATTACGTTCAGAGTTCAGACACTTTTATCAAATCATTTTTAAAGGATTTACATTTTAACTTATCAAATCATTACTACATATAACTTTGAAGTCCACTTTACTACATATTCAAAAAAATAATTTTTAAATTTTTAAAATTCTTGAATTTTCAAAAACTGAAGTTAACCTTAATTGATTAAATTCACTTATAATATATTGTAAACATACAAAATCAATCGATGTATAACAAACCACTTCTAACAGATGGTTTATCTCAAAGTTATTCCATTTTCCAAAACTCTTTTTGGCTTTTGACATTTGAGTTGTACGCTCTTTCACGTCTTACTCCAAATTTCTTTGCTTGTTGCAATTTTTCTAGTCACTAATGACGTTGAGTTATACTCTCTTTCACACAACTCGAAGCCTTTTTGCTAGTTTCAATTTTTCGAAACACACTGAAATAATGAACTCATGGTTTATCTCCAATCAAACGATCATATCCGAACTCCGAGTAAAGAGTTTTTTTTTTTCCTTTGAATGGTGTAAAATCTGAGACACCCACATTAATCGTTCATGGGATTCAGATATTCACTTGTTCAAACCCAAACAAAAAATAATGAAGTTGCATGTAAGCATAAAAATTATTGGCGTCAAGAACAATTAATGGTTGGAAATGCATAAGAAAGACTCAGTAGTCGAAATTAACTGATCCATATGACCGCCGACTAATCAAAACACATAACCAGGTTCGACTTGTATTGATTAGTAAACAATTTATATTTTTAATATACAAATATTTTTGTGGTTTTTACATACTATATTGGTTGATCCAAACGCAGTAACTCGATTAGATCGATTTAAAAACCAGGATTCAAAATATTGACTTTAAGTCATTAGAAGCTTTATAAGTGAGGTGAACAGCTTCCAAAATCAAATAAGCTCACAATGATACATTTTTAGACACAATTTTGTTACAAATTGTAATGAATTAAAAAGAAGTTTATCTCTAGATTTACTTTGATTCTACTTATAGTTAAAATAAAATTTTAATCTACCATAAAAAGAGAATCCATTATGAAAATAGATTAATAGTATCAAAAAAGTTGTCTAGAAAATCAGAAAAAATCTCTATCTCATTTAGTGCAAACATTGACAACCCATGTCAAGCAAGACCTATCAAGACCTAAGCTAATACATTTGATGATAAGAATTTTTGTAGTCGCTATTACCTCAATGAACCCAAGCCCTATAAACATATATGTATTCTCCAATTCCAAATATTAATTCCGAAACCTTAATTTAAATTATATAAAAATAAAATTAAAAACCAATTCCACAACATAAGCTATAATAAGCCAAACTAATTAATAAATACAAATACCCTAAATGATATTTTATAACTTTCATAATCCAAATCGTTTTTTGAATTAAGTCTGAGTGATTTGAGTCGTTGGTGGGATTGTGGTCACGCGAGTGTCATGGGTGTCAATAACTTGGCGTTCTTTACCTTCGGCACGCTTGTAACAAACGCTTACCAAGAAGTCTATGTTGAAGGGGTTTCCACCTAATAAACAAGATTATGACTGTTACTAAACTTAAAAGCTAATAAACACATTCTGATAGGTTGTTATGTATAGTTTTTCTTTTGCATACCTTCCATTTGTGCCTGTAAATCAGATGGATAAATGAAAACGATATATCGAAATCATTAAAATCTATTTACCGTGTGAGAATAGAATGATCTAGATCGACAACAAAATAAGAAAAGAATAGTTACCTTTTTATTTGAGTTTGATGTGGTCACTGATATGATACCACACAATTATTTTTATCTGTCCTACAATTTCGATATATGATGAAACCCGGCCTGTTAAAATGGTATATGGTGAGATACACAAACAGATAACAAGAAAGAAGATTGACCATGGCTATTAATCATGCTATTAATGGTTAACAATGACATAGCTTTAACCATGGCTATTAATAATACAAAATTATAACAACAAAGAAGATTGATAACCAGAATCAGAAAAGATAATACTTATTCATTTGAGTTGAAAAAGCAATATCTTTTTATGATTAGTTTTCTGAAAAATTGAAAATGAAATTCTGGCAATTATCATATAGTTATGAGCCATGGCTCAGTTTTTTGAATGATATTAGCAATGTGATTTTTTTGAATAAATAGGAAGGCCCTAAGTTTGTATATAAAGAGGTTGGTTACAAGTGGAAATGTTTGATCGAATTTATGTAGCTTCTTTAATAAGTTTTACAAAGTCCTACTTTGGTAATTCTTCAATTATGTTACGACTTTTGAATTAATTCAATAATTCCATTTATAAGTTTCCTTTCCAGCTCTTAGATGAATGGTTGCCTTATTTAGTTGAATGTTGAAAAAATTCAACTTTTTCAACAATTGGGATAAATGCTTTATAGGGTATATAGATTTGTATAATTATGGTTTTCAGTTCGGTTCTCAGGTCTAATTGTCAAACTTATATCTAACCATAAACCGAATTTGTACTTCGATTCGGTTATGACCTAAAACCTGAATTTTATTTTCGGTTCAGTTTTAGTTCAGATTCGATTCGATTTTTTGTTTTTGTGAATCAAACTCAAATTATGAACACCCTAATAATTAATGGCACAAAAGTGATAATGACCCTATCTGGCCTAAAAAAATGTACTAGTACTAAAGTTCCTAAAGGTATTCAACAACATCAAATAAAACACGCCTCCTCCGAAATCTAAAGGTACTAAACAGCCACGTAGTAATTTTTAATTTAAAGGTAATATGAATCTTCAACTCACAAATAAACCTTGTAGATATAAACAGCCCCGTAGTTTTAGAGCTTAGATAAGAAGATGAAGATTGATTATCTGAGAATTACTATGAGCAATAACTTTTTTCTTTTGTTTTGTTTCAACGCAGCTTCTTTACCTCAAGTAATTATATTATTAACTATTTTAACTTATATACGAAAACTAAAAAATAGTGCGGGCTTCTGCTGGGCTTTTACTATCACATGTTTAAATTTTTATAAACAAATATCCACAAAAAGAGTTGTCACAAAAATTTTACAAACAAATATCCACAAAAAGAGTTGTCAATGTGTGATTGGTGTCTTTTGCTTTTGTTTCTCTCTCAACTTTTTGATTAAACCAATCACATATAGCCAACTATCTTTTGTGGATATTTGTTTGTAAAAATTTTGTGGATATAGCATTGCTCTTTTTATATAATGAGGTATGCAGACCCGCGCGATGCACGTGGGTTGGGTCATAGTTGACTCAAAATTGGTTCCTCTATCGAGTATTTTTAATTTTTTTTACAATGTCTCGTAGCATGTATGTTGATCATGTTATAAGGAGATGGGTTTATTACAATTTAAGTTTTGCGTATCACTTTCAGTAATTGTTTACAGTGTATCGAATATATAATAGTAGCGTGGTAATATCAAATTGTAAATATTTTATGAAAATTCAATCGGTTTGCTCCACTATTTTATAATACGAAAACGTTTATGTTGAAGGATTTCACTGGTTGAATCTTAGCCGCAACTTGAAGGAGTTAAAGGGTGGCCTGATCATGCTTGTCATGTAGTTTTTGTTGGTCTCTTAAATAAAATAAGAGTTCTTCATATTTTTGTTCATTTGTTAGATGTGAATTATGTTATATATTATAAAAAGTTTTATTTAAAATTGAAAGTAACATAGTCTTAATAATTAAACATTTATTACACAGTTAGTGTGCAGCTGTTTGATTTTTAGTCTCATATTATGATTAGTGACTAAACGTTTCTTTAAAGACTAAAGATTCGTTTAAAATTGAAAGTAACATACACATAGTTAGTGTTCATCTGTTTCATTTTTAGTCTAACATAAAGATAAGTGACTAAAGGTCTCTTTAAACACTATGTTACGGGTGTGATGCCTTAGTTCCTTCGGTTGGTCTTCAATCATTAAGATCTTTAGTCACTTAGGGCTTGTTACTCTTGATAGTGCCACGTAAAGTTGTGCATGACTGAAAACCAGGTTAGGTAAGTATAAGCGAACATAGTTTAGAGACTGTGGCCAATCTCTAAAACCCAGTGATTGAAATCGTGCTTTTCAGTGTCAATTTGACCATGGTGTCCATACTACCTGAAGTCACCACCTAGCAAAACAGTTATCCCACCAAATAACTTGTTCCGGTTATCAAAGTTTTCAAATCCCAGTACGTTTTATCCAATGCCTTGGCTACTGAACTGTGCTCGTCCAACATTTAAATTAGGCTTGCTATAGTATTTCTATAAACACCTTGGCCTTTCTCTTTGTTAATGTAAGCTCACATCCTGTTTTCTATCTCATTTTGTGTGTCAAAGAAGTACAGCTGTGCATATCTTGGTTGAAATTTTTCTTGAGGTAATAAAGTGTAAAACCCGCATCTAAATGCCATGAACAGTACACTACGTAAACATACGAACCAATTTAAAACTTCCTTTTATGTCATGAACACGTATTACGAATATTAAATTCAGAAACTACGTACGTGTTATTGCACGATAAGTATTAAGTACGAGGCAATACACGATAAATATTAATCATAATAATTATAATCACGAGCATGTAATCATGAACATTAAAACACGAACGTGTGAATTACGTATATTTATTATTTCACGATAAATATTGATTACGTACAAGTATTATTTATCACACGAACTAACACGAATATATTAACGAACAAACACGTAATTTAGTTAAACATGAAAACTAGTCAGGTTTACCCTTGTGGGCCCTAGTAGCCGCGGACAAGAAAGGAAGAAAGGGCCCAACCCATTTGACTTTTGTCTAAATTAAGAAAAAGGAAAACACAGGGTTTCATTCATAGAGTTTTCTTAAAAAAATAAAAACCCTAGCTTTTCTTTTTCTTCCCTTTGTCGCCGGCTACAAGAGACACCAAGGAGGTGTTTGTTTGATTTTGATCTTGGAATTCGGGTAGATCGTGTTCGTGTTCATTGTCCTTTTCAAATCAAGTGTTCAGTAACATCAAAATCTTTCATCTAATTATTTTATTTTCTTTTATTATGATTCATGTGTTCTAGAAAATAAAAACATAATAAACATGAAAAACTAATCAAGAAAACATGTATAAGTTTGGTTTTGATGGGGGTTTGGTCGGCCGACACACGAACCGAGAGCCCTAGGCTCTCGGCTTGGCTCGATTTGCACCAACAGCCAAGACCAATGGGTCTCGGCGTGGTTGTGTTGGTTCGGCAACAGGGAAACAAGGACCCCGACTCACGTCGGGGTGGTCTTGTGGTTTGTTTGGGTCTCTGCACAGCACAACAGCACCACCGGCTCAAGCTGGTGGCTGCTTTGTTCTAACAGTGTGAACGCAGCGAGAACAGGGGGAACCACCGGCTAGCAGCCGGTGGTGTTTTTGGTCAAGCAGTGGCTAGCCAGGCCACGGAAGTGGCTGCCGGCTAGACCGGTTTAGCCACTGTCGGGCCGATTCGGTCCGGTTCATGGTTCGGTCCGGTTCACGGTTCTGTCCAGTTCACAATTTGGTCCGGTTCACGGTTCGATCTGGTTAACGGTTCGGTCCGGTTCATGGTTTGGTCTAAATTAAAACACGGGTTCGGTCACGGGATTAATTTTACAAGTTGTACATTTTTACAAGTTATGTTTTTTACAAGACTAATTAAATTAATTAAACATGGACTATAATTAATCTAATTTAAATCATGACTTAGGTTATATTATTTTTAATAAATAATACATATTTTTAACCTAAGTATTTTATCATTTAATTTAGACTATAATATTAATTAATTATTAAAACATGGACTATAATTAATTAATAAATCATGACTTAGGTTATAATTAATAAATTACTAATACGTGTTTAACCTAACTATTTTATAAGTATTAATTTAATTAAATCATGCATTTATTTAATTAAACATTATAACCTATAGTTTATTAAATTATCATGACATTATTAATAAACTATAATATTTACATGACTTATGATATTTAACCAGTAAACTTAAGCTTATATTATTAGCTTATTAAACCAGATTATTTCTAAATATGGAAACTTTCTATTTCAGAAAACTTACTATTTTTGGAAACTTACTATTTTTAGAAACTGGTCTATTTTTTAATCTATTTTTAGAAACTTTCTATTTTTGGAAACTTTCTATTTTTGGAAACTTTCTATTTTAGGAAACCTACTATTTTTAGAAAGTTACTTATTATTACACAACAAGTATAATAATACAAGAATACAAGTTAATACTTAATCTAAATACATGAAATACATGATAAACAAAGTATAACATTTAAATCAGTAAAACAAGACAAGAACATATAAAACAAGCTAAGAACATGTTATAATCAGTTACGTAATCAGTAATCAGAATACTTACACATGTCCCCTATTTATGTAGCATTAGTGAGGTCGGAGTAGGACTTTCATCCTTTCGTCTTTCCTCGTTCACTGGACACAAGGTACGGATTTTTCGTCCTTCAGTATGGACATTCTTTCCTTATTAGGATTCCCCGTTTGTAGCCAACTATTTTCCCAGTATTTTTTTATATGTTTGATTACTTATGTTAGTTTAAATGCCTAATCCATATACATGCATGACCAGTGTCACCTAGTTATGGAGGTACCATAACCATAACACTGGAGGCACCAGTGTTATGACTTCCCCACGGCGGAATGATTGCTCGTGGCGTCCCTTTTCAGTCTTGGCCTATATTTATTATCATGTGGGGCGTATGGGTGCATCCTAGTTACATGTTTTACAGGATTTTCATGGTGAATGTGATGTGTGCCTTGCATCCTTCACAAGGAGTTGATCCCTCCAACCCAGAGTATTTAATTAGAGGCAACCCCTCTAACTGCATGACGAGGTCTCCCATCCAAGTATTCATACACGGTGGAACCTCATGACCTATATGGGTTATTGGCTAATTAATACAATTTTATATAGAAACATAAGTCTTTTCAAACTATAAAACCAGTTTTATGAACATGTTCCAGGTTATCTAGGACTTATACATTTCCGCTACTATTAGTCATTTATGCTTATGTCTTTTCATGCTATACTTGTATATCCGTTCATTGGGCGTTATGCTCATCCGTTTACCTTTCATGTTCCCAAACGACGGGTACTCAAGGGCGCTCGTAGACTATAAGAGTAGGTGCATACGGATTGGAAGCTATCTAGCCTTCATCACTTTATGCATTTTCCATACATTCCGCTACATTATTTCTTTGGACATTGTTTGGTCCTTTTCCATTTTAGTACTTATGTTTATGTGTGATGTTATACTTTGACTACCGATGTTTGTTTCCGGTATTTCCATTCATGGTCATTTAATGTTTTTAGACATTTACCTTGCATGTTTTGATGACACGCGATAATTACACGTGACATTCCATTTTCCAAAATGGGGTGTTACATAAAGAGCCCATTCTATGATAGTTTTGGCCATTTATTCTAAAAGTATATGGGCTCTTACTTGTATTGATAGAATGATTTATTCTAAATTTTGATGTCGCATGAGCATTATAATCTAGAAGATGGTCTAATGGTGGAGGTGAGGGTAGGAAATTGGGTAGTAAGACTTTACCATCTTGACAGCAAAGTGAGAAAGTTGGATTTACATCCTTTTTCGCTTTATTGCTTCTTTCTTCATACCACAATAGCGCATGCCAATTTTGGCATTTGTACGATGCAGCACCAACATCATAGTAAGTAACATCAACACCTTACAAATATGTTGTCCATATTAATACAATTTAACTTATATTATCTAATTTAAAACTCCGCACAATTGAACTTTAATCAATCACATATAATAAGTCTTCCTTTTGTTGAGTTTCATAAAGTGATTACCTGCCGAGTTTTTTTCCCACGTTTTGATACTGCCTTTAATCATTCAGCTACTGGTCTGAAAAATGGAAACAATCATTAGTCAACTTTGAAGGTTTATATGGTTCATAACAATTACACAAAACCCTAAACGAGATCAAAGCACTCATAGCGGAAGCGATTTAACAAGATCATAACAATAACACAATTATAATTAATCGAATTAGGGTTACATACCTTTACGCTAAAGCAAATCCACAAGAAGAAGAACGAATCACCAATTCGGGTTTATATCGTATATAACCAAGATATAGTCTAAAGTTAGACTATATTACGATCTTGTACACACGTAATACAACGAGCTAACCGTGATTCTAGCACATGTAAAACGAGCTACAACGCTTGTAATAAATCTACCCAACAAACCTAGAGAGGGGATAAGGACTAGATAATAAGTAAAATTGATCAAACAAGAAAACCAACCAAAACCCCTTTGTGGGTTATGTCTTGCGATCGCAAAGAGAGAGTGGGAGGAGAGATTTGTGTTGTGTGAATTATGAGGTGGGGGGTTTGTTTATATAGGCTTACTTCTTGTAACCCTAAACAAATAAAAGGAAAGTTTTCCTTTCCCCTTCCCCTCCTCCATAACCGACGGCTACACCCCCTTCATGGGGTGTTCTGTAATCTTCCAACGTTCTTTCTATTTAACTTACTTACTATATATTTATTTAACACTCGTTAATACTTAACTCTCATTTATTTAGCGATCGTTAAAGTTATGTCTCGGTTTAATTTGATAAATACATAAATATATATATTTATTAAATAAATTAATAAATACAATAAATATATTTATTAATTAAATTAGCTCTTTACGTATTGTATGCAATTTCGTAATCCCGACTTCGATCCTATCACACGACTATTAAATATAAGTCCATAAATTTTCAGCTCCCACTTGGACATATTTCGAATATCGTGATTAAATTGACTAGCGTCTAGTTACACTTAGCAATGTCTCTAGTACAACTCGAGTAAGGTCTCCTGGATAAAACCTTGTAATGATTCATCATTATTATTATGCTTTTATTTCTAATATAATGTTAATAAGGATATGGATCTCAGTCATTCCTTTCATTAACCATTCTGTTTCTCGTTCACAGATTCAAAAAGATTACCAAAACAAATTGGGGTGTGGCCACACAAACATCTTACTAATCCCACGAAGGCCCAGCGGTATTAAACTCCAAAACGAAATTTGGAGGAAATAAATCCCATATTGACTACGAGCAAAACTTATGAATTTTACAACACTTCCGAAAATAATCTTTATAGCTACCAGTTACGTTTCGCGTTAGATTATTCCACAAAGATGCACTAGATTAATAACAGTTTCCTGGTATCTCAAGTCTAAGGATAACTATTTATGATTTACTTGATGACAAAGATCCACAAAGTAAAATCATATAGTTGGGATAAGTCCAATATTTGATCCATCGAATATCATCCATAATCGATCAATATACTTTCAAGTATACTCTATCGCTATTTTTATTTGTCTTAATTTAATAATATTACCATATTATTTATCAACAATAGACAATTAGCATAACATTTATTCATGGATTAAAACATGTAAAATAGGATACAAAATTAAATAATAAAAATAAACGAAACCCAATCTTTATTTTATTAAATAATAATGTCATAACATCCTTTATCCAGATACTAATCACAGATTTATTGCATGAGTTCGCTAGCTAGTTGCAACCCAATCGCCTTGGCATGCTTAACTACCTCTGGTCTAGGCAAAGCCTTAGTTAGAGGATCGACTACGTTATCATCTGTGTGAACTTCTATTAATTTGATTTCACGAGCTTCAACTTGTTCTCGGACGTAGTGATGTATACGTTTAAAGTGTCTAGCGCCTTTCATGACTCCAGAATCATTGGCGAATATTATTGCGGCAGAATTGTCACAATACATATCAATAGGTTCTTTAATTAAAGGCATCTCTCCAAGATCTCCAATAAACTTCCTAATCCAAACAGCTTCCATTGCAGCTTATGAAGCAGCCATGTACTCAGATTGAGTAGCATGCATTGCAATCGTTGTCTGCTTCTTGCTCTTCCAGTCAACTGCTCCTCCATTGATAACAAAAACGTAACCCGTCTAAGACTTCGTATCGTCTTTATCACATTGCCAGGACGCATCACAGAAACCTGTCACATTCTGTTCTGTGTCTGGTTTCCCTCCAAATACCAAAAACATATCTTTCGTACTCCTCAAATACTTTAGAATATGTTTAACAACAGTCCAGTGGAGCTTCCCTGGATTCTGTTGGTATCTACTCACCAAGTTTTGAGCAAACGCCACATCAGGCCTTGTGCATCTTACAACATACATAATAGATCCTACAGCCGAAGCATAAGGCACCTTCTGCATGTATGCCTCCTCTTCAAGAGTTGATGCATCCATCTCATGACTCAGATTATGCTTAACTTCCATAGGTTGAAAACCTTTCTTGGAATTATGCATGTTACACTTCTTCAATATCTTATCTATATAAGCATCTTGACTTCTTCAATATCTTATACTATGAGTATGCAGCTTCTCCTCTATCCTTCATTGAAAAACATTTACCAAGATAATCCTTAACAGCTTTAAGTCTTGGAACGTTACTTCCTATGATTAATATGTCATTAACATATAGGACAAGAAATTCTACATCACTCCCACTAGCTTTGAGATATACACATGACTCATCACGATTTTGAATAAATCCAAACTTTTTGATTTCTTCATCAAATCACTTATTCCATTGACATGATGCTTGCTTCAAACCATAAATGGATCTTTGAAGTTTGTACACGTGTCCTGGATTCTCAGGATCAACATACCCTTCTGGTTGCTGCATATAGATGTCTTCATCTAAGCGACAGTTCAAGAAGGAAGTTTTAACATCCATTTGCCATATCTCATAGTCATAGTATGCTGCTATAGCTATGAGAATCCTAATATCTCTTAAGTCTGCTACAGGAGAAAATGTCTCCTCGTAGTCTATGCCAAAAGTTTGAGTAAAATCTTTAGCTACTAAACGAGCTTTATATTTTTCGTCCATTTCGATTTTCTTCTTGTATGTCCACTTATGTCTCACTACTTTAGCATTTGGTGGTGGATCTACAAGAATCCAAACATCACTAACTTTGATGGATTTTATTTCGTCATCCATAGCAACCATCCACTTATCCTTTTCAGGATCAAGTATGCCGGATTTATAATTAGCAGGTTCACCAAGATCCTCTACTTCATCATCATCCTCTATGTTAAGACATATATTGCTATTTGAGTTTTTAATCCTTGCGGATCTACGCAGAGGAACTAATTCCGGTGGAACCGCCAGACTTTCTGGTTCTACAGGAATTATATCGCTAGTGTTTTTAGAAGGTAATGTATCTATATGACTCTCTTCAAGATCATAATTTCTCCCACTGAATTCTTGATTTACAATATCACTTTCAAGGAAGTCTCCATACCTAGCAACAATCACTTTGTTCTCAGGTGGATAATAAAAGTAGTAACCCATAGTTCCTTAGGGTATCCTACAAAGATACATTTCACAGATCGTTGTTGGAGTTTGTCACCCGAGTCACGTTTCACATACGCCTCGCAACCCCAGACCTTTAAATAAGACAAATATGACTTCTTGCCATGCCATAGCTCATATGATGTCTTATCGACCTTCTTAGTGGGAACCATATTTAAAATGCGAACAACAGACTCTAAAGCATAATCCCAAAAGGATAAAGGTAAAGTTGAAAGATTAAACATAGATCGCACCATATCTAATAATGTACTATTTCTCCTTTCATATGCACCATTTTGTTGTGGAGTATAGGGAGAAGTAAGATGCTGAACAATTGCATTCTCACTTAGATAATCTATAAGCTCTTGACTTAAATATTCACCACCTCTATCAGAACAAAGAGATTTAATCTTCTCTCCTAGTTTCTACTTCTACTTTAAACACTTTGAATGTTTCAAATATCTCATGTTTATGCTTAAGTAAATAAAAATAACCATAACTGCTATAATCATCCGTAAATGTTAAGTAATAAGTGTGTAAACACTTTTCCTTTTGCCACTAAAAACAAGGAAAAACGAGACCAAAACGTGTATTTAATAACATAATAGTCGGAATTACACGTGGTTTTTGTTTTTGTTGTATTTTAGGTACAAAAGATCAAAAAGGAAGAAAACATGGGATTTGACGGGCATTTATCGAAGAAAACAACAAAGTCAACTCAAAAGGACCAAAAGTTCAAACGGGAATGAAGAATTTATTGAAAGTCAAAAGACGTGATCGTTTATTCGCGGATTTAAGTTAAATAAGCTTGGTGGGACCCACAAGTGCTTAATGGGCCTGGAAACCCATTGCTGAAATTGGATAAATTTATAAGAGGCCCAATCCCACAAGCCCATTTATTTAGATGTGAGATGTTATACCTATTTGGACTCAAAGCCTAATTCACAACTAAAGCCCAAAAGCCCATTTTTCTAAATAAATGAAACGGAAGGTATTAATATGGGCCAAGCCCAAATGATAATCACAATGAACGGTTAAGTGAAATCTTATTTGTTTCACTTTGACTCACAAACGTGTATCCCCCAGTCAAAACACACACCTTCACACACGACTTTACTTTTCCTCTCATTCCACACGTTTTTTAATAAATGTTTATTTACCCTCACCCACTTTCGATGATAACTATGTAAACTCACCCCCTCTCTCTCAATGAAAAAAACGCAGAAAACAAGTTTACCCAAACCCTAAATTACTTAAGCCAAATTTACCCACTAAAAATTAGGGGTTTTCACTGATTCGTGTGATTCACACGAATACCAATTAAATCCCCCCTTTTTTCGGAAGCAAACACCATGGTGGTCCTCATCTCCTCATCTCACGTGGCCTCATCCTTTTTTGTGATTGGTTGTGACAACTCATCACACACAAATCCTCCAATCATATTATTCCACCTTGGCGATCCGTGGCACAAGAATTATCTTCAGCCGTTTGATCAAGCAAAGGGAAAAAAGAGAAGGAAAGAAGATAAAAAGAGCTGCCAGGATTTGAAGACGTGGTCACCAAGTTCACGAAATAGGCTTGGGGTTTGCCTATAAAACCCCCACATCTTGTAAATTCAATATTCCATTTTTCTTTATTTTTTACTGTTTTTTAATTAGGAGTAGGATTAAATTAGTTTTAATTTTATGCAAATTAGATTGTAGGTAAATTGTATTTTCAGTTTTCAGTATTGTAATGATTTTTAATTATTAATAAAATTTATTTAAGTTTAATTATTCTCGTGTCTTGATTTCTTTTTCTGAATTAAATTTGCAAGTGAAATTTCTTTGATTACTGTCTCGTTTTAATTACTATAAAAGTAAAAGAAAGTGGATAGATAATTTCCCCCACTAGGAAATTATTAAAAATTGTTCGATGATTTTGTTTGATTCGAGTAGCTGTTTGGTTTGATGAGTCGGGTTGAAGATAAACGGTGGTTCTGATTTGTTCACAAAGACGGCTCAGCGCCTCGCTTCTTCCCAACGGGTTTTCGACATCAGGTTCTTGATTTCTATTTTTATTTTTTGTCAATGTTTGTTTTATTTAAAAGTTTATTTAATCTGCTTTGTTTATTTGCTGAGGATTTGATGTTTGTTTGTTATCTGCTTAATCTACTTATTGTTTTTTTTGTTGGTTCGAATTGCTTTAATCTGTTATGGAACTGCTTAATCTGCTTATTGTTTCTTTGTATTTGCTATTCTAGTTTGGATCTGCTTGATTTTATTTTGAACTTATTTGATAGTTTTGGTTAGATCTGCTTTACTTTCGGTTATAGTATTCTGATTTTTAGGAAATTAGTTTGTTTAAGTATTGGTTTGATGTGCTTATTTTTTTGGTAATATTTGAAACTGCTTATATTAATTTATTTGCTTATTCAGTTTTTAGCTTATAATGTTTTAGCTTATCTGATTTGTTCTGCTTATTTAGGATAATTAGCTTATTTGATTCAGCTTTTGGGATTTGCTTATTGAATTTCAGTTTTAGATATTTCTGCTTTATCAGTTTATTTTTGTTTAGTCTGCTTATTTGGTTTATTATTTGCTTATCTGTTTCGTTTAGGTTTAATGTTCTTATTATATTTGCTTTTCAGTTTTTATGTTTCTTTTTATCTTGCTTATTTGATTCAGCTTTTAGCTTATTTGGTTTGTATTCGTTACTGTTATACTGCATAAAACTCAGACCATTTGGTCTGAGTATCAAGATTCCAAAGTAAAAAATAAATAGCAAAAATTTCGTCTGTCAGGGGACTCGAACACCTGACCTCTCGCTTAGCAATCCAGCGTCATAACCATCTCATCTAGCCTTCTTTTTTAGTTTGATTGTGCATCATTTAATTAATGTAGGGTAATATTTAGCTGTCAGCTTTTATTAATAGTTTAAATACAACTTTAGTTTAATTAATTTTCAATATAACTTTTCTTTTTACTTTCTTTTATAAGTTTAAAGTTTTTAAAAATAAAAAGATAAAAAAATATTTTATTTAGTTTTAGGAATTTTAAATGTGTTTAAAATTAGTTCAAATGAGTTTTGTTTTAAAAATAGATTTCATTTAAAGTAATTAGTTTAAAATTAATTAGATTTAGGTTTAGATTTAGGTTTTATTTTAAAATTAGTTTTCAAATTTATTTAAGATAGTTTTAAAATAGTTAATTAATTAGATTTTAATTAAATAGTTTTTAATTAGTTTAAAAAACCAAAAAGTTTTATTTACCAAGAACAAATTAAGCTTACGTAATATCCGATATCAATTCGAGTCGATTTGTGGAACGAAAAATAGAACATTAAAAGGATTTGCAAAAATCCAGTTATTAAAATGGCGCCGCTGCCACTTCGCTCGTTACGATTGACGATTTCGTGAGACGTTTGGATTTTGGGATCCGTTCGCTTTGAACGTTATTTTTCTTGCAACAAAATCAAAGATACAAAAAAATATCAAAAACTTAAAAATTAAAAAAAAAAAATTAAAAAATTAAAAAATCATCTAAAGCAAATTCTTTCCTAAGATTTGGACTAAAAAAAATAAAAAATCTAAAAGTAATACTTTTCCTAAAGTATTACACCAAAAATATTCTTCTTTATCCTCTATTGTGTTTAATTCTTTTTCTCAACCCCTCTTATTTTTAATTTTTCATGGATTAATATTTTATAGGGTGTGGGTCGTCTGATAGTCAATCATGTTATTGGTGTTCATGCGAACGATGCGGTATGGCTATACCTAATCACGAATTTGGACATTGTTCATTTTGCAATTCGACCAATTCATACTTCACCTCTAATGACCCTATCTCACCCTCTTCCCTATATGCCGATCCTTATCCGCCACATGCACCGGGTTTTTCTCAATACCCGTGTTGCAATCATTGTGGGGGCCCTCACGATACTTCTTATTGTCAGCCGATGAATTATTATGCGCCAAATCCGTGTTCTAATTCTTTTCAACCGATGAATTATTATGAACCAAATCCGTGCTATAATTCTGGTTTTCCTAATTTTGAGCCCCCACAATACATCCTCGATCATCAACCTTCTTTGAATCCGAATGACGAAAGACAAGCCCTTCTTTTGAAACTTCATGACGGCTTAATTCAACTGACCGAGGCATTGAAGGAGCGACAACGACAACGACAAGAGCACGTATCTAATCTTAGTGATTATACTCCGCCTCTTGTACGTTCTTTTTATTACGATGATGACGAGGATAATATTTACAATCTCAATCCATCATGTGAGACTACCACTCCTGTTCTCGATTCTTCTACTGACCGATGCCTCTCTCATCATGGGGGATGAGGGTCTTATCACTATTCCTTGTGATGAGATTCTTATTCCAATCCAAAGTGAGCCAACGGTTGCTTCCGATAGTGACGATGAGTGTGAATCTCTTTCTAGTGATGATTCATTACCTCCCACCGACATCTTGGGAGACGATGAAGACGTTCAAAAGGAAAATTTCAAGATTTATTCGAACCCTTTATTTGATTTTGATGACGCCTACATCTCTAGTGAAGTGAATCCTCTCTTTGAAGAGGGGATTGAGGACATTGATAGCTCCGACTCTCTTGCTATTGATGAGCATTCTTTGTTAGCCATGCCACCTCCCATCGTAGATGAGGTGGAGAGATTTGACCCTACCTTCCGTTTGATTCAGTCTGGAGAGGTGACGCGGGTGGTAGATATGTCTTCTGATATTTCTCATATTATGTTGCCACCCCGTCCTACCGCGTGCACACCCAAGCGGGTGATGTATCGCTTTTACTCTCCTCATTTCATACCGGGAAATGAGGATGAGTGCTTTGACCCGGGAGGTGACATTAACCGTTCTATGATTGACACCTTTACGACTTTGCCGAATTGTGACCATCCATTGTCTTTGGGGGATGACAATTTGTCTCCTTTACCCACCCCACCGCCCGTGGATCAAGACTTCACTTACTTTTCTTATGTCGAGAGGACTTTTCTACCCTTCAAGACTTATCCTCCTGCCTCTCATTTATTATGTTCCTCCGGGACCGAGGATAAGATTTTTGATCCCGGTATTACATTAGAGGCTTCCCCATGGACCATTTAATTCGGGGTCGAGTCAGGCTCGTGACTCGGTTAACAAAATAAGCGCTTCTCGGGAGGCAACCCGATGATCTTTTATCTATTTTCTACAATAAGTGTAGGGGAGAGCCTAGTAGGTTGTTTGTGTGTTGTGATGTTGTGCAGGGACTTGAGCTTTAATGATCCACTTTTGGTGTTTTTGACGTGACCCGTGATCCCGTGTTTCCCGTGTACCCGGTTCCTTCGATAATTTTTTGCTATTGTGATTCAGTCATGTATATAAATAAAACAAATAAATGTAATCACTTTAGTTGTCTCTTCCTTAGCTCGATTTTAAACAACGTACTCAATGTCCTAAGTGTAGGGGAATTTATTCTCCCACATGCTTAAACATTGAGGACAATGTTTATATTAAGTGTAGGGGGGATTTCTATCGAAATTTTAGTGGGCTTTTCCATGAATTTGACCCTATTTAACCGGAAAATTTAAAAAAATTTCAACGTTTTTCAAATTTTTGACCTATTTTGGCCTAGTAGTATTTCCATTTATTTTCTTTCCTTTTGTCATCGCATCGTAATAATTTCCATTTCAAGAATAAAGTCAAAAATAAATAAAAGAATAAAATGGTTTTAACAAGTTTAGATATCTTTGATATATTAGGCCCGTCGTGAATATTTTGACTCAACCCGAGTTTACTTATCCAAGTTTACTCTAGCTAGTATCCTTAACCTTATGGACCTTAATTGGTTTATTAGGCTAAGCATCCACGAGTCTCATTCCTTGAGATTTTAAATTGTGGAGAACGAGAGATGATAGAGTTGATAATAAGTTTAAGGGTTAATTCTTATTTATATGAGTTTTGTGGCTCTTTCTTCTCGCTTGTATATTTAATTGCTTAATAAATGAGGATTTTTTTGGTGTCGATTCGATATCTTAACTCTTAGCCAAATCTTTATTCTCCTTGTTATTAAATCATGAACACATTGAGGGTGCCAGCGTTGTGGACTTCCGACTAAGGTGGCTCATAATCACTAAGTAGGAGGTATTCAGACCATGGGACCGCGGAATTTGGCCTACTATATATATATCATAAATAAAGAAAGAATAAGATTAAAACATGACCTCAAGGAGCCTTAGGGTGTGGGGCATGTAGCACGAACCTTGTCATTAGAGCCTTAGGGTGTATGGCATGGTAAGTGTTGAATAAAAATTGATCAAAAATCAATTCCCTCGTTTATCGTTCAAGGAGCCTAAGGGTATATGATGTGAACTTGCTAAACTCCACATAATGTCAACTTCACTTTGGAGGAATAATTAATAAGTAGTACTATTGACCAAATTTTGGGTCCGATAATTTATTCCCCAAATCGTGTTAAATCTTCCTTGATGTGGGCTTACTTTAGTAACAACGTTTTTGAGGACGAGGTTAGGTTTTGAGTATCGGGTTTGCACCGTTTTGCCTTCACTTTTGGAATAATAATTATCAAATAAGTCAAATGAGCCTACGGATGAATGACAATCAATAAAATCTAGAGATACAACGTAGGAATTGGAGAAAGAGTTTTACACAATTATCTTATATAAGTGGTTTTAACTTGAGAACTTATGGTAAACAATGATCTCGTTTTTAAGCTTGGTATAGGGAACGTGAAACTTGAGGGTGATTAATATTCATAACACCAAAGCCCTAATTTAAGTCTTAGACTTCTTTACGAGTTTCTTCCATCAAATAATTTCCAAGTTAATAAATTTTTATAACTTTTGTTTCCTTTCAAGTTTTTATCTTTCCATCGTAGTAATAATAGTTTATCTTAATAAAGGCTAAGATGGATTTATGAGAGAAATGTAACTTTATGCTTTAAAATAATGCATTGCATGGGGTCATTGCAATGGTTAAGTGTAGGGGATTTAATAAGTGTATAAACACTTATCCTTTTGCCACTAAAAACAAGGAAAACCGAGACCAAACATGTATTTAATAACATAATAGTCGGAATTACGCGTGGTTTTTGTTTTTGTTGTGTTTTAGGTACAAAATATCAAAAAGGAAGAAAACATGGGATTTGACGGGCATTTATCAAAGAAAACAACAAAGTCAACTCAAAAGGACTAAAAGTTCAAACGGGAATGAAGAATTTATTGAAAGTCAAAAGACGGGATCGTTTATTCGCGGATTTAAGTTAAATAAGCTTGGTGGGACCCACAAGTGCTTAATGGGCCTGTAAACCCATTGCTGAAATTGGATAAATTTACAAGAGGCCCAATCCCACAAGCCCATTTATTTAGACGTGAGATGTTATACCTATTTGGACTCAAAGCCTAATTCACAACTAAAGCCCAAAAGCCCATTTTTCTAAATAAATGAAACGGAAGGTATTAATATAGGCCAAGCCCAAATGATAATCACAATGAACGGTTAAGTGAAATCTTATTTGTTTCACTTTGACTCACAAACGTGTATCCCCCAGTTAAAACACACACCTTCACACACGACTTTACTTTTCCTCTCATTCCACACGTTTTTTAGTAAATGTTTATTTACCCTCACCCACTTTCGATGATAACTATGTAAACTCACCCTCTCTCTCTCAATGAAAAAAACGCAGACAACAAGTTTACCCAAACCCTAAATTACTTAATCCAAATTTACCCACTAAAAATTAGGGGTTTTCACTGATTCGTGTGATTCACACAAATACCAATTAAATCCCCCCCTTTTTCGGAAGCAAACACCATGGTAGTCCTCATCTCCTCATCTCACGTGGCCTCATCCTTTTTTGTGATTGGTTGTGACAACTCATCACACACAAATCCTCCAATCATATTGTTCCACCTTGGCGATCCGTGGCACAAGAATTATCTTCAGCCGTTTGATCAAGCAAAGGGAAGAAAGAGAAGGAAAGAAGATAAAAAGAGCGGCCAGGATTTGAAGACGTGGTCACCAAGTTCACGAAATAGGCTTGGGATTTGCCTATAAAAACCCCCCACATCTTGTAAATTCAACATTCCATTTTTCTTTATTTTTTACTTTTTTTTTAATTAGGAGTAGGATTAAATTAGTTTTAATTTTATGCAAATTAGATTATAGGTTAATTGTATTTTCAGTTTCCAGTATTGTAATGATTTTTAATTATTAATAAAATTTATTAAATTTAATTATTCTCGTGTCTTGATTTCTTTTTCTGAATTAAATTTACAAGTGAAATTTCTTTGATTACTGTCTCGTTTTAATTACTATAAAAGTAAAAGAAAGTGGATAGATAATTTCCCCCACTGGGAAATTATTAATAACTATTCGAAGATTTTGTTTGATTCGAGTAGCTGTTTGGTTTGATGATTCGGGTTGAAGATAAACGGTGGTTCTGATTTGTTCACAAAGATGGCTCAGCGCCTCGTCTTCTTCCCAACGGGTTTTCGACATCAGGTTCTTGATTTCTATTTTTATTTTTTCTCAATGTTTGTTTTATTTAAAAGTTTATTTAATCTGATTTGTTTATTTGCCGAGGATTTGATGTTTGTTTGTTATCTGCTTAATCTGCTTATTGTTTTTTTATTGGTTCGAATTGCTTTAATATGTTATGGAACTGCTTAATCTGCTTATTGTTTCTTTGTATTTTCTATTCTAGTTTGGATCTGCTTGATTTTATTTTGAATTTATTTGATAGTTTTGGTTAGATCTGGTTTACTTTCGGTTATAGTATTCTGATTTTTAGGATATTAGTTTGTTTTAGTATTGGTTTGATGTGCTTATTTTTTTGGTAATATTTGAAACTGCTTATATTAATTTATTTGCTTATTCAGTTTTTAGCTTATAATGTTTTAGCTTATCTGATTTGTTCTGCTTATTTAGGATAATTAGCTTATTTGATTCAGCTTTTGGGATTTGCTTATTGAATTTAAGTTTTAGATATTTCTGCTTTATCAGTTTATTTTTGTTTATTCTGCTTATTTGGTTTATTATTTGCTTATCTGTTTCGTTTAGGTTTAATGTGCTTATTATATTTGCTTTTCAGTTTTTATGTTTCTTTTTATCTTGCTTATTTGATTCAGCTTTTAGCTTATTTGGTTTGTATTCGTTACTGTTATACTGCATAAAACTCGGACCATTTGGTCTGAGTATCAAGATTCCAAAATAAAAAATAAATAGCAAAAATTTCATCTGTCAGGGGACTCGAACCACTGACCTCTCGCTTAGCAATCCAGCGTCATAACCATCTCATCTAGCCTTCTTTTTGAGTTTGATTGTGCATCATTTAATTAATGTAGGGTAATATTTAACTGTCAGCTTTTATTAATAGTTTAAATAGAATTTTAGTTTAATTAATTTTAAATATAACTTTTCTTTTTACTTTCTTTTATAAGTTTAAAGTTTTTAAAAATAAAAAGATAAAAAAAATATTTTATTTACTTTTAGGAATTTTAAATGTGTTGAAAATTAGTTCAAATTTTATTTAATATAAATTAGTTTTGTTTTAAAAATAGATTTCATTTAAAGTAATTAGTTTAAAATTAATTAGATTTAGGTTTAGATTTAGGTTTTATTTTAAAATTAGTTCTCAAATTTTTTAAGATAGTTTTAAAATAGTTAATTAATTAGATTTTAATTAAATAGTTTTTAATTAGTTTAAAAAACCAAAAAGTTTTATTTACCAAGAACAAATTAAGCTTACGTAATATCCGATATCAATTCGAGTCGATTTTTGAAACAAAAAATAGAACATTAAAAGGATTTGCAAAAATCCAGTTATTATTAAGAAGTAGCTAGCACCTTTCCTTGACACATTTCTAAGTGGTCCACACACATCAGTATTAATGGTATGATTTTACTAGTTGAAAGTTCGTTTTCCCGGTGTCTTCTCGAATTGATCTCTGGTTGATTGTGCGACTCAGTTGTTCTTGGTGGAACGAATATTTTGGGTTTCGGTAAAATAAAAGTGCAAGACTTAAGATTAAATGACGAGTAACTAAAATTAAAACTAGTTGAAACGTAAACGGTGCAATATTTAAAACCTTGAAATTAAATGACGGGAAATTAAATGACGTAAAATTAAAACTTAGCGAAAAGTAAATTGACAATTAAATAAAATGCAAAACGAAATTAAAATGAACTAAAAATAAAACGAGAAAAATTGACACTTTAACTAAAACAAAATATTAAAACAAAACAAAAACAACCCGTCGGAATACACCCGATCGGAATCCAATCGGAATCCGATCGGAATGTATCCCATCGGAAAGGGCATGATCGGAATGTACAAAAGAGTCCAGGTCGGAATCTATTCCGATCGGTTGATCGGAATATAGACACTCCACCCGGTCGGAATATTACACAAAGGGGCCCAATCGGAATGCATTGGTCGGAATACTAGAAAACAAAGCAATCGGAATACAGAACAAGAAAGACTGATCGGAATGTTAAAAAAAGAAGCAAGATCGGAATACTGAAAACCCTTTTCCGATCACACGATCGGAAAGAGGGTGTGGTCGCTGGTCGGAATAATGCGATCGGAAAGGGGTTTAATACCCTTTCCGATTTATAAGGGATCCGAGAAAAGCAAGCTATAAGCTATTGAAATAAGCTCAAACTTAAACTAATACGAATCTAAATCGAAATGGACTCAATAAGCATGAATAACAACTTATCAAACTTAAGAGTAAACAAACTTTTAAATCAACCATAAAAGATGAACTTTATAAGAAACTTTAAATCAAATAAGCATTAAGATGAAATAAGATCAAGGATGAACATGAATCAAAGATAAGCAAAACAAGAAAGGTAGAAGAAGATGATTAAAAATAAGAACTTGATTAAAAGAAAGGATTCAAAAATTAAAAGACTTACTTGAATTGAAGAAATTAAAAGTGCTTAACATGAAATTAAAATGCAAGAAAGTAAATGACAAGAAATGAAAATGGTGGAAGAGTGGTATGTCAAGCCACCAACAACATGAAAATGAAACTAGGATCATCTATATATAGGGGTGATTAGGGAGGAGCTTAGGAAGCTTCCTCCCTCTTTCCTCTTTGCCTTAATTGCACACTTAAGTCCTTTTCTTCTTTATCTTTTGTTAATCTTGGACTTTGTCTTGGGATTTCTTTAACTCGTCTTGATTTTTCTTTATAAATAAGACTCGAGTTCTTCGGCTTTTTAGTAAACTTCCGTCCTTTGACTTTTTCTTCGATAAATCTTCAGAATTGGTCTTGGACTTCCGTTCTTTTTCCACTCTTGATCTTTCGACTTCATCTTTCGTCTTTTTCTTCGATAAAAGCCCGTGAATGCCGTGTTTTCTCCACTTTTCACCTTTTCGTCCTAAATCACAACAAAAACACAAACCACGCATAATTCCGACATAAATGACATAAAATACACGTTTTGGCTCGGTTATTATTGCAATTAAGTGGTAAAAATGATGGGTGTTTGATACAAGGCTTTTGCCTGTATAAAAATTATGTGTTCGTTGATGTGTGTCTAATCGAATTGATCTTAGTTCTCTATGTGACTCAGTCGTTCTTTGGTTAAAACAAATATTTTTGGTTGGTTTTTAAATTTAAATGTGCAAAGACTTAAAAGTAAATGTCGTTAAAGTAAAGGGCAAGTATATAAAAGAGCGTGAAATTAAATCTAAGTCTAATTTAAAAGAAAGGTGCGATATTTAAAAGCTTGACGGAAAGTAAGATAATTAAATGACTGAAAATTAAAGCGTGACAAGAATTAAAATTAGACAAAGTATTAAAAACATAAACTAAAAATTTAACAAGACAAAATAAGAGAAAACAACCTCCAATCGGAATATATTCCGATCAACCACAATCGGAATATAGACTTACCTTAGATCGGAAAGTGAATAACCAACCCCCTGATCGGAATGTAAATTAGAGTACCCAATCGGAATGCTGTCACCCTGTCAGATCGGAATACCCACGTTACCTTGATCGGAAAGTTGTTTACTTACCTTGGTCGGAATGTTGTACTGAACACCAATCGGAATACTGTCACTTGCACACCAATCGGAATATACAACCAACCTCCAATCGGAATACCAAAGTCTCCCTCAATCGGAATGTAGAATCCCTTATCCGATCACGTAGATCGGAAAGTAAAACCCTTTTCCGATTGATCCAATCGGAATACGGAGAAAAGTACCAAAAATAAACTTAACAATTAAGCTATAATCCTAATAAGCACTAGACGAAAAACTAAGGTAAAACCGTGTAAAAATAAGCTATGAAACTGAAAGTTAACAACTTTTAAGACACGACAAAGATAAACTTTAAGAAAAACAACTTTTTATATAAAAATAACTTTTATAAAAACTATAAAAACTTGAAAATAAATCAAATAAGCTATGAAAATAAGAGATTTAAAACAATCAAACGCATAAAAATCAAATCTTTAACAAATCAACAAGTTAAAAACATGTAAATCAAAGAAAGGTAGAAGAAGATTAACAAGATAAAGTAAAGGAGCAAGTAATTAAAAGAAACACTTACTTGAAATTAAAGGTAATTAAAGGTGCAAAACATGTATTTAAATGACAAGTAATTAAAGGTGCATAAAATAAAAGTGGAAGAGCTAATTTGTCAAGTTAGCCAACAAAACGAAAAGTGATTAGCTAATGACTATATATAGGGGATTAGGGAGGAGGTTAGAGGAAGCTTCCTCCTCTCCTTCCTTTCTTCCTTAATTGCATGCTTAGGTCCCTCCTCTTCTTTAATCTTTTTGTTAATTGCGCCATTAGTCCTTAAGCCTTCAAATCTTCTTTAATCTTGGACTTTATCGACTTTTGGCTTGGGATTTCTTTTGGACTCGTCTTTTAATTCTTCAATAAATAAGATTTGAGTTCCTCGGCTTTAAGTGAACTTCCGTCTTTTGACTCTTTCTTCGATAAATCTTCAGAATTGGTCTTGGACTTCCGTTCTTTTTGCACTCTTGACTTCTTGACTTCGTCTTTCATCTTTTTCTTCAATAAAAGTCCGTAAATGCCCGTGAATTCTCGTATTTTCTCCACTTTTCACCTTTTCGTCCTAAATCACAACAAAAACACAAACCACGCATAATTCTGACATAAAAGACATAAAATACACGTTTTGGTCCGGTTATTATTGTAATTAAGTGGTAGAAAAGATGTGTGTTTTCACACATATCAAATCCCCTACACTTGACCATTGCAATGTCCTCATGCAATGCATTAGTTACAAAGCAAGATTACATTTTTCATCATAATCAATCCACGTTGGCCTTTATTTAAAGAGATAGAAAATTATAATTATTCAAAATAAAGGAATCAAAAGCATACCTTAGGTTTTGGAAATGCCATGAATAATCATCATCCTCAACTTTTCACTTTCTCCAAACCAAGCTTAAAAACGAGATCATTGTTATTATAAGTTAGTAAACTAACACGAACTCATGTGGGCCAATTATTCACTTAGACTCCCTTATTCCTATGGGTATCTCTTATATTTTATTATTTGTCTTGAATGATCACGAAGATGCATTGTTTGACTTATTTCGATAATTATTTAGTCTGAAAATAAAGTGCACGATTTAATCAATAGTTAGCTAAAGAACCAAATCTTTTAAAACTGCTTCTCGGGACCTCATAAAGTTCATATCTTGGCATAACTCGTTTCGCGATTTGAGACCTTTCTCGGACCGATATTTGGCAGCGACTTCATACTTCAAATCTTGAGAGACGTTCATGAAATAATGGTCTTCTCTTCATATAGGAATTTCTTCACTTGAAGTTTTGAGAGATTCATACTTGGACCACGACTTCTTCATTTTTCTCCAATCTTTATTTTGGACTTTGATATACAACGATCCGCCTCCTTTTATGACTTGGATCTATTTATCCTCATACCTTGTTAGGGTCTTTTCGGATATACTTCTCCATGACTTTTGGGGAGTTTGCTTTACGTCGTGTGTCTCGATCCTTCATATTGATTTTCGATAAATGATTCTTCTCATCACTTTGGATCTTTAGCAACAAAATATAGCCCTCATGCCTTGTTAGGGCCTTTTCGGACTCGCCAATCTTCGCGTCCCGCTTCAATAAGTTATGCCTTGGCTATGAACTCTAATCCATACCGAGCAACTTTTAAACGATATGGGGCTAGAAGCTAAGTAACTTTTCAAATCGTACAACCTTATTTATTAGCAAATAAATTTATTAGCAAGCGATGGGAGAATAGGCTCATAATTAACTCACATAAATTCACGAAAGAATACCGAACTTATAATTTGCTCTATCATCTCTCGTTCTCCACAGTTTAAAATCTCAAGTAATGAGACTCGTGGATACTTAGCCTATTAAATCAAAGTTTTGGGTTTTCGAGTCGCCTATAGGATCTTGCAAATTCTTAGACTCTTTCAAGTTTAGAAATCGCATCTTAAAGTTCCCTTGATAAACGACTCTCTAGGATCAATTATAGGAACTTGCGAAAAGTTCTTGTTCTTAACCCGTGAGAGTTAAGACTTTCGCGTTTTATAGCTCCCTATATAAAAGCCTAGCAAAACTTGACTTAAACACGTTAAGGATACTAGCTAGAGTAAACTCGGATTGAGTCAAAAGATTCACAACGTTTGAAAATTAAAACCACTTATTAAACATTTATTCTAACAAAGAAAGAAAATAACTATACAAAGGTAAAAATTAATAGGCCAAAATAGATCAAAAATTTTGAAAAATGTCGAAAAATTGATTTTCTGGTTAAAATGAGGACAAAAACAAGGAAAAGACCACTTAACTTCGATAGAAGTCCCCCCTACACTTAAGATAAACATTGTCCTCAATGTTTAAGCATGTGGGAGTAAACTCCCCTACACTTATGACATTGTGCACGTTGTTTAAATCTCGCTAAGGAAAAGACAACTAAAGAGATTCCTATTTTAATATTGAGAGAATATAAAATAGTGAATCGAAAAGAGTTTAGGATAGAACCATGAAGAAGTAGAACATGGAATCACGGGTCGGCAAGAATCATCAAGAGTGGATCATTGAAGCTCGAATGCCTGATTAAGAAGTGAGGAGAGGGAATAGCAATCCAAAGGGTCCCCCCTACACTTATGGTAAAGAAAGCGGAAAGATAGATACATGGGTTGCCTCCCAAGAAGCGCTTGGTTTTTGTTAACCGAGTCGTGAGCCTGACTCGACCTTGATCATCAACGGAAATAGCATGAAACATATCCACCAGGATCGAAGACATAGTTTTCATCCATCAATAAGCACGAGCTTAAGGCGAACAAGGCAAGCCAAAAGAGAAGTGGCAAGGTTCCCTTAAGCAGTGATGGAGCACAGTAGAAGCAAGTATGGTGCGGTGCAAGCATGTCTTTAATGGGTCCAAAGATTTTTCCTTTTATTTCATCAGGTGGATACTGAGATGGCTTAAAGACTTCAATACCGGGGTCGAACACCTTTTCCTTTATGGGAAAATAGCACTCAGGCTCAGCCGAGTGTGAAGAAGATCCGTAAAGAAGCACAACCTCGTCCTCAGAAGTGGGACAAAGAGGTGTTAAATCATACGTGCAACGGATTTCAGTGTCGACCGGTTTCTTCTCCTTTGACAAAATGCTCTTCAAATCCAAAGTAGGATCAAGGCGATAATCTTCAAAGTCATAAGGAGGAGCATCACTCTCATGAGGGAAGTATGTGTTGAGAAATTCAGAGAAATCTTCCTCAAATGAATAATCGTCCAAAGTAGGAGCGAGTGATGGTGGAGGATCTTCATCATGTGAAGAATCGCTCGATAGAGTATCAGCCTCTTCAAAATCATCGAAAGTAGGCAGCTCGGGATACTCAGAAGTACAATCAAAATCATCCGAATCTGAGCTAGAATCATCATCATCATCATAAGCATCAAAGACCGGGGACGAATCATAAATGGGAGAAGGTTCCAAAGTAGGGAGAGAATCATCCACATCATTTTCAAAGAGTGGATTATCAGTGGAAGACTCGAATAAAGGATTATCGTAGACAGTAAAGTCATCGAGCACATTTATCATATTCACTGATTCTCGGCCTCCAAAGGATTTTCCTGTAAGCTTCCCCATTTTAAAAACTTTAGAATCATCCCCGACTTGTAAGATTAACTCACCTTCGGCCACATCTACTAAAGCACGTCCGGTTCTCAAGAATGGCCGACCAAGTATTAAAGGAATACGAGGGTCCATTTCATAATCAACTACGACAAAATCGACCGGGAAAGTAAATGCGCCAACTTTAATGAACACGTCTTCGGCTATACCAACAGGGTAAGCGAGAGTGCGATTTGCAAGTTCAAGAGTCATCTTTGTTGGAGTGAGGTCGGGCAATGATAGTGTTTTCCAAACACTGAGTGGCATCAAATTAATACTAGCCCCGAGATCAGCAAGGGCAGTAAATTCTTCTGTTTTGTTGAACACGCAAGGCAACACAAAACGACCGGGATCTCCAAGTTTTTCTGGAAGTTCTTTGAGAATAACTGCAGAGCAGTTTTCATTTAATCGTGTGTTGGCGAGTTCAATCAGCTTCTCTTTCTTGCTAAGCAATTCCTTGAATGCTTTGACAAATTTGGGCATGTGGACAAGTGCTTCAAGAAAGCTAATGTTGAAGTTCATTTGAGAAATCATCTTAATATAGCTAGTCACTTGAGCGTCCTCCTTGTTTAGCATTTTGTTCTTGCCCAAGCGAGAAGGATAAGGGATATTAGGTTTGGGTGGTGAAGGAGCAGATGTAGTAGGTAAAGGTTGAGATGTTGAAGGGTCATTTGTGGAAACTTCATCACGTCGAGGCGGAGACGGTAATGGTGCACTAATACTAGGTGTAGGAGGAATAGGGATACATGGTGGTGTAGGAGGTGTAGATGATGGTGGTGGGATTGGTGGTCCTACGATGGTGACTCCACTACGCGTAGTTATAGCACTCACATTGGCTCGCGGATTAGTGACGGTGTTTGAAGGTAAAGAACTCGAAGAAGAAGGTTGAGCGGCGGGCAAGAAACTAGCAAGCATATTCTTCAAATCATTGGTTTGATTGCTAAAGGAGGATTGAATATCATTTCGAAGCTCGGATCTTATCTCATTTCCTTGCTTTGTGATATCTCCTTTAAGATTGATAATTTGGCTCTGCAGATTCTTGATTTGCTCACCTTGGGTTCTCATGATGGCCTCAACATCCGGATTACTGGGTGGGTTTTGTTGGGTGGGTGGGTGATAAGGATTAGAAGCTCTTGGTGGGATTTGGTTGCTCCTAGTGTAGTTGTTGGCGGGGTTTTGGTTTTGAGGAGAAAAACCGGGTGAAAGGTAGTTGTTAGAACGGTAACTCAGCATATTTCTATCCCCTTGTTGTCTAGCTTGGTAATTTTCCGGTGAATAGTTACCGTAAGCTGCATACACATTTTCCGGATTTCCTTGTGTCGAAGGACAATCGGTGTATGAGTGAGGACCGCCGCATGTTTCACAAAGAGTAGCAACAGCTTTAACTTGTTGTTGTTGTTGGTTTGAAGCCAAGAGTTGCATACTTCTGCTCATTTCAGTCAGCACACGGGTGAGTTCGGTCATATCAGGGTTTGCTGAGGTGGAAGAAACATTGACTCTCGGGTTGTTCCTAGAAGAAGCAGAGGAATCCCAGTTTTTGTGGTGAGTAGTCATGTTCTCAATAAGCTCTCTACACTCCTCGGGTCTCCTTTTCATGAATGTGCCACCGGCGGCTGCATTGATCGTATCACGATCTCGAAAAGTCAATCCGTTGTAGAAAGTATCGATCAAGGTGACCGGAAGCATGTTGTGGTTTGGACAACGGTCGATCAAGACATTATATCTCTCCCAAGCGTCAAAAATAGATTCATCAGGGTCTTGCATGAAACCGCTGATCTGATTACGAAGGCTAGTGACTATGGATGGTGGAAAGTAGCGCGATAGAAAGCGTTGAGTCATATCATCCCAAGTGTGAATAGAATTCTTCGGGAGACGATCAAACCATTTCTCGGCATGATGTAATAGAGTGTGTGGAAAGAGTTGTAGGCGAAGTTCATCCATTGTGGCACCGGCCAACTTCATGCTTTGGGTGATTGTAATGAACTTGTCGAGGTGTTTGTTGGCATCATCATCAGGCAATCCACGGAATGGGTTTGTTTGCACTTGCTGAATCATGTGGTGCTTCAACGAAAACTCAGGAGCGTTGATTTGCATCGGCGCAATCGGTCCTCCTCGTCCAAACATGGTTGGTTGACAAAGTTCCTCCATGGTCCGAAGATCGGGCTGTGGAAGAGCATTGTTGTTATTATTATTATTGAGGTTCGGTGGAATGTTGTTGTTAACACCTGCCATATCTAAATCTTCTTGAGGCTCGGGCTCTTGATAATTAGAATATCTAGTACGCATACACCTGAAAATGCAAAAGAAAACAAAACCAAACACAAAGACAATATATATACACAAGAAAGATAAAATCTTTTTGGATTTTTGATATTTTTAATTTTTATGGTTTATATAATTTTTTTTTTTTTTTTTTTTTTTTAAATTTTTATGATTTTTGAAGTTTTTTATGCAAGAAAAATAACGTTCACAAGTGAACGGATCCCAAAAAGCAACGTGTCTCTCACAAAAAACTGTTGATCTTTACGAAAAGAGCCGGCAGCGGCGCCATTTGATACAAGGCTTTTGCCTGTATAAAAATTATGTGTTCGTTGATGTGTGTCTAATCGAATTGATCTTAGTTCTCTATGTGACTCAGTCGTTCTTTGGTTAAAACAAATATTTTTGGTTGGTTTTTAAATTTAAATGTGCAAAGACTTAAAAGTAAATGTCGTTAAAGTAAAGGGCAAGTATATAAAAGAGCGTGAAATTAAATCTAAGTCTAATTTAAAAGAAAGGTGCGATATTTAAAAGCTTGACGGAAAGTAAGATAATTAAATGACTGAAAATTAAAGCGTGACAAGAATTAAAATTAGACAAAGTATTAAAAACATAAACTAAAAATTTAACAAGACAAAATAAGAGAAAACAACCTCCAATCGGAATATATTCCGATCAACCACAATCGGAATATAGACTTACCTTAGATCGGAAAGTGAATAACCAACCCCCTGATCGGAATGTAAATTAGAGTAACCAATCGGAATGCTGTCACCCTGTCAGATCGGAATACCCACGTTACCTTGATCGGAAAGTTGTTTACTTACCTTGGTCGGAATGTTGTACTGAACACCAATCGGAATACTGTCACTTGCACACCAATCGGAATATACAACCAACCTCCAATCGGAATACCAAAGTCTCCCTCAATCGGAATGTAGAATCCCTTATCCGATCACGTAGATCGGAAAGTAAAACCCTTTTCCGATTGATCCAATCGGAATACGGAGAAAAGTACCAAAAATAAACTTAACAATTAAGCTATAATCCTAATAAGCACTAGACGAAAAACTAAGGTAAAACCGTGTAAAAATAAGCTATGAAACTGAAAGTTAACAACTTTTAAGACACGACAAAGATAAACTTTAAGAAAAACAACTTTTTATATAAAAATAACTTTTATAAAAACTATAAAAACTTGAAAATAAATCAAATAAGCTATGAAAATAAGAGATTTAAAACAATCAAACGCATAAAAATCAAATCTTTAACAAATCAACAAGTTAAAAACATGTAAATCAAAGAAAGGTAGAAGAAGATTAACAAGATAAAGTAAAGGAGCAAGTAATTAAAAGAAACACTTACTTGAAATTAAAGGTAATTAAAGGTGCAAAACATGTATTTAAATGACAAGTAATTAAAGGTGCATAAAATAAAAGTGGAAGAGCTAATTTGTCAAGTTAGCCAACAAAACGAAAAGTGATTAGCTAATGACTATATATAGGGGATTAGGGAGGAGGTTAGAGGAAGCTTCCTCCTCTCCTTCCTTTCTTCCTTAATTGCATGCTTAGGTCCCTCCTCTTCTTTAATCTTTTTGTTAATTGCGCCATTAGTCCTTAAGCCTTCAAATCTTCTTTAATCTTGGACTTTATCGACTTTTGGCTTGGGATTTCTTTTGGACTCGTCTTTTAATTCTTCAATAAATAAGATTTGAGTTCCTCGGCTTTAAGTGAACTTCCGTCTTTTGACTCTTTCTTCGATAAATCTTCAGAATTGGTCTTGGACTTCCGTTCTTTTTGCACTCTTGACTTCTTGACTTCGTCTTTCATCTTTTTCTTCAATAAAAGTCCGTAAATGCCCGTGAATTCTCGTATTTTCTCCACTTTTCACCTTTTCGTCCTAAATCACAACAAAAACACAAACCACGCATAATTCCGACATAAAAGACATAAAATACACGTTTTGGTCCGGTTATTATTGTAATTAAGTGGTAGAAAAGATGTGAGTTTTCACACATATCAAATCCCCTACACTTGACCATTGCAATGTCCTCATGCAATGCATTAGTTACAAAGCAAGATTACATTTTTCATCATAATCAATCCACGTTGGCCTTTATTTAAAGAGATAGAAAATTATAATTATTCAAAATAAAGGAATCAAAAGCATACCTTGGGTTTTGGAAATGCCATGAATAATCATCATCCTCAACTTTTCAGTTTCTCCAAACCAAGCTTAAAAACGAGATCATTGTTATTATAAGTTAGTAAACTAACACGAACTCATGTGGGCCAATTATTCACTTAGACTCCCTTATTCCTATGGGTATCTCTTATATTTTATTATTTGTCTTGAATGATCACGAAGATGCATTGTTTGACTTATTTCGATAATTATTTAGTCTGAAAATAAAGTGCACGATTTAATCAATAGTTAGCTAAAGGACCAAATCTTTTAAAACTGCTTCTCGGGACCTCATAAAGTTCATATCTTGGCATAACTCGTTTCGCGATTTGAGACCTTTCTCGGACCGATATTTGGCAGCGACTTCATACTTCAAATCTTGAGAGACGTTCATGAAATAATGGTCTTCTCTTCATATAGGAATTTCTTCACTTGAAGTTTTGAGAGATTCATACTTGGACCACGACTTCTTCATTTTTCTCCAATCTTTATTTTGGACTTTGATATACAACGATCCGCCTCCTTTTATGACTTGGATCTATTTATCCTCATACCTTGTTAGGGTCTTTTCGGATATACTTCTCCATGACTTTTGGGGAGTTTGCTTTACTTCGTGTGTCTCGATCCTTCATATTGATTTTCGATAAATGATTCTTCTCATCACTTTGGATCTTTAGCAACAAAATATAGCCCTCATGCCTTGTTAGGGCCTTTTCGGACTCGCCAATCTTCGCGTCCCGCTTCAATAAGTTATGCCTTGGCTATGAACTCTAATCCATACCGAGCAACTTTTAAACGATATGGGGCTAGAAGCTAAGTAACTTTTCAAATCGTACAACCTTATTTATTAGCAAATAAATTTATTAGCAAGCGATGGGAGAATAGGCTCATAATTAACTCACATAAATTCACGAAAGAATACCGAACTTATAATTTGCTCTATCATCTCTCGTTCTCCACAGTTTAAAATCTCAAGTAATGAGACTCGTGGATACTTAGCCTATTAAATCAAAGTTTTGGGTTTTCGAGTCGCCTATAGGATCTTGCAAATTCTTAGACTCTTTCAAGTTTAGAAATCGCATCTTAAAGTTCCCTTGATAAACGACTCTCTAGGATCAATTATAGGAACTTGCGAAAAGTTCTTGTTCTTAACCCGTGAGAGTTAAGACTTTCGCGTTTTATAGCTCCCTATATAAAAGCCTAGCAAAACTTGACTTAAACACGTTAAGGATACTAGCTAGAGTAAACTCGGATTGAGTCAAAAGATTCACAACGTTTGAAAATTAAAACCACTTATTAAACATTTATTCTAACAAAGAAAGAAAATAACTATACAAAGGTAAAAATTAATAGGCCAAAATAGATCAAAAATTTTGAAAAATGTCGAAAAATTGATTTTCCGGTTAAAATGAGGACAAAAACAAGGAAAAGACCACTTAACTTCGATAGAAGTCCCCCTACACTTAAGATAAACATTGTCCTCAATGTTTAAGCATGTGGGAGTAAACTCCCCTACACTTATGACATTGTGCACGTTGTTTAAATCTCGCTAAGGAAAAGACAACTAAAGAGATTCCTATTTTAATATTGAGAGAATATAAAATAGTGAATCGAAAAGAGTTTAGGATAGAACCGGGAAGAAGTAGAACATGGAATCACGGGTCGGCAAGAATCATCAAGAGTGGATCATTGAAGCTCGAATGCCTGATTAAGAAGTGAGGAGAGGGAATAGCAATCCAAAGGGTCCCCCTACACTTATGGTAAAGAAAGCGGAAAGATAGATACATGGGTTGCAATTAGTCCTTAAGAAAAGATGTGTGTTTTCACACATATCAAATCCCCTACACTTGACCATTGCAATGTCCTCATGCAATGCATTAGTTACAAAGCAAGATTACATTTTTCATCATAATCAATCCACGTTGGCCTTTATTTAAAGAGATAGAAAATTATAATTATTCAAAATAAAGGAATCAAAAGCATACCTTGGGTTTTGGAAATGCCATGAATAATCATCATCCTCAAGTTTTCACTTTCTCCAAACCAAGCTTAAAAACGAGATCATTGTTGTTATAAGTTAGTAAACTAACACGAACTCATGTGGGTCAATTATTCACTTAGACTCCCTTATTCCTAGGTGTATCTCTTATATTTTATTTTTGTCTTGAATGATCACGAGGATGCATTGTTTGACTTATTTCGATAGTTATTTAGGCCGAAAATAAAGTGGAAGATTTAATCAATAGTTAGCTAAAGGACAAAATCTTTTAAAACTGCTTCTCGGGACCTCATAAAGTTTATATCTTGGCATAACTCGCTTCGCGATTTGAGACCTTTCTCGGACCGATATTTGGCAGCGACTTCATACTTCAAACCTTGAGAGACGTTCTTGAAATAATGGTCTTCTCTTCATAATGGAATTTCTTCACTTGAAGTTTTGAGAGATTCTTCATAAATGGACCACGACTTCTTCATTTTTCTCCAATCATTACTTTGGACTTTGATATACAACGATCCGCCTCCTTTTAGGACTTGGATCTATTTATCCTCATACCTTGTTAGGGTCTTTTTGGATAGACTTCTCCATGATCTTTTGGGGAGTATTTGCTTTTCGTCGTGTGTCTCGATCCTTCATATTGATTTTCGATAAATGATTCTTCACATCACTTTTGGATCTTTAGCAACAAAATATAGCCCTCATGCCTTGTTAGGGCCTTTTCGGACTCGCCAATCTTCGCATCCCGCTTCAATAAGTTATGCCTTGGCTATGAAATCTAATCCATACCGAGCAACTTTTAAACGATCTTGGGCTAGAAGCTAAGTAACCTTTTAAATCGTACAACCTTATTTATTGCAGATAAATTTATTAACAAGCGAAGGGAGAATAGGCTTATAATTAACTCACATAAATTCACGAAAGAATACCAAACTTATAATTGACTCTATCATCTCTCGTTCTCCACAATTTAAAATCTCAAGGAATGAGACTCGTAGATGCTTAGCCTATTAAATTAAAGTTTTGGGTTTTCGAGTCATCTATAGGATCTTGCAAATTCTTAGACTTTTTCAAGTTTAGAAATCGCTTTTTAAAGTTCCCTTGATAAACAACTCTCTAGGATCAATTATAGGAACTTGCGAAAAGTTCTTGTTCTTAACCCGTGAGAGTTAAGACTTTCGCGTTTTATAGCTCCCTCTATAAAAGCCTAGCAAAACTTGACTTAAACATGTTAAGGATACTAGCTAGAGCAAACTTAGATAAGTAAACTCGGGTCGATTCAAAATATTCACAACGTTTGAAAATTAAAACCACTTTATTCAAACTTTATTCTAATAAGGAAAGAAAATAACTATACAAAGGTAAAAACTAATGGGCCAAAATAGATCAAAAATTTTGAAAAATGTCGAAAAATTGATTTTCCAGTTAAAATGAGGACAATACAAGGAAAAGGCCACTTAACTTCGATAGAAGTCCCCCTACACTTAATATAAACATTGTCCTCAATGTTTAAGCATGTGGGAGTAAACTCCCCTACACTTAGGACATTGTGCACGTTGTTTAAATCTCGCTAAGGAAAGGACAACTAAAGAGATTCCTATTTTAATATTGGAAAATATAAATTAGTGAATCAAAAGAGTTTAGGATAGAACCGGGAAATCGGGAACACGGAATCACGGTTCGTCAAAAGTCATCAAGAGTGTGTCTTTGAAGCTCTAATCCCTGCACATGATAAGAAAGAAAGCAAGAAACACCACGGGGCTCCCCCTACACTTATGGTAAAGATAGATAGATAATTGGGTTGCCTCCCAAAAAGCGCTTGTTTTTGTTAACCGAGTCACGAGCCTGACTCGTCCCCGAATTAAATGGTCCATGGGGAAGCCTCGAATGTGATACCGGGATCAAAGACCTTGTCCTCGTTCCCGGTTGACATCAACAAAGGAGAGGCGGGGGGATAAGTCTTGAATGGGAGAAAAACCCTTTCAACATACGAAAAGTATGTGGAATCAAGGTCCGCGGGAGGTGGGGTGGGTAAAGTGAGCACATTCTCCTCCCCCAAAGACAATGGATGTTGAGCAAGCGGCAAAGCCGTATTGTTATCAATCATAGCATAATCAATGTCACCTCCCGGGTCAAAGCATTCATCCTCCGTGATAGTGGCTAAAGGGGAGGATGAAAGGTGCTCGGGAGGGGGACTTGGGACAATATCTTCCTGTAGCAAATTATCAAAAATAATGTCCCCCTCCATGTCATCGTCATCATTACCTGGTGGTATGGAGTGAATGTCGATTTCTTCCAGCAATGGGTTATTATCTTCAACGGGAGGAATAGATGGAGGCAAAAACTCGAAAAGAGGCGGAGAAGTCAACGCTTTGATTTGAGCAATAAGAAGGTGCACTTTCCGTAATCTATCGCGAAGAAGCACGTCTTCCACCTTATCCACAAGATCATGTTCATCGGTGAACTTCTCGTAAACCGGAGAGAATAAATCGTCATTACCCGCATCTCCCGGTGGAGATTGAGAAATTTCAAAAGTGAAATTCTCATAGCATGGAGAAAAATCGACATCATTAGGATCGACCTCTTCCGTAAGAGCAACGTCGTCCTCTGGCTCTGATTGCTAGTAAAATACGACCTTTAGGAAAAGGAGCGTATATGAGCGGTAAGTATCGAACAAATGACCTTAGGAAAAATCAAGTGTTAATGACCCAATGAAAGTTCGTTTCCCAAGGAGGTATATGTGTGTGACTAAGATGTTCAAGATTTGTGAATAATATTTGGTTTAGAAGGGGATGAGAAAAGAAGAATGACGAAGACGTAAAAAAAATAAATTTAAAAAAAATTACTACTAGAAAGTTAAAACGTAGAACCTTAAAAACCACAAAAATAAAAATAAATTCTAAAAATTACCAAAAATTCACCAAAAATCAAAATAAATAAACGAAGAGTTTACTAATGATCAAAACTTTTTCAAACCTTTTAAATAATTAAATATTCAATTTTTAAACGCTTATTAAAGCCCTAAAAATCAAATAAATTATCAAAAAGCCCAAATAAAGATTTTCAATTGGTAAACCTTTAAAAAGACCTAAAAAGATTAAAAACTATTTTTAGAAATTTTGAAACTAAATAAAACTATTTAAAATGATTTAAAAACTATTAAAACTTAAAATAATTATAAAAATTAATCTAGAAGAGATAAAATTATTCTAAAAGTTGCTAAATTCCTATTTTAATGTAATTAACCTAAGAAAAATGTAAAAAGTTGGAAAATGTGAAATTTTAAAAAATAATAATAAAATAATATTAAAAATCCAAAAATTATAAAAAATTCTAAAAACTTGCAAACTAGTTTATTTTAACCTAAATAATCAGAAAATCAAAGTGAAATTACCAAAATACCCCTAATGGGCCCTCAAATGGGCCAAATCCAAAATCAGTCAACACAAATGGGCTTTTGGGCCCAAAAAGTCAAACTTGACCCAATTGACTTGGAAAAGCCCTATCTGACTCAAAATTAAATTCTAAGAACAAAACTCTAAAGGCCCAAAAGCTGAAAATGAGCTTATCACAGCTTATTTAACACTCAGCTTATCCTTATTGGGCTTTTCAGCCCATTAAGCCATAAGCTAATGCCATAAGCTCTAATTTGACACACAACCTTCTTTTGGGATGCTTATGAGATCTGTAAAAAGAATTTTTGAAAAAGATCACTCAATAAGCCAGAAATAAGCAAAGAAAAATTTCACTAAAAGACAAAATAGTCGTTTTAGAGATTTAGGGCACCTCAGGACTTGATTCAACTTGCAAAAGCTTTCAATTGGACTCAATAAGCAAAATCAATCAACAAAAATCCAATAAGCACAACCAATAAGCCAGAATAAGCACAAATGAACTTATGTAAAAGTCAAAGGAGTTGGTTTTCTAGTCAAACCTTAAAGTCAAACACCCAAATGCTCCAGTATGAACAAATGGGTCAAAATATGAGCACCTATTACAAAAACAAAGTTGTTGCTGGTTGGAATAAGCTAATATAGCTTATTGATAAGCTGACACCAAATTTACACTATCAGTGGTAACTAGCAGGGGAAAGGAGTTCCCACTGCTTTGACTATTTGACCAAACTTATATGAGAGTTCTGGTTTGATTCAATTGGAAACAAAGGCACCCTTGTGATCAGTGAATCACAAGGAGTCAATAGCAACAATAAAATCACAAAATGGTTCACACAATAAGCCACAATAAGCCAAACAGTTACCAGATATGCACCAGATATGGAAATAAGCAGTTAAGCACTTAATAAGCAGATTTAGCCACAATAAGCCAACCAAACTTAACAGGATGCATAAACAAGCTATATAAACTAAGAACAAACACAAAACAACAAGAATCAAACACTGAATCAATGTAAATAACAAGATCAAAGCACTAGAAGTTACTGATGAACAATGAACATATGCAGAAACAAGTTTGCTGATATACTTGACACTTGATCCAATTTCAAGCCTCAAATCCTTCTTCCCTGGTGTGATTAACTATGATTTAGCACTTGTTAGCCCTAGCCTAAGCTTAGATCTAGGTGTCCTCAAAATCCTAGCCAATTTTACCAAGTATTTAAGATTTTATAGCCAAATCAAGAATCTATGTGTTCAAAACCCTCAAACCTGCAAACAGATGAACATATGCACCTAACAAACAGATACAAACACTTGCAACCACAACACAAGCACTTAGCAAACCACAATCCCAATTCAAGCAGTAGACCCAAACACTCCTTAATCTATCACTTAACAAAGAAACTTGTGATTTTAACTAATAACCTACTGATTTTAATGATCAAAAACACTTAAACAATAGCAACTAACACAATCAAACTCAAAAATCACCAGCACAAACACCAATACTCAAAATCAAAGCACCAAATTCAAAACAGCCATAAACATGAAATTTTGAGTGGAATCTTAACCAAGAGATTATACCTGCCTTCCACAACATCCTAGGAAGGCCAACAATGCTCCTTGGACCTTGTTCAACAACTAGAACAAGACGAAGGTACTTCAATGAAGATGATGCAAACTGCCTTGGTTGATGGTTCAAAGTAGAACCTCAAGGACTTTATGTCTTCAACACAAGCAGCAAACAACTCAACCAAGGGCTCTAATCCCTTCACAAGCTTGGTGTCAACAAGCTTGTAAGAGCTTATAGCAAATGGCCAAGGGTTAGTACACAAAATAAGCCAAAACAGAACCTAGGATTTCAAGGTATTCAAACCTTAAAAACCTTATGAAACAAGACGTGCCTTAACCACAAGGTTAAGGAAGGTCTAATCAAACAAATGGAACTCAGAATTAGGCTACTCAAACACCAAACTTTTAACTAAATCAAAAAGAGATTTCAAAATTTCAGAAATTCAAATTTTATTTAAGCTTAAAAAGGAATTACATAGATAATAGCCTAAAACTGGAACAAATGGACTCTCACATGTTGAGGTCTCCTTTTATAGGCAAATGCCTGGCTAAACACTATTCACAAACCCTAGAAGTGAAATTCCCTAAATGCCCTAAGTCCTTGAGTGCGTTTGTTGTTGATGAGCTGTCCAAAGTGATCCAAACCGTTTATAATAGCTTTGGGGTGAAGCAAGGAACCTTGGCTGTTGATTTGGACACGTCAGATTGCTTGGAGAGTAAGTTGCATTTTGATTGGGTGACGTGTTGAATGGTGGGGTCCTTTGGGTAAGTGGGAGTGTGAGTTTAAGCATGGGATGGATTTGTGTGAAGGTTAATTGTGATTTGGTGTAGGTAATTGTGAAAACCCCCTTGTTGGTAAAAAGTAAAAACTGGGTTCATACGTGTGAACAGTGACACGTTTAATCCGTTTTCTTAGGGAAAAAGATGTTTGGCGCGTGTTTAGGGATTTAAACTTATAAGTGATTGCTAGTAAAATACGACCTTTAGGAAAAGGAGCGTATATGAGCGGTAAGTATCAAACAAATGACCTTAGGAAAAATCAAGTGTTAATGACCCTTAATGGTGTGAAAGTTCGTTTCCCAAGGAGGTATATGTGTCTGAGAAATTTGTTAAATGTTTGTGATTAATGATTGGTTTAGAAGGGGATGAGAAAAGAAGAATGACGAAGACGTAAAAAAGAAATAAAAATTTACAAAAAATTACTACTAGAAAGTTAAAACGTAGAACCTTAAAAACCACAAAAATAAAAATAAATTCTAAAAATTACCAAAAATTCACCAAAAATCAAAATAAATAAACTAAGAGTTTACCAATGATCAAAACTTTTTCAAACCTTTTAAATAATTAAATATTCAATTTTTAAATGCTAATTAAAGCCCTAAAAATCAAATAAATTATCAAAAAGCCCAAATAAAGATTTTTCAATTGTCCCCCTCCATGTCATCGTCATCATTACCTGGTGGTATGGAGTGAATGTCGATTTCTTCCAGCAATGGGTTATTATCTTCAACGGGAGGAATAGATGGAGGCAAAAACTCGGAAAGAGGCGGAGAAGTCAACGCTTCGATTTGAGCAATAAGAAGGTGCACTTTCCGTAATCTGTCGCGAAGAAGCACGTCTTCCACCTTATCCACAAGATCATGTTCATCGGTGAACTTCTCGTAAACCGGAGAGAATAAATCGTCATTACCCGCATCTCCCGGTGGAGATTGAGAAATTTCAAAAGTGAAATTCTCATAGCATGGAGAAAAATCGACATCATTAGGATCGACCTCTTCCGTAAGAGCAACGTCGTCCTCTGGCTCTGATTGCTAGTAAAATACGACCTTTAGGAAAAGGAGCGTATATGAGCGGTAAGTATCGAACAAATGACCTTAGGAAAAATCAAGTGTTAATGACCCAATGAAAGTTCGTTTCCCAAGGAGGTATATGTGTGTGACTAAGATGTTCAAGATTTGTGAATAATATTTGGTTTAGAAGGGGATGAGAAAAGAAGAATGACGAAGACGTAAAAAAAATTTACAAAAAATTACTACTAGAAAGTTAAAACGTAGAACCTTAAAAACCACAAAAATAAAAATAAATTCTAAAAATTACCAAAAATTCACCAAAAATCAAAATAATTAAACTAAGAGTTTACCAATGATCAAAACTTTTTCAAACTTTTTAAATAATTAAATGTTCAATTTTTAAATGCTAATTAAAGCTCTAAAAATCAAATAAATTATCAAAAAGCCCAAATAAAGATTTTTCAATTGGTAAACCTTTAAAAAGACCTAAAAAGATTAAAAACTATTTTTAGAAATTTTGAATCTAAATAAAACTATTTAAAATGATTTAAAAACTATTAAAACTTAAAATAATTATAAAAATTAATCTAGAAGAGATAAAATTATTCTAAAAGTTGCTAAATTCCTATTTTAATGTAATTAACCTAAGAAAAATGTAAAAAGTTGGAAAATGTGAAATTTTAAAAATAATAATAAAATAATATTACAAATCCAAAAATTATAAAAAATTCTAAAAACTTGCAAACTAGTTTATTTTAACCTAAATAATCAGAAAATCAAAGTGAAATTACCAAAATACCCCTAATGGGCCCTCAAATGGGCCAAATCCAAAATCAGTCAACACAAATGGGCTTTTGGGCCCAAAAAGTCAAACTTGGCCCAATTGACTTGGAAAAGCCCTATCTGACTCAAAATTCAATTCTAAGAACAAAACTCTAAAGGCCCAAAAGCTGAAAATGAGCTTATCACAGCTTATTTAACACTCAGCTTATTCTTATTGGGCTTTTCAGCCCATTAAGCCATAAGCTAATGCCATAAGCTCTAATTTAACACACAACCTTCTTTTGGGATGCTTATGAGATCTGTAAAAAGAATTTTTGAAAAAGCTCACTCAATAAGCCAGAAATAAGCAAAGAAAAATTTCACTAAAAGACAAAATAGTCGTTTTAGAGATTTAGGGCACCTCAGGACTTGATTCAACTTGCAAAAGCTTTCAATTGGACTCAATAAGCAAAATCAATCAACAAAAATCCAATAAGCACAACCAATAAGCCAGAATAAGCACAAATGAACTTATGTAAAAGTCAAAGGAGTTGGTTTTCTAGTCAAACCTTAAAGTCAAACACCCAAATGCTCCAGTATGAACAAATGGGTCAAAATATGAGCACCTATTACAAAAACAAAGTTGTTGCTGGTTGGAATAAGCTATTATAGCTTATTGATAAGCTGACACCAAATTTACACTATCAGTGGTAACTAGCAGGGGAAAGGAGTTCCCACTGCTTTGACTATTTGACCAAACTTATATGAGAGTTCTGGTTTGATTCAATTGGAAACAAAGGCACCCTTGTGATCAGTGAATCACAAGGAGTCAATAGCAACAATAAAATCACTAAATGGTTCACACAATAAGCCACAATAAGCCAAACAGTTACCAGATATGCACCAGATATGGAAATAAGCAGTTAAGCACTTAATAAGCAGATTTAGCCACAATAAGCCAACCAAACTTAACAGGATGCATAAACAAGCTATATAAACTAAGAACAAACACAAAACAACAAGAATCAAACACTGAATCAATGTAAATAACAAGATCAAAGCACTAGAAGTTACTGATGAACAATGAACATATGCAGAAACAAGTTTGCTGATATACTTGACACTTGATCCAATTTCAAGCCTCAAATCCTTCTTCCCTGGTGTGATTAACTATGATTTAGCACTTGTTAGCCCTAGCCTAAGCTTAGATCTAGGTGTCCTCAAAATCCTAGCCAATTTTACCAAGTATTTAAGATTTTATAGCCAAATCAAGAATCTATGTGTTCAAAACCCTCAAACCTGCAAACAGATGAACATATGCACCTAACAAACAGATACAAACACTTGCAACCACAACACAAGCACTTAGCAAACCACAATCCCAATTCAAGCAGTAGACCCAAACACTCCTTAATCTATCACTTAACAAAGAAACTTGTGATTTTAACTAATAACCTACTGATTTTAATGATCAAAAACACTTAAACAATAGCAACTAACACAATCAAACTCAAAAATCACCAGCACAAACACCAATACTCAAAATCAAAGCACCAAATTCAAAACAGCCATAAACATGAAATTTTGAGTGGAATCTTAACCAAGAGATTATACCTGCCTTCCACAACATCCTAGGAAGGCCAGCAATGCTCCTTGGACCTTGTTCAACAACTAGAACAAGACCAAGGTACTTCAATGAAGATGATGCAAACTGCCTTGGTTGATGGTTCAAAGTAGAACCTCAAGGACTTTCGGTCTTCAACACAAGCAGCAAACAACTCAACCAAGGGCTCTAATCCCTTCACAAGCTTGGTGTCAACAAGCTTGTAAGAGCTTATAGCAAATGGCCAAGGGTTAGTACAAAAAATAAGCCAAAACAGAACCTAGGATTTCAAGGTATTCAAACCTTAAAAACCTTATGAAACAAGACGTGCCTTAACCACAAGGTTAAGGAAGGTCTAATCAAACAAATGGAACTCAGAATTAGGCTACTCAAACACCAAATTTTTAACTAAATCAAAAAGAGATTTCAAAATTTCAGAAATTCTAATTTTATTTAAGCTTAAAAAGGAATTACAAAGATAATAGCCTAAAACTGGAACAAAGGGACTCTCACATGTTGAGGTCTCCTTTTATAGGCAAATGCCTGGCTAAACACTATTCACAAACCCTAGAAGTGAAATTCCCTAAATTCCCTAAGTCCTTGAGTGCGTTTGTTGTTGATGAGCTGTCCAAAGTGATCCAAACCGTTTATAATAGCTTTGGGGTGAAGCAAGGAACCTTGGCTGTTGATTTAGACACGTCAGATTGCTTGGAGAGTAAGTTTAATTTTGATTGGGTGACGTGTTGAATGGTGGGGTCCTTTGGGTAAGTGGGAGTGTGAGTTTAAGCATGGGATGGATTCGTGTGAAGGTTAATTGTGATTTGGTGTAGGTAATTGTGAAAACCCCCTTGTTGGTAAAAAGTAAAAACTGGGTTCATACGTGTGAACAGTGACACGTTTGATCCGTTTTCTTAGGGAAAAAGATGTTTGGCGCGTGTTTAGGGATTTAAACTTATAAGTGATTGCTAGTAAATACGACCTTTAGGAAAAGGAGCGTATATGAGCGGTAAGTATCGAACAAATGACCTTAGGAAAAATCAAGTGTTAATGACCCTTAATGGTGTGAAAGTTCGTTTCCCAAGGAGGTATATGTGTGTGAGAAATTTGTTAAATGTTTGTGATTAATGATTGGTATAGAAGGGGATGAGAAAAGAAGAATGACGAAGACGTAAAAAAAAAAAAATTTACAAAAAATTACTAATAGAAAGTTAAAACGTAGAACCTTAAAAACCACAAAAACAAAAATAAATTCTAAAAATTACCAAAAATTCACCAAAAATCAAAATAAATAAACTAAGAGTTTACCAATGATCAAAACTTTTTCAAACCTTTTAAATAATTAAATATTCAATTTTTAAATGCTAATTAAAGCCCTATAAATCAAATAAATTATCAAAAAGCCCAAATAAAGATTTTTCAATTGGTAAACCTTTAAAAAGACCTAAAAAGATTAAAAACTATTTTTAGAAATTTTGAAACTAAATAAAACTATTTAAAATGATTTAAAAACTATTAAAACTTAAAATAATTATAAAAATTAATCTAGAAGAGATAAAATTATTCTAAAAGTTGCTAAATTCCTATTTTAATGTAATTAACCTAAGAAAAATGTAAAAAGTTGGAAAATGTGAAATTTTAAAAATAATAATAAAATAATATTAAAAATCCAAAAATTATAAAAAATTCTAAAAACTTGCAAACTAGTTTATTTTAACCTAAATAATCAGAAAAATAAATTGAAATTACCAAAATAACCCTAATGGGCCCTCAAATGGGCCAAATCCAAAATCAGTCAACACAAATGGGCTTTTGGGCCCAAAAAGTCAAACTTGGCCCAATTGACTTGGAAAAGCCCTATCTGACTCAAAATTCAATTCTAAGAACAAAACTCTAAAGGCCCAAAAGCTGAAAATGAGCTTATCACAGCTTATTTAACACTCAGCTTATTCTTATTGGGCTTTTCAGCCCATTAAGCCATAAGCTAATGCCATAAGCTCTAATTTGACACACAACCTTCTTTTGGGATGATTATAAGATCTGTAAAAAGAATTTTTGAAAAAGCTCACTCAATAAGCCAGAAATAAGCAAAGAGAAATTTCACTAAAAGACAAAATAGTCGTTTTAAAGATTTAGGGCACCTCAGGACTTGATTCAACTTGCAAAAGCTTTCAATTGGACTCAATAAGCAAAATCAATCAACAAAAATCCAATAAGCACAACCAATAAGCCAGAATAAGCACAAATGAACTTATGTAATAGTCAAAGGAGTTGGTTTTCTAGTCAAACCTTAAAGTCAAACACCCAAATGCTCCAGTATGAACAAATGGGTAAAAATATGAGCACCTATTACAAAAACAAAGTTGTTGCTGGTTGGAATAAGCTATTATAGCTTATTGATAAGCTGACACCAAATTTACACTATCAGTGGTAACTAGCAGGGGAAAGGAGTTCCCACTGCTTTGACTATTTGACCAAACTTATATGAGAGTTCTGGTTTGATTCAATTGGAAACAAAGGCACCCTTGTTATCAGTGAATCACAAGGAGTCAATAGCAACAATAAAATCACAAAATGGTTCACACAATAAGCCACAATAAGCCAAATAGTTACCAGATATGCACCAGATATGGAAATAAGCAGTTAAGCACTTAATAAGTAGATTTAGCCACAATAAGCCAACCAAACTTAACAGGATGCATAAACAAGCTATATAAACTAAGAACAAACACAAAACAACAAGAATCAAACACTGAATCAAAGTAAATAACAAGATCAAAGCACTAGAAGTTACTGATGAACAATGAACATATGCAGAAACAAGTTTGCTGATATACTTGACACTTGATCCAATTTCAAGCCTCAAATCCTTCTTCCCTGGTGTGATTGACTATGATTTAGCACTTGTTAGCCCTAGCCTAAGCTTAGATCTAGGTGTCCTCAAAATCCTAGCCAATTTTACCAAGTATTTAAGATTTTATAGCCAAATCAAGAATCTATGTGTTCAAAACCCTCAAACCTGCAAACAGATGAACATATGCACCTAACAAACAGATACAAACACTTGCAACCACAACACAAGCACTTAGCAAACCACAATCCCAATTCAAGCAGTAGACCCAAACACTCCTTAATCTATCACTTAACAAAGAAACTTGTGATTCTAACTAATAATCTACTGATTTTAATGATCAAAAACACTTAAACAATAGCAACTAACACAATCAAACTCAAAAATCACCAGCACAAACACCAATACTCAAAATCAAAGCACCAAATTCAAAACAGCCATAAACATGAAATTTTGAGTGGAATCTTAACCAAGAGATTATACCTGCCTTCCACAACATCCTAGGAAAGCCAGCAATGCTCCTTGGACCTTGTTCAACAACTAGAACAAGACCAAGGTACTTCAATGAAGATGATGTAAACTGCCTTGGTTGATGGTTCAAAGTAGAACCTCAAGGACTTTATGTCTTCAACACAAGCAGCAAACAACTCAACCAAGGGCTCTAATCCCTTCACAAGCTTGGTGTCAACAAGCTTGTAAGAGCTTATAGCAAATGGCCAAGGGTTAGTACACAAAATAAGCCAAAACAGAACCTAGGATTTCAAGGTATTCAAACCTTAAAAACCTTATGAAACAAGACGTGCCTTAACCACAAGGTTAAGGAAGGTCTAATCAAACAAATGGAACTCAGAATTAGGCTACTCAAACACCAAACTTTTAACTAAATCAAAAAGAGATTTCAAAATTTCAGAAATTCAAATTTTATTTAAGCTTAAAAAGGAATTACAAAGATAATAGCCTAAAACTGGAACAAAGGGACTCTCACATGTTGAGGTCTCCTTTTATAGGCAAATGCCTGGCTAAACACTATTCACAAACCCTAGAAGTGAAATTCCCTAAATGCCCTAAGTCCTTGAGTGCGTTTGTTGTTGATGAGCTGTCCAAAGTGATCCAAACCGTTTATAATAGCTTTGGGGTGAAGCAAGGAACCTTGGCTGTTGATTTGGACACGTCAGATTGCTTGGAGAGTAAGTTGCATTTTGATTGGGTGACGTGTTGAATGGTGGGGTCCTTTGGGTAAGTGGGAGTGTGAGTTTAAGCATGGGATGGATTCGTGTGAAGGTTAATTGTGATTTGGTGTAGGTAATTGTGAAAACCCCCTTGTTGGTAAAAAGTAAAAACTGGGTTCATACGTGTGAACAGTGACACGTTTGATCCGTTTTCTTAGGGAAAAAGATGTCTGGCGCGTGTTTAGGGATTTAAACTTATAAACTTGGCAACCTTGGTCCTTTTTCTTTCTTTCTCTTGTCTTTTGTGTTTAAAAATCCATCAGCGTCCAAATCCTTTGTAACAACTTTTCACAACTTGTCATTTTTTGCACAAAACTTTCCAAAAGGTGTATCAAGGGTTAATTTTGGAACTTTTGCATATTTGAAGGACTGATCTTGGACATTTTTGATCTTCAAAGGTCTTCAATGTATCTTTGGCCTGATGAGGGATCATAATTGACAATTTGGAATTGTTGAGGGACCAATCTTGACATTTCTTCAAAGTTGAAGGACCATTTGTGTAATTTTGACAACTTAAGGGACCAAACTTGTAATTATTAATTTACAAGGGTTTTAAGTGTCATTTCTTCAATAATTGAGGATCAATCTTGTTTGTCTTCAAGTCTTCAAGGGTACTTGTTGAGTATTCCATGATTAGGGCCCGGTTCTTTGTACGGCTTCGTTTCTCGTGTCTGTTTTTCCTTGTATCTTGTGATCTTTTGTCTTTTTCACGATATCCATACCTAAAATACACAAGTAAACAAACACAAGCATATATATGGTATATTATGACATTTTTATGCATATAAAGCCCGAAAAGAACGATGAGATCATGTATAAATGCCATCTCATCACTCCCCCATACTAAGCCATTGCCGTGCCCTCATGCAATGCTAGAATAAAGTATCTAAGCATCACCAAAGTTCAATTTTATTAACCTTTATTGAAGAGTAAAAGACTTGCAACATACTACGATGATGTGTAAAGACATAATATATGATTTTCATCACAAAAAGTGACTTTTAGGGTCAAAGAATAGAAACAAGTAAATGTCCCTTAGAGTAAACTTCGTCATCCTTGATTGTCATACATTCCATGCTAAGTGCAAAAACGAGATCATTGTTGGTACAAGTCACAATGCTAACACTACTCATACGTCCAAATTGTGTAATACTTTTTCTCCCCGCAATCCTAGTTATTATAAAAGGAAATGGGTTACTAGCATTTTTTATCTATTTGTCATGGAACACAAGTGATTCATATTGACTTATTTGAGTAGTTATTAGTCCGAAAGCAAAGTAGCACGATTTGATCAATAGTTAGCCGAAGGACAAAATCTTTTAAAACGGCTTCTCGTGTATCTCCTTAAGTTCATATCTTGGCATAACTCGTTTCACGATTTGAGACCTTTCTCGGACCGATATTTGGCATGTACTTCATACTTCAAATCTTGGGAAGACGTTCTTAAAATTATGGTCTTTTCTTCATATATTTGGAATTTCTTCACTTGACGTTTTTGAGAGATTCTTCATATTGGACCACGACTTCATCATTTTTCTTCAATCTTTACTTTGGATTTTGATATACAACGATCCGGCTCCTTTTCGGACTTGGATATATTTATCCTCATACCTTGTTAGGGTCTTTTTGGATAGACTTTCTCCATGATCTTTAGGGGAGTAACTGCTTCTCGTCGTGTGTCTCAATCCTTCATATTGATTTAGGAATAATGATACTTCACATCATCTTTGGATCTTTAGCAAAAATAGAGCTCCTATTGCCTTGTTAGGGCCTTTTTGGATAATCGCCAATCTTCGCGTCCCGCTTCAATAAGTTATGCCTTGGCTATGAACTCTATTCAACCCCGAGCAACTTTTAAACGATCTTGCGCTAGAGGCTAAGTAACCTTTCAAAACGTACGACCTTACTTATTGCAATTATGATTTATTCCTAATTCATTGATCTTATGGGAAGAAAAAGCCACAATTAAAAACATATGAGTTTTTGAAAGAACACTTTTATGTTCTACGTTTAGCATGATCACTTGTCTAACTCTATCATTTCTCGTTCTTCACTATATAAAGACCTCTAATTAAAGAGACTCGTGAATACTTAGCCATGCAAGTCAAAATTAAGCCAAATTTGGATTAGCTTTCATTAAGACTATATCAAATCAAAGTTTTGGGTTTTCAAGCCACCTATAGGATCTTGCACTTTCTTGGACTTTTTCAAGCTTAGAGAATGCGTTTTAAAGTTCCCTTGATAAGTGACTTTCTAGAATCGATTATAGGAACTTGCGAAAAGTTCTTGTTCTTAACCCGAATGAGTTAAGACTTTCGCGTTTTAAAGCTCCCTATATAAAAGTCTAGCAAAACTTGAATTGAGCGGGTTAAGGAATGTAAATGGCTCCAAATACCCATCAAGTTAAAAATTAACTCTTATTCTACCCATCGAAAAATATACATTCGTGTCTTAAAAACACTTATGAAAAGCTAAGAAAAATTTTAAAATTTGGCCATTTTTAGCCTTATTAGCAAAACAAAACATTGAAAGTTGGAAAGCGTGAGGGCGTAGCAAAGCAAGTACCTATTCACCCCCATACTAAAAGTAAACATTGTCCTCAATGTTTCGAGTCTAAAGGTGGAGCACCCCCATACTAGAGACGAAGAGTCGAATGCTTAGGATCTAGCATGGAAAGGGTGATCAACAATATATCTAAAGCCGTTTATTAAGTATGCTAAAAGATAATTGTTAGAACAATAAAGGATATGTCATGGATTCGTGAAAAACTTCTTCAATCGAACGATGGAGGCTCGCGTAAACGAACACGAGAGTCTTCAATCGTAGATAATGATGATGATCTAGATAACACAATCACAAACAACCACGAGACAACGAGTTGAAAGGGTACAAGTCCCCTTATTAGTGAATAGTGAGCATAAAAGATAAGCATGGGATCTCCCCCACGAGGCACCTCGTTTTTGATTACCGAGTCATGAGCTCGACTCGATCCCCTCAATGCTAATTATCATTGGGGAAGGTGACTTGGTCGAGGGCAACCATTGAAGGAATTTCCCCACCAAAGTAGTGCTTAAGCCTATGTCCATTCACCTTGAAATTAGGACCATCATCTTGAGCTAGCTCGATGGTCCCATATGGAAACACTTGTGTAATGGTGAACGGACCCGACCAACGAGATTTCAATTTCCCAGAAAATATCTTAAGACGAGAGTTAAAAAGCAACACTTGATCATCAACGTTAAAAACCCGGTTTTTAATCTTTGAATCATGAAACTTTTTAGTCTTCTCTTTAAAAATTAATGAATTTTCATAAGCATTATCTCTTAATTCATACAATTCATTCAATTGTATTTTCTGGTGATCTCCCGCGGTCTTCAAGTCAAAGTTTGCATGCTTAAGGGCCCAATATGCCTTATCCTCCAACTCAATGGGCAAATGACAATTTTTCCCATAGACTAACTTATAAGGAGTGCAACCGATAGGTGTCTTATAAGCGGTCCTAAAGGCCCATAAAGCGTCATCGAGTTTGTCGGACCATGAAGCACGGTTTTCTCCAATTGACCTCTCTAAAATCCTCTTCAAAGCTCGGTTCGAAACCTCGACTTGACCACTCGTTTGCGGGTGATAAGTCGTAGAAAGACGATGAGTAACTCCATATTTCTTTAGAACCTTTTCGAATTGGTCATTACAAAAATGGGTTCCACGATCGCTTATAATAGCACGAGGGGTTCCGAACCGAGAGAATAGTTGCTTCAAAAACTTCACTACCACACGAGCATCATTAGTAGGCAAAGCCTTAGCTTCCACCCACTTAGAAAGGTAGTCCACCACGACGAGGATATATTTGTTGCCATGAGACGATGGGAACGGCCCCATAAAGTCTATTCCCCATATGTCGAAAATCTCACACACTTGAATTATGTTTTGCGGCATTTCATCACGTTGAGACGATTTTCCTTGACGTTGGCACGAATCACACGACTTCACAAGTGCATGTGCATCACGATAGATAGAAGGCCAAAAGAAACCGGCATCGAACACTTTCTTAGCCGTGAGATTAGCACCGTGGTGACCACCCGTGGGTCCCTCGTGACAAGATCTAAGGATATTAGAAGCTTCGGCACCAAAAACACAACGTCGAACGAGTTGATCCGCACAAACCCGAAAGAGATAAGGGTCGTCCCAAAAATATAACTTGACGTCACGAAAGAATTTTCGTTTTTGTTGTGTCGTTATACCCTTGATTATGAAATTGCCCGCATGGTAATTTGCAATGTCGGCAAACCATGGGGTTGTGTCTTTAGAATTCACTACACCGAGAGTCTCAAGAGGAAATGTTTCGGTGATTTCCTTGTTCTCGAAAACATCTTTGTGAGGATCTTCTAGACGAGAGAGATGATCGGCTGCTAGATTCTCGGCTCCTTTTTTGTCAAGCACGGTGACATCAAATTCTTGGAGGAGGAGCATCCAACGAAGCAATCTCGGCTTAGCATCTTGCTTAGCTAAGAGATACTTGATAGCCGAATGGTCGGTATACACGATGCTTTTAGTTAAGACGAGATAAGGTCGGAATTTCTCAAAAGCATAGACCACGGAAAGGAATTCCTTTTCCGTCGTGGTGTACTTTAATTGAGCCTCGGTCATCGTCTTACTAGCATAGTGGATAGGACGGAAATGCTTGTCATAACGTTGCCCTAAGACGGCCCATATGGCATAATCACTTGCATCGCACATGATTTCAAAGGGTAGTTCCCAGTTAGGAGCAACAAGAATGGGAGCTTCGGTAAGTTTCCTTTTGAGAGTTTCGAAAGCCTTAACACAATCCTCATTGAAGTTAAAAGGAGCATCTTTCTCGAGAAGGTGTGTCATAGGGCGAGAGATTTTCGAAAAGTCCTTGATGAAACGACGATAAAAGCCCGCGTGGCCTAGGAAACTCCTAACTCCCTTAACAGTTTTGGGATGAGGTAAGTTGGCGATGACGTCTACCTTAGCTTTATCGACCTCAATCCCCGCCTTCGACACCTTATGCCCTAAGACGATTCCTTGTTTACACATAAAATGACATTTTTCCCAATTAAGCACAAGATTGGTTTCTTCACAACGTTTTAACATTTGCTCGAGATTAGATAAACATGACGTGAACGAATTACCAAACACCAAGAAGTCATCCATAAACACTTCCATCGACTTCTCGATCATATCGTGAAAAATCGCCATCATACACCGTTGAAACGTACCGGGTGCATTACAAAGTCCGAAAGGCACCCTACGATAAGCGAACGTTCCATAAGGACACGTAAAAGTAGTCTTTTCTTGATCACGAGGGTCGATAGGGATTTGAAAGTAACCGGAAAAACCATGTAAAAAGCAATAGAATTCTTTTCCCGCAAGTCGCTCCAACATTTGATCCATGAAGGGCAAAGGAAAGTGGTCTTTACGAGTGGCGTCATTTAACTTTCGGTAGTCAATACACACCCTCTAACCGGTCACAACACGAGTGGGAATTAACTCGTTGTTCTCATTAGGCACAACGGTCATTCCTCCCTTTTTAGGGACACAATGGATTGGGCTCACCCATGGGCTATCGGATATAGGATAAATCATTCCCGCGTCAAGGAGTTTAAGGACCTCCTTTTTAATGACATCGTGAATTTTGGGATTCACCCTTCTTTGACTTTGAATTGCGGGTTTGTAGTCTTCCTCCATTAAAATATTGTGAGTACAAAATTTTGGGTCAATACCCTTAATGTCGGATATTTTCCACGCAATTGCCCCTTTGTGAGCCTTAAGAACTTTCAAGAGCTCGGTTTTTTCATCATTAGCAAGACCTTTTGCAATAATAACCGGCAACTTGTCATCACCTTCCAAGAATGCGTATTCAAGGTGAGAAGGAAGATCTTTCAATTCAAGGATAGGTGGTTCCTCGATTGAAGATTTTGGTTCAACACTCATAACTTCCATCGGTGAAAGGAATGGTGGAATAAAAATTCCATCACTAATCAACACCTCATATTCATTGTCGATTTCATTTGAAGTGAGATCGCCTCCTTGGAATGGAGTGAGATTTGGTGTAGAATTAGCAAGAATGGGATCCAAAATAGTGGGATTGCCACTTGACGAGCTATCGGAAAAACCTAACACTTCTTGTGAAAACTCATCGCAAACCACATCAACGATGTCAATGTGATTGATGGTAGCGATTGCATAAACATGAGAAGGTTTCGAGTTTTGAGTAGCGTTTATAACAAGTTCCTCTTCGTTGAATCTCAAAGTGATAGTTCTCGCATGAACATCGATAAGCGATCTCGAAGTGTCTAAAAATGATCGACCTAAAATTAGAGGAACTTGAGGATCCGCGGGGATGTCAACTACTATAAAATCAACGGGATAGTAGAACTTCCCCACTTTCACGAAAACATCTTCGGCTACTCCACATGCCATAATCGTAGAATGATCGGCCATCTCGATGGACATGTTCGAAGGAATGGGAGCCGGAAGCGAAAGCGATTTCCAAATTGAAAATGGCATCAAATTAATGCTCGCACCAAGATCGGCCAAGGCGTAGCATTCCTCCATATCTTGAATGGCACACGGAATCAAAAATTTACCGGGATCACCGACTTTTTGTGGTATGCGGCTAAGAAAAACCGATGAACAACTAGACGACTGTTGTAACTTCTCTTTGTTGTTTAGCATACTTTTGAAGTTTGCGGCGAATCGAGGCATCATGATAAGAGCGTCAGCAAAACTTATGTTAAAATGCATATCACGAAACATTTTCATAAATAGCTCAAATTGATAATTGTTCCGTTCTTGTGCTTTTTCTTTGTTACGTCTCGAAGGGTAAGGTAAAGGTGGTGTGGGTTGGTCATTAGGCAACGGCCTTGGAAACTCGGGTTCCACAATTGGTATTGGTTCAACCGTAGGTGTGGTTTGAGCGGTACTTCGTGGGATTGTAATGTGCTCCTTTTCGACCATCACCTCGGGTTCTTTCTCGATTTCCTTCTCCGTAGAAGTACTTGGACGAGAGATTGGTTCCTTGAAAGTTTTACCACTTCGTGTAGTAATAACCGTCATTTCTCCCTTCGGGTTTGCAATGGTATCACTAGGAAGACCACCCGAGGAAGAGGGTTTACACATGATTGCTTCAAACATCTTAGCCATTCGGTCCTCAAATTTTGATTGCCTAGCATCCGCTTTTAATAACTCTTGCTTAATCTCATGTTGTCCTAATTCCATCTTTTGTTGATTTTGTTGTAGACGTTGGACATTTCCTTCCATTTTGTTTGCATGAGTTTTAAGTTCATTAGCAAGTTCATTTTTTAGCTCGTTTTTCAACTCGGATCTTAAGCTAATCATCTCACGTTGCATGTTATCAAATTTAGCATCATTTGCTTGAGCATAATCCAAAAATTCTCCTTGCAAATTTTTAGTGTGAGCATTTTGAAAACCTTGTGTAGTGTTTTGAAAATCACGGTTTTGGTTTTGATTAGAAATTTGTCCATTCCCATTTTGATAATTCCCCTTGTTGTAATTGCGTGAATTGCCTTGGTAATTACCTTGGTTGTTGTTTCGATAATTGTTAACATTTTGATTTGGTGGAGCTTGATTTTGGCGGGAACCTTGGCCGTTTTGGTTGTAAGTTCCCGTTGCTACATAAGCACTCGAAGTGTTACCATCCGCGGTAATGCACTCGGAAAGATCATGCGCTCCACCACAAGACAAACAACTCTTAGCAACCGCTTTAACTGAAGCGGAATTGGAAGCTTCTTGAGCCTTCCAATGGGACATAAGATTAGCAAATCTATCAAAAAACCGATTTTCCTCATTAGCTTCATCATGTAAGGCGTTAATGCTACGAGACGATTGTGACGAAGATGACGAACCCATATTGGCAACACTCGGTGTGTTACGAGGGCTATAAACCTTAGATCTATTTTCAATGATTTGTAAAGCCTCATTTGTCGTCTTGCACAAAAAATTACCACCCGCGGCGGCATTCAAATAATCTCGTTCATGATCATTAAGCCCATTATAAAAAGTATCAATTTGATGCAATTCCGTAAAATCATGGTGTGGACATTCATGTAACATTTCCTTAAAGCGTTCCCATGCCATTGAAAAACTTTAATTATTTCTTTGCACAAATCGTGAAATCTCATTTTTCAAGTGTGTTGTTTTAGATGGTGGAAAAAACTTGTTCACAAACTTAGAAACGAGATCGGCCCATGTCAAAATCGAATTTGGCGGTTCTTTCTCGAGCCAAATTTTTGCGGGTCCATCCAACGAGTATGGAAACAACATCATCTTAATGGCGTCATGTGGAACATCCTTAAACTTGCTAGTGGCGGTGAGACGGTTAAAATTCCTAATATGGTAATGCGGGTTGTCTTTCTCATGACCTCTAAACTTATTTGCTTGCAACATCGACATTAAACCCGTCTTAATCTCGAAATTCTCCGCAAGGATTGCGGGAATCACAATAGCCTCTCCAAAACCCTCGGTGGGTGCTTGTAGCAACTCCATCATAGTACGATTAGCCATGACGACTTCTTGTTCTACAATAGGTTCAACAATTGGAGGTTCTTCTTCAACAATCAACGTCTCTTGATTGGCTTGCTTTTGAAGTCGTTTACGAGCTCGTTTTGCTTGATTATGAGTGATCATAAACTTCATGAAGAATGGGAGGTGAGCAAAGAAGATTCTTTTTGGGTGTTTTGTGAATTTTCAATTTTTTTGTGTTTTTGATGATATTTAATTTTTTTGGATTTTGGTGTATCTTCGTAGACAACAATCTACAAAATCTCTCCTCGAATCAAACTCTTGATTAAAGAAGCCTCAAAGGAATGAAAACGATCACGTGGAATGAACGCCTTCGAATGACTTTAGAACTTTGGTGAAAACCAAATTGTTCAAGAGGGTTTAATCACAAAGAAAACCAAGCAAATATATTATACGTAATAATACTTTGGGCGGCAAAACCCTCGATTGGCCTTCAATCTCAAAATACTCACAAGCAAGCGGGGAAACGAGGCGGCGCGAAGCACTTAAGAGCCTTTTTCCTTAGGGTATATTTTATAATACCCGCCTTATACCCGCCTTATAGTTTGTATCTTTCAAAATCGAGCTTCACGAAAGTATTTATCTATTTTTGCCTTTTTCTTTTTGTTTGAGATTCGAATACAATAATTGAGTGATGAAATCCCAATTAAGGTTGTGTCTTCACACTTTTGGAGATATTGTGAATTTATTGTGATACTTAATACAATATAGTAATAATATTTGTACAAGAAAAACCAAGAAAACCGACAATACGTATTAGTAGAGTTCTACTAATACAAATACTATTTATGGTTAATATTAAAAACAACAATACAAATTAATCACGACACACCTCCCCGGCAGCGGCGCCAAAGTGATTGCTAGTAAAATACGACCTTTAGGAAAAGGAGCGTATATGAGCGGTAAGTATCGAACAAATGACCTTAGGAAAAATCAAGTGTTAATGACCCTTAATGGTGTGAAAGTTCGTTTCCCAAGGAGGTATATGTGTGTGAGAAATTTGTTAAATGTTTGTGATTAATGATTGGTTTAGAAGGGGATGATAAAAGAAGAATGACGAAGACGTAAAAAAAAATTTTACAAAAAATTACTACTAGAAAGTTAAAACGTAGAACCTTAAAAACCACAAAAATAAAAATAAATTCTAAAAATTACCAAAAATTCACCAAAAATCAAAATAAATAAACTAAGAGTTTACCAATGATCAAAACTTTTTCAAACCTTTTAAATAATTAAATATTCAATTTTTAAATGCTAATTAAAATCCTAAAAATCAAATAAATTATCAAAAAGCCCAAATAAAGATTTTTCAATTGGTAAACCTTTAAAAAGACCTAAAAAGATTAAAAACTATTTTTAGAAATTTTGAAACTAAATAAAACTATTTAAAATGATTTAAAAACTATTAAAACTTAAAATAATTATAAAAATTAATCTAGAAGAGATAAAATTATTCTAAAAGTTGCTAAATTCCTATTTTAATGTAATTAACCTAAGAAAAATGTAAAAATTTGGAAAATGTGAAATTTTAAAAATAATAATAAAATAATAATAAAATAATATTAAAAATCCAAAAATTATAAAAAAATTCTAAAAACTTGCAAACTAGTTTATTTTAACCTAAATAATCAGAAAATCAAAGTGAAATTACCAAAATACCCCTAATGGGCCCTCAAATGGGCCAAAATCAAAATCAGTCAACACAAATGGGCTTTTGGGCCCAAAAAGTCAAACTTGGCCCAATTGACTTGGAAAAGCCCTATCTGACTCAAAATTCAATTCTAAGAACAAAAATCTAAAGGCCCAAAAGCTGAAAATGAGCTTATCACAGCTTATTTAACACTCAGCTTATTCTTATTGGGCTTTTCAGCCCATTAAGCCATAAGCTAATGCCATAAGCTCTAATTTGACACACAACCTTCTTTTGGGATGCTTATGAGATCTGTAAAAAGAATTTTTGAAAAAGCTCACTCAATAAGCCAGAAATAAGCAAAGAAAAATTTCACTAAAAGACAAAATAGTCGTTTTAGAGATTTAGGGCACCTCAGGACTTGATTCAACTTGCAAAAGCTTTCAATTGGACTCAATAAGAAAAAAATCAATCAACAAAAATCCAATAAGCACAACCAATAAGCCAGAATAAGCACAAATGAACTTATGTAAAAGTCAAAGGAGTTGGTTTTCTAGTCAAACCTTAAAGTCAAACACCCAAATGCTCCAGTATGAACAAATGGGTCAAAATATGCGCACCTATTACAAAAACAAAGTTGTTGCTGGTTGGAATAAGCTATTATAGCTTATTGATAAGCTGACACCAAATTTACACTATCAGTGGTAACTAGCAGGGGAAAGGAGTTCCCACTGCTTTGACTATTTGACCAAACTTATATGAGAGTTCTGGTTTGTTTCAATTGGAAACAAAGGCACCCTTGTGATCAGTGAATCACAAGGAGTCAATAGCAACAATAAAATCACTAAATGGTTCACACAATAAGCCACAATAAGCCAAACAGTTACCAGATATGCACCAGATATGGAAATAAGCAGTTAAGCACTTAATAAGCAGATTTAGCCACAATAAGCCAACCAAACTTAACAGGATGCATAAACAAGCTATATAAACTAAGAACAAACACAAAACAACAAGAATCAAACACTAAATCAAAGTAAATAACAAGATCAAAGCACTAGAAGTTACTGATGAACAATGAACATATGCAGAAACAAGTTTGCTGATATACTTGACACTTGATCCAATTTCAAGCCTCAAATCCTTCTTCCCTGGTGTGATTAACTATGATTTAGCACTTGTTAGCCCTAGCCTAAGCTTAGATCTAGGTGTCCTCAAAATCCTAGCCAATTTTACCAAGTATTTAAGATTTTATAGCCAAATCAAGAATCTATGTGTTCAAAACCCTCAAACCTGCAAACAGATGAACATATGCACCTAACAAACAGATACAAACACTTGCAACCACAACACAAGCACTTAGCAAACCACAATCCCAATTCAAGCAGTAGACCCAAACACTCCTTAATCTATCACTTAACAAAGAAACTTGTGATTTTAACTAATAACCTACTGATTTTAATGATCAAAAACACTTAAACAATAGCAACTAACACAATCAAACTCAAAAATCACCAGCACAAACACCAATACTCAAAATCAAAGCACCAAATTCAAAACAGCCATAAACATGAAATTTTGAGTGGAATCTTAACCAAGAGATTATACCTGCCTTCCACAACATCCTAGGAAGGCCAGCAATGCTCCTTGGACCTTGTTCAACAACTAGAACAAGACCAAGGTTCTTCAATGAAGATGATGCAAACTGCCTTGGTTGATGGTTCGAAGTAGAACCTCAAGGACTTTATGTCTTCAACACAAGCAACAAACAACTCAACCAAGGGCTCTAATCCCTTCACAAACTTGGTGTCAATAAGCTTGTAAGAGCTTATAGCAAATGGCCAAGGGTTAGTACACAAAATAAGCCAAAACAGAACCTAGGATTTCAAGGTATTCAAACCTTAAAAACCTTATGAAACAAGACGTGCCTTAACCACAAGGTTAAGGAAGGTCTAATCAAACAAATAGAACTTAGAATTAGGCTACTCAAACACCAAACTTTTAACTAAATCAAAAAGAGATTTCAAAATTTCAGAAATTCAAATTTTATTTAAGCTTAAAAAGGAATTACAAAGATAATAGCCTAAAACTGGAACAAAGGGACTCTCACATGTTGAGGTCTCCTTTTATAGGCAAATGCCTGGCTAAACACTATTCACAAACCCTAGAAGTGAAATTCCCTAAATGCCCTAAGTCCTTGAGTGCGTTTGTTGTTGATGAGCTGTCCAAAGTGATCCAAACCGTTTATAATAGCTTTGGGGTGAAGCAAGGAACCTTGGCTGTTGATTTGGACACGTCAGATTGCTTGGAGAGTAAGTTGAATTTTGATTGGGTGACGTGTTGAATGGTGGGGTCCTTTGGGTAAGTGGGAGTGTGAGTTTAAGCATGGGATGGATTCGTGTGAAGGTTAATTGTGATTTGGTGTAGGTAATTGTGAAAACCCCCTTGTTGGTAAAAAGTAAAAACTAGGTTCATACGTGTGAACAGTGACACGTTTGATCCGTTTTCTTAGGGAAAAAGATGTTTGGCGCGTGTTTAGGGATTTAAACTTATAAACTTGGCAACCTTGGTCCTTTTTCTTTCTTTCTCTTGTCTTTTGTGTTTAAAAATCCATCAGCGTCCAAATCCTTTGTAACAGCTTTTCACAACTTGTCATTTTTTGCACAAAACTTTCCAAAAGGTGTATCAAGGGTTAATTTTGGAACTTTTGCATATTTGAAGGACTGATCTTGGACATTTTTGATCTTCAAAGGTCTTCAATGTATCTTTGGCTTGATGAGGGATCATAATTGACAATTTGGAATTGTTGAGGGACCAATCTTGACATTTCTTCAAAGTTGAAGGACCATTTGTGTAATTTTGACAACTTAAGGGACCAAACTTGTAATTATTAATATACAAGGGTTTTAAGTGTCATTTCTTCAATAATTGAGGATCAATCTTGTTTGTCTTCAAGTCTTCAAGGGTACTTGTTGAGTATTCCATGATTAGGGCCCGGTTCTTTGTACGGCTTCGTTTCTCGTGTCCGTTTTTCCTTGTATCTTGTGATCTTTTGTCTTTTTCACGATATACATACCTAAAATACACAAGTAAACAAACACAAGCATCTATATGGTATATTATGACATTTTTATGCATTTAAAGCCCGAAAAGAACGATGAGATCATGTATAAATGCCATCTCATCAGGCTCCATAGCAGTCGGTATGTCACAAACCTCATCATCACATAATTTATCGAGACCAACATCACTAAGCTCATTCAACGTATCACAATCCTTAGACACGTTTGGGATATTGAGAGGAGGGATGACAATAGCACTAGGACATTGAGCAGTAAGATCATTCCAAGAAATAGTAGGCTCATCATCATCATCATCGTAATAGTATGGATACACTAGAGGAGGAGTATAAATCTCGATATTCGATATTTTCTCCTGTCGTTGATCTTCTTGACATTTCTCGATGATCTTGGTGAAAGCTTCTTGAAGTTGCTGTCCTTGCTTAACAAGAGTATCGCATTGTTCGTGTGAGCTCAAATGTTCGAATGAGGGTTGATGATCGATGGAGTGTTGTGGGGGCTCAAAATGTTGAAAACCTGAATTATAGCATGGTTGTGGCTCATAGTAGTTCATCGGTTGAGAAGAATTAGAAACCGGGTTTGGTTCATAATACTCCATTGGTGAAGAAAACTGAGGACACGGATTTTGCTCATAATAATTCATTGGTTGACAAGAATAGGTATCATGAGGACCCCCACAGTTGTTGCAAAATGGGTAAGGAGAAAAATCGGGTGCGTCTTGTGGATAACTATTGTCATTGTCATAATTGTACCCCGGTTCTTGCCCGTGATCATACGGGTATCGAACCGGGCACGAAACATGCCAATGAGAATCGCTTCCACAATAGAGGCACGGGGAAAGAGTAGGTGGGTTCAAAAAGGACGAATTAGTCGAGTTGCACAAAGTACAAAATCCGCATATGAATTGTGTATTGTTGATATCGTTGCCACACCGCTCACATGTACACCATTGACATGAGTCGTTCCCGTACAATCGTCTCCCGCACCCAACGCAATAGACATAAGAATCCATTAAGAAAAATAGATGAGCAAGAAGAATATTTTTGGTGCAAAACTTTGAAAAAGAATTGCCTTTTATGATTTTTCAAATGTTTTTGGATTTTTGAAAATTTTTGGACACGAAAAATAACGTTCACGAGGGAACGGATCCCAAAAAGCAACGCGTCTTTCACAAAAAACCGTAAATCCTCACGAAAAGAGCCGGCAGCGGCGCCATTTTAATGGTATGATTTTTACTAGTTGAAAGTTCGTTTTCTCGGTGTCTTCTCGAATTGATCTCTGGTTGATTGTGCGACTCAGTTGTTCTTGGTTGAACGAATATTTTGGGTTTTGGTAAAATAAAAGTGCAAGACTTAAAATTAAATGACGAGTAATTAAAATTAAAACTAGTTGAAACGTAAACGGTGCAATATTTAAAACCTTGAAATTAAATGACGAGAAATTAAATGACGTAAAATTAAAACTTAGCGAAAAGTAAATTGACAATTAAATAAAAATGCAAAACGAAATTAAAATTAACTAAAAATAAAACGAGAAAAATTGACACTTTAACTAAAACAAAATATTAAAACAAAACAAAAACAACCCGTCGGAATACACTCGATCGGAATCCAATCGGAATCCGATCGGAATGTATCCCATCGGAAAGGGCATGATCGTTCTGTACAAAAGAGTCCAGGTCGGAATCTATTCCGATCGGTTGATCGGAATATAGACACTCCACCCGGCCGGAATATTACACAAAGGGGCCCAATCGGAATGCATTGGTCGGAATACTAGAAAACAAAGCAATCGGAATACAGAACAAGAAAGACTGATCGGAATGTTAACAAAAGAAGCAAGATCAGAATACTGAAAACCCTTTTCCGATCACACGATCGGAAAGAGGGTGTGGTCGCTGGTCGGAATAATGCGATCGGAAAGGGGTTTAATACCCTTTCCGATTTATAAGGGATCCGAGAAAAGCAAGCTATAAGCTATTGAAATAAGCTCAAACTTAAACTAATACGAATCTAAATCGAAATGGACTCAATAAGCATGAATAACAACTTATCAAACTTAAGAGTAAACAAACTTTTAAATCAACCATAAAAGATGAACTTTTTAAGAAACTTTAAATCAAATAAGCATTAAGATGAAATAAGATCAAGGATGAACATGAATCAAAGATAAGCAAAACAAGAAAGGTAGAAGAAGATGATTAAAAATAAGAACTTGATTAAAAGAAAGGATTAAAAAATTAAAAGACTTACTTGAATTGAAGAAATTAAAAGTGCTTAACATGAAATTAAAATGCAAGAAAGTAACTGACAAGAAATGAAAATGGTGGAAGAGTGGTATGTCAAGCCACCAACAACATGAAAATGAAACTAGGATCATCTATATATAGGGGTGATTAGGGAGGAGCTTAGGAAGCTTCCTACCTCTTTCCTCTTTGCCTTAATTGCACACTTAAGTCCTTTTCTTCTTTATCTTTTGTTAATCTTGGACTTTGTCTTGGGATTTCTTTAACTCGTCTTGATTTTTCTTTATAAATAAGACTCGAGTTCTTCGACTTTTTAGTAAACTTCCGTCCTTTGACTTTTTCTTCGATAAATCTTCAGAATTGGTCTTGGACTTCCGTTCTTTTTCCACTCTTGATCTTTCGACTTCATCTTTCGTCTTTTTCTTCGATAAAAGCCCGTGAATGCCGTGTTTTCTCCACTTTTCACCTTTTCGACCTAAATTACAACAAAAACACAAACCACGCATAATTCCGACATAAATGACATAAAATACACGTTTTGGCTCGGTTATTATTGCAATTAAGTGGTAAAAAGGATGGGTGTTTTCACACCTATCAAGTATGTATTAATGCAAGTAGATCAGTAGCTCTTTGAATATTATTATTCAAAAGTTTCTTGGTCATCTTCCCATAGATACAAGACTCACATTTATCAAATGATTCATCATTGATATTTTTCCAAAAGACCTCACGTTGAAGCTTTTGTATACGAGTCTTTCCAATATGGGCAAGTCTACAACGCCAAAGATAATAAGAGTTCTTGTCAAACTTTCTCTTCTTATTCATGCTAAAGACAGATTTATTATTCTTGGATTCATTATCATGCATGTCTATTTCAAACACACCATTCACATAAATTTCATTAAAATAGAAAATACCATCTTTCCAAACAGAATTTCCATTATTATCAATCGTGTGAACGAATCCGTTATTCAACAAACAAGAAAAGAAAATAGCACCCCTAACAATTGTAGGTGCATAATGAAAATCATTTAAAATCAGTACTAAACCCGAAGGTAAACTAAATTAAATGTTCCTATAGCTTCAATTGCTGCTTGTGCGCCATTGCCCACTTGCAGAAATTATTCCCCATAGGAAAGCTTCATTTCCAGATTAAATCCCTGTAGCGTATTACAAATGTTAATACCGCATCCCGTATCATATACCCAGGAATTTAATTTGTATGTTAAATTGAACAATTCAATCATAAATAAAGTATCTGAAGCTGCAGCGCTCTGCTCATACTTCTTCTTTATTTCTCGCTACTCTTCGAGGTAAAGAGGGCAATTCCTCTTCCAGTGACCACTTGCCTTGCAATGGTGACAAGTCTCATCCTTCTGAGATAAATTCTTCTTGATAAAGTTCTGCTTAGGTTTTGAATAAGTCACAACTTGTTTACCCTTATCACCCTTGCCTTTGCCTTTCTTCTTATTCCCTTGCGGTTTTGGCTTACTCACTCTACCCATTTGTATGGTTAGTACAGGAGGCGTAGAAGTAGATGCCTTGTCTTTCAACCCATTTTCATAGTCAATGAGCATTGCATGCAAATCATTAACTGTCTTCCTCGTGCAATGCATATTATAGTTTCGAACAAAATCATTGAAATCCTTGTTAAGGGACCTATTGATCAAGTTGATAGCCATATTATGATCATAGGGTTGTTCTAGTGCAATGAGTTGTTTCATATAACCCCTCATCCAAGTAATGGGCACTTACAGACTTTCTTGGAGCTTGCTTGTAGCTATGCAAAGCATCTATTAAATCGTAGATCTCCACAGCTTGCGGTTTCTCGAACATAACCTTGAGCTCATCAAGCATTCGCTTTGGTGAAAATAACTCATACTTCTGTTGAAGTGGAGGAGCCATTTTACCTAGCATTAAGCAAGCCACCTTAGAGTGCTTCTTAACATTAGCAGCGTGTTCAAGCCTTTGCGCATCAGATGCTCCTTCAGCAAGATCCTACGGATATAGAGTAGTCAAGATATCAATAGTACCCGCTTCTCTCAAGACAATTCTTAGTGAGCGATACCAATCATTGAAGTTTGGGCCAGTAAGTTCAGGACATTCAAAGAAAGCTTGAACGCAGAACTTATAGTGTATTTGGTGGGTTGAGACATTTCTACAGAAATAAGTTCAAATATTTGTATTTTCAATAACAAAATACTTTCAAGAAAATAAAATTACCCTGGTATAACAACCATATTATTTTCCTTGAATCCTAGAACTATATTGACATTCCATTACATCAGTTGATATGCTAGTAATGAATGTACTCAATGTAGCGACTTGTCGAACAATTCAATTGACAAACAATTTTCAATTTCTAGATATTTAAGGGATTTACATTGCCAAAAAAACGTTTTGCATTGTAAACATGTTTCATCCCTTCTAAATGCCTTAAGTTTCCAGATCTCACTGAATAACTTAATTAAGTCGTCTAATCTGAGTAACGTAAAACCATCATACGAATTCTCATTCCGTGAAAGCTTTCTCTCCATCACAACAACACCCAAAAATCTCATTTGATGACGTAGTAGTTTCAAGTGTTCGTCAATTAGGAGCATTCGACTTAAATTTTAAGGGTATAAATTTGATGTCAAATCAATGTATGGAGAAGCATGCATACAACTCTATAGCATACGTATAATAAAACATTTAGTAAACTTTTTCACGAGACTAAATTTCTACATAAATTATGTTGAGGTATTGGTTAAACCAATTAAATAATTTACCCACAACTATTCAGAACGTACTTTTGATAGATATCGGCTAAGCACAAAGCAATACCCTTATTCATTGTGTTTCGGATGTGAATTTGTGGTAAATCACCCGTAAGGTATAATTCAATTAATAATCATAGGTAATTTCAATTTGACGCACAGGCGAGCCGAGAATTTGGTCAACGACTAATGGCATAACACCTCCTTCCTTAATCGGGTACATGACCAGCGGTGCGTTATACCCACTTTATAGTTTGTCAAAAGAAGTAGGCCGTTAGATTATTATTGCAATTCACCAATCTATGTAATCTTATGTAATTTAGATCTCTAACAAATCTTTTTTTAAATATGATTTAATCCATATTATTTCTTTTTAAAAAAAAACCCTTGTTTACAACAATTCAACAATTTTAATATAAACAAGTAAAAAAAACTAAATCATAAATACATAATAATAATTTATATGTGCAATAAATAAATCAAATAGCCACATGCATACGATTTATTCAATAATCATCAAATCTAGGTTTATATATTCATATAAAAGTCATCCTAACTCAAGATTTATTGAATCAAATAATAAGTACCACATAAAATCATATAAACATATAATTTTACGATCTATAAAACATGCACGTTATCATGGATTCTCCCATAAATCTTAACAATTAAATCTCTACATATCGTAAGTTCGTAACCATACATGACATAACAATTAATCATGCAATTTAAACTAAAATTATCCCACATGTAATTTAGGGTTTCAAAACATTTTTTTAAATAAAAGTTCGGCAAAGACCCTAATTTTTAAAAAACAAAACCCTAATTTTAAGAAAACCTAAACATGTAGTTTTAACTCAAAACAATTACTAGTATTAGTTAAAAAACTTTAGATTTTCGATAATTATAACATGTTAAAACGGCTCTAATACCACTAAAGGTTTATATAGTTCATAACAACTACACAAAACCCTAAACGAGATCAAAGCACACATAGCGGAAGCGGTTTAACAAGATCATAATAATAACACAGTTATAATTAATCGAATTAGGGTTACATACCTTTACGCTAAAGAAAATCCACAAGATGAAGAACGAATCACCAATTCGGGTTTGTACCGTATATAACCAGGATATAGTCTAAAGTAAGACTATATTACGATCTTGTACACACGTAATACAATGAGCTAACCGTGATTCTAGCACGTGTAAACCGAGCTACAACGCTTGTAATAAATCTACCCAACAACCCTAGAGAGGGGTTAGGACTAGATAATAAGTAAAATTGATCAAACAAGAAAGCCAACCAAAACCCCTTTGTGGGTTATGTCTTGCGATCGCAAATAGAGAGTGGGAGGAGAGATTTGTGTTGTGTGAATTATGAGGTGGGGGGTTTGTTTATATAGGTGTAATTCTTGTAACCGTGAACAAATAAAAGGAAAGTTTTCCTTTCCCCTTCCCCTCCTCCATAACTGACGGCTACACCTCCTTCATGGGGTGTTCCGGAATCTTCCAACCTTCTTTCTATTTAACTTACTTACTATATATTTATTTAACACTCGTTAATACTTAACTCTTAATTATTTAACGATCATTAAAGTTATGTCTCGGTTTAATTTAATAAATGCATATATATATATATATATATATATATATATATATATATATATATATATATATATATATATATATATATATATATATATATATATATATATATATATATATATATTAAATAAATAAATAAATACAATAAATATATTTATTAATTAAATTAACTCTTTACGTATTGTGTACAATCCCGTAATCTCGAGTTCGATCCTATCACACGACTATTAAATATAAGTCCATAAACTTTCAAACTTCATATAGTAAGTCTTCCTTTCGTTGAGTTTCATAAAGTGATTACCTACCGAGTTTTTTTACACGTTTTGATGCTACCTTTGATGATTCAGCTGCTGGTCCTGCAAATGGAAACAATCATCAGTCAACTTCACATAGTAAGTCTCGCTTTTGTTGGGTTTCATAAACTGATCACTTGCTAAAATTTTCCGTCCACGTTTGGATGCTACCTTAGACGATTAACCTATTGTGTCTTTTCCTGTTAATTGCAACCCACAGTAACTTTAAACCTTTCCATCAGCCCTCATAATTATATTTGACTGTATGGTTACAGAACCATTTAGTATGTTTGATATACCATCATTTTCTATAGCACAACTCATTTTTGTTGTGCAAAAATTATCAAAGAATTCTATTATGAAGATAGGGACTTAAATTTTGAAACTGATAAGGCATAACCATAAATCTATAATAAATAAGTAGTTAAATTAATTAAATGGTAAACAACTGAACAAGTAAGTCATTAATAGATCACTTAAGGCTATCATTTGAGGTTCAAACCAAAAAGTATAACTGATATAAGTTTAAGAGGTGCTAGATCTAAGATGAATTCAAGGTTATAGTTTAATTCAACACTACAATTGTAGGTCTTATAAATAGTCAGCAAGATTTAGTAGTTAAATATTAAAAAAGTTTAAAATTGACAAATAAACTCGTCAGATGACACTTGTTAAGATTAAAGGTTCATGCTTGTTATTGTTATGTGTAATGTGGGTGTCAGCAAAATCAAAGCTTAGTTGGTTACAATTTTTGTTGATATAATTTTAAAAAATATTGGGAAAGTAAGCCAATGTACTTTTGCACCACAATAAAGAAAACCAAAATGATAACAATACATGTACTTCTATTTTATTCATAAAGAAACAAAAAAACTGGCTACTAAAGCTTAGGTAGTTGATCTTGCTTGATTAGTAGCTCATTTCTCCAGTCCTTGTGTTTTATCAACCCTCTTACTCTGTGTCCCCACCTGTTGCTACATACCTGTAATCACATTACAACCACTTAGTTAGATTAAAGTTGATCAAAGGATACCATAAGATTTCTTATTGAAAGATGGGAGCTGTTTTATGTAGACTGATCGACGCTTGCTTTTCTGCTTAACTGAATCATTGTTGGTGTATTCCTTATACGATGCTTCGGAGTCCGAGCCATCAAGGTTAATGCTATAGTAATGTGATTACCAAAAAAGTTAGAATAAACACGAATGAAGTTGTTTCTTTAACATATTTCAATTTTATTAGACAACACATAACATGCCTCTTATTTTTCTTCTTTTCAGATGTTTTGGCGGGTGTTGGCACCGAAGGCTGTTCTGGTAGACACTTCCGCTATAGGTGCAGGGATAAGATCCATAGTACCTGAGTCAGTATCACCATTGGTATCATCAACTTCCTCGGGGGGAATGATTGCCTAGCATGTAAAGCTTTCAAAGTTTGAAAACTCATAGTAGGTGTGAGTTTTGATTTCCAGAGTGTGAGTTTCCCCGATGATATTGGTTAAAGCAGGAGGCAAGTCTGACTCGTCTTCAGGCTCTCCGTAAGCGATGCTTTCAGCTAAGCATCCAGTCAACTGTGTAGCTGTCTCATCAAAAAACACAACTACAGTAGTAGCCGTTGCGTCAGCAACACCAAGTTCGAGCTGATACCTACATGTTTGTTGAAGCATAAGCGGAGATAAGTAGATATTTGGTTGGTTTGTAATTACAATGTGAGTACCACAATAAAGAAGGAATACAAACCTTAATACAGGATATTCCACAGGTTTCAAACAGGCTTCGCAGAAACCCCCCCCCCCCCCCATCTTGGCGGGTTACTCCTTTCTTGCAGGTAGCAGATGCACATGAGGGGTAATTCCAGCCCTTTCTTGTTCGCACATGGTCAAGCTTGACCTTACAATGGAAAACCGCAGACTGCATATAAAAAATATTGTAAGTATAATGTAATATAGTCACAAAGTATGGTCTTCTAATGAAAAAACCTTACATCATTACGACGATTGTGTGCCCACATCAATAGGTTCTCCAGCGTCCTTGCCCGCGGTTGTGTTGGCTCAATCAAGTCACCCCTAATCACAGTTTTAGCTTCGCCTTTGCCATTCAATTAAATGCGATGCCATAATTTTTATTCAATGTATTATAAACTATTAATGTATACTTACCCATTGTTTCTTTTCAGTTCTTGGATAATAGGTATATCCGAGTCATCGTAAATAGCTGTCGAGGAGCAACTGGATAAGCATAACTTATCTGAAAGGTAATTCAATGTCTATAATTAGAGTCTCAAATATGAATACTTTATATGGGTACAAGGGACACCTACTCTGCTAAATCTTAGCTGATAGCTATGTTAGAACAATTGGACAGTCACCAAGATGTTTGGTTTTCTTTTCTATTAGAACCTCACCAAGTGCACCCCATAATGTAACCCTAAGAGACTCCCCACTGTTCCATAAAAACATAATGTACACTAAGTTTTCCTAAATGGTCAAATAAATTTGGATAATATAAATATAGGAAAGACAAATAAAAGTGAAAGAACCTTGGACTATTCAGGAAAAAATCCAAAGCTTTAGATCGTGACTTTTTAACGGAAGTTCTCCCAACATTTGTAACATACCCAACAACATCTGCAGTTTCAAATCAAACATCCATAAGAGGATAACTAACCTTGATTACCAACCAACATCATAATTATTATTATTGTAGGGAAAGGGGGAAAACTGACCAAACAGAAACTTGTTGTTTGTAACCTATACGCGGTCCAAAGAAATTATTCGAAAAGGATATCTAATTAAGCCATCAAGTGTAACAAAACCTTTCGCACCAAAAGTCGCGCCATCAAATTCCAACATGAATGTATCATCTTTCAAAATTTGATACTCTTGTTGGTTTTGATGAACAACAAAGTTCATTATTGAATATATACCTCCTTCTTTTAATCGCATAAAATTGTGAGCAACATTGGCCTTGGCACTACAATGGATGAGCTTTCCCTGTAAGAATAAACGTTAACCATCACAACCAAAACCCCAAAAAAAACAATTTTATGTTAATGCTACCTTGCTATCAGACACTACAAAATCAGTAGACAAATAATGACCATTTGGAGCATTCACATCCCATATCCTCCCAATCATTACAATAATAAAACATGTGATATTTATATCCACTTGGCTCGAGAACAAAGGATTTGTTGCTTGCAGTGTATTGGTATTTGGTTTCACACTCCCATCAGCATTTGATGTTTCAGTAGCCTTGGATGTGCTGCATACAGCCTTAGCTTCAGACTTTTTTGGCGAATGCTTGGAAGAATTATCAGCAGACATGTCAGCAACCTTAGTGTCTGACTTCAATCTTTTGGTTGAAGATTCAGCATTCTTGTCTGAACTCAAGACAGTCTTGATGTCCGACTTCTTTTGGGATTCCTTGGGCGAATAAGCAGACATGACAAACTGGGAAGAATTGCAAGACATGGCTGCTACTTGATTAGATTCAGTTAGGGTGTGAGGAATACAAAGACTGCCGCCATACATTTATACACACAAACATTAATGGAGGCTTTCAATTATAATCTTTGTAACTGTTGGATGTTTTACATTCGAGAGAGTTAATACTTGTAAAACCCCTAAGATGTTCTGCATTCTCAACAGTGGATGCACAGCCCGCCCAAAACTTGCCAAGAGCTTGTTTAACCCGTATGTATTTAAGCATTATTCACTTGTACTATAGCTTACCACCATTGTACTCACATTAAATGTACTCCTTCATTTCAAATTTAAGGAACTAAAATTTAAGTATAACGAGGCTTTCAGACCCGGGCGATGCCCCGGATGTATCATGAAGTTGTTAACGTGTATTCTTATTATTAATGTGAAAACATATATAGGTTATGAAAATCAATACTGCTAAATGATTGACACATTCGTCTACTTTGATATGGATGAATAAATTAAATGATCAAAATCCTTTCAAATTGAAAGTAAATTAATTGATTATATTGAGCAAACAAAATTTAGATAATATATAAAAGATTTTATATATTAAATGATTTCAAGTTGGTTTCAAGTGAGAAGTTCTTTTTCCTAAATTAAATGACTTCAAAATGGAAATGTGAAAATTTAGTGCATAGGATTGAACGCTACTTTATCAATAATGACTCTTATATAACATTTGCTTATTAAGACTTGCTTGTTAAGATTTGTGAAGTCGTTTCGTACGCTACTTTATCAATGTTGACGCTAAGTTGTTTGATAATTGTGGTGAAGTATATGTAAGCGTATCATTTGATATGGGTGAATGTTGCATACAAATTCAAATTGTCCGATTTAACGTATGAAACTTGTCAAAATCAATGTTGAAATATTAATGGTCTTTGTCAAACGCAATAATTGACCTCCATTATCTTGATCATTTACAAATATAACGCTCCAACTACCCTTATTTAGTCATTCATATCTTAAATACAAATAAAGCAAAGATTGAACTAAACTCTTGTTTACGTTTTGTTTCAGAAAGAAAACTCTCTGCCTACCACACCTTTCTTTGAAATCACCTACATATGAAATCAATCTCAACCAAACTTATATCAATTGGTTCTTATACAATCATTTATAAGACTGAAGGTTACACGACCCAGTCTATTGTTTTTGCTTTCATCAATTTGACTTCAAGATCCATTGTCTGGGTCCTTGGGTAGGTGCTTGTCTTGTGTTTTCATTCAACGAAACAAAGAACGAAAAGAACAAATTTGTTATGTTTCATTCTTTCTATTTCGATATTAAAGAGAAGCATATGATTTACATAGACTTATGGTGTATTTCTTTTGTACAGATCTTACAGATCTTGTCTTATAAAAAGGGAACTCAGATGTTTTTTTTCATTCCATATGTTTAAAGTTCGGTTTTTGTTAGTGTTTGAGATGGATTTGTCTCGTTAAGGAGGATGGGGTAATAGGATTGTGTGGATTTGTTGGATGTTGTTGGTATACGTGTATGACTTGACTCGGTAATTACCAAGTTAACTCGGCTCATGTTATGACTCAAATATGTTAAACCTTTTTGTACTAAGCTGAGAAAATGATGGTCGTGGTGATTGATTGTTTTCTATTTATAATCATAAAAAATACAACTGAAAAGTCATATTTAAAATAGCAATGATTTCTTGTATTAAGTGGTTGATGGTTTGTATCATGAAAAATTAATCTTAAAGACTCCCCATTTATTATTTCGGGACTGAATCTTTATAGATATAAGATAGATATCAATGTTTGGTTTGTGGGCTACAGTTAATTTGTGAGTTGTTTTGCTCTATATCAAACACGTGTTTACTACCAATTGAGGTTGGCACAGTTGGTCAAGGCACTGGGCTTCTTAACCAAAGGTCTTGGGTTCAAGCCTTGGAAATGGAAAAAATCTCATTTGGGAGGGATAGTACCCATCGAGATACCGAGCAAACTCCTACGGGAGATTAGTCCACTCGTCCTAAAGGCGGTGAGAACTCTTCGTAGTAGACTAAAAAAAAAACACGTGTTTGCTTACCATATTGTGTGGGTTTATTATATCTTTTTAGGTCAAAATAGTAACTGAGTTAACTTTTTAATTTAAGATTAATGAGTTTTTTTTAACGTTTTGGCTCACTGAGCTAATGTGTATAAAATAATTTAATGAATAAGTAATAGTTTTCTTGTGTTTCAAAACTTCCGTGTTTACATAAAACAAGAAAAATACATTTTCAGCAAACGAAAAAAAATGAAAAGTAAGTCAAAAGAGCTTCGCCGCAATACGTGAACTCCTTTGTGCGTGTTTTATGTCCCTATACGGCTATACTTCATCATATCTTGAGAGTTGAATATAAAAAGCAAGGTTCTGTGTAAAACGAGTGGACTTTTACTGGAAATTCAACTGTTGACTTTTACTGGAAAGTAAACTGTTTGACTTTTTAATTGAAAAGTCAACTATAGAAAACACCACTTTTATATGAGAAAATCTTAAATGCACACTAAACAACACTAATAGAGCCAAAAGTTTATAAAGACGAGGTATTTATCTAGATCCCAGTAGAGCATAGAAATAGACAAAACAAAAGTAGGCGTGTAGCATAAGCCGACAAAATCAAACCTGCAAATAACACAAGCTATAAACAAAACAAAAACTGCTTGGTGAGACAAACATTTTAACAACCAGGACTAGAAGTTCAGCCACTCAAAACACCGTCTAAACAAACCACATAATTTCACAGGTTAGATAATCGCAGAAACAAAGCAGCCGAGATGGGACCCAATGCAGACATATACACCATTGTAAAAGCAAATATTGGAGAAGTTTGTGCTGAAAGATTAACTAAACACCAGTCTATACTAGTAAATTTTTAGCCCTGAAAACAAAAACATTAGTAAAACTACCATAATTAACCTCACAAGCTACACCGTGTCTAAAGTGACTGAAGCCAAATGCATTTATATGGCATATATTTAAGCTTGATTCCTTTTTTTCTTATTCAAGAGGACGCTCAACATATATTGTGACTATCAGTGATGCACGTGGGGAGCATAACAGAACTCTTAACAGCTCCAACTCTTCATCCTTAGTAACCCAAGGCATAAGCACTAAGCGCACCTTTTTTAGCACGGGTGACTCGGCCAAGACAAGCTTCACTAAATCCACCTCAGGCTTCACATAGGCCAAATTTGTAATCTCCAATTCATTCAGATGCTCTAAACAACCATCTAAATAATATTCAAATGGATAGGAGTCCATCTTAGATTTTTCGAACCAGTTTTCACCTACGGGGAACATCTTTGGGTATTTCTAGTGTTAGTATTGTATATCAAAATGAAAATAAAAGCATATACTAATAGTATAGAAGATAAACTCATGTTTTTATTTACCTGAAGCACAAGTTTCTCTAAATTCGGAGAGCTTCTGATCATAAGATCAATTAAAGGCAACGCACAATCTTCAGTGATACAAACGTTGTGCAAAAGCAAGTATTTGAGGTGGACTAGTGTTGTTGGAAGAACTCCGTCTTCATCATACTTGAACTATAAGCCAACACAAATATTAACCAGAGTTATTCTTTTGTCAAACTTAATCAATCATATATTATTTAGACACAATATTACCTCAAGGCTCCACAGGCTCCACAGGCTCCACACGGTAAGAGACAGATGTTCTATCACAGGTAGACAATTAAATAGCTCATAATTTATATTATAAAACTCAGAACTGAATGTTCTCGGCTGTCGGTTGTAATCTACACAACATACAATAGTCAGATCAGTTAGCAGATATTGAGAGGATTGATATTTCAGTAAGAACTCACCAGAGCAAAGCTCTTCAGTAAAGGAGATTTGGACAGGAGACGTATAAGTGTTGGTGCTGTGGTAGCTACATCTTTCATGTATAAACTTGTAAGGTTTCTAAAACCACTAAATGTTGTATTAGGGTAAAAATCACAACTACGGAGATATAGATCTGTTAACTGGTTGAACGAGAAGAAAGATGAGGGTAACTTATAAGTAACGTAACCAGTCAAGCTAAGTGTAAATTTCTTAACAGTATCTTTCCTCGACAAATATGTTATTATTTGGTCGATTCCAGCACATGTCTTAGCTCCTCCACCCATAGCAAGTGTGAACTCAAGTATTGGGAATTGGTGCATTAACAGAACTTGGTGTATAGCACAAAAGAATTTATGCATAACGGTCACATGCTTCCTTTTAGTTGGTCTGTCTTCAATTAAATGATCAAACATGTCTCTCACATTAAAAACAAGTTTAGGAATTCTAGTCCAACTGTGTCTCCAGCTCTTTGAGAGGATACTCGTCCTCACTGCATCTTTAATTGATACAAGACATAGGATGTTTTCTGTAATGTTTTCAGGTAGGGTGCTGATTCTATCCAAAGACGGACGTTTAGCTAGAGAATTCATCTCAAGAGTGTTGTTGGACCGATACTTAACAATGCTGCAAAGAAAAAGTTAACAGTAAAAACCGATTCTAGACACGCTTGGTCAAAAACAACACTTGGAAAATGTGAAGTACTAAGGGTGTCTTTATATGGTTTTGAGGTTGAGTAAGTGGAATTTAAAGGCGTAGAAACAGTTTGGGAACGAGGGGTTAATTTAGGGGCGAACCAAAAACCAAAAAACCGAACCAAAAACCAAAAAACCAAACCAAGAACCAAAAAACCGCACAAAAAAAACCCACCCCAATTGAGAAACTGAAAGGCTGGTTTCCACATTTTTGAAAACCGAATATTTGGGGCGGTTTTTGGTTGCATGTATAAAACCGAACGGAAAAAACCGCCCCACCCCACTTTGGTCGACAAAATTGATAGATTTTTATATCTTTAAATAGTTATATATATGATATTTCTGATATGTTTAGTTGCTTTATTTTTGTTTATATAGACACATTTGTAAAAGATATCAAAATAATTTATTATGATTTTTTTCATCAAAACTTTGTTAGATTTGTGATTGGTATATAAGCATTTTTATTATTATGATTTTTGGTTTTATATAATTTGATGGTAGCTAATGTTGCTATTATTATAGTGTATGAAACTGACTGAAATTATTATTGTTGGTTGCAACTTGCAATTATGATGAGTTTAATTTGTGTCGAAAGTGATTAACTATTGATGCGGTTTTTTGTAAATAGGAAACCCAAAGCGTAAAATAAGAGAAAAAAAACCGAAATAAAAACCGAAACCGAACCGCTATAATGAAAAGAACCGAAAAACTGAAACCGAAAAAACCAAAATCAAATAGTTTGCGATATGCAAAAACCGAAGTTTACGGTTTGTTTTTGGTTTTAACACAAAACCGCCCCAAAACGCCCCAAACCGCCCCATGCTCACCTTCGTTTGCTTGATTTTTCAATTAAGTCGCCAACAACCTCGGTTTTATTACTTACTCATAATTTTAGACATCTTATTCTATTAAGTCACAAACAAACAAACTTTTTATGACTTAATATTCAGTTTTTTTTCATATTATCATCAAACACCACCTTACACTCACTACAACAAATTTAGCCTTTGCTCACACATTTTTTTTCTTCACGCTTTAAAAAGTGTGATATTTATATGTAAAATACTCGCATTTTAAGTGTGAAGTATTAAAAAGTACTAGTAGTATTTAAAAGTTCACACACATAAAAGTAGTGTGCAATTATTTGTGAAAAAAATCCTCTCAAGTTGAAGCCAACTTGATAGGTCGTGGACCCCTGAATTTCACTAAAAGAAAAACTCTTAAAGATTTATCTAAATTCTAAATGGCGAACATGATCAATCAATTTACCTTCGACTTGAGAGGATTTTGATCCATTATTTGTTACATCCAATTTGTTGATACCAAGAACAAGAATAAGTGCAAAGTCAACTCATTTATGATAGTAAATAAGTGCAAAGTCAACTCATTTGTTGTAGCGACTAAAACAGTTCATATCCATTTCTTTATTAAACAATCATAACTTGCAAGAAGCATTGCTGGTTAACCACATTCAAACCCATATAGAAATACTCCCCTTGTTTCAATAAAAAAAGAATAAAAAGACCAAGATGAGGAGGAAATAATAAACCTGATAAACGGAGGAGGTTCACTTTTGGTGGTTAACTAGTAGCGAGGGTCAACTTGGCTTAACCGGTGGTTATATCATCTAATACTGTAAAGGGTCCAACTTGGATCTGCTCAATTAACGGAGGTGTATCAAAGAGGGAAGATGAAAGTCAAAGAGGGTACAAAACAGTTTGGTTGCATTTCCTTTTATTTTCCAAGAAAAGGTCGTGTGGATATTTGTGGGTGTGTGCGTAAATTGTTTTTTCTATTATAAAAAAATTAAAGTATTTGAGAATTTTAATAAAAAGTAAAAGTTGTAAAAAAACAATTAAACTAATTAAATCATTTGATTTTTATAAATAAGCAAAATCCAGCGATTTGATTGGTGGAAAAAAAATTAAAATTGAATTGAATTTAGTTAACATTAAACATTTTGATGAAAGAATTTGATGAAAATACATAAACATATATGTGTCACATTTATAAATAAAAATTTTAAAAAGAATGAGGTGATTAATAAAACTTTAATGGTTGAATTTTAAATAAATTAGATGGATTTGAATGTAAACTTATAATTTTTCATATTTTTTAGTAATCTTATAAAATAAATAAAATAGCCTATTTAACTTTATACCCTTTATACTTTATATTTTAAAATACAACATATATGTTAAATTAAAAAAATCAATAAATCAAATAATTATAAATATTCAAATAAGAACACAAATTATTGTGTATTTCTATTTTGGCACTTAACAAACTACGTAAATTATTATTAACATGAATATAAACATCAAAATGAATGCAAGACGTCAAACATGAGTGTAAGATGAAAATAAATAGACGAGATTCTATATATTACAACAACATATATTGTTTCAAGGTTGTTATGTGTTAAACACACAATGTCTAGAAAAGGATAGCTAACATTTCAGTTAAACAAAGTCAAATCCTTTGTGCAACAAATATTTATACAAAATATGAATTAATACGATCACATAATGAAAAATCATGTATAACTCGTGGGTCATAAGCATCGTAACTATTTAAGTATTAAAAAAATAATACTGGTTTATGAAATAATGTTAAGCATTACAAAATCATGAATTTATAAATCGTGTACGTGTAAGGTTTATGTAATGGTTTACTGACTAATAATTAAACTATAACTATTTAGAATAAAATATTAAAAGTAAAAAAAGTATAACTTCAAAAAATAGAAATTTAGGTGAGTTTATATTAATTTACACGGTGCACAATAAAACAACAATATAACCTAACATATAAACATTAGATGTTTTTAAGATATATATAATATAAAATCGTAATAACGAAATTATTACTTAATTTATCATTTATATTCAAGTCCCGTGCGTGTACGGGCATTAAAACTAGTTTGTATTACAAATTTACAATGATATTAATAATACCAATTAAATATTGGGTAAAAGTTATAAAATACTATCTTACTTATTGATTTGTGCCGACTTTAAACACTTACTATTTTATCTCGTGACTTTACCATTCAACTTTCAAAATCGTTTCGAAGTTACCAATTTGGTAACTTGTTACCGACACCGTGGCACGGTAATATCCACGTCATTATTTTATTTCCTTTAATACTGCCACATCTGATTTCCACTTTCTATAAGTGACTACTAAAATACAGTAATTGACTTATATATTTCATTTCCAATCCATCGCAATCTCACAAATCACACACCATCCCTTCCATTTAATTTTGTGTCGTCACCGATCCTCATCCGACAGACTCCATCCATCTCTCTCATCTAAATCACCATCATCACCACCGCATCTACAATCGTACAACGATCATCACAATGGAGTACGGTGTTGATTGCAGGTCTGATAAAGTCTAATATGTTGCTTAAAATGTTGTACGCTAGTATCTTATTTGTAACAAGGATTAATTATGATCATTAAAAACTGTTCTGTCATCACTATTCACCTCCTTTATTACACATAAAAATGTCACCACTTATTTCCTTTCAGGGATTTTCATACTTCATTGAAAAGATTTAATTTTTACAATCATTTTAAACCAACAATGTAATAATAAGCTCAGTAGTTTCATAATCTCATCTGGGTGGTACTATTTTTTATATAATTATGGGTCAAGAATCATTTAAACCAAGAATAAGATCACCTTCACCTTTTATTTCAAGATACGTACTCTTTTGTTAACCCTGGTTGCAAACGCTCTGCTGACAGAAGAGGGGGACCCACTAAGAACCTAGATCTTATTAGTACTACATAAAACCGAACAATTTTTGTTTGTGATGACGTGGCAGTTGTCAGTGACGTCATCAAGAAGTTTGTCTGTGTCTTTTCAAGGTCAGGCTTTTAGTTTGCCTATTAGTAAGACAAAGGTACATTCTTCTTCGCCATTAAAGGGTAGGAGGAATAGTTATAGTAGTAGTGGTGTCTTTAAGGGTTAATGATTGTGATGAGAATGTGAAACCTTTGTTGGATAAGTGTCGTTGGCCTGGTAAGATATGGCAAAGGAATGTGTCAGTTGAGGAGAGTAGGGGGAGTGTCGAGTTATTTGGTGATTCTGACATATTTAAAGTTAATATTGATTTTTGATTTTTAAATAATTAATTTGATGATGTGTCGGTCATATTGGTAATATTGTTACAAAACAAACAAGTACAATGGTAAAGTCACGAGATTAAATAGTAAGTGTTTAAAGTCGGCACGAATGAATAAGTAAGATGGTATTTTATAGCTTTTACCCTTAAATATTTGTAATGTTGGTGGTGTATAGTAATCGTATATTTGCGCGTATTCACAGATAGCGATAAAAATGATAGTTAAGGATATGTTAATTGACTAGTGATCGAGCCGGTAATTTCGTAATTCGATTGGGTTAATCTAGTTGTCGAACGAGTGACCCGATGATTCGATCAAGTTGATACAGTCGTTGAACTCTTGACCCGGTGATTCAACCGGGTAAAATCGATGATCGAACCCATAAATCGATGACTAATACAAGTGTTTTCATACGTGAACAAAAAAAACAATCTCCAAGTTCTTTTCATAATGTTTCTTTCTTTTAAATCAGGAAACGAAATATTTCAAATGAATAAGTCGATAAAAGTTAAAATGACGAGTTGTTATGATTACGCGAAACTGAACCCTTTAAAAGTGTATGGTATAATTGAACCTTTCTTTTATTTTTAATCGTTCAAGGGTGGTCTAGTGGCATGGTGGTCACGCCAACCTTCTAAAAAATAAGGCTTTGCCTAATTTAAGTGGTGATGGGTTCAAACCTCATAATTAGTCGGCCTAAATGTCAAAACATATAATTACCAAGTAAAGAAACTGGGAAGGGACACAAGTAATCATTTAGGGTCCGTTTGGTTTGAAGTTGAGTTTTACTTTAGGTGTGGGTTTATAAAGTGGTTGGTTTAGGTTTAGATTTAAATGTGGTGTTTAATAAGAGAGAGATAAAATAATATTTAAATAAATATTGTATATTAAATGTTTTATAAATAATAAAATAACTAATATTTTAATTATTTTATCTAATGCAAAAAAGGATGTGGTTTATATTTTTTCTGGGCCCACACTTAAAACAAAAATAACAAAAGAGTTAGTACATAACTTTTATAAAACCCTTACTGTTCGGATAAAAACCTTGCTTGTGGACCCACACTTTTTTACCAAACATATACTTTTTACTTTACCTTTCAGCCCAACCCTTTAACCCCTAATACCAAACGGACCCTTAGTCGTGCCACAATTCTAACCGTGTTATCTAGTCTTACGACGTGTTAGTACTTAGCAACTAACGACCCTTGCCACGATAACCAACCATAAACACATAAACTCAAAACCAATGACTTTTACATGGTAAAACGCATGATGTTTTGATTTAGCAACTATATAATGAAACAACTAAAAAAATTCTTTTTGCCCATCTCGGTATTTATTTTGGCTCCGCCCCTGACTGTCTGTCTTGATACCTTAGCCACTGCAACACCAATGTAAGAGTTTTGAAAAATTCCCAAGAAATCCTTTGTGTCCTGAGGCTGTGTTTATTCGTGAACTATGAGAATCGATCAAGTAATATAATATTTACATATATATTAAAGTAAAAAATAAAGAGAGATAAACACTCGACCGGTTCGTCGTGTGACTTTCAAATTGTAAAACTAACCTTGCTACCTACCCTTTGAAAGTGACTACATTTCAATTAAAATGAGTTGGTAACATAATTTGCATTAAAAGTGGTGAAAGCAGACGGCAAAAGTTTGAAAAGTCAATTCAAATATAAGGTGCTAACGTTCTAGTCAACCCCTAACCCACAGGGTAGTACTGTATTATGTTTTGCATAATGTAGTAGCATATAGTGAAACTAAATACATGATTTATTGGCATATTTTAAAAACATCATTTTAAAATTTTGTGAGATAATTTTTGGTATAGTCATTGGTTAATGAATATTTTTGGGTTTTAAGTAATTAAATTAAACATGAAAAAGAAATTTATATTATATTAAGTTAGGTTGGGTTAGGTTATGTTGGGTTGTTGATAAATGATAAAAAAGTTAAAATTGGTTGTATGTATAAATTGTATAGGTGGATGAATAAGAAAATATTAATTAACGATTGGGTTGGATGAGGCAGCCACAACTCAAAAATACTAAGGTGCCGTTTGATTGGGAGATATTAGAGGATATTCGAAGATATTGAAAGTATATACATTTTAGAAAAAATTAAATGATTTATCCCTGTGGTTTGCACCAAACATCATGTTTCGTCCCTATCTTAAATTAAATACACGAATGATCCCTATTTTTGAAACTAGTAACAACTTCCGTCCCTATATTGGATGGGTGTTAGTTTTTAACGTTAAGTTCTATGGGGGGAGGGGTATTTTGGTCATTTCTTTGTTTGTGGCTACATTTAATACAAACACCCATCTTGTTCTTCACGTACGATCACACACACACACACACACACCATTTCGTTTCCCTCCATTAAAACTCTAAAAAAATCCCCTATTCCTTTCAATCCTTATAAACCCTACATAAAATCCCTAATTTTTTCCCTAAAAATGGATGGCACTAGTTGGAAGATAAAAGAGGGTTTTGGACCTTACAAAATGCCTATTGAATACGGTAGGATGATTTAACCAATTTGACCTAAAAAAAAATTATTTTGCATCTTTGATAGGGATTATGTATAAATATTTTTCATCAGAATGTAATTGAAGTTATTATGTTTATGTTAATTGTTTTTGTCCATTGCATTTGCAGAAAATGATGTTGCTCTGTTTTCCCTAAAAATACACCATGCTGGTAAGATCAATTTTGTTAATAATAGAAGGAGGTATGCAGAGCCGGTCCTGAGTTTTCGGATGCCTTGGGCGAGACGGTAAAATAATGCCCCTAGTAAACGAATAACACAATTTTTTTTAGAACTTTATAACCTAAGAAAGTTACGTCGTACATCCTCACAACAATTTTTCATTAGCAAAAAAACATATTACCATATAGAATATAAACTTTGAAATACAAACTCAAACTAAAACTCTAAAAACGGCGTTATTTAAAAAAAATTGATTATCTCGTCAACATACTTTAAAATATTATCACCGTATCATGCAAAAACATTTATCATATTAACCGTAAATGAAAATATCTTATGAGTTCAAACAAAATAAGATTTATAACATGATCAATACACACAGGGGCAGACTCATGTTATCGGTTCGTGGGGTGGCGTCTCCGATGGCTAGACCAAAAAGACGAGATTACAATATTTTTCTTTTTCATTTTTGAACTTTTTTTAAATACTTTTCACCCGAAACTCAAATTGTCCCCCACTCACACATTAAAATTTATCATTTAACAATCTAAAACCTGGAAATTTCACAAATTTAAGCTAACATATTTGATTTTTTGTTCGAATTTTTAAGCTAAAAAAAATTGCACCGACATTTTAATTTCTTTCGTCCACCACATAATACGTAATGTAATAACTAATCTATGTTAGTCATTCGGATAATGATGTAATCATATACAGCATTCTAAGAGTACTTTGCAAAGAATTAAAATATTTTGCGCTCAATGTAAAAAAATGAATTTTAGGATAAAACACTACAAATAATACTACAAGAATAAAAAAACAATGCCCACGTGGGAATACAAAAACTTTGTTTTTATCAGGATAAAAATCATAAAACACTGATATTATATTTTTTCATTTTATATTCCTCTTATCCCCGTACATCTTCTTCAACCTCACACCATTCTCACTTTTTCCTCCATGGCTCATTCTCAGTAGAAAATCTTAGATCACTTTTTTCATATTTTGTTTATAATCGATATACATAAACCTAAAAAATGATGCCCCAAAAACTTTGCTGCCTTGGGTCGTCGCCCACCTGGCCCAATACTAGGCTCGGCCCTAGAGGTATGTAAATGGGTTAGTTACTTATGTCTATTGGGTTGATATAGATAGGTTTTCAGTTCATGAGTTAAATACTGTAATGTGGGATTAGGATACGTGAATGAGGAACCTATTTACTATCATTATATGATTCCTGAGACTGACTTTGATGTGGGATTGAGAGCTTTAGGTAATGATCAAGATGTTGTTAGGTTAGCTAAGTATATCACTAACAACAAACTAATTATGGTCTACTGTGAACACCTAGTGACTTTGATAGACACATATGCTTCCCCCTTGATACAAGATATTTTGTATGTAAAAAGTTATCGTTACAGTCTCTTCGAATTGAAAAATGGATTAACTATGTGACTCAGTCGTTCTTTGGTGAAACAAATAGTTGTGTCGTTGTAGTAATTAAAATGTGCATAGACTTAAATGAAATGACGTTAAAGTAAATCTAAGTCTAATTTAAAATAAATGGCGAATTTAAAAGCGTGATGAGAAATTAAAAGGCAATTAATGTAAATAACGAAAACTTAAATCTATCTAAGGCAAACTTAAAACGCAACTAAAACTTAAAATAAGGCAAATAAACTTAAAGTGAAACTAAGGAAAAAGGCGGGAAAAATAAAGTTTGAAAATAAAAAAAAACAAAAAGTTAAAAACAGAAACTAGAAATAACCTGAACACAGCTTATCCGGAATAATCCTTCGTTCGGAATAAACATTCATCTGGAATGTCACCTTCGTTCGGAATGTTCTTCTTCACTCGGAATATTCACCAAAACCCTTGATCCGGAATAAATCCTTTATCCGGAATATGTCACTTATCCGGAATAAAGTCTTGATTCAGAACTTAAGCTTGATCCGGGATATTTTCCTTGCTGGTGCTTGATCCGGAATGTTTTGAATCCCCTTGATCCGGAATGTTGAAGATTCCGGATGAAGACCTTGATCCGGAATAATTAATTATTCCGAATAAAACAAGACTGATCCGGAATGTTTCCTTGATCCAGAATGTTGGATATTCCGGATGAACACTTCGGCTAAACCTTTGATCCGGAATATTTGGTTGATTCGGAATGAGAGGCTGATCCGGAATATGTCACTTATTCCGGATGAACGCCCTTGATTCGGAACTTTTTCAACAAACACCTTCACTCGGAATAACTGGGCTTTGATCCGGAATATACCTGGGAAAACAGTAACAGAAACGAAGAACACGGGATACAAGGAAACACGAATCTAATCCAAAACTAATCAAAATCAACCAAAAGATTAAGTCAAACTAATCAATAAACATCTATTAATCATAAACAAACAATCCAAAACAATCAAACTAACAATACTAATCAAAATAATCAAAACCCACTTTAATCAATAAAAACTCAAAAATATAAACATGAACATAAACATAAAGATCAAAGATTAAAGAAAGGTAGATAGGAGATCAAACAATAAAAATAAAGATGACAAGAATTAAAAGAAAATTTACTTGAAATTAAAGGAATTTAAGGTGCAAGACAAGTATTTAAATTTGACAATTAAGTAGATGACATGTATTTAAATGACAAAGTAATTAAAATTGGAAGAACTAATTGTCACTATTAGCCAACAAAATGAAATAATTATCCTAATGTTCTATTTATAGGGGAGATTAGGGAGGTGCTTAGGAAGCTTCCTCCCCTCTTTCTTCTTTCCTTAATTGCATAATTAAGTCCTTGTCTTCTTTAATCTTCTTAAATCTTGGACTTTAATGACTTTGTCTCGGGTTTTCTTTTAAACTCGTCTTGTAATTCTTCAATAAATTAGACTTGAGTTCTTCGGCTTTTAGTAAACATCTGTCTTTTGACTTTTTCTTCGATAAATCTTCAGAATTGGTCTTGGACTTCCGTTCTTTTTGCACTCTTGACTTCTTGACTTCGTCTTTCGTCTTTTTCTTCGATAAAAGCCCGTGAATGCCCGTGTTTTCTCCCTTTTTCACATTTTCGTCCTAAATCACAACAAAAACACAAACCACGCATAATTCTGACATTAATGACATAAAATACACGTTTTGGCTCGGTTATTATTATAATTAAGTGGTAAAAAGGATGGGTGTTTACACACCTATCAAATCCCCTACACTTGACCATTGCAATGTCCTCATGCAATGCATTAGTTACAAAGCACGTTTACATTTTTCATCAAAATCAATCCACGTTGGCCTTTATTAAAGAGATAGAAAATTATAAATATTCAAAGTAAAGAAATCAAAAACATACCTTCGGGTTTTGGAAATGTCATGAATGATCATCATCCTCAAGTTTTCACTTTCTCCAAACCAAGCTTAAAAACGAGATCATTGTTATTATAAGTTAGCAAACTAACACGAACTCATGTGAGCCAATTATTTACTTAGACTCCCTTATTCCTAGGTGTATCTCTTATATTTTATTGTTGTCTTGAATGATCACGAGGATGCATTGTTGACTTATTTCGATAGTTTATTAGGCTGAAAATAAAGTAGGGCGATTTAATCAATAGTTAGCTAAAGAACAAAATCTTTTAAAACTGCTTCTCGGGGCCTCATAAAGTTCAATCTTGGCATAACTCGCTTCGCGATTTGAGACCTTTCTCGGACCGATATTTGGCAGTGACTTCATACTTCAAATCTTGAGAGACGTTCATGAAATAATGGTCTTCTCTTCATATAGGAATTTCTTCACTTGAAGTTTTGAGAGATTCTTCATATTTGGACCACGACTTCTTCATTTTTCTCCAATCTTTATTTTGGACTTTGATATACAACGATCCGCCTCCTTTTTGGACTTGGATCTATTTATCCTCATACCTTGTTAGGGCCTTTTTGGATAGACTTCTCCATGATCTTTACGGGAGTATTTGCTTTTCGTCGTGTGTCTTGATCCTTCATATTGATCTTTGATAAATGATTCTTCACATCACTTTGGATCTTTAGCAACAAAATGTAGCCCTCCTGCCTTGTTAGGGCCTTTTCGGACTCGCCAATCTTCGCATCCCGCTTCAATAAGTTATGCCTTGGCTATGAACTCTAATCATTACCGACCAACTTTTAAACGATTTTGGGCAAGAAGCTAAGTAACTTTTCAAATCGTACAACCTTATTTATTGTAGATAAATTTATTAGCAAGCGATGGGAGAATAGGCTTATAATTAACTCACATAAATTCACGAAAGAATACCAAACTTATAATTGACTCTATCATCTCTCGTTCTCCACAGTTTAAAATCTCAAGGAATGAGACTCGTGGATGCATAGCCTATTAAATCAAAGTTTTGGATTTTCGAGTCGCCTATAGGATCTTGCAAACTCTTAGACTTTTTCAAGTTTAGAAATCGCATTTTAAGTTCCCTTGATAAACGACTCTCTAGGATCAATTATAGGAACTTGCGAAAAGTTCTTGTTCTTAACCCGTGAGAGTTAAGACTTTCGCGTTTTATAGCTCCCTATATAAAAGCCTAGCAAAACTTGACTTAAACACGTTAAGGATACTAGTTAGAGTAAACTTAGATAAGTAAACTCGAGTTGAGTCAAAAGATTCACAACGTTTGAAAATTAAAACCACTTTATTAAGATTTATTCTAGCTAAGAAAAGGAAATAACTATACAAAGGTAAAAACTAATAGGCCAAAATAGATCAAAAATTTTGAAAAATGTCGAAAAATTGATTTTCCGGTTAAAATGAGGACAAATACAAGGAAAAGACCACTTAACTTCGATAGAAGTCCCCCTACACTTAATATAAACATTGTCCTCAATGTTTAAGCATGTGGGAGTAAACTCCCCTACACTTAGGACATTGTGCACTTTGTTTAAATCTTGCTAAGGAAAATACAACTAACGAGATTCCTATTTTAATATTGAAAAATATAAAATAGTGAATCGAAAAGAGTTTAGGATAGAACCGAGAAAATGGGAACAACGGAATCATGGGTCGTCAAGAATCATCAAGAGTGGATCATTGAGCGCTCAAATCCCTGAATATGAGAAGAGAGGAAATAGCAAACACCAACGGTCTCCCCCTACACTTATGGTAAAAACAAAGAAAAAGATAGATAGATAATTGGGTTGCCTCCCAAAAAGCGCTTGTTTTTGTTAACCGAGTCACGAGCCTGACTCGTCCCTGAATTAAATGGTCCATGGGGAAGCCTCGAATGTGATACCGGGATCAAAGACCTTGTCCTCGTTCCCGGAGGAATATAATAAAGGAGAGGCAGGAGGATAAGTCTTGAATGGTAGGAAGGTCCTTTCAACATACGAGAAGTATGTGAAATCTTGATCCACGGGAGGTGGGGTGGGTAAAGGAATCACATTGTCATCCTCCAAAGACAATGGATGCTGACCAATTGGCAAAGCCGTAAGGTTATCAATCATAGAATGGTCATTTTCACCTCCCGGGTCAAAGCACTCATCCTCATTTCCCGGTACGAAACGAGGAGAGTAAAAGCGATACATCACCCGCTGGGGTGTGCACGCGGTAGGAGGAGGTGGTAATATAATATGAGAAGGATGAGAACAATTACCTTCCACCTGCGTCACCTTTCCAGTAGAGTCAGAACTCTCCACCTCTGCGATAGAAGGGGGCATGGCTAACAAGGTATGTTCAGTAATAGCAGGAGAATAAGAGCTATCAATGTCCTCAATCCCTTCGTCAAAGAGAGGATTCACCTCACTAGATATGTAAGCGTCATCAAAATCAAATAAAGGGTTCGAATATATCTTGAAAGTTTCCTTCGGAACGTCTTCATCGGATAGTGACTCGTCATCACTAGAAGTAAAATCATCATCTTGATCAAAAAGAGGATTAGAGAAAGCCAAAGAATCCTCTCCCAAAGTGTTGGTGGAAGGAACATCATCAGAAGAAAGTGCATCATACTCATCGTCACTGTCGGATGTCAACTCAGATTCACTTGGAATTGAGACAAGGTTATCAACACTAGACTTTATGAATTCGTCGGATTCCTTTGCAGGAATTGTGCTAATATCCTCATCCCTAAGGATGGTTGAATCCTTAGGCTCCAGAGCCGGCAAGTCGGGAGAAGGAATAGAATTCTCATCGTTCCACGAAATAGGACTCTAATCGTCATCACTATCATAATAATATGGAGGCACAAGAGGAGGAGTATAAGCATTAAGGTTAGATACTTGCTCTTGTTGCTGATCCGCTTGACATTTCTCCATGATCTTGTTGCAAGCTTCTTGAACTTTGTGAAAGTTTTCAAAAAGTGTGGCCATTTGCTCAGGAGGAAGTGCACAAAAGGGTTGATGATTGACGGTGTGACGTGGGGGCTCAAAGTTATACACACTGGGATGATAGCACGGAACTTTCTCAAAGACCTTCGACGGATCACAAGAAGAAGCATCATGAGGGCCCCCACAAATATAGCACCACGGGTATGGAGAAAAACCCGGTGCATCTTGAGGATAAGGATTATCATAGACGGGAGAAGGTGAGAAAGTATTGTAAGAGGAGAAGTATGAATTTGTTGAATTGCAAAATGGACAAAATCCAAATTGTGTATCATCGATATCAAAACCACACCGCTCATAAGTACACCATTGACATGTTTGAAAACCATGCCATGGTCTCCCACACCGTACGCAAAACGAATCCATGAAGAATTATAAATAAGAGGGGTAAAGAAAAGAATTAAACATAATAGAGGATAAAGAGGAATATTTTTGGTGCAAAACTTTGAAAAAGAAATGCTTTTTATGATTTTTCAAATGTTTTTGGGATTTTTTTTGAAAATTTTTGACACAAAAAATAACGTTATCGAGTGAACGGATCCCAAAAAGCAACGCATCTCTCACAGAAAACCGTTAATCTTTACGAAAAGAGCCGGCGGCGGCGCCATTTGATACAAGATATTTTGTATGTAAAAAGTTATCGTCACAGTCTCTTCGAATTGAAAAATGGATTAACTATGCGACTCAGTCATTCTTTGGTGAAACAAATAGTTGTGTACATCGTTGTAGTAATTAAAATGTGCATAGACTTAAATGAAATGACGTTAAAGTAAATCTAAGTCTAATTTAAAATAAATGGCGAGTATTTAAAAGCGTGATGAGAAATTAAAAAGCAATTAATGTAAATAACGCAAACTTAAATCTATCTAAGGCAAACTTAAAACGCAACTAAAACTTAAAATAAGGCAAGGCTAAAATAAATCTAAGGCAAATAAACTTAAAGTGCAACTAAGGAAAAAGGCGGGAAAAATAAAGTTTGAAAAAAAAAAACAAAAAGTTAAAAACAGAAACTAGAAATAACCTGAACACAGCTTATCCGGAATAATCCTTCGTTCGGAATAAACATTCATCCGGAATGTCACCTTCGTTCGGAATGTTCTTCTTCACTCGGAATATTCACCAAAACCCTTGATCCGGAATAAATCCTTTATTCAGAATATGTCACTTATCCGGAATAAAGTCTTGATTAGCTTGATCCGGAATATTTTCCTTGCTGGTCCTTGATCCGGAATGTTTTGAATCCCCTTGATCCGGAATGTTGAATATTCCGGATGAAGACCTTGATCCGGAATAATTAATTATTCCGAATAAAACAAGACTGATCCGGAATGTTTCCTTGATCCGGAATGTTGGATATTCTGGATGAACACTTCGGCTAAACCTTTGATCCGGAATATTTGGTTGATTCGGAATGAGAGCCTGATCTGGAATATGTCACTTATTCCGGATGAACGCCCTTGATCTGGAACTTTTTCAACAAACACCTTCACTCGGAATAAGGGCTTTGATCCGGAATATACCTGGGAAAACAGTAACAGAAACGAAGAACACGGGATACAAGGAAACACGAATCTAATCCAAAACTAATCAAAATCAACCAAAAGATTAAGTCAAACTAATCAATAAACATCTATTAATCATAAACAAACAATCCAAAACAATCAAACTAACAATACTAATCAAAATAATGAAAACCCACTTTAATCAATAAAAACTCAAAAACATAAACATGAACATAAACATAAAGATCAAAGATTAAAGAAAGGTAGATAGGAGATCAAACAATAAAAATAAAGATTGACAAGAATTAAAAGAAAACTTACTTGAAATTAAAGGAATTTAAGGTGCAAGACAAGTATTTAAATTTGACAATTAAGTAGATGACATGTATTTAAATGACAAGGTAATTAAAATTGAAAGAACTAATTGTCACTATTAGCCAACAAAATGAAATGATTATCCTAATGTTCTATTTATAGGGGAGATTAGGGAGGTGCTTAGGAAGCTTCCTCCCCTCTTTCTTCTTTCCTTAATTGCATAATTAAGTCCTTGTCTTCTTTAATCTTCTTAAATCTTGGACTTTAATGACTTTGTCTCGGGATTTCTTTTAAACTCGTTTTGTAATTCTTCAATAAATTAGACTTGAGTTCTTCGGCTTTTAGTAAACTTCCGTCTTTTGACTTTTTCTTCGATAAATCTTCAGAATTGGTCTTGGACTTCCGTTCTTTTTGCACTCTTGACTTCTTGACTTCGTCTTTCGTCTTTTTCTTCGATAAAAGCCCATGAATGCCCGTGTTTTCTCCCTTTTTTACATTTTCGTCCTAAATCACAACAAAAACACAAACCACGCATAATTCCGACATAAATGACATAAAATACACGTTTTGGCTCGGTTATTATTGTAATTAAGTGGTAAAAAGGATGGGTGTTTACACACCTATCACCCCTCCTTCTAGCAGTGTTGTTATTGAGGAGTTAAACCCTAGTTTGATCCCTAAGAAAGTATTGTTATTAACATACCCCACTCAACATGCTTCCACCTCAACTGCCACACCCTCCTCCAAACAACTTTTGCCTACAAAATCTAATGTTCAAGTCACTGACACACCCTCCTCCAAACAGCCTTTGCCTACAAAAGCTAATGTTCAAGTCACTAACACACCCTCCTCCAAACAGCCTTTGCCAACAAAAGCTAATGTTCAAGTCACTGAGCATGAGACTGTGGAATCTATATATGAAAATTTGTTGTCCATGAACTATGAATTTGATCCATTTAAGGACAATATGACAACTAGGGTGGTGAATGAACAAGAAAGGGATAGGGTGGTCAATAATGAACCAACATAAACATTGATTGAGGGGCAAACATTGTCTGGGGATGAGGAAGACAATAGTACAGAGGGGGATGATACTAATTCAGAGGATGATGAGGATTTCTTTGTAGACGAAGAAACATTTTTAGAAGAGGTGTATGTAGACATGGCTGATTATCACTTTAACATAGATGGAGATGTAGAGTGGGTTAGGCATGAAAATGAGATAGAAGTGGTTCCTGATTTAGATCCAAGTGAGGTAAACGTAATTGATAATGACAACTTTGATAGTGGAACCGATTCAGAGGATGATAGGATTGAGAGATAAGGAGAAAGAAGCTTAGAGATATCAAAAAAGCAAATGAAAGTAAGGATAACATTGTGTTCAAGCATTTTCTATGTTGGCCAGTCTTTCCTAACAACATCTGATGTCAAAGAAAGAGTTGGACTTCATACTATTGAAACTAGAAGGAATCTGTGGTTGGCAAAGAATTATAAACAAAGAATTAAAGCAAAGTGCATAGGAAAAAATCTTGTGTTTACACTAGATGATGAAGGGCCTAGTAACACTGAAGATGTTGGGTCTAATAAGAAATGGGCTAACGGTAAAACATATATTGGGTCAAGTGATAAAGTTGGGCCTAATAGGAAAGGGGGCAGTATAGGTGGTAGAGGCATGCCTAAACCAATTGCACCAGATAAGTGTCCATGGGCTTTGCAAGTTACTAAGGTTAAAAATATTGAATCATGGGAAGTCAGAACCTATAATAATGTCCATAACTGCTTGCGGTCAAGGAAAATCAGTGCTTGTACCTCCAAGTTCTTAGGTAAAGGGATCATTGACCAAGTTGAGCATCTTCAAGATGAATTACAAAAGAAGTTTGAGCTAGGTGTGTCTAGACAGAAGTGTTGGAAATACGTTTTTACGTATTTAGGAAGATTCAGTCACTCCGACAATATATTAAATAGTAGCTCGTAGTCTAGATATCTTTATATTATTTAACAAGGAAAGGCCCAGTCCATGTTATGTATGGACGACCCAATATTCTAAGCCCAAGCCCATCTTATGGGCTTGGTATATAAACCCTCTCCTTAGATGGAGAGGGTGTTGTTCACTTATTATTTCACATAGTAAAAGTGTGTTTTCTACACTTTATCTCTCTAAAAATGTGTGCGTTCTCACCATCTCTATATCTCTTTCTCTCTCTAAACATAAGCAAGATTTACAATATCTTACAAATGGTATCAGAGCCATGGGATGATTGTATTGTTTATGTGTTTGTTTTTATAGAGATTCGTGTGTTTTTTATCATAAATCCCACGTCTAATTTTTTTTTTTTGTGTTTTTTTGTGGTTTGATCTTCACCAAGATCATCTACTTATTCGTGTTAGTGATTTGGGTTACTTGGATCGCTCAAAAACGCAAAATTTTTGGGTGTTTGGATTCATTTTTAGCTTCAAGATTCGTCTTTATTAAAGTACTATCCGAGATCCTTGTTTTTCGCATGATTCCGCAATTTATTGGATAATTTCGCAATTGTTGAATTGCGAAATTGATTAGTATCGCGGAATTAAACCTTATAGCTTTGGCGGAATCTTTTTGATTTCCATATTTGCGGAATCTTGCCCTAATTTCGCAATTCGTATTGCGGAATTGATTGTCTCCAATTTTGCGGAATCTTACCCTAATTCCGCAATTTGTATTGACTTTGCGAAATCGAATCCTCCAAGGTTTGCGGAATTGAATCAATCAAAGGATTGTGGAATCTTGTGTTTTGACTGATTGCGAAATCAAATCCAAAAAGGGATTGCGGAATCTAAATATTTGACTGATTGCGAATTTGAATCATTAAATAATTGCGGAATTAAATCTTCGTTGAGGAATTATCAATTTTAAGATGCGGAATCTTGTACTAAGGGGATTGCGGAATTAATTCCATTGTGTATTGCGGAATTGTATATTTTGCACATAACTAAGGAATCTTCACACATTGCGAAATCTTTGGAATTTTTCAAGATTTTTCAAGATTTTCGAAAAATGTGATTTAGAAAATTTCGTTCGTGAGTAATTTTGCAGGGGAATTTTTGGTTTCTCTAGAAGACAATTTTAGGGGATTTTAACATAGTTTCTCGACTTCAACACACGACAACAAACACATTTACTTTCTCTCATTGTTCGATCAACGTTTATAAATCTTAACTTATCAAAATGGAGTACACATCTCTTACGGATAAGTCCATCCTCTCGGGTACGGATAATCGTCCTCCAATGTTGGAGAAGACTATGTACGAGGATTGGACTTCACGAATGGAACTTTACATGTTGAACAAAGAGAATGGACATCTCATTTGGGCATCGGTGCTCAATGGACCATTATATTATGGTACAGTAACAGAAGGTACAGTTACTCGTCCTCGCACAACGGATGAATTGACCGGAGATATGAAGATTCAAGACAAATGTGATAAGTATGCTACAAACATCATTCTCCAAGCCCTTCCTCCAGATGTCTACAAACTCGTCAGCAAACATAAAGTTGCCAAAGAGTTATGGGATAGAATTCGTGTTCTAATGCAAGGCACCTCGTTAACTAAACAAGAACGAGAGTGTAAGCTTTATGATACATTTGATAAGTTTGCCTATGTTCCCGGGGAGAGTCTCAATGATTACTATTTGAGATTTACTCTTTTGTTGAATGAGCTCAATATCTATGGCATGGCAATTCCAACATTTCAATTAAACACCAAGTATTTGAACACCCTTCCTTCAGAAAGGCGTAAGTATGTGACGGCTGTTAAATTGGCTAAGGACTTGCATAACACCAATGTGGATCAACTTCAAGCTTTTCTTCAACAACACGAAAGCCATGTGATCAAGGCTCGGTTGTCTACACCATAAGTTTATGATCCACTTGCCATGTATGCTTCTCAACAAATGACCCCCCAACAAAACATGGCTTACACTTATCAACAACAATCATACTTGCAGCAGCCACCACAACACACATATCAGCAACCACAACAACCATCTTATCAACCACTGATGATGCCATAACAAGCATATCAACAAAGTGTTCTTCAACAGCCTTATCCACAGCAACCAGCACATGAGGCATCACCCTCACAAGCTAACACTTATCCCATGGGCTATACTCCTCAGCAAGGATATTTTTCAATTGAAGCACTACAAGCACAAGCCTTCTACTCCGATGAACTTCCACCAATTCAACCACCGGTCTTTACTCCAAATGATACGCCTACTGATGTCTTAAACCATCTCACTGCCTACTTGTCAAAACTTGTTGCTACTAGAGGTTTTCCACCAACGAACAATTAGCTTCGCACCTCTTCAAATCCTCGACAACAAGCCACTGTTCTAGATGGTCAAGTGACGGTGAAACCTATTCAGGGAAGGCAAAATTCATATGGAACTCCTACAAGGACCATGAATTCTCAAGCTAATGGAAATGGAAGCACTGTTGGTCCACAAAAGGTTGTGACTTGCTACAATTGTAGAGGACAAGGTCATATGGCTAGGGAATGCACTCAGCCAAAAAGGAGAAGGGATGCAACATGGTTTTGTGAGAAGATGTATTTGTTCGATGCTCAGTCTAAGGGAAAGATTTTGGATTCAGAAGAGTTAGCATTTCTTGCAGACCCAGGGGCAGCAGACAATGAAGGCATTCCAATCGTGTCCACTTCTAATGCAGCTTATCAAGCAGATGATCTCGATGCATATGATTCGGATTGTGATGACATTCACTCAGCCTAAGCTGCACTTGTTGCTAATCTCTCTCATTATGGTTCTGATGTCGTCAGTGAGGTATCAACCACATCTAATAATATTCATGATAATCCACATCATGTTGAGCATGACAATGACAACCTTGAACAACATTCGGGAACTAGTAACTCAAATGGTGTGGTATCCAAACCAACACATTTGAGTGAACCTCAACCAAATGCTACGACGGATATGGAATCTTATGATCAACGTGATTTGGTAATGGTGCCTAAACATATTATTGATAACATGAACGTGGCTGTTCGACAAACCATATATATGAATGCTAACCTAACCGTTGAGCTTGCGCTGTATAAGGAAAAGGTCAAAGCTTTTGAAATGGTCCCTCAAGCAGAGAAAATAACGTGTTCTGAATTTGACCAATTTCGTTTTGAAAAGATTGAACACTTAAAAGAAATAGAATAATTAAAAGCTAATCTTTCTAATGAATTAAAGGCAAAAGAGTCGGTTGTCAATGATTTTCAGAAACTTAAAATGGATTTCAAAACTCTCGAGTCTAAAAAGTTTGAATCGGAAATTAATGCTACCAAACTTCTTAAATTCAAAGAACAACAGCTTTTAAAAAATACGCTTCCACAGAAAAGGTTCATCTTTTAACTAAATCGTTTAAAGAACTCGAACTTAAGCGTCTTCAAGATTTACCACCTAATCCCGGTTATGCAAAACAAGCTCAGGAATGTATTCCTTGTCTTTATGATGTGACCCTAATTGGCAAATCGAAAGATGCACTTTATGTTCGTAGTATAATAAAGATCAATTGTCTAAAAAGACCCGAATTCGTTTACAAAAGGAATTAGCTCAATTTTCAGCTTTTGTGCCCCAAAGTTTTTCAACGGAAAACCTTCCTAGTACGTCTCCTACACTTGTGAAAACGGACTTAACTAAGTTAATTCCACCGGTAAGTAAGGCGTCCGTTAGCTTAAATGCGGTGCACCAACACTTAGCCAATTTTGACAAGGTCATTGTAGAACGTACGACGGCTTCGGCCATAACGGAAGGTGAATGGAATTTTGAGCACACAAGAGCTGCATTTCGAGACGAAATTGTTCCATTTGTAAACAATGTTAAAGCTTGTCTTAACAATATTGATCAAGATTTTCTTTTGGAAATAGAAGAAGTTAGACGTGTTTTCAATGAAATGGATGATGCTTATGAAAATAGTTTACTTGAAATAGAACGAGTTTCACGCCAAAATGATCAGCTTCTGAAGCAAGTGATGTCTCATGATATAGTGTCCGTCTGTGTGAATAAAAGTGTTGATAATGATTCTATTTTGCATAATGTTGAATCTGTGGATAATGTGGTAGATAGTACTTGTCACGAATCTGACGTTGAATTTTTAAAGCTTCAAGATTCATATTCTTCGATTTTAAAATGTTTTGATGAAATTCAGACACATTGCATTTCGCTTGAATGCAAGGAACAATTTATTCAAGAAATCTTTGAAACATCATTCGAAGGTGTTAATATTGATGATGCAAATTTTCAAAAGAATTTTCAATTGAATTTACAATCAAAACAGCGTCAGCCAAGTGACAAGGTTGCTAAATCATTGCCGATAGACATAGAGAAATCTAAGGAGATTAACTGTGTGAACGTACTTGAGGCCGCTGAGAATTCTAAACTTGATCTAGATAATCGAGTTTCCAAGATTTTGTCCAAAGTTGATAACTTAAAACAGAAAAATACACGACTCTTTGATTCTGTAAAGCCCGCATGTGCTAATACCACTGCACAGAATCAATCATTGATTGAACAACTGAATCAAAAGTCGGTGGAAATATCTGATTTGAGGGAAAAAATTTGTGATAAAATTTTGGCTTTGACTGAGTTAAAGGAAACACTTTGTACCCTAAAAGGTAAGAATGTTGTGGATAACACAGCCACTGTCTCTGCACCGTCCTCTAGTGCAATCAAAACGAACCTCATCGCCGTCACACCATTTAACAAGGGCCCTAGGACTAAACCATCATTGGTCACTAAAGATAAGGTAAAATCAAAACCAGCTTCTAATATTCCCGTGTTGCCTTCTACAAGAGTAAGCACCACTACTAAGGCTCAAAGATCTAAGCTTAAAAGAAACAAGAAGAAAGATAGGATCTTGCCCCAATCTAGTAGTCAAGTGAAGAAGAAAGTAGAAGCCCATCCTAGGAATGTTATTTCTGTTTTGAATAAAAAGAATCATGTAGCTAAAGCTAAAGGCTCTGCGGTTGTGCAACGTTCTAAGCCTACTGTGAATTCTAATTTGAAATGTTGGAATTGCAATGAATGTATGTTTTCTAGTCGTCATGATTCTTGCCTTATTGACCATGTGAATGAGATGAATGCCCGTAAAAATGGTTTAGAATGGAAACCGACTGGGAAAGTGTTACCCCAACTTGGTTGGATGTGGCGTCCCACTGGTAGAACTTTCACTATATTAGGAAATACGTGCCCTTTAACTAGGATCACTCCCACTAAAGCGAAGAAAGTGTGCCCTTTAACTAGGAGTACCAAGGCTACCAAAACACAAGCGTATCCTTTAACTAGGAACACCAACACTACCGTAGGAACAAAGTGCCCTTTAAATAGGTCTACTCCCACTGTAGTGCCCGCTAATACTCCAAAACCTCAGAAAGTTGGAACAATAAAACCTGTTAGTGGAAAAACTCACATTAGAAAATGCAGGAAATCTAAGGGCCACACAAATGTTAGCAATTCTGATAATATTATATCTGTATCTGCTAACACTCCGGAACCAATAGTTTCCAATGCATTGTCTACTATTGTTGTTGAAAACAGGTGGTCCAAATTGTTCTCTGGTATTTGGACTCTTGTTGCTCTAAACATATGACCGGAGATCGCTCTCAGCTCAGAAATTTCGTCAACAAGTTTCTGGTACGGTTCGATTTGGAAATGATCATATTGCAAAGATAATGGGTTACGGTGAATATCATATTAGGAATGTTATAATTTCAAGAGTGTATTATGTGGAGGGTCTCGGTCACAATTTATTTTCTGTGGGACAATTTTGTGATGCAAACCTAGAAGTTGCTTTTAGAGAGCATACCTGCTTCATTCGTAATTTGGAAGGGGTTGATCTATTGAAAGGTACTCGAGGGAATAATTTGTACACTTTGTCTCTACAAGATATAATGGATGCTTCTCCCGTATGTCTTCTCTCCAAAGCATCAAAGACTAAGTCATGGTTATGGCATCAACGGTTATCTCATCTTAACTTTGACGCTATTAATCATTTGGCGAAAAACGAACTTGTTCGTGGTCTTCCTAAACTTCCATTTCACAAGGATCATTTGTGTTTCGCGTGTACAATGGGGAAAAGCACTAAGAAATCATACAAACCCAAGACTGAAGACACCAACCAAGAGAAACTTTATTTGTTGCATATGGATCTTTATGGGCCAATGAGTGTTGAAATTCTTGGTGGTAAAAAGTACATCCTCGTCATAGTGGATGATTACTGTCGGTTTACATGGGTGAAATTTCTTGCAACAAAAGACGAGGCACCTAAAATCATTATCGATTTTCTCAAGATGATTCAAGTGCGTCTCAACATTACTGTCCGACGCATTCGTACAATTAATGGAACCGAATTTGTGAATCAAACCTTGCGTAAGTATTATGAAGAAGTTGGCATATCTCATGAAACATCCGTTGCTCGCACTCCACAACAAAACGGTGTCGTTGAAAGACGAAATCGCACACTTATGGAAGCAGCTCGAACGATGTTAATTTACGCAAAGGCTTCATTATTTTTATGGGCAGAAGCAGTAACTACAGCAGTGTACACCCAAAACCGGTCACTAATTCGTAAACGCCATGGTAAAACACCTTATGCTCTTCTTCATGGAAAAGTACCAGATTTATCATATCTTCATGTATTTGGTTCTCTTTGCTATCCAAATAATGATGGTGACAATTTGGGAAAACTTCAACCAAAGACTGATATTGGTATTTTCATTGGTTACGCACCCGCAAAGAAAGCATACCGAATCTACAATCGTAACTCTAGTAAGATCCTCGAAACTATGAATGTTGATTTTGATGAGCTGACAGCAATGACTTCTGAGCAAAGCAACTCTGAACCCGCACTTCATGAAATGGGACCCAGTAACATTAGCTCTGGTCTTGTCCCAAACAACCCCACTTCATCATCATTTATACCGCCTTCAAGGAATGAATGGGATACGTTGTTTCAACCGTTATTTGATGAATTCTTTACTCCTCCAAGTATTGTTGCTCCAGAACCTGAAGTAATAGCTCCGGTTACCGAAGTTGTAGCTCCAGCAACCGTTGCACAATCAGATACGTCTGCACCTACAATTGGTCAAGATATACCTTCAACGAGTAATTCTTAACCAACACATGTTTCAACTACCCATGTCATGCCTATTGATGATGAAGAGGATGATGATGATCACGACTTGGAATTCGCTTAAATGCGTGAACTTCCATTCTTTGGTGTACCAATTCTCGACCACAATCAAGCCGGGTCGTCCACCTCAGAGGAAGCTCCTACTACGGTCTACTCCAATCCACGAATTCGTGAACATGACAGCAAGTGGACAAAGGATCATCCTATAGATTCTATTATTGGTGACCCTAATCGTCCGGTATCCACACGAAGTCAGTTACAAGAAAATGCAATGTTTTGTCATTTTGATGCTTTTCTCACTGAAGTTGAACCTAAGACATGGCAAGAAGCTTTTACTCAATCCTGTTGGATAGAAGCTATGCAAGAAGAACTTAATGAATTTATACGTCTTAAAGTATGGGAACTTGTCCCATGCCCGGATCAAGTGCAGTTACTCACTTTGAAATGGGTTTACAAGGTGAAACTCGATGAGTTAGGTAGAATATTGAAGAACAAAGCTCGACTAGTAGCTCGTGGATACAAGCAATTATTAGGCATCAACTTCATGGAATCCTTTGCACCTGTTGCCCGTTTGGAAGCTATTTGACTATTCCTCGCTTATGCAGCCCACATGAATATGATCGTCTATCAGATGGATGTGAAGACGGCATTTCTGAATGGTGAAATCAAGGAAGAGGTCTATGTTCAACAGCCGGATGGTTTTGTGAATCCCAAATATCCTAATCATGTGTACAAGCTTAAGAAGGCTCTTTATGGGTTGAAGCAAGCTCCACGCGCATGGTATGATCTTTTGTCACAATTCCTCGTTACGCAAGGATTCGCTAAAGGCAAGGTGGATCCCACGCAGTTTATTCAGAAACAAGGTAAAGATATGATTATGGTACAAATATATGTTGATGATATTATATTTGCTGCCTCGACTCAAACCTTATCGGATGAGTTTGGGACACTCATGTCTTCCAAGTTTAAGATGTAAATGATGGGCAAGGTATCATTCTTCTTAGGTCTTCAAATATCTCAGAGTCCCAGAGGCATTTTTATTAATCAATCTAAGTATGCCCTTGAATCGCTTAAGAAATATAAGATGGAATCTTGCGACCCCGTGGATACTCCAATGGTGGAACGTACTAAGCTTGATGCTGATCCACATGGAGTTGCCGTTGATCCGACACTTTATCGTGGAATGATCGGTACCCTTCTGTATATCATAGCTACTCGACCTGATCTTCAGTTTCTATATGTATGTGTGCTCGATATCAAACTCGGCCTACTGAGTTACACTTGGCTACTGTGAAACGGATCTTTCGATATCTTAAAGGAACAGTTAATCGGGGACTTTGGTATTCGAAGGACTCTTCGATTGCACTAATAGCATATGCAGAAGCGGAACACGCGGGTTGTCAAGATACAAGGCGTAGCACGAATGGAACTTTGCAACTACTCGGAAATCGACTAATCAGTTGGGCATCGAAAAGGCAGAAAAGCGCTGCAATTTCAAGTACGGAAGCAGAATACATAGCTATGTCCGGTTGCTGTGCTCAAATTCTTTGGATGAGATTGCAATTAACCGACTATGGTCTAGGTTTCAACAAAATTCTGATGTACTGCGACAACAAAAGTGCAATTGCCTTATGCTGCAACAATGTTCAATTCTCCGGTCGAAGCATATTGACATTCGCTACCACTTTATCAAGGAGCAAGTGGAAAATGGAGTAATCGAGCTTTACTTTGTCCGATCTGAGTATCAATTGGCGGATATTTTCACGAAGGCTTTAGATCGCGCTCGAATTGAATTTTTGGCCGACAAGCTAGGAATGAGAACCTTCTCGCCTGAGACTCTAAAGGAATTGGCAGATGAAGCGAAAGAATAGTAGTGGTAAACTATTCTCCGTATCCTTGGTGATCATCTGTATATATTGTTTATATTTATATCCACAAAAGCAAAATACAAAAATATAAAACCATATAAAAACCATAAAAAAATGAAAAATTCAGAAAAATCCAAAAATATTTTTACTTTATTTTTCAAAGTCATGTCTTTTAGTACGATGATATTTACGGCCTTAGAAATGTTGATTAATATTGACCCGACGCCATAAATAGAGTTCGTACAAAAGTCGTAAATATTTCATAAAACATGCATATATGTCTTGTAGTTATTTCTGACTGCAACCCAGTTTTCATATTAAAGTCAAGTATTTCTTACGAAAACTTTGGCTAACAACGGGAATTAATTTTCTCGGGCATGGTTTACTTTGTAACCATGTAAGAGATTGTGTTTACGTTATAACACAATCTAACACGGATATATGTATGCATCCGTGCATTTGTTTGTTACAACAAGAGAAATCTTGTTTTTATGAAGTTATCATCTCCACAACCATAGCACTCTACAATTGGTATCTACCAAACCTCACCATGGCAGAATATGGGACGCTACGTATGGATATCATCACAACAATAGCGTGTCTATAGAGATAACTAAATGAAATTGAAATATCATAAATGGTGACACAATGTCATGAAAATATCTCAAACAATGCAGGCGTCTAGGTAAGTAGGTAACAGGTCTACCTCTTACAAAGACATACAATTAACAAATAACAAACATATAGGTGTCTACAAAGTATCACTTTTTCAAACATAAATAAAGACTAAGAGGAAAAGGGGTTCCTCCAAATGCAAACCTAAGCCTTCCAGCTAGCCACTCCTATTCTCACGCTTAACCACATTCACACCTGAAAGAGACACTAAAACACGTTAACATAAAGTTGGTGAGAGTCATATGTTTAGACTCCAACGCCAAATCAGTTATAAGCTGTGAATAACAACCAGTAACAAAAGAACATATGGACAATGTGCTACAATTATGTATTAAGAACTAGCATTCAAGATTAACTAATCACCACAAATCCAAGGCTCCAAGCCTTACCAATAACCAAAATTCCAAGGCTCCAAGCCTTACCAATAACCATGGTCCCATAGGCCCCCATACACCTATGAACCAATCCCAAGGTCCCGTCTTGTAAACATCCCCTTGGTACCAAGTCAAACCACAATAACTGAGACGGTACTTGTCCCCCGATCCAAATCATAAACACAATCAAGAATCACATAGCAGTTAATCACATAAGTGTACACACAAGTCCATCACAAACCATAAAAAACATTCACAACATTCTTTACAAAACCATACAGTGTCTCTTCCATCCCATCTGGAAATAAAATCATAAAAAGATATGGGACTATGAAACTCACCTGAACAAGCTTCTCCAAGTACCCACGCTCTAGCACAAATCTAAAAACACAAATGTATACAATCAAGACATGAACCACATACCAAAATGGCTCATCAATCTATGATGAATATCTAACCTTATCAAACAACTTAACCCCATTTATATGCCATATGAATCTCATTACACCCCTATATAAAGCCCTTAACTTAGTTTAGTTCATAACTCGTCCCGTTAACATTTAACCCAAAACAGTCCCGTTTTTCATACTTCAAACTATTGGTCGAACACCCCATTAACAAAAATAACATGACCTGTAAAAGAAACCCTATGCCCTTACATGTGTTAACTAACTATCCCCTTTGTCCGCAACCTTAAAGCTACGGTTAAGGCCTCCATATATATATATATATATATATATATATATATATATATATATATATATATATATATATATATATATATATATATATATATATATATATATATATATATATATATATATATATATATATATATATATATATATATATATATATATATATATATATATATATATATATATATATATATATATATATATATATATATATATACTAGCGTCGTAACCCGCCCAACGGGCGGGGTCGCTCTTTTTTTTGTTCTGAAAGGTTTATGGTTTTATGTGTTTTTAGTTTATTAAATTTGTAGTTTAACTTTTATTATAATTTAGTTATAGTTTACGCTTAAATAACGTTAAATTTATGTTAAAATACATTTTTTAATATAAATTTCAATCTGAAGCTCCCGAATAAACTGCTTATGCGACATGGTTCTGAGTGCTCATATCGACTCTTTCTTTGATGATGATGATGATGGTGATTCTGCCGAAATTGATCACATACTCAAAAAGTATGCTATTTTTTATACGTTTTTTTAAGAAAATTGTGTTACATTATATTTATGCGTTTTTTTAAGAAAAATGTATTTTTTTTAAAGTATCATAATAATAACGTAATATAGTTTTTCTAAATAATAACGTAATAAATTTTTTTTAAATAATAACGTAACTACAATTTTTTTTTAATTTTTTATAAAAATAACGTAATATTTTTTTTTAAGTAATAACGTAATACAAATTTTTATAAAAGCACATAATTTTTTTTATAAAAATAACGAAATACAAGTTTTTTCAGTTGAGAAGTTTCAAGTTTTAAAAGAAACGCCTAAAAAATTTCAAAGTTTTGAATAAACGTAATTTCTTTTAGATAATAACGTAAACACAATTTTTAATTTTTTTTTCATAAAAGTAAGGTAATATAAATTTTTAAAATAATACACTAATACAATTTTTTTGTAAAAAAAAACGCATAAAAAATCTTCAAACGTAAAAAATTAAATAAAAAAAATGCATAAAAATCTCAAAATTTAAAAATTTCAAGCTTTTTTTTAAAAGTCTAACGAAAATCGTCCCTGTGGTATACTTATAAAAAAAGACACTATTCCCCTCAGCTGTGTGCCACGTCACACTATTTAACGAAAAAACCTAACAATTGTTAGACTGAGTGACTAAACCCGTTACGCTACGGGTCAAAACCATAGGGAGAAGATCCGTTACTTTTTGTTTGCAGATATCATTTTCGTTAAACCCGACAAACTACGGGACGATCTATGCAACGTACTCAAATTCTAAATATCTTTTCAAGTAATGACACATAACTGTAATTTAAAATGCTAACCGAATGAGAATGATGCAGCAGTAGTAAAAAAACTAAGAGCAATATTATTTTGTTGGAGCTCATGCATGTTGAGAAATGATTTAAGTTTATTCATCTTATTTAGCCATAGAGATATTGCTACTAAACTTTGGTGGTCAACATTAATTACTACTATTAAAATAATTTAAATTTATTCATTTTAATAACCAAAATTAGTACAATACGTTTAATAAAAGAAACCACACATGTTTCAAACATTAAAATTAACATACGTCTCATTAAAATTAAAATACCAAGTTGGTCGGTTCTTGGTTTCCAAAACCGAGAAAGTTGGTTTAATCAATAAAGTAGTATAATATACTTCTCATATCAAACTAATGTGTGGTTGAATTTGACTTTAGCTTGCCATCTTTTCTCGTCCGAATTAAGGGTGCTATATTATTTTACCATGATCATAAAAGACTCTGCTCTTGAAGAAACACCGAGTCCATCTTAGTGAGGATCGGTCTAAGTTTGTTAGATAATTTAACATATTCAGCTCCTCCAGGGAGATGTCCCTATCTGAAGGCTTGATGACATATTTATGCCTTGCAAGTCTGAGAAAAATACACGTGGTTTACAGAGATCATCTCCCCATCAACACCTGCAGTTTCAAAATAGCTTGTCTAAATGTTTTTGACTCTCAAATAGCAAGTATCACCTTCATATTAGGAATTAAGCTAATTAAAAAGTCACATATTACTACTAATTAAGCTAATTAAAAGTGTAATAGAAATATGGCGATAACCCACTTACATATGCAAGATTCTCTCGCAAGCTAAGCAAGGAATTCCCCTTTTGATATAATTTAAATATATACTACTTTACAGAATCGGTCACTCAATATTCACGAATTATTGGAGCAATGTTGCGTCACCATATTAATTACTATCATTTTTATGAAATTTAGAAGAACTTGACTATAAAAGGGCAGACTCGTCAAACTGAACTTGTCTTACACGTCCTACATTTTTTCCCCGTTTTGATAAATTTAAAAAACCTTGCCATATTGCAGCTAATTCTGAAAAGAACAAAGAAATGATAGAAATACTAAATTGAAGTACCTCGTGACTGAGATGCCATAAGTTTCGTCTCCGTTGTAGATGGATTTCTTTTTCACATGAACAAATAGTGTGTTTCTTGTAATACGACGTTACTTGAAAATCTGGCTCACTTTCACTTTTAAAAATTGATCTCATAATCCACCACTTTAACCTGCTTTGACCTGCCTTTGGTTGATCCATTAAAACCACACGACCTGCATACAGAAAAATCTTGTGTTTTGCAATATATGTGTAAATGTTCGACATCAAGTAGAATGTTCAGCATATCGGTTCGTCTAATAAACATGTTAGTAAGTAAAAAACACATGAAAGACATACGTAAAATGCAATTCCAGGAAAGCATCCATATCTCTTTTGAAAGAAAAAAAGTAGAATCATCCACTACTTGAAGGGGTGTTGGGAATTGCAAAATAAAAGTGATCTTCGAAAATTCTAATAGATTTCGTCAAGTTTGATTTCTTTGGTACGGATATCTGCCTCATCCGCTGTCGATGCACAACACCAAACACCTTTATAATATTACCATCTTAGCTTGCACGAAATCTATTCGGAGCAGGTCTTGCTGAAACACCAATTCAAATATCAAGAAGACGCAAAAAATCTTGCACCAAATTTCAGAAATTCAAGTTCGATGGATGCCTTGGCTTGATGTGAAAAATATTTACATGCTCACCAAAAGCTGAAACTTCCATGCTACACTTGGCATTGGCATCCAAATTTGCAAGTCCACAAGCCTGCCCATTCTTACAAAATAAGAAGCCGAAAACCAAATTAGTTTACAGTTTTTTGCTAAAACATTAGAAAATCAACAAATGTGAGTTGGGATAATGAGTTGCAAAAGCCAAAATGTTTAGTCTTAAAAACTATGGAAATACATAATTAAGTTTATGAATAAAAATTATTATAAACCGAGATTTGAAAAACATAAGTATACAACTATAACTTCACATCCATGTTTGGTAACAGTAATAAAGATAGTGAGCAAAGGTTATTAAGAATTACCCAGGACTGTTCCAATTTAGTTTAACACCTTATTAATACCTACAGTATTTGTTACCTGCAATATCAAGTGAAAAGACGTGCATCCCATACCATTTTACAATATCCAAAACTATTTGTAGTAGATTCACAACCACTGTTAAAATGTATAGCATGGACAAATCTCATGATTAATCGTATAACCTGTTTCCTATGATTTCACATGGATCATCAGTTGGAAAATCAAGAATTTTTTAAAATCTGAACATCTGCCGCAGCTGATTGGGTTCGGCGGAAGTGCTTCCAGTCCAGACAATTGGGATTCGGGTAAAATAGTATCCATTTGAGCAAGGGTATCAAGTGAAATAACATTACAATTTTTCCATTCTCTACATTAATGTCAAAAACAGAATTTGTAGATACAGCTACCGACTCCTCTATGATTTCACATGGCATATCTAAAGCCCTATCAGCAACTTCTCGAACCTGAACCTCTGCAGCTAAACGGGTCACTAAAGACCACATATTTAATTCCCAATAGTAAATTAAAATGAATCATAAATCTAGATGTTGAATTTTAGATGCATATCCTCCAAGTTATTCTTATCTATGTTCTCCAGATAATTCTAATGTAGAGGATCCAGATGATTCTGATTTACAGGCTCCCACTTACAGCGAACATTTCATTAATGAATATAACTAAACCGAGTCAAAACATTATGTGGCCACTAACTGAAATATAATGATATAATCAGGCTTACCACCGAATCAATCACAGATAGACCTGTTCCAACAGCAACCAAATACTCTTCTAGTGTCTTCATTCATTGTTTACATATTCCCAAAAATTATAATAAGACAGATGATAATAAACTTACTCAACATAACCGAATACACATACACATATATCCAAAAACATATACAAATAACCTATAGTTTCTTGGATAAGTCAAAAAATTATTAAATTTAACTTAAGCTCGACTAACACTTTTCTTAGTGACAAATTAATATCATCATAAATGTGCATGCACATGAGATAACCTTACCTTGGCAGTAACGTATGATGGTTCAGTGATTTCAAAGAGGTGACACAAACACCTAATACTGCCAGCATTAGAAAAAAACACTTTCATTAACATCACAGTTTATATGCATATTCAACAATTACTTCCATTAGCACAGGGTACCATCTTTTTCCATGGGGAGATCCGTGGTCAATGGCAATAGCAATGCCTAAGTTATTTGTCAGGGGAGACAAGCCTTTGTTCTTACTTCAGTCGGGGTCTATGCCCGTTAACTAAATCAATTGCGCATAATCATTCCATATCAGATCAATAGAACATTATATACATTAGCAGACATAGACAACATTAGCAGACTTAGACAACATTAGCCGAATAAACGCAGTCAAAACATAAAAAAACGACGAATAAAATTATTACCTAGCGGGAATAAGTGCAAGATAAGTTAAAACAGGAGGAAACATCTTAACAGCAATATATCCACAGAGAATTACAACAGTTAATCCTTTACATCTGCAACGACGCCATCAGTTAAATACGTATTTTGCCACCCTCGACTCAAAGCTTTTTTTTGGAATGACAGGAGATGGTGTGGTGAGAACGATGTACGCAGTGCACGCTTTAAAAAGGGCAGATATTGGTATCGTATGTGATGATGCCACTGATACATCTTGAGGTGCATCTGATATCGTGTTGACTGAACCAGGTCTCAGTGTCATTGTTAGTGTGGTTTTGACGACTATTGCTATCTTCCAAAGGATGAAAAACTACACCATTTATGTTGTCACCATCCATCTCGTGCTCGACTTTCGAGGAAAGGTGCCTAATTTTAGGTTGCTAAGAATTGATCAGACAAGCTTAATGGTTTGATTTCGACCCATATTTGGAAAAAAGTAGATATTTTTGGCACCTGCAGATTTCATGGTATATTTAATGCGCGACCATATAAACCACTCTAAATCAAAATATTAGAAAAAAATCACTCTCAATACCGAAAAACAAAACAAAATTTATACAGAAAACGACTAATCTATTTGACGTTCACGTTATGGTATGCAATCCCAAAACACCCTAATACTGTTTTGAGACCGGTCAATGTCGGTAGTGTTTTATTGCAAACGGGTGAAATTACCGAAGGTACCTGAGGTTGTTGGGATAAACGAATTTCTTGATCTTCCAGAGTCACCGGTACCACTCCCATATCAATCATCTGCAATGATAAACATATGAACATAAACAAAATGATGAAAATAATTACTCAAAAAAAAGTTAACAAAAAACATGATTTAACAGAATGACTTTTAGGCGGTTGTACGTATTGAACAGCAAACTTTAGAACCTTTCAACCAGTTCTCCTTTTAGCTAAAAACGAACTTATATCACCAACTTAGTGTTGTAAGAAAATCAAATCGAACCCATTTTTAAATAAACGGGTAATATGGTCATTCTGTTCTATTGGGTGTGGCTTTGTCTCTATTGTGTATTGGTAGAGTCAGACCCTTCATTATGCTCGGTGAACTCGGTCTGTGTTCACTCGTTTTCTGCTGCATCCGGGTCAGAACTTATATTAGTGGAGTCAGGAAATACCGTCTGCTTCTTTGCTGCTCTTGATAGACAAGTATTTAAACGACTAATGTCAGACCTGAATTTCTTATACTGAATGTCAGCCCATTATTTGGAAATGGGTCTTTCGAGATGAAAGCTGAAGGTGATGCTGAATCTCTAAATAATTAGTTAAAGTCAAACCTGTCAAATAGGCATCTAATTTTTTTATCAGTAACACATGCAAATGTCTCCATCATATCTGATCCTTTCCTGTGAGCATTTCTGGCAAGAATGGCCAACCAACTCGACCCATGCAAACCTGAAACAGGAATGATCACATTATGTTTCAGTTGTGTGTGTGTATGAATGAGCTTAATAGAGAATCAAAAGTTGTCTTCAAGTGGTTCAAAAGCTACATAAAATTCAAATTCTGGCGTAACCCAGCACAACAGAACTGCAAGAAATTTGAACTGATGTATACAAACATTCCTATAATATTATAATTCTTCTGCAAAAAATATATGAACTATAAACTAATAATTAAGACATAATCAATTTGGAGATGGAGAAATAAATATTTCATGTTTCGATTTGTAAACTGATGTCCAAAAATTATTTGAGGATTGTGTGTTGTGGTATAACTAATAGAACAACCTAGGTTGATCTTTATGACCGCGGTCAGTTCCTTTTATTTCCTCATCTAGTGTTTATCTTTTTGTGCTTTATCTTTCCTGTGAAAGTCTCAGAAACTGAAATTCAAGAGAATTTAGCGTCTTTTACAGGACAGGTGCTTTTGTGGGCAGAATTCAACTTCTCGTGTATAGTAAGGGTGCTTTCTTTAGAAATTTAACTGTCTGCATAGAAAATATGATGTTACCTGCTGCACAAAGCATTCAATCGACACTGTCTCACCAATGTTGATTTTTACAAGAAAAAGGTGCAGTACCAATAAATCACTACATTCTATGTACTCTTTTTTTTACTTCTAGAGCGTCGTCCAGCATTAAGCGTTTCACTTGAAAATTGAACTTCATAAAACCAATTTCATAACACACCTTTAACCATCTTCAAGTAAACAGTAACGACTTTATACAACTTGTATTTACATCGAACTGAGAACATAGCTTCTATACACATGACATTCGTCATGTCAAGAAGGAATAGAAGATAGATGATACCAAACTATAATCACTACAGATAACCAAAACTAACTTATTATGACCAGTTGCAGATACACGGAGATAGTATTGGAAGTAGAAGTTTGTATGGGAACTCACCTTCTGAGCTGATTAAACAGTTCGCCAAATTTGGCAAACCACCTCCACTTCCTGGTTGGATCATATATGGCGTTGTTGTTGGAATGCAAGGTGGAACGTATAAAGCCCGCTATATATTTAGAAAAATAGTCTTAGAAATGACACTCGCTAACACAGGCTAAAAGGCAAGATCTTAACATTAAATAGAGACAATAGATTCTAGATAATTATATATAGCTAAAAAAGAGGCATACCTGAGACTCATGTCACCAATACTTACCAAAAGGAAATGTATTTTTTTGCATATCTTCCTTGTTAGACCTTTCTCCTAAATATTTATTGGTAATAGGCAACAGATGTCTGCATCCTGTATTGGAATGAGATGACATAGATTGCTGAGAAGCCTCTGTGATCGGATCAACCTAAGTCACCTCTTACATACTTCAATAAACAGTATTTTACAACACTCACACAGTTTGGCCCCGCACCATGTGGGGTATATAATCACACAGTTTGCCGATCTATTAAATTGTTTAGCAGCAGTTGCACACAAATTGGTTAAAGAAAATGTCTCGCTCAAAGAAAACTCTTCTCTTACACATCATGTAAATCAGATAATACAAATAGGGCTGAAAGGGTGAAAGATGAATCAAGATCAAAGTTTCAATTGAATCTGAATCAAACAACAAAGATCAAAGATCAATTCATTTTTATGCTTTTTGGATTAGGTTTTTTTTGTGAATCAAACAACAAAGATCAAAGATTAATTCGTTTTTATGTTTTTTGGATTAGGGTTTTTTGGGTTAGGGTTTACATCCCATATTTTAGGGAATAATCGATTACGATTATTGAAACTGGATCAAACAACAAACATAAAAGATCGAATGATTTTCAAGCGTTTTTTGAATTAAGGTTTAAATCCCGTTGGTTAGGGAAGATTGGATGGGTGTGTGTGTGTGTTTTCACACGTTGGTGTGGGTAAAAAAATGAAAAAAAGATATCGTACACCATTATTTATACCTACGGTTCCAAAACGCAGTTTTTACAATGTTAATTTTTTAGAAATTGTGTTCCGCCCAAAAATGACAAAAATTAGGCAAGTGATGAGATTTTTTAGGAAATTTCAAGAATACTATTGGTTTAAAGATGTGACTGGGATATGACTGGATTAAAAACTATGGTATCAAATCATAATTATACCTATATATAATATATATATATATATATATATATATATATATATATATATATATATATATATATATATATATATATATATATATATATATATATATATATATATATATATATATATATATATATATATATATATATATATGTATATATATATATATACTTTTACCTATCCAGAATTTACTGATTTTAAAAACGAATTTAACACAACTAGTCTAATTAATTATCCACATCATGTATAATTATTAACCCTAATTAATCTAAACATGTTTATATCATTAAAATACAGAATTTATGTTTAACCTAACCCTAGATCCATCATCTATTGATTAATTACATGATTAGATTAATTAAAATCATACATGAAAGAAGAGTTTTGAAGATTTTACATTAGAAATCAAAGGAAGAAATTGTTTTTGATGAGACCTAATTCCACCATTGATGGAATTCGACTAGGAGAGATCATGGTGAGTAAAAATCTAATGTTTTAGGTTATGGTATGGGTTTAATGTAATCCTAAAAGTCTCCTAACCCAATTACAAATCCATTGGGCCTGTTTTTGGGCTTTTTGGTTATTTTCTTCCTTCCTTTTCTTTTGGCTGCCCAAACCAAGCCCAAAGCACCTACGGATCTGGTTTTTAACCTTATTTTATAACTTTTATCATTCTTAAACTAAACCTCACATTCGGGTTACTTCCGAGCCAAAACCATAAAGCTTTACGTTAATTTTTTTTCGACTTCCTACGCGGTTTCTGAACTAACCGTCATTTCCAAAAGTTTCTAATTATGGAAAGTATCTCTAAAACTCATCCTAACCATATAATATGTACTTAATACATACATACAACATACGATACATACACGAAACCTTGTAAAAACGATATCCGAACTTTTTTGTAGTTCATTTCTAAACTCATTTCATTTCATTTCATTTTCAACCCGTACCATGATTTACAAATCATGTACCTCATTTCGTCCATTCTCATCCTCAAAATCACACATATAAACACATAAATCACATAAAACACATAGTCACACAAAATACCCCAAAAATAAGACTAAGTGACGAACCTCAAAAACTGGTGTTGTCACATCACTCCCTCCTAATAGAAATCTCGTCCCGAGATTTACTCCATAGGATCATCATTAGAAAATATCTAAGGATACTTGTTCCTCATAAATCCTTCCTGTTCCCACGTGAGCTTAGTCCACATTCCAAATTCCATCTAACCATAATTACGGTATATTACCCTTTTTTCAACGTCTTAGCTTCACGACCTAAAATCTCTACCGGTTCTTCGATGAAACGAAGACTCGTATCCATACTAATATCATCTAAAGGTACTTGCAAGTCGGTTCTTTCTAAGCATTTCCTCAAGCTTGATACACGAAATACATCATGCACACTACTCAATTCTTCCAGTAATTCCTCAACCTATAAGCCACCGGTCCAATCGTTTCAAAGATTTTGAATAGACCCACGATTCTAGGTGGTAACTTCCCTTTCATCCAAAACCACGTCACTTCTTTCCAAATATCATAAATAGACCTACAAAACTCGTCATCAACTTTTCCCTTTTACCAAAACATGCCACCCATTACTATAGGTGAAACATCCTACATAACTTTGTCACTAAACTCTAGTGTTTTCCTCTTTTTCAACATATCATCTCTTATTACTCTCATCCTTTCCACAAACACCATTTCCACATTAGTAGTCTCTTTCACGAATTTTAGTCCACCATAAGGACAACTCACCCTATCCTTCCATATAGTGCCTCAAATGGAATTCATCGACTTCTAGTATGATAACTATCATTATATGAAAACTCAGACATCGCTAACGAGTTTCCCACATCCCTCTAAATCAGTCACCCAAGCTCTCAACACGACTCCTATACTTGTATCAATTTCCCACTTCGTCCATCATTTCGAATTAGCTGGATATACTCATATCCAATCATGTTCATAAACTCCCTTTAGTCCATACCGCAAACTACTTAAAAATTCCAATTTTCTTACACAAGTGACCTATGACGATATTTCACATATTGATTAGTTTATCACAACGAGGCTCTTCCAATCCAAATCAACTTATGATCTATACACATCACCAAAAGGACGGTTATCTCAGTTAGTCTATCAACTGCCATCCAAACCCATGCTACAACTACTTCCATTAAATTTGGATAGATCATTAGTAACACCTATACAATTCGTTCTCACTTTTCTCCATGAAAGATATTTTTTTCCTGATACTCAACACTTCCTTTATACCTACACAATGTCTTACCTTCAAGGTCATAGTGCTCCTCCTCTTGTCTCAGTTAGACCAAGCCCTTCGTCTCTCATGACACATCACATCTATAACTCCTCAACCATTCGATTATCGATACTAAGCCTTCCAATCAAACAGTATAGGTCAGTACCATTTCTTTTCTACAATACAACAATATTAGCATGCTTAGTGCCTTAGTCTACTCATTAGGCTATACCAAAGTTTTACCTTTGGTTCCTATCTTGACCTATTTTGATTCACATCTATCCACACTTCCTTCTTCTTCCTTAGCTCATGACATACATCACGATGTTATGCTTCCCGTCTTTCAAGTCATCTATACCTCAAAAATTTTCCAAGTAGCTTCACTTGTTTTTCCTCACGATCACTTCTCCTACTCCCTCCTAATAGGAACAGACTAGAGTTTTATGTGATCCCATGCAGATCACACTCTCATCTTATACCCATATTAGTTCCCATTTGTCTAAACTAAGCCATATTTTAACTTCTTATTCAAATCTCATACTTCTATTTTGATCTTGCACCCAACATGAGGTACTTTCAATCATCATCTTCTAGGAATACTTGGTTCTCTCCTTCCATGGTTCTCCCTAATTCCTACACTATCCCGTCCAACAGAAATTTCATACTTCATTCATCAAATCTACAGAAATCGCTAGTGCATTGGATAATGCATAACTGTCTCTTCCCAAGATCTTTCATAACACCTTCACAAAACCGACTCTCAAATCACTTATCCATGAACTTATTCAGCTCAGGTTCACTACTCATCCCTCGATATTGATTGCCACAAAAATTCTATCCACGTAGTCACTCGACTCCCCTTGTTACCACCACAAGTTCTTAATCCCCCATGTTATGTATTCAATTCATCACGATCCACTAGTTCAGCTCTTTGTAACTCCACTCTGGTACTCGATCTAACCTTTTTCGTCACGAACCATACAGAGATTCCCATCATAGTGCTTGTCACCTTTCCAGTCCTTGCAACTTATGTGACTCCTTCGAAATCTCTTGCTTCCTTCTAGCAGCCGACACGTAGTCCTTTCAGCTCCTTGATTCACGATGTAGCTCTTCACGCACTCCTTCTCGTCTCTATGATGTTACCTAGGAACTTCACACTACCCAATAGCCTCTAACTGCAACTCATCTACCACAATATTTCTAAAGGTACTTCAACCCCTCAATGGCTCACTCTTCCTTACTTGTTGTAATCACCATTAATCAGCCTCCTACCAATCTTTCTTTCACATCATGTTTTCCTTCACGTGTCTACTACTACCTCGCCTCCATAACTATACAAATTTCCTTGCGTGTTATTTGCCCAATCTTTCCATTAGTAGAAAATTTCTACTCTACCCTCACATCCGCTGGTACTTTCGTCAATCCCCTAATGGTACTTCAACCAACTTCTCATAGCATGACATCTCGTTCCCACGACCAGTCAACTAACTTTACTTACTTTCTTATTCCCGTAACCAATCTAAGTTTCAAAACTCCACAAATCTTAATCATTCCTTCAAAACAACCTTTAAAGCAAAACACATCTTCTAATATCTAACTGTAAAACCCGTATTTAAAATATCAAAATATCAAATACGCGTAGTCTCAACTTTAACTTTAATTAAACGTAAACAATAAATTATACGCAGCCTCAGCTTAATTTAAACGTTACGAGGTTACTAAATTATTTATTCAGAATAATGACTTATTTTAGCTATTCAGTATTACGTGCGTATTTATTCCAGGAAATAAATAATATGTTCAGGATTTAAAACACGGAAATTAAAATCACGAATATACGAACACACGGGAATACAAGTATGACTCGAAAATTTTTTTTTGTTATAATCATAGGTCTTACAAGTAATAATAGCCCAAGCCCGACCCATTATAACTAATCAAAATCCTAAAAATAGATACGAAAAGATTTGATTGTCTATATAAAGTTGGTCAATAGTGTATCAGTAAAAACTCCACCTCCATGAGTAAGTTTCGGAAATTTTGTTTGACATTTGATCCGATATTTTAGACTTGGTTGTATATTCTTTCTAAACGTGGCTTACTAGACAATCATACCTTCATTCTTTAAATTTCATTAACACTTTCCATAATCATGCTAACAGATGAATATTTAACGAAAATAAAACACGCGTTCTCCTTATATGTTTAGCAAAGCAGTTACGTCTTTACCATACTTATCGCCCATGATCATATTTTTACAACTCTAATTGATCTTTCACTATCAAATGTTACCTCCCAAAACCTCATCAAGAATCCTAAACAAGAGAGAAGAATTAAAGGCAGGTTTGAACGGAGTTCTCGTTCGTGATCACGTAGGAGTGATGGCGTCGATCATTTGCTATGTGATCGTGTCAAGTTTGGATTATGCTCAGCGTTTCATGTTTTGGAAGACGTCTTCCATTCATTCGCAAGTGACTATAATCCGCGAGTGGAATCGTTGTAGGTTCATCTCGTTAGACTCTAGTGTTCGCGTTCGACTTGGCATTTTCACACGTGTTCGTTTTGACATCGATATGTCTATATTTTGACTCGAAGGTATCCCTCGAATCGTAATATTAACAGTAGTTTAACATTCAGAATATGACGCTTAGGCCATGACCAAAAATCACCATTTTATAATGTGCCAGGTTTCCAGATCGCTATCGTTTTATTCTAATCCTACATGACTATAAAATATTGGAACTTCTATAAGTAATGATGTACTATACATGTTTGAGTCGCTCAATATGAATATCAGATTGAGCAAGTGAAACAGAATAACATATGATGCGCTTTTATGCATGAGAAAGAAGCATGTTATTTTAAAACAAATATATACATGTGACAAGATTGCAAGTATAAAAAGGGTTTATTCATATAATAATTATAAGATGGTTTTTAATACATAAAACTTGATTTGAGCATATTAGATGGTCATTTCTTAACGTAGTCTTATAAAAAAACGTGATTTGAGTATCTGAAACGCAAAACAAAAATCAAATCAGTAATAAACTAAAATTGTCAAAATTTTCTAAAATAGTAATTAATTTCATATAACTTTTAAAATGTAGATTACTTGACGAAACATAAGTTTGGAATTTGATTAAGCGATGGATTTGGCTAGCTAAGGTATGGATTACCCGTCCTTCAGTATGGACTTTATTTTATGCATGATTAGGATTCCCCGTCTGCAGCCAAATGTTTCCCCATTATATGTTATAAATTATCAGTAATTATTTTAATAATTAAGATATTGCCTGAGCTTTATATACAAGCATGACCAGTTTATGTACTAGTTACGGAGGTACCGTAACCATGGCACTAGAGGCACCGGTGTCGTGACTCACATGCAGGAGAGTGATATCCTGCATCGTCCTACTCAGCTCAGTTTGAGCATTTTATCAGTATTATTAGTGGGGCGTATGGATGCATCCTAGGCTTATTAGTTTATAGTTATCAGGGTGAATGTGGTGTGTGCTCTACATCCTTCACATTGGAGCTGATCCCTCCACCCATCACAGTATTTAGAGGTCACCCCTCTACAGTTATTTAGAGGTCACCCATCTACAATTATTTAGAGGTCAACCCTCTATAGCATGACGAGGTCATCCCTCCAGTTATTCATGCACCGTTGTTACAACACATGACCTATATAAGCTCTGGCAATTAAAATACAGTAAATGCATGTTTTCAGATTTAACAGATAACAGTTCAGCTATATTATTTATAAATCAGACTTTATAGATTATACACAGATTTCCGCTGCAACCTACTTATCAGTCTTACAGCTTCAGTAATTTATCATCTACTTCATTTCAGTAATTCCTTATCTTGCTTTATATCCGTTCACTGGGCGTTATGCTCAGCCGTAGTTCCTTTCATGTTCTAACGACAGGTACACCAGGATGCTCTTAAGATTCTGAGAGCAAGTGCATTTGGATGGAAGCTTTACAGACTTCTTACTTTATGCACTTCTTACATTATTCTGCTTATATGTACATTGTTTAGTCCTTTCCTTCAGCATTTAATTTTTATGTTTTGAGCTTATGTTTGGATTACCGATGTTTGATTCTGGTATTTCCTTTATGGTCACTTAATGTTCTAGGACATTTACTTTATGCTTTGATGACACGCCATAAATACACGTAACGGTCCACTTATCCAAGTGGGGTGTTACAATTATGGTATCAGAGCTATAGGTTCGACCTGTAGGCTCTAAAACGTGACCTGTGACTAGTGGGTCGTCACCAGGAACTTCCTCGATTTTGGCGCTGTTATCTTTCATGTTCCTCATAAAATTATCGGTCAATTTTTTTCATTTATCAGTCGGTTTTCTTTTGTTTTCAGTCGTTTTTCTTAAAGTTTTTGACTAAGTAAAAGGTTGGTACAGGACTGGCCATATTTAGTCGCATGTGCTTTTCTGTGAATTTTATTTTGGTGAACCGACCATAGGAGTTCACCCTTGCCCGTTCAGATTTTTGTATTGGTGAACCGACCCATAGGCGTTCATCCTTACTCATGACAGATTCATGTTTCCAGTCGAATGTTATTAGGTGAACTGACCCATATGCGTTCACCATTTCTCAGGTCAAATTTTCATGCTTTCAGTCGAATATTGTTTTGTGAACTGGACCATAGATGTTCACTTTTGCTCATATCAAGACACTTTATAAAGTTTTGACAAGTATGGATTGGACTACAACCATTCATATTTAGTCACAGATTGTAAATTCTATACATGACAGTTCTCAGAAAATTCTGACAAGTATGAATCGAAACCAGAATCGCCCATACTTAGTCACATGTTTTGTTCCTTGAATTATGTGGATTGAACCATAGCCATCCACACCAGTTGATGTTAAACTTCTGTCGATTATCTTTTTATGTTCTTTGTATCAGTCAAGTTTGTACTCTCAAGTGGATGTCGTTTTCATGTTGATTAAGTTCATGTCTCTTTATGAGGATTACGTTTTCAGCAAGGTGATGATGTTTTCATGCTAAGATATAGAAGAATTACAGTAAAATCCTATTTCATGATAAATCATGTTCTGGTCTTTATCAATCATGTCCTTATACTAAACATTGATGAAACTCCGTTTAATCATACTTTTCAGCCTCTATACAACCAGTGCTAAGTCTACGCAGAAATTTTCAGCCCATCATGTTAACTGTTTCGGTTCAGTTACTAACCAGTTAAATAAAATTATCTTCCGTTGACCGTGTCAGACGGTTTACACTAGTATCGATCATATCAGCAAACCTTCAGCGATACCACATGAATAGTATTCCGTGTACTTCACGTACAGTATTTCAGGTGTACCCCACGCACCTTACACCATGTGTACCGTTAATCGATCCTTAATCACCTCAGGCATTTCCGCTTGTCGATATTCTACCAGATGCTGATGCTGCTCGTGAGTTGAAGATTGCCAGATGCTGATGCCGCTAACACTTGGAAGACCTCACAAATGCTGATGCTGCTGATACTTTGGAGATTTCTCAAGATGTTTATGCTTCTTATACTATGAAGACTCTGCAGAACAAGGACGAAAACTATAAATTTGAAATTTCTAACAAGAATAAATTTCAACCATCAGACACTACCATTCTATTTCATGCTTTTAACTTCTCAACTAGAGGTCACACTTCACTCAGCTAACCTTTCATTCAGAAGAGTGGGAACCGGAACCCAGCCGGCCACTCAGCAAAATAGTTACATGAATCACGGTCATGATAATAACCGTCATTAATTGACAGACAAAGTAGTAGTGTCAACTACCGTGCTTATAACTAATCAGTCAATAACCATCGGAACTCCGGTATGAACGTGACCAGAAATACAGAGGTCAGCAGTCTAACCGGCCTGCCAACCCTAGCAGACACCAGAATTATTTTTTTATACCTTATTCAGATTCATACACTAAAACACATGTCAAGACATCATTCGAGACATAGGTCTCAGGTATCATTTCGGAAGACACATATCAGGACACCAGTCATGGTACACGTCATACGAATCTTTTCTCAAAATACGAGTCATAACTCATAACTCCAGTATGTTTCTAAACCAGGCCCTCAGTAATTCAGGGTACCTTTCAGAAAGGGGTATACCCGTTCTATTATGCCACACACCAATCAGATCATTAAAATTCAGTCACCACCACTTGAGTATTATTCAGATTAAACACGTAGTATTTATTCTGTGAGGTTACAGACGAACCTACTCCGTGGAAGTCGCCACGTTACTCCATGTATTCCTATGTCAGCTTTATGTAAATCAGGTACTTACCTACCTCCCAGCCGAAAGGACTCCACAGTATCACCCATACTTATTATGTTTTTTCCTTTCAGTTAACGACGGGATCCGTCTTACTAAATTCCAAATATATTATTATACTTTCTTCCAGAAAAATAAGTACAAATTATTTCTGCCTTACAAGCACGTGGCTTATCAGTCCACAGCTACGAGGACTTTTTACCTACCACTTATAAATTCACTTCAAAAATTCCTTAAATTCATGATCAGCAGATTATTCTAGAGTTTCCCAGGTGTAATTTCAGAAAGTTTTCAAGAAATTCCTTCCTAACCACGAGATAGAGTTTAACACCGAGCTTGTCTCAAGGACAGAAACTATTTTCAGAACTCCTTATTCCATGGCTTCAACTAAGTTACAAGAGTTGCAGCAACTATTGCAAAAGTTACCGGAACGAGGCTTTATTCGCCCTAGCACACCACCAGGAAGTGTATCGTTTCTGTCTATGAAAAAGTAGGCCAGTAACATGAGATCATGTATCAACCATTGGAAAACTTTATAAGATCACCATTCATAATCGATGTCAAATCACGTATAGAAGGTTTATCTGACCTGCTACGACGTCTTAAACATTTTCTGGAACGATTCGCGGTTATGCCACCAGCAGTGGTGAGAGAAAGAACATGAGATTTTTTTTCTTTTCCCAGACTGCTGTTGCACACGTTATAGTCTCCCAAATACTCCAGCTATAGTATGAAATTTATGAATAAATTTTTTTCTTTTCTTTTTCCATGACTCTTAGGCAATATCATCAGTATATTCATTGACCACATTCTGATCTGCCCAATGCTAGAGAAGAACACGAGACTCATCTACTCACAGTTGAACAAAATATCCAATAGGAGAAAATTATATAAGCAGCTTTCCATATGTGAATTCCAGTTGAACGAAGTCGCATTTCTGAACCACCCTATTTCAACAGAAAGAAATTTCAGACAATCCTGCGAAGGTGAAGGCCATCACCTGATGGTCCCGACCGACGCCTATGAACGAAGTACAAACTTTTCTAGAACTCAATTGGCTGCTATCGTAGAAATTGCTGACAGTCTCACTAGAAAAAAATTCTTCCATAGCCATTCAACCAGATTTCCACCAGAATGCCCCATAATCCCAGGCAAAATTGTGATAGAAGCAGTATCACACATTGATGCAACTATGTTCATATCTCGATGCCTGACATACCGCAGGTTCAAGATAGAACGCCGTCATTCCAGTGAGTTACTACAATCCTTAGAAATTTCTGAGCAGAAATGAGACAAAATTCCATGAAATTGTTATTAGCTTACCACAGACCCAGAAAAAGTATAATACTATCTAAGTCATTATCGGCCATGTAATTGACCTACGCGTTTTCTTTTATCCGGAAGGATTACGCAGTAGCGGACCTGCAGAAAAAAATTCAGCAGAAAATCGTACGATTTCAAGGCATTCCGCCGACCATCATATCAGACAGAATTCATGTTCACGATCACGTGTATGTTTATGTTCACTTTACGTTCATGTTTATTTTCACTTTCAAGTTTACGTCTCATTCACAGTAGGATGCTGTTTCAGCTCATGTTTATGATCTCTCATGATTTAAAGCTACGATTCGCATTCATGACATTGTTCACGTTCAGGTTCGTGTTCCATCTTCGTGGATACGTTCCAAGACTTGTACCGGATTTGACTTCAGAAAACTTGAGAAAACCAGACTCAAGTTTAGCATGGTTTCTCCATGACCAGACAGACGTTTCACGTCTCAGGCCGTATCGTCGACATTCTTTCCTCAGTCATAATACATTCGTGATATGTCCTTGTATCAAGTTCACAGTATGTTTCGCGTATCACATCCATGATATATTTCAGGCCCAACGTTCCTTTTATAATCACGAACCATGTTCACAATTGCTCACATAGAACGTTCACAATTGTTCACGTAGTTCGTTCCTTATATTCTCAGCAGCTTGCTCAGAGAGATAAATATTATCTTTTTAGGATAATCGTACGTACCGTTTCATGTACCCTACATGCTACAGCTTATTCATTCTATCAGATTCATAAAATTTAATCTTAAGTATGGAACCAGAAACTAGTCAGCATCATCAGGACAGGGTCATCTGGACCAAGATTTTTATTATTATTATGTTTAGACTTTTGAAGGAATCGTTTCGAGCAGGAGGCCACTCGAAACGGAGGAGTCCATCCGGACCACTCATCCTTTTCCTTCAATAAATCCAGTTAAGTTCTTTCAGTCATGTTATATTCCATGTCCTCTTCAGGCAGGACATGTTCCATGTTTACTTCAGTCATGTCACGTTTATACCCTTCAGCAGCATCATGTTCTAGATCAAGGATGAATGGGCTTTCAACTTACATGTATTTTCAGCCTTCATGCTCTTTCAGCACATATGTCCTTTCAGATTTTATTTTGATCAGCTTAAATTACCTATAATTCGAGGACGAATTTTTTTTAGAGGGGAAGAATTGTAAAACCCTTATTTAAAATATCAAAATATTAAATACGCGTAGTCTCAGCTTTAACTTTAATTAAACGTAAACAATAAATTATACGCAGCCTCAACTTAATTTAAACGTTACGAGGTTACTAAATTATTTATTCAGAATAATGAATTATTTTAGCTATTCAGTATTACGTACGTATTTATTCTAGGAAATAAATAATATGTTCAGGATTTAAAACACGGAAATTAAAATCACGAATATACGAACACACGGGAATACAAGTATGACTCGAAAAAGAAAAAAAAACTTTGTTATAATCATAGGTCTTACAAGTAATAACAGCCCAAGCCCGACCCATTATAACTAATCAAAATCCTAAAAATAGATACGAAAAGATTTGATTGTCTATATAAAGTTGGTCAATATTGTATCAGTCAAAACTCCACCTCCATGAGTAAGTTTCGGAAATTTCGTTTGACATTTGATCCGATATTTTAGACTTGGTTGTATATTCTTTCTAAACATACTAGACAATCATACCTTCATTCTTTAAATTTCATTAACACTTTCCATAGTCATGCTAACAGATGAATATTTAACGAAAATAAAACACGCGTTCTCCTTATATGTTTAGCAAAGCAGTTACGTCTTTATCATACTTATCGCCCATGATCATATTTTTACAACTCTATTGATCTTTCACTATCAAATGTTACCTCACAAAACCTCATCAAGAATCCTAAACAAGAGAGAAGAATTAAAGGCAGGTTTGAACGGAGTTCTCGTTCGTGATCACGTGGGAATGATGGCGTCGATCATCTGCTATGTGATCGTGTCAAGTTTGGTTTATGCTCAGTGTTTCATGTTTTGGAAGATGTCTTCCATTCATTCGCAAGTGACTATAATCCGCGAGTGGCATCGTTGTGGGTTCATCTCGTTAGACTCTAGTGTTCGCGTTCGACTTGGCATTTTCACACGTGTTCGTTTTGACATCGATATGTCTATATTTTGACTCGAAGGTATCCCTCGAATCGTAATATTAACAGTAGTTTAACATTCAGAATATGACGCTTAGGCCATGACCGAAAATCACCATTTTATGAATTAATGTGCCAGGTTTCCAGATCGCAATCGTTTTATTCTAATCCTACATGACTATAAAATATTGGAACTTCTATAAGTAATGATGTACTATACATGTTTGAGTCGCTCAATATGAATATAAGATTGAGCAAGTGAAACAGAATAACTGTGACACCCCGGGTAGGGTCAAAATACGCGGAAATATCCACGGAGATGTCATAAGGGCGGATCGATAGCATATAGTCCATAGAGCATAAGATAAAAGTAAGTTAAATCATATTACATGTTTATTTTAACAAATAAATAAAAATTGTCTTAAACATGGTGGAGAGTGTTTGTTTGAGTTTCCCAAATAGAACCCATGACGAGTCCTATGATGCAGATTTCTAAGATGCTGGAGGCCATGCACACACCACGTACTAACTTCATATTCCTGTGCAAAACATACTAACGGGGTCAACATAAAGTTGATGAATTTACAGATTTTAACAATTAATTAGTTTGGACATGCAATAATCATAGGAGTAATAATGCACAAAGCATTCTTACTAAAATATAAATAACATTTATTTATTATTAGAAACTGAAGCTTAACCCCCATAGTCCTCAACAGATGAGGACGTAGTGTCTTACAAAAAGACACTCATTCCTGTTCCAACATGGTATACGTCTGTTGTCCCGGCCAAGGCACAGTGAGCATGACTCACCCAGACGGGGATGGTCAATCCCTAATAGATCTATGTATAACATTCGGGCGATTTATAAAAATTTAACAGTTTCAATAGTAAACAATCATAATCCAGTTTATACAATCCAGGTATGTCCAATATATGTTTGCATATTTTCTTTCCCAAAAAGGGAAAGTTTTATCAAAGTTTATAGGGGGCTGTAAACTCACCTGGGAGTAGGCAATTGCTTGTTTAACACGGGTATCCAATTAAAGCTCACACCAAAGTTATGCCTAATCAGATAGGCCAGTCTTAATAGATAGTACAAAGAACATGCAGATATGCTTATACGGATTTTATTCAGTTCATTCATACTATGGTATTTATCTAAATAACCATAGTTCAAGTAGCATCAATATTCATTTAACTTATTTATATAAGTTTCATTTCTAAGTTCACATCAAATGTTTAACTATTAATATTAGTTAGCACACATGTATTTATAGTAATCATTCAATTTTACAATTAAGTTTTACATTTAAGTAAACATAAAAGACAATGTTTCACTTAAAAATATTAATATGTGTTTATAGTACTTGTATCAATAATATCCCGTTAAATTTTATAACTACGTTCTATATTTAAGTAAACATAAGGGGTTTTACTTATAATATATTTACGTAGTAATATTTACTTTAATTAACGCTCACAAAATTTTATTTCTTAAAAGTATATAAGTACATGTATTAACAATACATATTCATAATTGTTTATACAGTTATTTCCTAAAGTAAATATAAATATTTCATATACAAAATATTTTGTTTAACTTTAAAGTTCCCATAAATTATTTTAAAATTTATACAATAATTTAAACTTAAGAATTTTATACCTTAATTCTTATGTTTTAAATATTTTAATTCTGTTTTATAATTAAACTAGATTTTAGGGTTAGGGCTTGGAAATGTTTCGGAATATGGCAAAACTAGTCCATTTACATTTTTAAAGGAGTGAAACTTTCGGATTTTTCATCTTTTGTACCTAGGGCTTGCTAAAGTTTCGGCTTATGGAAGATTTGGTCCTCCTAGTATTATCTAGGTTTTGTAACTTCACTAAAATGACAAAACCGCCCCTAGGGCTTCTTTAAGTTTCAGACTATTGCCAAAATGGCCCTTAGGGTTTTAGAATGACAAAATAACTTTTAATAACCTCCCAAAATGGTCCCTAGGGTTTAAATAGCCACGGAAAATAATTATTAAACCCTAAACTTTTGGATATTTACATTTTCAGTCCTTGTGCTTACTAGTTTATTAAAACAAGTTTCATAAGTTACGGTTTTTGTCCTTAAGTTTTTGAAATTGTCATTTTAATCCAAAAAGTTTTTATAAGTTATATTTTATTATAAAAACTTTCATTTTAACATTTAAACTTTATATGGGCTCATTAAATGGGCTAAACATCTATTGGGCTATTTTAGTGGGCTTAAATGTATTTCAAGTCCACTACTTTATTTAAATGGGCCTTTAAATCATCTATTGGGCTTAATATATTTTTAAGTCCTTTAATTAGTTGAATGGGCCTAATTGTGATCTTAAGTCCATTTAAGTCACTATAATTTATAAAATGGGCTTATTGGGTCCATTTAAGTTTTGAACTAACATTTCATGGACTTAATTAGTCCATTAACATTAATTTACATTTTATGTATATTTTTACTTAGGATATTCTTATAAGCTTATTATGAGCTTATTAATATTTAGTTTTCCAATCTAAATGAATAAAACTTTCATTTTGTTTTATGTGTTATACCAATTTAGATCTAGGTGTGTTATAAGGTTATAAGTAGGTCATAAGCCCTAGTAGGAGCTTATAACCCACATCCTATATTAGTTATAGCATATTAAGATAGGTCAAGTCCCATTTTAAGGTTGCATGTAGTTTATATGTGTTACAAAATTAGATCTAACTAGGTACACATCAAGAAAATAAATCACAAGTTCAAAATAAGATCTAAACTATGTTTAGGCCTAGAAATCAAACATAGATCCATGTACCCACATATATAGCTCACGGCTATATTTGTAGATCTTGGTATTTCCAAGATATCCCTTTAACTAGTTTTTAAATCTTGTAATTATTTACAAAAACACATTATGATTATCTAGTTTACATGCATGTTTCCAAGACTACCATCATTCAAAGAAACAATGTATAGCCCACGACTATATTGTTCCCTCCCAATATTCCCATTAGATCTACTAGCTTATTTCATGTATACCATGTTAAGTTAACACTTATCATTAGATCTAGGTTTTTATAAGCATGCATGTACATCTAACCCATTTTAGGGTCATATGTAACCCACGGCTATATATTCACATAAGTTACTTTGATGATTTTTAATAGCTCTTTTATCATGTAACATTTCATGTTCCACTATTCAAAACTTAGTAGACAAATCATATGGCCTTTACTCATTCTAGCCGTGACCTTTAAGGTCATGGCTTTCATGATTTTTAGGTTTCACAAGTTCTTTTCATGAGATCTATGGTTATTGGTTAACCAAAGTCCCATAAACAAGATTTGTAACCCATGCCATAGATTAATAAAAGGTTTCATATGGTTTTTAAATCTAGTTTAACACATAACACATAAGTCATAAGTTTCTTATTAAAAAGATTTTGAATCAAGATCATAGGTTGTATAAATATGCCGTGACCCATAAGGGCCATAGCCTTACCAAATCTTGATTTTTAACATGTTATTCACTTGTGTTTATAGATGTATAAAGATGCATGCATGAAGAAATGAAAGATTATGATGTGTATACCTCTCTTGCCTAAAAGTACCAAAGAGGATCTAGATGAACAAGGAGATATAAGATCTACTTAAGATGATGAAGAAAACCCTAATATAAATCAAGTCGTGGCCTTAAAGATTTGGCTAGGGCTTGTTTATAGTTGTTCCAAGAGAATGATGCTACCAATTGATTTGTAATCAAGATGGGACAAAGATTTGGTTGATTTAATGAATCAACTTTTGATTTTTGTGGCTTATGGCCGAAATGTTTGAGAGAGAAAGGAGTAGAGAGAAGTGAGTTGCATGTATGAGAGATAGGAATGTGTGTGTTTTCGGCTTAAAGATGAGAGAGGGAAAGAGAATACAAAAGGCATGATTGCCTTGGTAAGGACATTTATGCCAAGTGTAAGCTTTTCCCTTTCTAAGACAACCCTTCTTCTTCCACATATGCATGTGTGTGCCGTGTAAGGCTATCCAAAGAAAAAGGTGGGCTTGTGTGGGCTTGAGTTGGGCTAGATGATAAGAAATACATAACTTTGGGCTAGTCCAAGAAAGTTTAAGGATACCTAAACTTATGCATACACATATACACGACCATATGCCCATGGTGTAGCTTATTTTTCTAATTTTTGGTTAAGTGTTGAGTATTTCCAATATTAAGTATACATCTTACTTACTTGCTATCCCTAGTTTTATGTACAAGGTTCACATTATGAATCTTATTTCAACAAGTGTGTATGTACAAGTATATGTACATGTTTAGACAAATTCACACATGACCCATAGAAATGTAACACATGAGTTTATGTTCTAGGATTATTGGGTGAAAATCTATTACATAAAAATCATGGTAAAATCATGGATTTTACAGTACCACCCCGTTATTTTAGCTTTGTCCTCAAAGCTACTAAAAACCTAGTTATCTTCTAAGTAAGAGATGTTCTAAGTACATGATTTGTTTCAGGTTCTCTCTCAGGTACGGATGGCGACACAACGCGAAATGGTCTACACCTAGGTTATTCTTATACGCCTAATCTGGCATTTATGGAAGCTTCCGTCATTATAGGTGAACAGAAGAGAATGTAAAGAGATCTTTATCCGGATCGCACTATACATCCGATTGAGCAGTAAAGGAGACTGCTGTTGTGGATGGGTAGGCGAGGAATGCAAAGAGCTTTATCCGGATCGCACTATACATCCGATTGAGCAGTAAAGGGGACTGCTGTTGTGGATGGGTAGGCGAGGAATGCAAAAAGATCTTTATCCGGATCACACTATACATCCGATTGAGCAGTAAAGGAGATTGCTGCTGTGGATGGGTAGGCGAGGAATGCAAAAAGATCTTTATCCGGATCGTACTATACATCCGATTGAGTAGTAAAGGGGACTGCTGCTATGGATGGGTAGGCGAGGAATGCAAAAAGATCTTTATCCGGATCGCACTATACATCCGATTGAGCAGTAAAGGAGACTGCTGCTGTGAATGGGTAGGCGAGAAATGCAAAAAGATCTTTATCCGGATCGCACTATACATTCGATTGAGCAGTAAAGGAGACTGCTGCTGTGGATGGGTAGGCGAGAAATGCAAAGAGATCTTTATCCGGATCGCACTATACATCCGATTGAGCAGTAAAGGGGACTGCTGCTGTGGATGGGTAGGCGAGAAATGCAAAAAGATCTTTATTCGGATCGCACTATACATCCGATTGAGCAGTAAAGGAGACTGCTGATGTGGATGGGTAGGCGAGAAATGCAAAGAGATCTTTATTCGGATCGCACTATACATCCGATTGAGCAGTAAAGGGGACTGCTGTTGTGGATGGGTAGGCGAGGGGCTTCCCAATGGGTGTGGTAGTCGTACTTTTCCCCGGATCTGGGAGAGGACCATTAGCGTGGTGGATTTGGTCAGGAGGACAAATCCATTGCAAATGGTTTCTGATATGAGGAGGACACGCCAACATATTTCATATGCTGGGGAATCTGGGGATGCACTATTTTTACATCCTTTTCATGGGTGAGATACAAGTTATATCCCCATACCCGCGGATGAAAAATTGGGGGTTGAAGGTAAAACAAACATGCTTAACTTTAACCCCTCCTATATTAGCATCCTTAAGAAAAGATTTACGATCTTTTACCTCAAGGAAGCGGGGTACAAACATTAGTCAATGGTACTAAAGTTTCTACCAACAAGGAGGTTAAGATTGTTGTCGATGGTGTTTGCGTAAGAAGTTGCAAGGAATCTGCTTCCTTTGCCGTGAGGCTGAGTGAGAGGGGCGCAGAAAAGAAGTACCTCAAGTGGTGGAGATAAAAGAAGATACCAAGAATAGAGAAGTGCGCGCCTTGCAGAGTGTCGTAACAAGGGTCATGCATTCATTATTACTGGTTCAAAATTTTGTATAAATTCTGACTTCTAAAGAGTGGAATTCTCATCTCCCAGCGTCTAGTGGGTGATGGTATTGTCAAACTAATTGGACCCAAAGAGGAAGGAGGAATGTCCAAAAACATAGGACATTCATCATCTCCTTATGGGGGATGCCGAACGCAGCCCTACAAAGTACACCCATTGTGAGTTGGATGTGCCTTTCGGGTTTAGGGTTGTCTAGGTGGCGGAAGTAACCCTACAAAATACACCCATTGTGGGTTGGGTGTGTCCTTTAGGGTTAGGCATGGAAGAAACAGATTAGGGAAACGGGTCACTCTCGGACCAAGTATTCTTTAGCCCGTTGTTGCTAGAGATGACACTAAATCTATTGTTAGCTATATCGGGGTTATGGCTCCCCAGTATAATCAAGGTTTCATCTCACCAAGGTACACCAACCCATTTTTGGCTATAAGGGATAATTGCATGCTACTTGCTAGCCAATTTATGCTAAGAATGCTATCAAAGTTATCAAGGCTTTCTAGGATCTGTTTGGTGTAAAACGGCTGATTCGGAAAGTTTTTAAGGAACAACTTCTGATGATGGTGTTTAACTATCATAACTTTTCCGTCGACTATTCCATAGTATAATAGGAGCCTAGAACTGTCGGAGGGATTCCCATTACCTTACTAAATTTAGCAATTGTAGTGCTTTGGTCTACACATGTATCAGGCAAGATAGATGTATATCATTGGTTTAGTAAGAACGTAACAGGTACGATGCTGGAGCCTAGGTTTGTTGGGGCATTGCCAGCCATGTACACTTGCCAAGGAGTTCCCTTGTCGTCCTTCTTCTGGTTGGACCTTTTGGGGCAATCAGGTCTCACGTGCCCAAGGGTTCCACACTCGTAACATACCACGGCTTTCTTCGGCCTGCTGCCACTCCTTCGTGCGTTGGACTTTCCCTTGTTGCGGTTTCCAGGATTGGTGTTGGGTCGGCCTGAGGTGGCAACATTGGTTGGACAATCGCGAGCAAAATGTCCTTGCTGGCCGTACTTGTAGCATCCTTGACATTGCACTCCAGCAACATGATGGTAGTTGCATTTCGAACACTTGGGCTTTGTCCCTGAGTAGTTCTTGGTGCGGGTTGGGGGAGTAGTGTCATCTGTTTGCCCAACGTTTTGCTTTTTAAAAGGCTGTTGGTGCTGGCTACGAGAGTTTTCTTCGGTTTTCCTCTTGTTGTCTACTTGTCTCTCATACAGATTGCGGGTTCGTTAGTTGATCAGCTCAGTCGCAATTTCCATGGCACCTTCCAAAGTGGTGGGTCGTGCAGCTAGCACATTGTCATGAATGTTGTCAGGGAGTCCACGGACATACTTTTCAATCTTGTCACTCCTTAGAGGAAACATTCTGGTGCACATCAAGCTTAACTCTTGAAATCTTTGGTTGTACCAAATGATATCATTGTTCTTACACTTGAGATCCCACAGCTCGACTTCCAACTTCTTCATTTCTCCTCTTGGACAATACTTCTCAGTCATTCTTTCCTTGAGGTTGGCCCAAGTGAGAGTATAAGCAGCGGCATGTCCAAGGGTGGTGACCACAGAGTTCCACCAAGTAAGGGCGCTATCGAGTAGAGTGCATGTAGCATACTTAACTCTGTTTTCGTCAGCACAATCACTGATGCGGAAGACTTTCTCTAGTCTTTCAAACCATCGCATTAGTTCAACAACTCCTTCTTTTCCTCGGTAGTATGAGGGTTTGCATTTCAAGAAGTCGGGGTACGAACAACCCCTGTTGGAGTTGTTTCTGCGTATGTTGAGGTTTGGGTCATCACCCACATTAGCTTCTCTGGTTGTCATGGCTGCCGAAATGCCTTCACCAATCATCTCTCGGAGTTGAGCAGCGGTAACATTATGAGTAGCTTCAGGTACTTCGGTATTAGCAGTATTGAAGACAATTGCATTATTGGGGTTCGATTGGGAAATCACCATTTGTCAATAACCATACACAAAATGAGATTATTAATTCAATCGTTAGTGCAGTTTTTATATTATTTGCAAGAGAATGTTTTCATGCATAAAATTCATAACAAATTTGGATAACCTATCAGGATTTCATAATATAATACGTTGCACAACAGATATAACATAAGAGAGTGATTTCATGCAAAGTTCCGTAGGGAATTTTAAACATTCGTCAAGCATATCAAATCCAGAACAAGGTTTGGCTAGCCTTGCTCCGGGTAGTGGTACACATTGTCTTAAGTACATCATATCCAAAATACATGCCCAAAGAAAAAGGAAAGATAAGTTACGGGATTACATCACCAAAAGCGGAAAAAGAGATAAAAGTACAAAGGCCCTATATCATGATAGCCGGGATGTAACCCGCGAACTATCATGATGTACAAGAAGTCTAGTACATCTGTACTAATCCTGCCTGGATGGTCCACTAGATGATGTCGGGGCTGACGGTGCAGATGGAGCTGGTAGGGCTACATAATTTTTCCTGGTGTTCCACAAAGTTCGAACTGTCGTTCGGGTCTCCTTGAGCGTACGGAGTGAAGACAGTAGCTGGTTCCGGAGCCTATCGACGACCCCTCGGAGATAAGCCATCTCCCCAGTAACCCCATCATACCGGACAGTGGCGAGATCAAAGAAGATGTACAAGGATTGCTGCTGAGTAGCAAGAGCCGCATGGGTCTGATGCTGCAGACCTTCCATGACCTGAATGCGCTGGTGGAGGCGGTAGTTCTCATGCAGTAACCATTTCAGTGCCTCGTCTGTCCTAGCCTGGATGCCCTTAGCAGTCTGGAAGTCTTCCCTCCTAGTGCGGAAAAGAGTGTCGATACGCTCATAGATGACAACATGGCTCTGTTGACTGACTGTCAACTGGTTGCGGAGGTCGGATATCTCTCGCTCATGGCGTGCAGCCAATGCGGAGATCTAGGCCTGGATGGGATCGACACGTCCTGCCCCGGAGCCTTCCCCGACCTCATAAGTAGAGACGGGCGTGGGTCCGGAGAAATAACCTGATGAAAAGGACAGAGGCATGGAAGATGGTATGCTAGAAGGGACCCGGTCCTCCTCCATAGAGGTTGGGGTCGGTGTGGCTGATGCTGAGATAGAAAATGGGTCCTCTGGGAGTACAGCTTCGGTGGCTGGGTCATCCTTTGAATCCGAAGCTGACAACCATCCACACTGCGTCGATCCTGGGGATGAACAAACAACTGGAGTAGGAGCTACTCTGGGTAGAAGAACGTAGATGCAGTAGGCGGAGTCATGATGCTCTGAAATAATATCATTTTAAGTTTGAAGTGAGTATAAGCTTACAAACAAAGAACAATATTATTTAGATTACATGCTTTATGAAATATATCCCCTTTTAAACAATTAAAAGAATGTTTTAAGGTTACCAATATTTATACTTATACATATATATGTACTATCATGTAAGTAGTTCATTTATTAGTTAGTAAGTGTGAAGTTTTAGTTTAATATTACTCATATTCGCGTTTCAGTATTTTACTATGTAGTGTAAAATTTTCAAGTTTAGCACGTCTAACATATAGCAATACCTTACTAAACAGTATTAATAATTAAGTGTAGTAAACACACACACACACACACACACACACATTATATATATATATATATATATATATATATATATATATATATATATATATATATATATATATATATATATATATATATATATATATATATATATATATATATATATATATATATATATATATATATATATATATATATATATATATATATATATATATATATATATATATATATATATATATATATATATATATATATATATATATATATATATATATATATATATATATATATATATATATATATATATATATATATATATATATATATATATATATATATATATATATATATATATATATATATATATATATATATATATATATATATATATATATATATATTTATATATATATATATATATATATATATATATATATATATATATATATATATATATATATATATATATATATATATATATATTTATATATATATATATATATATATATATATATATATATATATATATATATATATATATATATATATATATATATATATATATATATATATATATATATATATATATATATATATTTATATATATTTATATATATATATATATATATATATATATATATATATATATATATATATATATATATATATATATATATATATATATATATATATATATATATATATATATATATATATATATATATATATATATATATATATATATACAATTAGTTTACATAGCATAAAATGCCCTAAGATCTATATGCCTAACTAAGACGGTCCCAAAATAAAATCCCATAAAGAGTTTTATAAGTTATAGTCCAGTTTTAAATAAAAGAAAAATCATTTTATTTTTTTATTTTTTTTAAAAAAAATTTATCTGGTTCTCTATAACTAATGCTCTAATACCATTCTCTGTGACACCCCGGGTAGGGTCAAAATACGCGGAAATATCCACGGAGATGTCACAAGGGCGGATCGATAGCATATAGTCCATAGAGCATAAGATAAAAGTAAGTTAAATCAGATTACATGTTTATTTTAACAAATAAATAAAAATTGTCTTAAACATGGTGGAGAGTGTTTGTTTGGGTTTTCCAAATAGAACCCCTGACGAGTCCTATGATGCAGATTTCTAAGATGCTGGAGGCCATGCACACACCACGTACTAACTTCATATTCCTGTGCAAACATACTAACGGGGTCAACATAAAGTTGGTGAATTTACAAATTTTAACAATTAATTAGTTTGGACATGCAATAATCATAGGAGTAATAATGCACAAAGCATTCTTACTAAAATGTAAATAACATTTGTTTATTATTAGAAACTGAAGCTTAACCCCCATAGTCCTCAACAGATGAGGACGTAGTGTCTTACAAAAAGATACCCATTCCTGTTCCAACATGGTATACGTCTGTTGTCCCGGCCAAGGCATAGTGAGCATGACTCACCCAGACGGGGATGGTCAATCCCTAATAGATCTATTTATAACATTCGGGCGATTTACAACAATTTAACAGTTTCAATAGTAAACAATTTATCGTGCATTCTATCGCTCTTAAGCTGTGGTCCGCTAACGCTAGTAGTGGGGATTACTCCTATAGAAGAAGACATACGTTGATTAGTTTTCTTAATATTCTGAGGTAACCGCGATGTTCCAGTTTGAGTGGGCTTAGTGTTCATCTTATACATTCCAGGTGCTATCACATTGGTACTCTTATCATTTCCTATCTTAGGCAAAGTCTGTGGGGATTGTCCTAAAATAAATGATTTAGGGCATTTAACCGCATTCGGTTGACGAACGGCGGATGGTTTACCCAAAACAGACTTTCCTTTCATTTTCTCAATGAGTTTCTGTAACTCACTTATGGTTATGTCCCTTTCTTTTAGCTGAGCTTTCAAATCATTTATTTTGAAATCTTTTTCATTTAGTAGACGAAACGAAGAAGCTGACATTTCTTGACACTTTTTATGATTATGAGATTTTTCACCTTTTTGTAAAGCAAGTTCAAGAGAAATGGAGTGTTTCTCAAGTTGAGAAAAACTTTTCGAAAGTTTGTTGTATGACTGAATTTGTTTTGAAAGCTCTACTTCAAGATTGCGACATTTCTCGTCCGATTCTGACACTAGACATGCTACATGACAGTATTAATCAAGATCGGTATACACACCAAGTATAGCATTCATAGGGTCAGCATAAAAGTATTCCTTAGAAAGTCGATCAATTTCGTTAGAAAGTTGGTGTTCTTGTGTTTTTAATTTAGTTTGAAGAAAATCAACTTCATCTTCAAGAGATTTAACATAACTTAAATCAGTTAACATTTCCTCAGTGAGAGCATTATAAAACATTTCCACGTTTTTTGAAAGATCATCAATTGTTGGAACAATGCATTGTTGAATGACGACTTCTACTTGTGGGTTAGGTTTAATATTCCAAATGGTATCCCTAGAAACTTTTTCATAGTCGACGACACCTTTGTACAAATTTAAAACCCCTTGTTTTATAAACTCAAATTGCTGAACACTTTTGCTTTTCTCATCCCATTTACGTTTTTCATCCGAAATTTGTTTTTCTAACAAAATTGATTGCTTTTTGAAACTCCTTTTTAAAGAAACTTTCTTTTGGGGTTCATCACTTGGTGGTGGAACACTATTGTACATCTTTTGTTCTTTGGAAAGTTCTTTTTGAGGAACAAACTTAATATAATTATCAGAATCAGAAAGGTTTATTAAATCACTTAAGTTTGATTGACTTTCTTCTTGTTGACGGATGATTTCGTCGCAGTCAGGGGAAAGCATAAGAGCAAGATTATCAACATAACAACCGATATCATAAAGAGCAGGCTTGGTACTTTGAACTTTCTTGAGATATTCAGGCTTGACAAAACTCGTTTTCATATTTCTATTGAGCATATTCATAGTTTGAATAGGCTGACCCGTTTTGTAAACAATGTTGTTTAACGTGTCGACTCTCTTTTCCAAAGCAAGAATTTTTTCAATATCCTTTTCTTCACGAGTTTTATAAAGCTCAGTTTGTTCTTTGTTAACCGACTCTAATTCAGTAATTTGGAGTGTAGAAACAGTTGTTCTTCAAGGTCCAATATCTTTTGTTTTGACATACGAATTTCGTATGTTACTTCAGAACAATATTGTTCATTGAGCACCTTACGTTAATATACCAAACCATTAGCTATCGCAACCCGTCGATCAGCTTCTTTTACATAATCACACTCTTTAAGCCTGTCTATCTCCTCGGCTAAGGATGTGTTTGCTTGCTTCAAACGTTTATTAGCCTATTTGTTTTCCTCATTCATGTTTTAAAGAATCAATAACAGACGCAAGCAATTCACGGTCCTCATCCGAGTCAGTATCCAGAACAGCTTTTCCGTCATCATTACACATATGCTGTGAATCCTTAGAGAAATTGCTGTCCTCCATGTCCATTACATATGTGTCATTGATGCTTTCGGGTTGCTCAGGATGACGTCGTTCATTAGCGAACACATTATAGTTATCATGTGATGGTACCTTTTCAAGTGGCTCAGAATCATAGATGGGTCCAGAAGTATCATTAGTCTCTGGGATCACTTCTTGAATCTTTGCCATGTACACATAATGTGCCTCAAACTCTTGATCATCGGCTTCATCATCAGTGTCATCACGCCAGTCAACTTCATCTGCTGTGAGTGGAATTCCTGCTTCTTCTTTCTTACACAGCAGCATCTTTTCCTTGTGATATCCCAAATCCTTAACCCGTTTTGGCTTCTTGCATTCCCTAGCCATGTGCCCAAATCCCTTACAGTTGAAGCATTGAATCCCAGTCTTCTGCACAACCGGAGTGCCTACAGTATCTCTAGCCCCAACTTGATTCAGCATCCTCTGATTATCATACCTAGCATCACGATCATACCTAGTTGCATGATCAACTTCCTTATATCTAGCATTGGATGATGATCTGAGGTTGTTGTTGGTAGGTTTGTAGATCTTCTTATAAGTTGTGGTGAGTAAAGACATAAGTTCTTCAATCTTCTTGTCCCTTGAAGTTTGTTCATCATCACTGTCTCCATCTGACTCGGTGTCATACATTGGAGGTGGAGTGGGGACAATTGCTTTTTCTTTGTGTTTAGCAGCAACTAGAGGTTTGGTGGATGAGCTTGATGACTTTGAGGAATGAGTAGGTGGTTGTCGACGGGGAACGGGTTTTGTTGAAGTAGCAGCCACAAAAGCAATAGAATTAGCAGACCGTTCTGCCTTTTCAGCCCTTAGTTCATTCACTTCATTCTGATGTTGTTTTAAGATATCATAAAGTTTGTGATAGGAGATGGTCTTGATATCTTCCCTTTGTTTAACCAAAGTCACAAACCTTTGCCATTCCGGTTTGAGTTGAAGTAGAAACTGAACATTGGCATGATGATTGGAGATGATACACTGATTTCTGACAAGCTCATTCATCATTTTGTAGAATCTCGAGTAATATGGGTCAATGGATTCACCATCTTCAGATGTGAATTTTCCAAACTCCCAAAGTAGATTAGTCTCGAGATCTTGAACATTGATCGACTCACCTTGCTTCAATCGATGAATTGCATTCCATATTTCCATAGCATTAGGACATGCATCAATTGTGGAATAGATATCGTTATCAATTCCAGTGAGTATGAAGTTTACAGCATCAGCTTCAGCTTGGAGGAGTTTCTTTTTCTCAACAGAACATGTGTCAAAATCCTCCATAGCTTGTATAGTTGATGAAGTACCATCCTCTGCCTGTGTTGTAATTGGTCTGAATTCAAAAACCGGAGGTGGATTCTCAAGGCAGTGACGAAGAGCAGTTCGGTTTTCTTTTCCGTCGAGAAATCTAAGAAAACGAGATCTCCATTGAACGTAGCAACCGGCAGTGAGCACAGGTGGATTACCGTTTACACCTTGTTCCAAACGAATTTGATTAGCAGTTGTAATGTTGATTTTGTTGTTAGACATGGTGAATACTTGTGAATGAATTGCAGATCTTAGTGGATTTGTTGTGATGATGTGTGGTTAAAATTGAAATTCCGAAAATTCAAAAAAAATATTTTTTTTCAGTCAGACAATAAATTCCTCAGTCTGACAAAACGGTAAGCCGAAAAATTTTGTATCGCCAAATTTTTAATTTGAGTTAGAAATAGCCAAAAACTAGTAGGGAAAAAATTTGATTTTACTTGACCTAAAAATTATAACTCTTTTTTTTAATCTTTGTGTAAACGATGTTCCGAAACTAGTCTAGATAGTGGCTAAGTCTAAAAATTACTCAAACAAAATATCCATCAGAATGTCCATCGGAATAACCTTGTCGGAATGTCCTTGATCGGAATACCCTTGTCGGAATAACCTTGTAGGAATAAACCCTATCGGAATAACCTGATCAGAATATCCCTAATCGGAATACCCTTGTCGGAATAACCTTGTCGGAATAAACCCTATCGGAATAACCTGATCGGAATATCCCTAATCGGAATAACCAAATCAGAATGCAATCAGAATCACTTGATCGGAATACCAAATCGGAATGTCCTTATAGGAATGCACCAAATCGGAATCCCTAAACCCTATTCCGATTACACTGATCGGAATAACTGTAAACCCTTTTCCGATGACCTGATCGGAATAAATCCCACTTTTCTCGGACAAAACTCAACCAATACGTGATTTTAAGCCAAAAATGATCAAAACACCCAAAATTTTTATGTTTTTAGCCAAAGTAAATATACCAAATCTCTACCACAACTATGTAGAAGATTTGTATCGAGAAAAAAACCATAAAAAACACAAGAAAAATTTTAGGACGTGAGATATAGATCAAAATAGCCACGAAAAATCAAGAACACCACACAAATCTTCAATCACCTATCCACTATAGGCTCTTGATACCAAATGTTAATCCCATTTGATCCATAACACAAGATTTAGAAGAGATATTTAGAGAGAGAAAGAGAAGAAAAGTAGAGAGAGAAACAAGAGAGATTTTGGAAGGTTTATGTTTACTAGAGAGAGAAAGTAAAATGAACCAACACCCTCTTCCACACATGGAAGAGGGTATATATACCCACGAACCAATGGGCTTTCCATGGGCCGTGGGTTTGTGACTTGGGCCGGGCTTGGCTTTGTTTTGGGCTTACGCCCCTAACTTATACAATATTAGCTTAAAGTCCAAGCCCAGTTTTCCCGACTAACCTATTACAATACAAGACCATTAACGACTAAGATGACCTATTACATTCTTGTTCGACTATATAAAATATAGAGCTAACAAGTTTATACAATCCAGTTATGTCCAATATATGTTTGGATATTTTCTTTCCCAAAAAGGGAAAGTTTTATCAAAGTTTATAGGGGGCTGTAAACTCACCTGGGAGTAGGCAATTGCTTGTTTAACACGGGTATCCAATTAAAGCTCACACCAAAGTTATGTCTAATCAGATAGTCCAGTCTTAATAGATAGTACAAAGAACATGCAGGTATGCTTATACGGATTTTATTTAGTTCATTCATACTATGGTATTTATCTAAATAACCATAGTTTAAGTAGCATCAATATTCATTTAAATTATTTATATAAGTTTCATTTCTAAGTTCACATCAAATGTCTAACTATTAATATTAGTTAGAACACATGTATTTATAGTAATCATTCAATTTTACAATTAAGTTTTACATTTAAGTAAACATAAAAGACAATGTTTCACTTAAAAATATTAATATGTGTTTAGAGTACTTGTATCAATAACATCCCGTTAAATTTTATAACTACGTTCTATATTTAAGTAAACATAAGGGGTTTTACTTATAATATATTTACGTAGTAATATTTAATTTAATTAATGCTCACAAAATTTTATTTCTTAAAAGTATATAAGTACATGTATTAACAATACATATTCATAATTGTTTATACAGTTATTTCCTAAAGTAAATATAAATATTTCATATACAAAATATTTTGTTTAACTTTAAAGTTCCCATAAATTATTTTAAAATTTATAAAATAATTTAAACTTAAGAATTTTATACCTTAATTCTTATGTTCTAAATATTTTAATTATGTTTTATAATTAAACTAGATTTTAGGGTTAGGGCTTGGAAATGTTTCGGAATATGGCAAAACTAGTCCCTTTACATTTTTAAAGGAGTGAAACTTTTGGATTTTTCATCTTTAGTACCTAGGGCTTGCTAAAGTTTCGGCTTATGGCAGATTTGGTCCTCCTAGTATTATCTAGGTTTTGTAACTTCACTAAAATGACAAAACCGCCCCTAGGGCTTCTTTAAGTTTCGGACTATTGCCAAAATGGCCCTTAGGGTTTTAGAATGACAAAATAACTTTTAATAACCTCCTAAAATGGTCTCTAGGGTTTAAATGGCCACGGAAAATAATTATTAAACCCTATACTTTTGGATATTTACATTTTCAGTCCTTGTGCTTACTAGTTTATTAAAACAAGTTTCATAAGTTACGGTTTTTGTCCTTAAGTTTTATAAATTGTCATTTTCATCCAAAAAGTTTTTATAAGTTATATTTTATTATAAAAACTTTCATTTTAACATTTAAACTTTATATGGGCTCATTAAATGGGCTAAACATATATTGGACTATTTTAGTGGGCTTAAATGTATTTCAAGTCCACTACTTTATTTAAATGGGCCTTTAAATCATCTATTGGGCTTAATACATTTTTAAGTCCTTTAATTAGTTGAATGGGCCTAATTGTGATCTTAAGTCCATTTAAGTCACTATAATTTATAAAATGGGCTTCTTGGGTCCATTTAAGTTTTGAATTAACATTTCATGGACTTAATTAGTCCATTAACATTAATTTACATTTTATGTATACTTTTACTTAGGATATTCTTATAAGCTTATTATGAGCTTATTAATATTTAGTTTTCCAATCTAAATGAATAAAACTTTCATTTTGTTTTATGTGTTATACCAATTTAGATCTAGGTGTGTTATAAGGTTATAAGTAGGTCATAAGCCCTAGTAGGAGCTTATAACCCACAGCCTATATTAGTTATAGCATATTAAGATAGGTCAAGTCCCATTTTAAGGTTGCATGTAGTTTATATGTGTTACAAAATTAGATCTAACTAGGTACACATCGAGAAAATAAATCACAAGTTCAAAATAAGATCGAAACTATGTTTAGGCCTAGAAATCAAACATAGATCCATGTACCTACATATATAGCTCACGGCTATATTTTTAGATCTTGGTATTTCCAAGATATCCTTTTAACTAGTTTTTAAATCTTGTAATTATTTACAAAAGCACATTATGATTATCTAGGTTACATGCATGTTTCCAAGGCTACCATCATTCCAAGAAACAATGTATAGCCCGCGGCTATATTGTTCCCTCCCAATATCCCTATTAGATCTACTAGCTTATTTCATGTATACCATGTTAAGTTAACACTTATCATTAGATCTAAGTTTTTATAAGCATGCATGTACATCTAACCTATTTTAGGGTCATATGTAACCCACGACTATATATTCACATAAGTTACTTTGATGATTTTTAATAGCTATTTTATCATGTAACATTTCATGTTCCACTATTCAAAACTTAGTAGACAAATCATATAGCCTTTACTCATTCTAGCCGTGACCTTTAAGGTCATGGCTTTCATGATTTTTAGGTTTCACAAGTTCTTTTCATGAGATCTATGGTTATTGGTTAACCAAAGTCCCATAAACAAGATTTGTAACCCATGCCATATCTAGATTTATAAAAGGTTTCATATGGTTTTTAAATCTAGTTTAACACATAACACATAAGTCATAAGTTTCTTATTAAAAAGATTTTGAATCAAGATCATAGGTTGTATAAATATGTCGTGACCCATAAGGGCCATACCCTTACCAAATCTTGATTTTTAACATGTTATTCACTTGTGTTTATAGATGTATGAAGATGCGTGCAGGAAGAAATGAAAGATTATGATGTGTATACCTCTCTTGCCTAAAAGTACCAAAGAGGATCTAGATGAACAAGGAGATATAAGATCTACTCAAGATGATGAAGAAAACCCTAATATAAATCAAGTCGTGGCCTTAAAGATTTGGCTAGGGCTTGTTTATAGTGGTTCCAAGAGAATGATGCTACCAATTGCTTTGTAATCAAGATGGGACAAAGATTTGGTTGATTTAATGAATCAACTTTGGATTTTTGTGGCTTATGGCCGAAATGTTTGAGAGAGAAAGGAGTAGAGAGAAGTGAGTTGCATGTATGAGAGATGAGAATGTGTGTGTTTTCGGCTTAAAGATGAGAGAAGGAAAGAGAATACAAAAGGCATGATTGCCTTGGTAAGGAAATTTGTGCCAAGTGTAAGCTCTTTCCTTTCCAAGACAACCCTTCTTCTTCCACATATGCATGTGTGTGTCGTGTAAGGCTATCCAAAGAAAAGAGTGGGCTTGTGTGGGCTTGAGTTGGGCTAGATCATAAGAAATACATAACTTTGGGCTAGTCCAAGAAAGTTTAGGGATACCTAAACTTATGCATACACATATACACGGCCATATGGCCATGGTGTAGCTTATTTTTCTAATTTTTGGTTAAGTGTTGAGTATTTCCAATATTAAGTATACATCTTACTTACTTGCTATCCCTAGTTTTATGTACAAGGTTCACATTATGAATCTTATTTCAACAAGTGTGTATGTACAAGTATATGTACACGTTTAGACAAATTCACACATGACCCATAGAAATGTAACACATGAGTTTATGTTCTAGGATTATTGGGTGGAAATCTATTACATAAAAATCATGGTAAAATCATGGATTTTACAATAACATATGATGCGCTTTTATGCATGAGAAAGAAGCATGTTATTTTAAAACAAATATATACATGTGACAAGATTGTAAGTATAAAAGGGTTTATTCATATAATAATTATAAGATGGTTTTTAATACATAAAACTTGATTTTAGCATATTAGATGGTCGTTTCTTAACGTAGTCTTATAAAAAAACGTGATTTGAGTAGCTAAAACGCAAAACAAAAATCAAATCAGTAATAAACTAAAATTGTCTAAATTTTCTAAAATAGTAATTAATTTCATATAACTTTTAAAATGTAGATTACTTGACGAGACATAAGTTTGGAGTTTGATTAAGCGATGGATTTGGCTAGCTAAGGTATGGATTTCCCGTCCTTCAGTATGGACTTTCTTCTATGCATGATTAGGATTCTCCGTCTGCAGCCAAATGTTTCCCCATTATATGTTATAAATTATCAGTAATTATTTTAATAATTAAGATATTGCCTGAGCTTTATATACAAGCATGACCAGTTTATGTACTAGTTACGGAGGTACCGTAACCATGGAACTAGAGGCACCGGTGTCGTGACTCACATGAAGGAGAGTGATATCCTGCATCGTCCCACTCAGCTCAGTTTGGCCATTTTATCAGTATTATTGAGCGTATGGATGCATCCTAGGCTTATCAGTTTATAGTTATCATGGTGAATGTGGTGTGTGCTCTACATCCTTCACATTGGAGTTGATCCCTCCACCCAGCACAGTATTTAGAGGTCACCCCTCTACAGTTATTTAGAGGTCACCCCTCTACAGTTATTTAGAGGTCAACCCTCTACAGCATGACGAGGTCATCCCTCCAGTTATTCATGCACCGTTGTTACAGCACATGACCTATATAAGCTCTGGCAATTAAAATACAGTAAAAGCATGTTTTCAGATTTAACAGATAACAGTTCAGCTTTATTATTTATAAATCAGACTTTACAGATTATACACAGATTTCCGCTGCAACCTACTTATCAGTCTTACAGCTTCAGTAATTTATCATCTACTTTATTTCAGTAATTCCTTATCTTGCTTTATATCCGTTCACTGGGCGTTATGCTCAGCCGTAGTTCCTTTCATGTTCTAACGGCAGGTACACCAGGATGCTCTTAAGATTCTAAGAGCAAGTGCATTTGGATGGAATTTATACAGACTTCTTACTTTATGCACTTCTTACATTATTCTGCTTATATGTACATTGTTTAGTCCTTTCCTTCAGCATTTAATTTTTATGTTTTGAGCTTATGTTTGGATTACCGATGTTTGATTCCGGTATTTCCTTTATGGTCAGTTAATGTTCTAGGACATTTACCTTATGCTTTGATGACACGCCATAAATACACGTAACGGTCCACTTATCCAAGTGGGGTGTTACACTAACCATAATTAATACTACCCTACTCTATCCTCTCATCCTAACGTTTCCACAACCGCATAACTAAATCAACCATGACGCGTACCAAAAGAATTCCAACGATCACGTCCCATAATAAATATAGGGTAAACCGAAAGATCAACCATAATGAACCCTAGCCAAAACAACTGAAAACGAAACAATGTAATCCAAAAGATTCAATGGAGTGTGCCAACAACGAGAATTTAGACTCGTCACGGTTGGTATTACCAAATTTCGATACCTTAGAAAATTCTAAACTTTCGCCCCATTTAGTTACTCCTCATAACAACCAAACTCCAATACTACTAAAATCAATCATACTCGTTTTGAACAATAAACTCATCTTTTATCTTCATTATTTTATCAAAGATATCAACTAGTTAGTATACTACAATCTTATTCTAACCATTATCTTGTTTATCCGTATTAAACTTATTTCACTTGTTATTATGAAACCAATACATGTTTATAAAATACAGTGTTTTTTTCATTTTATTCTATATTATTATTACTATTATTTTATAAAATCCATTTAGGCTGGTTATAACTAAACTACTACACGTTTACAAGGTGTGGTGTTATTATTATCATTACTATAATAAAATCTCCCTTTTTACTCTTTCTGTCTAGTTAAGTACTTCTAAAATTTTAACTCCACTTAAGAAAATTCTTGTAAAATTTCTTTACCCCTTTAAAATGTATCATCACATGTTACATAGAAAACTAATCCAATTATTTTTAAGACAATTTTTTTTATAGCTTACTACCACAAACTTAAAAAAAATATGTAAGTCACGATAGCATACCATACACTTACATATTATTTTCAAAACCGTTTCCTATAATTAGCCACACTTATTTGTAAGAAAATTTAGTAGTTCTCATTAATTAAAATACATACCCGAATGTAGACACACATCAAAAGACTCAAAACGTTGTTGGAACTCCATCAAACTCCAACACCATAAAACACGAGCAAAGACAAGGTACGTTCAAGTTATAATAACTACTGAACGACCATATATCGTAACTTAACACATACTAGTATATATACATCCGCATATATATACCTATTAAATCACCCAAAACATACTCGTTACCATACATGTCAGATCAATCAATCGTGTCATACACTCGTTTTTCCATACGAGTAATCACCATCTTACCATAAGGCATAAAACCCATCACTAAAACCAGTCCATATCGTGTGACCCCATAAGCACACAACATGAGTATAACCCAAAACATATAACACACTCAAAAATAGCCATATGGTAGACAGCCGTTACATAAACCCATAAATCCACATCTCATCATATACAAGCATGTACTAACCCTCTTTCATGCAATCATACTTGAGAACCCATTGAAGTTGTGGTACTTTTATAACTATGTTGGCCACCATACTTATACAATTACCCTTTCCTCAATGCACTCCCTCCTATGATGACACTTATAAGAATAAATACAACATATAACACATAAATCCATCTACTCACATAAGCTCATAACCACATAAACAATAAGGTCTAAAACTCCATCTATTAAAATAATATAGTCAAACTCTTGAAATACATAAATCCATAGTCTAGCTAAAACAGCATAGACAAACTCCAACACAACATCATAATCAGTTATAAGTCATGTCGCCCATAAGAGTGGAAACAACTTAAAATCCTTCCTATCCACCTACTCCTAGTAACTCGAATCACCACATGATTCTTAGGGAACATGACTTAAACATAAAAAGAAAAATACTATACATTAGGTACACCAAATAACTTACTATGGTGAAAGTAATTTATATATGAAAAGCAAAACATAAATTAACAGGTGACTAAGTATGCGCAACTACAGTTCAACTCATACTAGTCAAAATTCACAAAAAATAAAATTTAGGAAAATACAATCAAGACCACACGTAATCCTATGACGCATATATGCAGGGATCCTTAAGCTATAGACTAGGCTAGGCAACCTAATTCTCTATAACCATTGTCTCTGATACCATTCTGTCACACCTCACCATGGCGGAATATGGGGCGCGACGTATGGATATCATCACAACAATAGCGTGTCTATAGAGATAACTAAATGAAATAGAAATATCATAAATGGTGACACAATGTCATGAAAATATCTCAAACAATGCAGGCGTCTAGGTAAGTAGGTAACAGGTCTACCTCTTACCAAAGACATACAATTAACAAATAACAAACATATAGGTGTCTACAAAGTATCACTTATTCAAACATAAATAAAGACTAAGAGGAAAGGGGGTTCCTCCAAATGCAAACCTAAGCCTTCCAGCTAGCCACTCCTATTCTCACGCTTAACCACATTCACACCTGAAAGAGACACTAAAACACGTCAACATAAAGTTGGTGAGAGTCATAGGTTTAGACTCCAACGCCAAATTAGTTATAAGCTGTGAATAACAACCAGTAACAAAAGAACACATGGACATTGTGCTACAATTATGTATTAACAACTAGCATTCAAGATTAACCAATCACCACAAATCCAAGGCTCCAAGCCTTACCAATAACCCAAATTCCAAGGCTCCAAGCCTTACCAATAACCATGGTTCCATAGGCGCCCATACACCTATGAACCAATCCCAAGGCCCCGCCTTATCAACATCCCCTTGGTACCAAGTCAAACCACAATAACTGAGACGATACGTGTCACTCGATCCAAATCATAAACACAATCAAGAATCACATAACAGTTAATCATATAACTGTACACACAAGTCCATCACAAACCATAAAAACATTCACAACATTCTTTACAAAACGATACAGTGTCTCTTCCATCCCATCTGGAAATCAAATCATAAAAAGACATAGGACTATGAAACTCACCTGAACAAGCTTCTCCAAGTACACGCGCTCTAGCACAAATCTAAACACACAAACGTATACAATCAAGACATAAACCACATACCAAAATGGCTCATCAATCTATGATGGATATCTAACCTTATCATACAACTTAACCCCATTTATATGCCATATGAATCTCATTACACCCCTATATAAAGCCCTTAACTTAGTTTAGTTCATAACTCGTCCCGTTAACATTTAACCCAAAACAGTCCCGTTTTTCATACTTCAAACTATTGGTCGAACACCCCATTAACAAAAATAACATGACCTGTAAAAGAAACCCTATGCCCTTACATGTGTTAGCTAACTATCCCCTTTGTCCGCAACCTTGAAGCTACTTTTAAGGCCTCCATATATATATATATATATATATATATATATATATATATATATATATATATATATATATATATATATATATACTTTTACCTATCCAGAATTTACTGATTTTAAAAACAAATTTAACACAACTAGTCTAATTAATTATCCACATCATGTATAATTATTAACCCTAATTCATCTAAACATGTTTATATCATTAAGATACAGAATTTATGTTTAACCTAACCCTAGATCCATCATCTATTGATTAATTACATGATTAGATTAATTAAAATCATACATTAAAGAAGAGTTTTGAAGATTTTACCTTAGAAATCAAAGGAAGAAATTGTTTTTGATGAAACCTAATTCCACCATTGATGGAATTCGACTAGGAGAGATCATGGTGAGTAAAAATCTAATGTTTTAGGTTATGGTATGGGTTTAATGTAATCCTAAAAGCCTCCTAACCCAATTACAAGTCCTTTGGGCCTGTTTTTGGGCTTTTTGGTTATTTTCTTCCTTCCTTTCTTTTGGCTGCCCAAACCAAGCCCAAAGCACCTAAGGATCTGGTTTTTAACGTTATTTTATAACTTTTATCATTCTTAAACTAAACCTCGCATTCGGGTTACTTCCGAGCCAAAACCATAAAGCCTTACGTTAATTTTTTTTCGACTTTCTATGCAATTTCCGAACTAATCGTCATTTCCAAAAGTTCCTAATTATGGAAAGTATCTCTAAAATTTATCCTAACCATATAATATGTACTTAATACATACATACAACATACGATACATACAGGAAACCTTGTAAAAACGATATCCGAACTTTTTCGCAGTTCATTTCTAAACTCATTTCATTTCATTTCATTTCCAACCCGTACCATGATTTACAAATCATGTACCTCATTTCGTCCATTCTCATCCTCAAAATCACACATATAAACACATAAATCACATAAAACACGTAGTCACACAAAATACCCCAAAAATAAGACTAAGTGACGAACCTCAAAAACCGGGGTTGTCACAGTATCCACATACTCGACAATGCGACTAATCAAACGACGACTACAACTCTTTCAATAGAACACCGGTCAACAATTGAGGGAGAGCAATTGTCAAGCATTCAGAATCTTCGATGCCGAAAGTGCCAAGTTCACTAATTGGTGTCAAGACAACAATACCAATCGTACATGTGGTGTCAAGAGATGACTTCAGATGTGACGAGGCGCCCAACATTTGCCGAGAAGAACCATTTGATCTTATCATATGATGTTCTCATCAATCAGATCCAACCTTTTCAATTTATTCTAATATGATGAATATTTGATCATGTTACAAATCAATATCATATCTCACAAATTGGTATCATGAAGATTAAACGAACTTGCATTTTTCTTCCCAAAACCCTTTTAAACTTCATTAAATCAATTGATATCAAAAATATCGGTTGGGTTAATATTTTTAATATGGGGGAGAAAATGTGATTTAATAATGTGATTTAATATGGGAAATTATCACAAATGGTTTGATTTAAAGTGATGGCGCATCCCGACATGTGCGAAATGTTTTCGAACATCGTGGCATATGTTAAGGGGGAGCAAAATGGATTGCACTTCAAAATGGATTTCATGGTGACATATACTTACCCTAAACCCATTTATTTCACGACGATGAAGATTGTGGTGATATAAGGATGATAGGATAGGTTAATTCCTATGATTCTTCCACAACCGGAGGAATATTCCCAAGGACATTCCATAGCTAGAAATAGTAGTCCTTAGGAAAGATGGAGAAAGATTGTGAACGTAGCTGAATGCCGACCAAGTACTTAAGTTAGCACTAGAACAATCACACAAGGTGCTAGTTATGACGTATTGGTAAGCATTAAAGGGGTTGAAGAATGAAAAAAAATTATAAAGATAAAGGGTGTAAAGAAAGAAGCCCGCCTTACAACTTAGGCAGAAACCGGGTCAATACATATGCTATTGAGATCATTTTAATGATTCTTGATATTGAAGAAAGAAATCATGGACCCAATGATGCAATGAACAACTCATCCTAGCTAACTCAGATATCTCTCAAAAGGTATTTGGTTTATTCACACGGAGACAACGCATTATCTATCGATTTATTCACTCCGAATATATTGATATTGAAAAGGTGGCACTCCTCTCCAGCCTCTGATCACTAAAATCCAAAGTGCACGATCGAGTCTAGAGCCATTTGAGATCATCAAATATCTCATTAGGACACACTTCCATATTTCCTTGCTTCTTCACACACTGTGAAAAGTAAGAAAGATATTAAGAGTCCTACGCAAAATCTTCATGATCTTGCCTGAACATCCGAGTAATACGTAAGTATTTACAATGAAGATGGAAATCCTTCTTAAGCGAATATCAAAAAGCTCATGGTAGGTGACTTGTGCGATTCTTTATGAGTCAAACTTGTGATAACTGGAAAGCAACAATTGTTTAATTCTTATTTGAATTTAAACACGTTCTAGGCCTCTACGCAATATCTCAGTGATCTTGCCAGAACACTCAGAGTGATACCATAGTGTTCACAGTGATGAGTGGAAATCCTTCTAGTGTTAACATCAAACATCACTTGGTAGGTAACTTGCAAGATTCTATACGAATCAAGCTCGTGACAACTGGAAAGCAACGATGGTGTGATTCTTTAATGAACCAAACTTGTTCCAGGAATCAGAATTGACGGCTTCAATCATGCGGATAATTTTTATCCAAATGATTCACTCTTTACGTTCGCAGTTAGCTTTGGACGGTCGAGTAAAGAGAACGGGTTTACCCGCGAAATCTTGTCAAGGAGATTTTTAATTAAATCTACCTGCCACAAGTACGATATTTAATATCGTCCAACGGTCTTCACTGACCGGAGGTAAAATGCTACCGAAATAGAATAAATGTTCAAAGCCTTTTCGTTCGTGTCTACTTATGTTGCAGCATTTGAAGACGGTGGCATTGCGGAATCCGAGAAGAAGTCGTCCCTGCATGCTTATACTTTATGCACTTAATACTTCATCTAATTCAAGAAAACCTAATAGTTAAGTCTTCCGTTGTATCGAACTCTAAAGCTTTCAAGAATTACAAAGGTATAAGTATGTGGGACGTGAAGTCACGAAGAGGCGAAGATCACAAGTGATGATGCACAAGATCAAGGCAAGAGATTAATGCTCAAGATTGATATCAAAGATTACATCAACATGTTCACCAGAAAAGAAAAAGAAAAGAAAGATGAAGACTACGAGCTCAAGACAAGCATAGTATGCTAGGTTTATTTTATTATTGTAACTTGGGAAACGCCCTTGTTTGGAGTGACCTCCCTTATGGGGAGATTGTTGGAAATACGTTTTTACGTATTTAGGAAGATTCGGTCAATCCGACAATATATTAAGTAGTAGCTCGTAGTCTAGATATCTTTATATTATTTAACAAGGAAAGGCCCGGTCCATGTTATGTATGGACGACCCAATATTGTAAGCCCAAGCCCATCTTATGGGCTTGGTATATAAACCCTCTCCTTAGATGGAGAGGATGTGGTTCACTTATTATTTTACATAGTAAAAGTGTGTTTTCTACACTTTCTCTCTCTAAAAGTGTGTGTTCTCACCATCTCTCTATCTCTTTCTCTCTCTAAACATAAGTAAGATTTACAATATCTTACAAGAAGGCATTTAGAGCTAAATCAACAGCAATTAATCAAGTGAAAGGAGATTATAGGCACCAATATACCATGTTGAGAGATTACTGTCTTGAATTAAGAAGGGCAAATCCAGATACAACAGTAAGGATTGAAGTTGAAAGAGATGCAACTACATATGATAATACAAGAACTTTCAAGAGGATCTATATTTGTTTAGGCCCATTAAAGAAAGGTTTCAGATCTTGTGATATTGAGTTGTTGGGACTAGATGGTGCATTTATGAAGGGCCATATCTAGGGCAACTACTGACTGCTATTGGGTTAGATGCAAACAATGGCATTTATCCACTTGCATATGCCATTGTTGAAAAAGAAACAACATGTTCTTGGACATGGTTTTTAGAATGCCTAGGTGATGATCGTGGGTTGATAAAGGAATCAAATTTCACCTTTATCAGTGATAGACAAAAGGTAACTTGTCTTTTTCCTACATTTGACTTTTTATTACATACTTGGTCCCTAACATTATAATACACTAACACTTTGTCTTTTTTCTACAGGGTTTATCTATTGCTATTGCAAATGTATTTCCTTGTGCAGAGCATAGATCTTGCCTTAGGCGTATATATGAAAACATAAAAAAAACAATAGAGTGGACTAGCTTATAAAGAGCTAATGTGGAGATGTGCTGTTGCAACAACTGTTCCATATTTTGATAAGACTATGGAAGGCTTGAAACAGTTTAACAAAGAAGCTTTTGAATGGTTAGCTAAAATTCCAGCTCACAGTTAGTCTAGATCACATTTCTCAAGTAAAAGCCATTTAGTTTAATCTACTTTTAGCTTAATTAGTAGTTACACATACACTTATTATTCCCTATTATAATGATAACAGGTAGAGCTAGATCAAGCATCTTGTTGAACAATCTGTGTGAATGTTTTAATGGTAAGATTTTAGATGCTAGGGATGCACCAATAATAACAACCTTATAATACATTAGAGAATATTTAATGAGAAGGATGGTTAATGTTATTGCTGTGATTAAAAAGTCAGATTGACCACTTACCCCTATTGCAACTAAGTTATTGACTATAGCCATGGAAAGGGCTAATAGGTACACAGTTGGGTACAATGGGGGTGAAGAATATGAGGTTAAGAGCACATATGGTACTCAGTGTGTGGTTAATATAGTAAAAAAGCTATGTAGTTGTAGGAAGTGGGAGTTAACAGGAATCCCTTATGCACATGCTATAGCAGCCAGCTTCAACATGACACTTAATGGACAACATGTTAATGTACAAAAAGAATGGGTAGATAAGTGTTAGTGGTTAGCTACTTGGGAAAAAAATAGTTACACTCTAGGATGTTTGAATGGTAAGATCATGTGGAAGAAGTCACAAATTACTACAACACTCACCCCACCAAAGCATAATATTCCAGTTGGTAGGCCAAGGAAAAATAGGAGAAAAACCAGGGATGAGAAGGCTCAAATGGTGAAGGATGGAAAGTTGTCTAGGGCCTATAAAACAGTGACATGTAAAAAATGTAGAAATATTGGCCACAACCAAAGGTCTTGTAAAGAGCAAAAGGATCCAAATAATACAACAGGATCAAGTTCATCCCAAAGGACATCTAATGCTGCTGCTGTTACTAGGAAAAGGCCCTCTGATATAGGTACCACACCCTCAAGTTCACATGCACAGAAGAAATAGGCAACAAGATCCAAGAAGTGACGGCTTGCAATTTACCTTCCTGCATTAGTATTTCTAGTACTTTTGTAATCTGAACTAAGTTTGTTTATGTTCTAGTACTTTTGTAATCTGAACTAAGTTTGTAATTTGAACAAAGTTTGTTTTGTGCTTCAATGAATTATTGCTTTTGTTAACTTCTTTTGTGTTTCAATGGATTAGTGCCAAGCTGTAAACAAATATAGATGAAACTTGAACTTCCTTTCATTAACAAAATTTATTGACCACTACATCATATGTGGTCAATTATAAGTTCAAGCTATTACATCATAGGAAAATACAGAAAATAAGACAATACAGGAAATTTAAAAACCATAAAAATACTACATCTACCACAATCTTCAAACCTTTGCTTTTCCCTTTCCTTTGTTACCAGCATGCCTCTTTCCCTTTTTTGCATAATTTGTTTCCAAGTTGGTGTGTTAGCAAGTCCAATGACAGCATTGTGAATAGGGGTAGGGCTTTTCATAATCTCTTTGGGAACAAAGTTCACATCAGGACCTTTTTTTTGGGTGTTGGCTTTAACTTTAAGAGTGTCTTCATAGAACTCAAGTGATTCACTATTGCCTTCGTCAACCTCATTTGTCTCATCAGAATCATCCACAAATAGACTTCCTTCATCTTCATCCCAAGTCTCCCAGTAAAGTGAATCAACATGATACTCAGCAAGATCAACATAGCCATACCAATCTAGCACCTTTTTGGAATATTCCCAATCCTAAACCTTTTAGTAACACTAGCTGTAACAGCAGGCCTAAGTCTTTTGGCTGATCCAAAGGGAGGAATTAAAGGCTTTGAAGATCCTTCAATTCCCTTTTCAATCCACCAAGCATATCCACTTGGACAGAACACAACTTCGCTACTAGAGTCACTCAACTCAATTACTTCAACTTTTTATGCCATTTTATGGATCTGTGATATCTTAGTTAGGGTTTCAAAGGGTAAAGGGTTATGGATACATGGGGTGAGGCGTGTTGGTATTTATAAGAGTAGATCAGTGGTTGGGAATTTACTCTTAGTAAATAAATGCCCCTCCACCCCCTCAACTACTTGCCTGCAAAACAACAACTACTCATAGTAAATGGACACTGACAAATTTTCTGCCTTAGATGAAAAATAGTTTTAATTAATTCACCCAAAATCCATCTTACATAAACATAGTACCAGATGGCCTTTACATTTTACTTAGGCCAAGCTGTAAAAAAATACAACTAAAACAAACCCTACCCAACTAATCAACAAGTACGTTTTAAGCTTACAAACTTCATTAGTCAATTCTTGGATGGAAGCTTCATGCCTATTTCTAGCCCTAATCAACCCAGATATGATTTGAATAGCACGAGGACACATGGGTGGATCAACCCAATCAATCCACCTATAAGCTGGTCCTTGGAAGGGGCAAGCATAGAAACGACGACATGGATGACGATCAGTCCAAGAGGTCTTGATTGTAGCAACGCGACCACATGAGCAGAAAACCATCTTTTGATTTTAATTTTAGGGTTTTGATAGATTACTGGGATGTGTTTGTGTTTTTTTCACATTTGGGGGTTTCATAAAAGAGGGAATGAGAGTGTGTGTGATCGTGTGTGAGAAAGTGGGTTGGTGTTCGTATTTAATGCAGCCAAAACAAGTAAAAGACCGAAATACCCTTCCACTCATAAGAGTTAACGTTAAAAACCAACACCCATCCAAAATAGGGACAAAAGTTATTACTAGTTTCAAAAATAGGGATCATCTATGTATTTAATTTGAGTTAGGGACGAAACGTGATTTTTTGGGAAACCATAGGGACAAATCTTGTAATTTTTTCTACATTTTAATTTCCTCCAAATATTGTGTTTGGTATGACAAACAAAGGAATTTAAAATTCCTCGAATTTCCAAAATGAAAGATATTAGAATTACTCCAAAAATTTTGAAAATTATCTTTTATAACTTTTTTTAGTCATTTTTATTCGAGTTTTTATGTTTATATAAAAAATTATAAAATTTAAAAAAGAGGGAAGTGCAAGAATCATCCCTGTGCTATGTCGAAAAATAGAATTACATCCTTCGTTTGTTTTTTGGACAACAGCCATCCCTCCGTTAGTGCGCGGGGCACAATACATCCCTCATGGACTAACGATGCAAATGTTTTTTCATTAAGAATTAACAAGGTTTAAAGAGAGGGTATCCTTATCTTTTTCCTTTTCTAAGGATGTATGGTGAACCTTAACATAGTTCAATATTACTTGTTTCGAAAAAAAAATTATTTCGAAAAAAATAAAATTAGTTTCGAAAAAAAAAATTATTTTCAAGAATAAAAATTATTTTCGAAAAAAAAAGTTTTATTTTCGAAAAAAAAAATTTTTATTTTTGAAAAAAAAGTTTTATTTTTAAAAGAAAAGTTTTATTTTCGAAATAACTTGTTTCGAAAAAAAAAAGTTTTATCTTTTTCGAAAAAATAAAAAACATTTTTTCGAAAAAATAGTTTAATTTTTTTTAAAAAGTTCTTTTCCAAAAAAAAAAGGTTTTATCTTTTTCGAAAAATATTTTTTTAAAAGGTATGTTTCGAAAACAAAAGTTAAACTTTTTTAAATAACTTCTTTCGAAACAAAGAATTTTTAAAGAATAATTTAATCTTTTTTTGAAAAAATAAATCTTTTTCGAAAATTAAACTTTTTTTCGAAAATAAAACTATTTTTTTCGAAAATAAAATTTTTTTCCCGAAAATAAAACTTTTTCTTTTGAAATTTTTTTTAAAAAAAATTAAAAAAAATTTTCGAAAATAATTTTTTTTTTGAAAATAAAACTTTTCTTTCGAAAATAACTTTTTTTTTTCGAAAATACTTTTTTTTTTCCGAAACAAGTTATGATAAGGTTCACCATACATCCCTGGAAAAGGAAAAAGACAAAGATGCCCTCTCTTTAAACCTTGTTAATTCTTAACGAGAAAAACATTTGCACCGTTAGTCTAGGAGGGATGTATTGTGCCCCGCGCACTAACGGAGGGATGACTGTTGTCCAAAAAATTAACGAATGATGTAATTCGATTTTTCGACATACCATATGGATGATTTTTGCACTTCCCTCTTTAAAAACTTATATAAAAATAATTTTTTCGCTTTTTACTCTTTTAAATAGCAAATTTAAAAACTTTAAGAAAATAAAAAAATGTATTCAGTTTTTAGTCATATAAAAAATAAAATTTATATAAATTTTTTAATAAATTTTATATAAAATTTATTGAATTTTTTATAAAATTATAAATTGTTATGAAATTTATTGAAATTTTTTATAAAATATGTATATATTTTTTATAAAATTTATAAAAAAAAATTATAAAATTTACATAAATTTTTTTATAAAATTTATTGAAATTTTCTATAAAATTTATATAATTTTTTTATAAAATTTATATAAATTTTTTATAAAATTTATATAAATTTTTTATAAAATCAATATAAAACTTTTATAAAATTTATATAAATTTTTTATTAAATTTATATAAAAAGTTAAAATTCGATTTTCTCTTTTCAATTAAATGTTTATAAAAAATATTTATTAGTTAATTGGTTCAACCCATAATAAAGATTTCAAAATATTATGAATTTTTGTCAACCAAACATGCGTAGACATTTTAAATTCTTGAATTTTTAATTCTTAAGAATTTTAATTTATTAAAATTTAGAATTTTAAAATTTTCAACCAAACGACACTTAAAGAAAAAGTAGAATATCATCATAACTAGCTCCCAAAAATCATTGTTGGTCGGAACTGTTTGGTAGAATAATTGCACATTCAATTATTCACTAAAGCCAACATGTCACTTAGCAATCACTTGACGCTTAACAATCATTTCTGCCAATGCCCAATGGTGATACATGCGGGGAGGCAAACAGAATTCTTGTCATCTCCAACTCTTCATCCTTAGTAACCTCCTCATCTCCTCGCCTTCATGAGCATGGGTACAAACTCCATCTCACCCTTGCAGGCTGAAAAACCTACATAAGTAGTTTTTAAGGAAATGTAGTCTCCATAAGGTAGTTTCGCGGTCTACGTTGAGGGGAATGAATTTGTATTTGATGTCTTGATGATTACGTGATTTTAAAAATCGAATGATGCCCCCTTTTCTATGCATATTTGTTCAGCTTATGTGAGGGTTAGCTGCATAAGGTCTGAATATATATGGAGTGTTTGTGTTAAGAGAGGAAATGTAGTAAGTATAAAACAACAGATCATGAACCAAACAATTAATGTTTTAACTGAGCATCACATACATATAGTTTACCCATCTACTTAGCCCCGCCACCTTCTACATCCAAGCTTTCGCATCCACGTTATGTATACCTACTAGAAGAAAACAGGATAAATGACACCACATGAATTGTTGCGGACTGATTGAAACAGTAGCCACTGCAACACCAAAAGTTTTATAAATCCACGTAAATAATAGTGCAGGACACTTGCAACTGAAAAATACTAAGATTAACGAGAGAAATTATACCAGAAATAAAACAATTCGGTAACTCAACACTGGTGGTCTGGTGGATTATCAAGATCAGTTCACAAAAGCTATTTAGAGTCTTGCATTTAGAAGGCAGGAATTTAAAGTTTAATCTTCTTCTTTTTGAGGATGCTCAACAATGATGTCGATGATGGGCGATGCATGTGGAGAGGCCAAGAGAATGTTACATATCTCCAGCCCTTCATCCTTAGTAATTGCTTTGTTGAGTATTATCCACGCCTTCTTCAGCATAGGTGCCTTGGTCAAGATAAATTTCACAAAATTTAACTCATTCATAAAGTTGATGAAGTGTTGGATCTTCAATTCCTTCAAATTCTTCAATGAGGTGTTTGCATAATCATCTTCCAGTGTAACTAAGGTTAGTGAATCTAGTGAATATTCATCTTCTTCCGGATCCTCACACATCTACAGGAAGTGTTGGTCTTTCTTGTATTAGTAGTGTAATTTGGAATGATAATAAAACAAAAAGAATACAATACAGATATTTGCTACTTACCTCTATATTAATTTTCTCCAAGACCGGGGAGCTTTTCACTTGAAGAAATATTAGATCTAACTGATAATTGTTAAGGAACGCCGACCCATCTAAACAAAAGTATTTGAGGTGTACTAGTGCACTAGGAAGCTCTGGTTGTACCACTTTGTGACCAAAAGACTTGAAACATAGACAAAGCAAATATTAACAGCCAAAATGTTTACCAAGTTCAATCAATTATATACAATGTGGATAATATTACCTCACAGATTTCAGGATTGACAGTTAGATGCTCAATCACAGGTATACTCTTGAGTAGATCAGTGTAGGTGGAATCATCCCTCTCATCGACATGATCATATATAAATATCTGCAGAAGCTTCCAATATTAATACGTATAAGTTACAAAAGCCAGTGAGAATGCATATTGTCATATGAACTTACCAGAGTCGTGCGTTTAAGTAAAGGGCAACTCGATAAAAAATGTAGAAGTGTTGATTTATAGAATCTTGTACGGATCAATGATAAACTTGTAAGGCTACGGAATCCACTGACCAATGGTGGTTTGAATAAAAAATTACATTTTTTGAGATATAGGTCTGTTAATTGATGGAATGTGAAGATAGATACTGGTACACTATACTGATCCATCACATCAAAATATTCAGAAAGCTTTAATTTTTTGACAGAATTTTTCCTTGATAAATGGAGTATTATTTGGTCAATTGCAACACAGGTATTATCTGCACCTTCCATGTTGAGAGCGAACTCGAGTACCGGACCAGCATGCAGTAGCAGAACTTGGTGTATAGCCCAGAAAAATTTACACTTGTCATTTTCATTAGACAAATAATCTGCATCAAACACAAGGCTAGGGATTTGGACCCAGCTATATCTCCATTGTTTTGAGAGGATACTCGTCCTCACTGCATCTTTGATTGGTACAAGACATAAGATGGTTTCTATTATGGTTGGAGGAAGGTTGTTGATTCTATCCGAAGACGCCTGTTTAGCTTTCGACAAACGTTTAGTTGTAGCTTCCATCTAAACAATGCTGCAAAAATTTCAAGTTAAACTGTGTTTGGTACAGCGCAAAATAAGCCTTATAATACAACAGATAAGGTGCCAAGCGCAGTAAATATTATCCCTGTGTTAATTATACCATTTCTTTTTTCTTTTTTGGGGGTGAAAAATGGTTAATCATACCATTCTTAATATTCATTCAACTTTAATTTATGCATGTGTTTGTATCAATATAACATTTTGAAACTAATAAACATCATTGTGGTTATACCCTTAATCCTCCCCATCGTCAAGGGTAAAGTAAGGGTACGGTTTGCTTGAGTTGCTCATCAAACCCTTAGCCTGGTAATTAATCATTTTTTTAGTGTCTGAAAATTAACTTATGCTTACGATTGACTTGCCAAATTAAGGGCAAAATAACCGCTTATGCCAAAACAGCCAACAATAATAAAGAATCATCACAACTCTAAAAAGTATATTAAAAACCATATAATCCTAACACATTTATAGGGGTGTTTGGGATTGCTTATTTTAGTGCTAATCTACTTATTCTAAGGCGAATAAGCAGTATTGAGAGTTTGGATAGTACTGCTCATTGCTTAAAAACAACAAGCACTTTATACAGAATTGATGTTCTCATTTCGACAAATAGAATGTAGCTCCTCACTTTCGAAAACATCTCATATTTGTTGCAATCACTTTTGAGTCGTTCTCCGAATCAATGACTTAAGAATCTTTTTAGATTCATTCAACTTTATTAGAATTGGTATTTGGATAAGCATTTTGAAAGTGATAAACCCCAAATCTATAGTTACTGAAACCATAATAATTAATTACCATAATATAAGAATAAGATGAAAAGGGTAAATATACCCAAGCTAGCTTATGTAACAATGAGTTCTAACTTCTAACATTTACTACTAGCCGGGTGAAAAATATATATGTAAAAGTTAAAGCAGCAATATTGCTGGCTAACGAACAATTAATATATTTTCTCTGTCTTTATATTATCCTTGGTAAGTTGGTATATACATTTATAAACGATTTTTAACCTCCTTCCTCAATCGAATTGCATATGTACGAATCTTTCATCTTTGCCTTCTAACGACCTAAAACATTCTTCACATTACATCTTTCCATACAGCTATCATATACTCCGTAGTCCGTATCATTATTTAACTTATTCCACTTCAGAATAATGTTTAATTTCTAAGCTTCAAAAAAAGATGAGTTTAACTTTTGAGTCATTTTAACATTAACCATTCTTCATATGACTTTATAATAATTGCCAAGCACTTTGATAAAGGGATAAATAATCTTATTAGCTTAATATAGAAATGAACATATACATCTATAAAGGGATAAATAATTAAATGCTGTAATGGAAATGAACACATAAATCAAATTAATTATTACAAAAGAGACAAGGAAAAAAGGGGGAAGATACCTGATGAGTTTGAACCCTAACTTTTAGTATTCAGAGTTTCACTCTGTTAAGTGTAAAATATATTTGTAAAAGGTAAAAAAAAAAAAAAAAACTCTATTGCTAGTTGGATTAAATAACAACACTTTTGGTCCATATAATTTAATATAACTTGCTGTTTTGCCTTTTAAGATTCTGGACTTATCATATCGTTTATTATTTTGTCTTCGTAACTTTGTCGTTCGTTGCTTTTTTTTAGAACGGCAAATATTAATGGTTAGTAGGTCTATTCGTGCAATAACATTCAAGCGGAAGAATGTCTTCTTTATACCATCAACTAGTTATTTTAGACTCCTTGTCATTCGTTGTTTCTAGTTTACTTTTCCTTTCTTTCGACAAGTACAAGAAAAGCTTGTAAAATTTTGTTATGTTCCTGTAAAGCTGTTAAGATCGACATCCTACTGCGGCCTGTTTTTATCTTTGCAAAATCGAAAGATTCTACTTAAATGTTTAAAAAGGGTGAAGTCCATATATTGGTAATATACTATCCATCATTTACACATCTAGGTAATGTACTATTTTTATTACTAATATCGCTATAAAAACCGGTTAAACTTTTCCAATATAGGTAATGTGACCGGCTAGGACAGGTTACAACTCGAAATTAGGAACAAACGCTTCATTTTTCATCTCCTTCATCTTTTCATGTGGAACAAACGCTTCTTTTATTTCATATGGAACAAACACTTATTTTTTTTCAAAAAATCTTAAAAAAAACAAGAATTTATACTCTGTTATGAAACCAATAACCGAGATCCATGTAGCTGCATTTACCATCTAAATGTTCACGAAGGGTTCCGTTAGTAACATATTTTAGCATAATAAGACGCTCACCAGCATGATCGATGTAATCATAAAATCTGACCAGATTTAGATGCTCGATCTGTGATAATGTTATAATTTCATTTTTGAACTCCAATGGAGCCCCGTGGTTATAATTTTCCTGCCACAGAAAAACGTAAATAATTAATAGATACTCTTTAATACCTTATGGAATTTGAATTATAATGCTTTTCTATATAAAAACTTTTTATATATTCCAAATAACATAATGCTAATAACTTGATCGTGTTGCCTTAGAATCACAAGATTCGATTCTTGGGTGTTATTTGACAAGCACACGCGCATTAGATATTTATATCAAACATTGAGTTGGGTTCCCCAACAACCCTTTATGTAACAAAGTCCCAATGGATCAATCTCAACCATCCATCATCTTTTCATCTAATGGTCCATATTATACCCTCCTCCAACACTAGAGGGGTAAAATAGTCCCCATATAAATAACAGTATTTTACACACACAACCATTTTTATCACAAAAATTAGGTCGGGTCTCCCACCCAGCCACCTACCTTCCGGCGACCACCTCCAACAACCACCCCAACAACTTTTTCTGGCGACCACCCCCAACAACCTACCTTCCACCACCAACCACCCCTACCACCTACCTTTTTCCGGAGACATCACATACAACACATCTACTTTCTTTTCCGGCGACATCACCTACAACCACCTACCTTCCATCTTTTCCGGCGACATCACCTACACCTACCTACAACAGCAAACAACCTCCTTTTCCGGCGACATCACCTACACCTACCTACAACCGCAAACAACCTTCTTTTCCAGCGACATCATCTACAACCACCTACCTTCCATCTTTTCAGGCCATCTTTTCCGGCGACTTACCACAGCGAAAAACAGACATGGAAACTCAAATCGAAGAAGATGTTGCTGTGGTTCCAGTTACGCAAACTAATAATGCAGATCTAGATCCAGAACGTCACGTACTTGATGAAGATGCAGATCCAGATCCAGAAGCTAATCTTGTCGAAAATATAGGTAAATGATTAGTTTGAGTTCTTTGAAAACAGAATCATGCATGATTTGAATACATATGCAGTAATAAATCTTTCTTGTCGAAATCATGTTAAATCATGTTGATTCTGCATAATTCACGTTGAACATGTGTTATTCATGTCGAATCATGCATGATTCATGTTGAATCATGCATGATTCATGTTGAATATGTATGATTCATGTGGAATCATGCATGATTCATGTGGAATCATGCATGATTCATGTGGAATCATGCATGATTCATGTAAAATCATGCATGATTCATGTGGAACAAGCATCATTCATGTGGAACATGCATGATTCATGTGGAATCATGCATGATTCATGTGGAATCATGCATGATTCATTATGAATCATGCATGATTCATGTAGAATCAAGCGTGATTCATTATGAATCATGCATGATTCATGTGGATCATGCATGATTCATGTGGAATCATGCATGATTCATGTGGAAACAAGCATGATTCATGTGGAACAAGAATGATTCATGTGGAATCATGCATGATTTATGTGGAATCATGCATGATTCATGTGGAATCAAGCATGATTCATGTGGAATCAAGCATGATTCATGTAGAATCAAGCATGATTCATCATGAATCATGCATGATTCATGTAAAATCATGCATGATTAATGTAAAATCATGCATGATTCATGTAGAAACATGATTCATGTTGAATGAAACATGATTCATGATGAATCATGCACGATTCATGATGAATCATGCATGATTCATGATGAATCATGCATGATTCATGATGAATCATGCATGGTTCATGATGAATCATGCATGATTCATGATGAATCATGCATGATTCATCATGAATCATGTTTCATTCAACATGAATCATTTTTAACAATTGTTATTCTCTAACAGGTTCTACCAGCACTCCAAGACCAAGTTTATACATTCATAGTGAGACACCCGGAGGATCTGTGTATTGGGAACCAATTGTTCCGGACGAGTTGTTACCTAAGCAGGGAAAAAGATTTGATACAATGGAGGAATGTATTGAGTTTTATTCTGCTTATGCTGAAAAATCAGGATTTGAAGTTAAAAAGTCCACGCAAAAAAGAAATAAGAGTGGTGACGTTAAATCAAAGTACATCATGTGTAACCGGCAAGGGCTTCCAAAAGACATAAATGTTAACACCTTGGATCCTGCAAACAGTGGAAAGCAAACAAGGAATACAAGATATCGTGTAACAGGTTGTGAGGCACAAATAAAGGTTGATTTGGATTATGTTAAGAGAAAGTATGAAATAACCAAATTTGTTGCTAAGCACAACCATCAAATGCTTCCGAAAGAGTATAAGCATTTGACAAAGAAACAAAGAAAAATGACTCATGCAGAAAGAGTGTTTGTTGTGAAAGCTTCAACAATGAAACTTGGGGCAACCAAGGCACATGCCGTGTATTCTAGTATCAAAGGGGGTGATGAGTATGTGCATGGAACTAGTGATGATTTTAAGAATCAGATAAGGGACGTTAATGAATATATAGGAGAAAGTGATGTGCAAATGCTTATAAATAAGATGGAAAACAGGAAGAAGTTTGTTCCAGGCTTTACGTTTCAGTATAAGGTTGAAAACAGCGAATTAGTTGCAATGTTTTGGGCGGACGAAGTAGATAAACGCAACTATGAAGAGTTTGGAGATATTATATCTTTTGATGCTACCTTCCGAACAAACAAGTAAGTTATTTATGATTTTGTTGAATATGAATCATGCATGATTCATGTTGAATCATGGATGATTTAACATGAATCATGCATGATTCAACATGAATCATGCATGATTCATGATGAATCATGCATGATTCAACATGAATCATGCATGATTCATCTGTTGAATCATGCATGATTCATCAGTTGAATCATGCATGATTCATCATGAATCATGCATGATTCATCATAAATCATTCATGTTGACTCTGTCTGTTTTGCATTATCTTTTATTTATTTTGTAACCGTACATTATTTTCAGGTACGATATGGTCTTTGTTCCATTCACTGGAATAGATAATCACCGAAAGTGCGTGAATGTTGGATCAGGAATGCTACTAAGAGAGGACACAGAAGCTTATACGTGGCTTCTAACATCGTTCATGACTGCTCACGAAAAACAACCAACAATGATTGTAACGGATCAAGATGGGGCAATGAAAAGGGCAATTGAAGCTGTTCTGAAAGAATCAAAACACAGATTATGCATGTGGCATATCATGCAAAAAATCCCATCAAAGGTATTGCCATTTTCATAACCTTTTTTGAATCATTCATGATTCTTATAAATAATCTATTATGATTTACTTACAGATATGTGAAGAAATTTATGATAAAACTAATTTCAAAGAACGTTTCAATAAATTGGTGTGGAATATGTTTATAGAGCCAAAAGAATTTGAAGCAAGATGGTCAGTACTTATTGAAAACTTTAAGTTGGAAAAACACAAGTGGATGACAAAGATGTATGACCTTCGAAAAATGTGGTTACCAGCTTATTTTATTACGTCACCTCTGTTTGGCTTAATGAGAACTACTTCAAGATTAGAGAGTGAAAACGCGTTTTTTAAAGGTTTCACAAATCACGGGTCAACATTGGTCAACTTCATGATGTGCTATGAATCAGCAATGGAAAGGCAAAGGAATAAACAAGAACATCTAGATTTTAGAACTTTTGATGCTGCCCCAAGATATAAAACAATGTTAGAAATGGAAAGACATGCGGCTAAAGTTTATACAAGGACAATATTTCTGCTTGTTCAAACAGAAATGTATGAATCTATTTGGTCTTGTCAAATAGAAGAGTTTAAAAAGGACGAGGGAGTTGAGATGGTTTTAGTTAGAGACACAAAGGCGGGTGCTTATAGGACATTATTCACAGAAGAAGGAAAAGATATGGTTGTGCAGGAAGAAGACAAAGTAATAGACTACAAGGTTAGTGGATTTTTTTTAACAATCATGCATAATTCATATATAATCAACAATGAATCATGCATGATTCATCATGAATCATGCATGATTCATTTATGAATCATGCATGATTCATCAGTGAATCATGCATAATTCATATATAATCAACAATGAATCATGCATGATTCATGGATGAATTATGCATGATTCATGGATGAATCATGCATGATTCATTGATGAATCATGCATGATTCATTGATGAATCATGCATGATTCATAATGAGTCATGCATGATTCATTAGTGAATCATGCATGACTCAGTAAGAATCAGGTATTAATACGTTTATTTTTTTGGCATCAAAACAAGGTTTTGCGTTCTCTTGAAGATGGATCAGTTGAGTGTACCTGTAGACATTTCATGCGCTACGGATTTTTATGTAGACATGTATTTTGTGTTTTGAAGAACCGTAATGTTCAAATGATTCCGGAGAAGTACGTTTTAAGGCGTTGGAGGAGGGATTTGATACCACTTTCATTAAAAAGAAGCACAAACAGATATGGAGAGAAAAACAAAGAAATTGAAATATTAACAAATGAGGCTAATTATGTAGTAGATGAGTGTTTGTTTTTGTTGAGTAAAGATAAAGAAAAGATGTCGTAATTTGTGGAAAAGCTCAAAACTATAAAGAAGGAATTTGAGGTTCTAGTGCCAAGGCCTCCTTCACAAAAAACGACAAACATGATTGAAGATATTTATGCAGTTCAAAAGCCGAATAAGAATACTGTAAACAATTCTCATGTTGCTTCAATACGAGGTGCTAAGAAAGGAGAACGTAGAAAAAGTGCAAGAGAAGTAGCTATCAATGCTAAAAAAAGCAAGCGTGGAAGTGTGGACAATGTGGAGTGAAGACTAACAAACATACAAAAACAACATGTCCAGAAAATCCAAAATACAGTGCTAAAGTCCAAAAGATTGCTGTTGCGGCTGCTGCTGCAAAGGAAGCAAGGAATGCAACTATTGCGGCTGCTGCTGAAAAGGAAGCAAGGAATACAACTACTGCTGATGCACTACAAACAGGAACAACTGGTGCGGGTGCTGCGGCTGCTGCTGCAAATGCAGCAAAGAATGCATCTATTGCGGCTGCTACTGAAAAGGAAGCAAGGAATACAACAATTGATGGGGGTGCTCCTTGAATTGTTTTGTAGTACACTTATAATATTCGTTAGATTTCTTCTTTAATTTGATTTAACTATATTAAAATTTCGGGATTGAAGTACTTTGTTTAATGTTCATATAATATTCAATTGAATGTGAAACTGTTACAAAAGTTTTGGAAAATCATGCATGATTCATTTTGAATCATGCATGATTCATTTTGAGTCATGCATGATTCATTTTGAATCATGCATGATTCATATTGAATCATGCATGATTCATAATGAATCATGCATGATTCATAATGAAATTCAGAATGAATCATGCATGATTCAGAATGAATCATGCATGATTCATCATTGAATCATGCATGATTCATCAGTGAATCATGCATGATTCATAAGGAATCATCACCTCATCCAAAAATCATGCATGTGAGTCAGCAAGGTAACTACTGCTACAAACAGGAACAAGTGGTGCGGGTGGTCCTTGAATTGTTTTTGTAGTTCACTTATAATTATTCTTAGGTTTCTTCATCCAAAAATCATGCATGTGAGTTAGCAAGGTAACTACTGCTACAAACAGGAACAAGTGGGTGCGGGTGGTCCTTGAATTGTTTTTGTAGTACACTTATAATTATTCTTAGATTTCTTCCTTAATTTGGTTAAAATGTGTGCATGATTCATGGATGAAATCATGCATGATTCATGGATGAATCATGCATGATTCATGGATGAATCATGCATGATTCATGGATGAATCATGCATGATTCATGGATGAATCATGCATGATTCATGAATGAATCATGCAAACAGTTACATAACAGTAAAAAAAACATAAAAAAGAAAGTCATGTAACAGTTAAAAGATAACATCCAATATTTACATAAAAGTACCATCAGTTTTACCAACAAAAGATTACCAACATATTACACCAGAATATAACATAAAAAACCCTTCTCATAAAACTACCATCCATTTTACGAACAAAAGTTTAACAAACTACAATCAAACATCATTTTTTTAGCACCAGCATATGTCATATGAAAATCTTTCGATTTTGCAACTTTAACATCCTTCCGAACCTCCTTCCCTTCTGCAACTTTAACCTCCTTCCCAACCTCCTCCTTTCCTTCTGCAGCTTTAACATCCTTCCCTTCTGTCGGATCTTCTTGGCCAGGCATAGTCTTCGGTGGATCACGCTCATTCCTGTTTTTGATTGCCTCTAGAATAATATCAACCCTTTTCTGGTGTTCATTCTCTGTCTCAAACTTGAAGGCCAACTCAAACATCTTCTGTTTATGAATGTTAAAATCATGCAACAAAAGCTTGGTAGCAATCCTATACCTCATACATAACAAGTGTGAGCGCTGTTCCTTTGATTCTTCATCGAACCCAACATCCCAATCAACAGGATTACCAGTGTAAGATTCCATATGGATCATAGTAAATATTCCGCAATCTTCATAGTTACTCTCTGTACTCCAATTCAAACGTAGAATGCGTGCTTTTACTTTCATCATGGCCGATAGTTTGTCATGCCCATGCTCTTTTAGATGTCTGATAAAAAACTTTTTCTACAAAAAAAATTGTAAAAGAGAAACAATATAAAAGTCAATAAAAGATACAAGGATCACAAAACTCAATACACATTAATAAAACTCGATACATTAATAAAACTCAATACATTAATAAACAAAATGATTTTAAACTTACCAAAGGATCACAAGCTGCTTTGTATCTTCAAGTATAGGAATATGGTCCAGCATAAATGTTATCAATGATAAACATTGATGGATTCTCCAAGTTGAAAACAACAACATAAAAGTGTCCAGAAGCACAAATAGGAAAAAACACCAAATTAACATCCGAGAGGCGAAGTGCATCCTCATCATGCTGCAATTGAGTTGAAATGGCATCTGAAAAGACTTTCCACTGTCCATCTGGATCAAGAGTACTTTTAATAGTTCCTTCTGGCTGTTTACAGACAAGTGAAACAAAATTAGAGAGGATTCAAGATGAATCATGCATGATTCAAGATGAATCATGCATGATTCAAGATGAATCATGCATGATTCAAGATGAATCATGCATGATTCAAGATGAATCATGCATGATTCAAGATGAATCATGCATGATTTACAGAATGAAAAAAAACATCGCTACATGTGAATAGAAATTTACAATACAGCCAGTTGTAAAAAAAAAGCCTTCTTAACCGCTCATTAACTTTACCAGCTTCCACCAGCTTCAACAATGTAGCCCGCTCCTCCAGGTTCAACAGTGCACTCCAACTATCAATAACATTGTGGTCTAACCATAATCCAGGTGTCAATGTCTCCATGCTCACTCGTACAGATTTTTGCTCATAACCCGAATTAGTTTGGAAAACAGTTTCACTACAATTAGAAATAACAAACAAATTAGGATACGTCATTTTTTAACTACAAATCGAAAGCAAAAATTGAAATAGAGAACTTACTATGTATCGCCTTGCATAGCGAACAAACTATTCCCCAGTATAAACTCAAGCCTCTTTAGATCAGGACCAACTTCAGTTCTCTTGTTCATAAAAGGAGATGACAACACAGAAGATGGCTTCCTAACTTTTTTCTTGGGAGATGAACGAGTAGAAACTCGTGGAGGCGTCTTGGGAGGCGAAACGTTAGTAGATTCATTCATAATCATATTAAACAAATTTTCCTGCAAAAAGTTCAAAAAATTTAATTATAAACATACATATGAACATATCATTATACAACTCATGAGGAAAAGTTAAAAATATACGTCATAAAATGCATCTGAAAGCAGATCAATCACCTCTCCAACCCAATGAATATTTCTTTCAAGCCACTGCGTGTAAGTTTCTTCAACATCATCGACTGCTGCTTCGTCTGCTCCTTCATCTGCTGCTTCGTCTGCTGCTGCTTCGTTCCCGGGCTCAATGTCCTTTGTAGGTAACTCCTTTGCGTCCGACTCTTTTGGCTTGTTTAAATCAACATTATCGTCAGGGGAAGCATTGAAATCATCAATATGAGTAGGTTCACCTTGAAACGAAACAATATCCTTAATAAGTCCCTCATATTTCTCAATCAATTGATGAATGTTCTCATCATTTGGAAATTCATTGTTCGCATCTCTTAAAAAGCATTCAAGTTCGGCCTTGTCTTTGGTAATGCTTGAAAGCTTTTCATTGATCTTTGTGCAAAAGGCCTACAAAAATGAAATATATAAATCATGCTTGATTCATGTAGAAAAATTCATGATTCAGTTGAATCATGCATGATTCAGTTGAATCATGCATGATTCAGTTGAATCATGCATGATTCAGTTGAATCATGCATGATTCAGTTGAATCATGCAGACTCAAATTATTGTAACACTTTATATGATAAAAAAATAATTGAAAAAACAATAAAAACCGTAAAAAGATACGACAACACACCTGTTTACCGGAAAAACCACTTTGTTTTTCTTCACTTTGTTTACCCACATCAAAAAAACCTTCACTTTGTTTTTCTTCGGACGCAGTCCATTCTGGTTGCCACTCCAACATCCCAATAACTTTATCTTGCACCTCTAAATCCTGCCTGCGATGCATGTTTGTTGTATTCCAATTCAGTATAGCAGGTCTAGACCGAAGAACAGGATAACGATCAAATTTTGTTGAATCCAAATACAGCAGCTGTTAGGAAAATAAAAATTATTTCTTTTTAAAAGTTATAAACAATATAAACATAAAATAAAAAAACACAAAAAAACGTGAAAATGTATATATACACACACTTACAATTAAAAAACACAACGGCCCAATGTAAAAACCAGCCAAAGTATTCGGTTCCGTGCTATTTCCAAGACACTTGTATAAGAACTCACACCAATCAATTCCAGCAATATCCGTATCCTCACGAATACGCCGAACAATTGTTAGATCATGTATTGCTTTCATTGTGTAAGCTGTACACAACCCAACAGAAAATAGAGTAAGAAAATTGACTTTATACATCAAGTCAACTTATGTTGCTTCATTAAAATTCTCTTGAATATCAGAAGCACGAAGTAGTTTCCATGGTTTATCAAACTGTTTTAACCACAACAACACAAACGGGTCATCCAAAGCTCTCTCAGGTAGATCATATAAAGAAGTTCCACCAATGGGAAGTCCTAAAATATCCTTAATCTTTTGAGGAGTTACAAGAATCGAAGACCCGTTTAAAAGCTTAAAATGATAGCTCTCCTTATCAAATGCTCTAACAGCAAACCTCCCTAAACGCCCAGGTAAGGTATCTATTTTAATGGAACGAAATGCAGAAAACCCAATACTTCCCAAAAACTTTTCAATGTCCACCCTGCTATCTCGAATTGCTGCGAAGAAAGAAGTAGGCACAGTCCTAGATTTTATAATTGGAAACTTGAGTAGATACTTATCTCTTTCACTCAAGACAACCTCTCCACCTTCAGAAGTTTTCTTATGCTTCTTCCCAGGTTTCTTAACACCCTTTTCATCTTCCTCGTCAATTTCATCTTTGACATTGTCCTCATCAGATTCCTGCTTTTCAACCTTCACTTTTCGGGGAACTTTTTTTACCCCAGGCTCTTTCTTAACTGCATCGTCATTTTGATCATCGTCATCTGACTCCTCTTTGTAGTCACTCACAACCTCCGACACTATACTATCTACAAAATCAGTAGATCTCTTCCTCTTCCCAACTGGTTCCTTCTTAACAGTAGCTTCTTTTTTAATAGCAGATGGTTCTTTTTTAATAGCAGCACTAGACTTTTGTGAAGGAGCTTTCGACTTTGGCATTGCACTAGTTCTTGTTTTTTTTTCAGCGAGAGGAGGTGAGACAGATCCTTTATGACCTAAAGATTTCTGACGCTTGTTCGTATTACGATGAACTGCAAAAAGTAAGAACACAATCAGTTAAGTACTAAAAAGTTACAAATACAAAAAAGCATATGCATGATTTAACATAAATCATGCATGATTTAACATAAATCATGCATGATTTAACAAACATGATTCATGAAGAATCATGCATGATTCTTCATGAATCATGCATCATTCTTCATGAATCATGCATGATTCATGATGAAAACAAATACACAGCTATCTAAAAAATTACATAAACCGAACAACGATGATAAGCATGGTGAAAGTGACCTACTGATACACATTGTTGTTCAATAATAAATAAAAATCGTTTGTATTTGAATTTGAACTCTTTTTGCAGCACAAGTATCCAGTTTTCAGCTGGCATTCTGATAGGTGTGAAAACACCCATCCTTTTACCACTTATTTCCTGCTAAAACAAGACCAAAACGCGTATTTAATGTCATTTGTTTGGAATTATGCGTGGTTTGTGTGTTTGTTGTGTTTTCAGAGTCAACTGGATAAATATTGAAGAAAACATGGGATTGCACGGGTTTTGTCGAAGAAAAAGACATAAAGACGAAGTCTATAATCCAAGAGATGCAAAAGATTTGAAGTCAATGGGCCTATTTGAAGATTTATCGAAGAAAAGGACCAAAGACGGAAGATTTACCTATGTCGAAGAAACTCAAGTCTAATAAATGAAGAAATTAAAAGACGAGTTGAAATTATTCGTTGACAAATCTCGAATCGGAATCGAAAACGTCAACTTTTCTGAAAAGACGAGGAGACAAAAAGAAAGGAAGAAAGCCCACTCACCAACCAAGGGGAGAAGCCTATAAATACTCCTCCCATTCACACATCCGACTGTTGCTTTTTTTTCTTCCTGTTTTAGCTTTCCTAGTTCTTAGGAACCATCTCCCTTAAGGAGTGGTTTTAATCTTTGTTTGATTTTTCTTCCAATCTTGTAAGTTTGATCTTTCCATTTGTTTGTTGAATCTTAAATCATTAATACAAGTCTTCTTTTAACCTTTCCATCATCTTGTTCTTAATCTCTTTTTGATTCTTAGTTCTTAAGTTTTATTCTTTCGGTTTGATTGTTAAAAGTAAGTGGGTTTTGCGATTTAGTTGTTTTGGATTCAAGCTTTCTATGAGTAAAAGATTAGTGGTAAAATTGGTTTAAGTTTTGATCAAAAAACTTGGTGATTTTTGGTGTTGAATTCGTTCTTTGATTTCCCCTGTTCCTCGCTTCCCAGTTTCTGATCTTGCCCAGATTCCGAATAGGGAATCTGGGGTTGTGTCTATTCGGAATATTTCAATTATTCCGAGTAGAGGTTATTTTTCTTGTTTATTCGGAATATCAGTTATTCCGAGTAGAGATAGATTTTCTAGGTTATTCGGAATATCAATTATTCCGAGTAAGGTTTCCTTTCAAAACTTTCCGAATAGAACTAATATTCCGAGTAAGATTTTTATTCCGCATAGGGCATACTTTCCGCATAAGGGTTTTTCTTTAGATATTCCGCATAGTCATAATATTCCGAATAGAGCATTCATTCCGCATAAGAGATACTTTCCGAATAGGGCTTCTTCCAAATTATTCCGCATAGGGCATTTTTCATTTATTCCGCATAAGGCAGATTATTCCGAGTAAGGCACTTTTTCCGAGTAGAGTATTTTTTTCCGCATAGCAGCAATTTTTCCGAGTAAGAGCAGATATTTCGAACAAGAGATTTCCAGTTTTATTCTTCATAAAGGTATTTTCTTACTGTTTCATTTAAATTCTGGATTTATTTTCATTTCTAGTTTCTAGCTTAATTTTATTATTACTTGTCTTTATCATTTTAGTAGATTTAGACCAAAGCTCCCCCTTTTTAGTCACCAATTACAACTATTCCACTTTTGACCGTGATCGATTCAAGAAGATACCGAGAACGAAACAACGATATATATCAATTGGGTACGAGCAACGCAAAGAGAGATCTTGCAAGCAAAAACCTTTTTATTAACCAACAAAAAGTCAGTTATTAAAATGGCGCCGCTGCCGGCTCTTTTCGTAAGGATCAACGGTTTCTTGTGAGAAAAATTGGATTTTGGGATCCGTTCTTTCGGGAACGTTACTTTCAAGGACAAAAATTTTCAAAAACCCATAAAAATCTAAAATTTTCAAAAATACAAAAACATTAAAAAACCTATAAAAACAAAAAAAAAACATTTTCCCTTGCATTTTCTTTTTAGTGTATGCGTACTCGATCAACGTCTTATTCAGAGCCCAAGACTCTCGAAGATTTAGACATGGCCGGTGTACACAACAACAACAATAATAATCCACCCCTCCCAAACAACAATAATAATCAACCTTTACCCGACCTACGCACAATGGAGGAATTATGCCAACCCACGATGAACGGACGAGGAGGCCCGATTGCACCGATGCATGTCACGGCTCAGGAGTTTTCGTTGAAGCATCACATGATCCAGCAAGTGCAAACTAACCCATTTCGCGGAATTCCGGATGATGATACCAACAAACACCTCGACAAATTCATTACCATCACCCAGAGCATGAAGTCCCCCGGTGTTTCTATGGATGACCTTCGCCTTCAACTCTTTCCCCACTCGCTTTCTCACCATGCCGAAAAATGGTTTGACCGTCTCCCAAAGAACTCTATTCATACTTGGGACAACATGACTCAACGCTTTTTGTCGCGCTACTTCCCACCATCCATGGTCACGAGCCTTCGTAACCAAATTAGTGGATTCATGCAAGACAATGATGAATCGCTTTTTGATGCTTGGGAACGGTACAACGATTTGATCGACCGCTGTCCTAATCACAATATGCTCCCCGTCACTCTCATTGATACCTTCTACAATGGTCTCACTTTTCGTGATCGTGACACGATCAACGCCGCCGCCGGTGGTACTTTTATGAAAAGGAGACCGGAGGAGTGTCGAGAGTTGATTGAAAACATGACTACTCACCACAAGAATTGGGATTCATCCGCATCCTCAAGATCTAACTCGAGAGTCAATGTTTCTTCTACTACTTCCAATCCTGAGATGACTGAAATTTCTCGACAACTCGCTGAAATGAACAAGAATTTCATGACCATGGCCACAAACCACTTTCAACAAGCTAAAGCCGTTGCTATTTCTTGTGACACATGCGGTGGTCCTCATTCTTATAATGATTGTCCTTCTACTCAAGGCAATTATTCTGAAAACGTTAACGCGACATACGGTACTTATCCCACGGGAGGCTATCAAGCTCTCCCTCAAGGAGACCGTAGCTTGCTAAGTTATCGTTCCAACAATTATCTTGCTCCACCCGGTTTCCCTCCTGCAAACCAAAACCAACAACAAAGCTATAACCGAAACAACCAATCCCAACCTCGTGCTCAAAATCAATATCAATCCCAAAGAAACCCATACCCAACTCAAGGAAATTCTCAAGCTTACCAAGCTCCACCTCTCAATCCACCGATGACAGTAAACCAAGACGTCGAGACGTTCATGAAGACTAATCGTGAGATGGTGACGAATCTTCAGAGTCAATTTGTCAACTTGAAGAATGACATGGTGAAACAAGGAAGCGATATTCGAGCCGAGCTAAGGAATGACATGGCCAAACACAGCAATGAAATTAATGCCAACATGCAAAACTCTTTTAACAATCAAGCTGTTCACCTTCGTGATATGATTGGTTCGCTCATCCAAGGTAATCAACCCTCTTCTTCGGGTACTCTTCCGAGTAACACCATTGCGAATCCAAGAGGGGAGATGAAAGCAATCACCACTCGTAGTGGAAAAGGTTATATGGAACCCGAGCTTCCTACACCTCCACCCGTGATTGTGAACATGGAAAAAGAGCAACTTTCCCCACCTCCTTCACCTTCTATCCCCATTTCCCCACCACCCGTGGTTGTGAGTGAACCTATTCCCTTTAAGCCTTCTTCTTCATCCAATATACCTTATCCTTCAAGGTTGAGGAAAGAGAAGCAAAGAGCAAGGATGATATTCAGGTTTCAAATTTTTTAAAAATGTTTAAACAATTGAATTTTAACATCTCCTTTGCCGAGGCTCTCGCTCACATGCCCAAATACGCTAAGATGTTTAAATATCTTCTAAGTGATAAGGAAAAGCTTCTTGACATCGCTCAGACCCAACTTAATGAGAACTGCTCCGCAGTGCTCTTAAGGAAATTGCCCACCAAACTTGGTGATCCGGGTCGCTTCTTGATTCCTTGCAACTTCCCGGGAGTAGAGAATTGCATGGCCCTAGCCGATCTAGGTGCCAGTATAAACTTAATGCCTTTAAGTGTTTGGAAGCAATTATCTCTTCCCGAGCTAGTCCCCACCAAAATGACTTTGGAATTAGCCAACCGTACGGTTGCTTATCCAGTGGGGATAGCCGAAGATGTCTTTGTTGGCGTTGACAAATTCACCTTCCCGGCGGATTTTATTGTCGTTGACTACGAGATGGATCCTCGTGTTCCATTAATCGTTGGACGTCCATTCCTGAGGACCGGTCGCACTCTCATTAATGTAGCCGCAGGCGAATTAATCATGAGAGTTGGTGACGATCAAATTGTCTTCAACATGGGTAAGATTTCTAAGCAACCTTATTCATATGAGAGTGTTAATGCTATTGATGTTCTCGATGAGGCTTGTGAAGAACATTTTCATGATGCTTGCAAAAGTACTCTCTCTTCTCTACCCAATGTTGAGACCGTTGCCTCAATTGCTCCGGCATTGACTCCTTTTGGAGAAAGTGACTTGGATGATTTCGAAGCTAGCTTGGGTCCTCTCGATATTAAGTATGATAATTTGTCCACCAATTGGGATGAAGACATTAGTACTATTGAGAAACTTCTCAATGAGAACCCGTTCTCTCCTCCTGCTCCTAAAGAGGTGACTAATGATGATCCATCGCTAGTTTCACCATCTATTGAGGATCCTCCTACTCTTGAGCTTAAGGACCTACCTCCTCATCTTGAGTATGTTTTCCTGGAAGACAATGAGAAGTTACCGGTCATCATCGCAAAGGACCTGAAAGAAGACGAAAAAGCCCGACTTGTCGCTGTGTTGAAGAAGCATAAAAGAGCTATCGCTTGGAAAATCTCCGACATCCGTGGAATCGATCCTCACTTTTGCACACATAAAATTCTCATGGAGGACGACTTTAAGCCCACAATTCAAAGCCAACGAAGGGTGAATCCTAAAATCCATGAAGTCATCAAAAAAGAGGTTATCAAACTTCTTGATGCGGGTATGATTTACCCTATTTCGGATTCACCATGGGTTAGTCCAGTCCATTGTGTGCCTAAGAAAGGCGGAATTACCGTTGTGCCCAATGCAAACAACGAGTTGATTCCTACCCGTCTCGTTACTGGGTGGAGAGTTTGTATAGACTACCGCAAACTCAATGATGCCACGAGAAAGGATCATTTCCCTCTACCTTTTATGGACCAAATGCTTGAACGTTTAGCGGGTAATGAATATTACTGCTTTCTTGATGGTTTCTCGGGTTATTTTCAAATACCCATCGATCCCCAAGATCAAGAGAAGACAACATTCACTTGTCCCTATGGCACATTTGCTTACAAAAGGATGCCTTTTGGCTTATGCAATGCCCCCGGGACTTTCCAAAGGTGCATGTTGGCCATCTTCCATGACATGGTTGAGCAAACCATGGAAGTCTTCATGGATGATTTCTCAGTCTTTGGGGATTCCTTCTCTTCTTGCCTTGCCAATTTGGAACGTATGCTTAAGCGGTGCGAAGACACTCGCCTTGTTCTAAATTGGTAAAAATGCCATTTTATGGTAAAAGAAGGCATTGTGCTAGGACACAAAATCTCTAACGCCGGTCTTGAAGTCGACCGTGCTAAAGTTGATGTCATAGCCAAATTACCTCCACCTTCAACCGTGAAGGGTGTGAGAAGTTTTATGGGTCATGCGGGCTTCTATCGTCGATTCATTCAGGATTTCTCTAAAATCGCTCGCCCGATGACCAACCTCTTGGAAAAAGATACTCCTTTTATCTTTTCTAAAGAGTGTATTGAAGCCTTCAATCTTCTTAAGGACAAGCTAACTAAGGCACCGGTCTTGGTTACCCCTAATTGGGAGCTACCCTTTGAATTGATGTGTGATGCTAGCGACTTCGCTATTGGTGCGGTTTTGGGACAAAGGATCAACAAACATTTCCAACCAATCCACTATGCTAGCAAAACAATGACGGGGGCTCAACTGCATTATACGACAACCGAAAAAGAGCTTTTAGCTGTTGTCTATGCTTTTGAAAAATTCCGCCCCTATCTTGTTTTATCCACCACAATCGTATACACGGACCATTCCGCGTTGAAGTACTTGATGACTAAACACGACTCTAAGCCAAGACTTCTTCGCTGGGTTTTACTCCTTCAAGAATTCAACATTGAAATTCGTGACAAGAAGGGTGCTGAAAACCTAGCCGCGGATCATCTGAGCAGACTTGAGGATCCATATCAAGGGAATCATCCAAACAAAGAGATCAATGACTCTTTTCCCCTTGAGACCTTAATGTCTATAAATCTCAATCTTGATGGCACCCCGTGGTTTGCCGATATTGCAAACTACTTAGCGGGTGGTGTTCTCATCCAAGGGTTAACATCCCAACAAAAGAAGAAGTTCTTGAACGATGTTAAGACTTACTTTTGGGATGACCCTTTTCTATTCAAACAATGCGCTGACTTGATTATTCGCCGATGTGTTGACGGACCGGCAGCTTTTGACATTCTCCAAGCTTGCCACAAAGGACCCACCGGTGGTCACTTTGGTCCCAACTACACCGCTAAAAAAGTGTTTGACTCGGGATTCTATTGGCCCACCATTTATCGTGATGCTCACGAGATGGTTAAACATTGTGATGCTTGCCAAAAACAAGGCAAGATCACACATAAAGATGAGATGCCTCAAAATTTCATACAAGAATGTGAAATCTTTGATGTATGGGGCATCGACTTTATGGGGCCATTCCCTTCTTCTAAAGGCAACAAATACATCCTTGTCGCTGTCGATTACGTTTCTAAATGGGTTGAAGCCAAAGCTTTACCCAATAACGACGCGAGGGTGGTTTGTAATTTCTTGAAACAACTGTTTGCTCGTTTCGGTGTTCCTCGTGCTATTATCAGTGACCGCGGGACTCATTTTTGCAACGATCAATTTGCAAGAGTCATGGCTAAGTATGGTGTCAATCACCGTCTTTCCACCGCTTATCATCCTCAAACCAACGGTCAAGCCGAGATATCCAACCGTGGATTGAAGAGAATTTTGGAACGTACTGTGGGAGAGCATCGTGCCTCGTGGGCCGATAAACTTGATGATGCTCTGTGGGCTTTCCGTACCGCCTATAAGATGCCGATTGGTTGTACACCTTATCGTCTTGTGTACGGGAAAGCTTGCCACCTCCCCATCGAGCTGGAACATAAGGCATACTGGGCCTTGAAGTGGGCTAACTTCGACATCAACAAAGCCGGTGATTTTCGCAAGATTCAACTCAACGAGCTACATGAATTGAGAAATCAAGCTTACGAGAACTCATTGATCTACAAGGAGAAGACCAAGATTATCCACGATGCTAAAATCAAGAACCGAGAGTTACACGTTGGTGATCAAGTATTACTCTTTAACTCTCGGTTGAAGATCTTCTCAGTCAAGTTGAAGAGCCGCTGGTCTGGTCCATTCACCATCGCCAATGTTTTTCCCTATGGCACCATTGAGCTTTCTCAGCCAAATGGGCCCAACTTCAAGGTGAATGGCCAGCGTTTGAAATTGTACTTTGGTGAGGACATCTCTCAAGAGATGATTCCATCCCTCACCACGTTTCCCTTGAATTAGTTCGGGACCGAGTCAGGCTCGCGACTCGGTAAACAAAAACAAGCGCTCCTCGGGAGGCAACCCGAGTATCTATCCCCCTTTCCCGTTTTTCATCTTAAAGTGTAGGGGGAGCTATATAGGTTGCTTGTTTTTGGATGGTGATGTGATTACAGGGATCAGTGCACTCTTGGAATCTTTGACGAACCGTGCTCCCATGTTAGCCACAATACCGGTTCTATCTCTCAACTATCGTGATTCAATTATCTTCGTATTCACATTTGAAATTGATCACTTTAGTCGTCCCTTCCTTAGCTTGATTTAACCAACGTGCACAATGTCATAAGTGTAGGGGAGACTTTTCCCACATGCTTAAACATTGAGGACAATGTTTATCTTAAGTGTAGGGGGGACTTCTATCGAAGTTTTAAGTGGGCTTTTCCATTAAAATGCCTTCATTTAACCGGAAAATCATCTTTTTCAATATTTTTCAAATTTTTAATCAACTTTGGCCATTTTGTCGTAATTTTTAAATTTTTATCGTTGCTTTCACATGTATATATCCCGCAATAAAGTCATAATATAAATAAAGTGGTGTAGCTAGTTTTGAAATCTTTGACATATTAGGCCCGTTGCGATTATTTTGACTCAACCCGAATAGATTCGTCTAAGTTTATTCTAGCTAGTATCCTTAACCATGTAGACCTTAATTGGTTTATTAGGCTAAGCATCCACGAGTCTCATTACTTGAGATTTTAAATTGTGGAGGACGAGAAATGATAGAGTCAATTATAAGTCGGTATTCTTGCACAAGCTCACTTGGTGTAATTATTTGCCTATTCTCCCATCACTTGCTAATAATTTATCTGCAATAAGTAAGGTCGTACGATTTGAAAGGTTACTTAGCTTCTAGCCCAAGATCGTTTAAAAGTTGCTCGGTAATGATAAGAGTTCATAGCCAAGGCATAACTTATGAAGCGGGGCGCGAAGATTGGCGAGTCCGAAAAGGCCCTAACAAGGCATGAGGATTCCATTTTATTGCTAAAGATCCAAGGTGATATGGAAAGCATTATTCCCAAAATCGATATGAAGGATCAAGACTCACGACGAAAAGCAATCAACTCCCATAAAGATCATGGAGAAGTCTATCCGAAAAGACCCTAACAAGGTATGAGGATAAATAGATCCAAGTCCTAAAAGGAGGCGGATCGTTGTATCTCAAAATCCCAATTAGAGATTGAAGAAATAATCATGAAGTCGTGGTCAACAAAGTTGGAGTACCCCTCAAAAGTCTCCAAGTGAAGAAACTCTATAACGAAGAGAAGACCACTATGAAGGTCTACATATTCTAAGGATTTGTTAAATGATGGATAGATCTATTGATTAATGGTGGAAATGGGGAAGGAGGAAGATGAAGTATAGAGAGAGAAAGGAGAGGGAAGAAAAGTAGAGAGAGAAAGTGAAATTAGATTAATGAAAAGATGTGTAAATGAATGAACCACCAACCCCTCCTAACATGCTAGGAGGGGTGTATATATAGCCCACCCTACATGTGGGCTATATGGACTATACATTACTAAGTGGACCACGAGCCCATTACATAATTATCGTTGGAGCGACCGATCCTTCATAAATACGTAAAACGTATTTCCAACAATCTCCCCCTAAGGGAGGTCGCTCCAAGTTACAAAGTTCTAAATATTCTATGGCTCGTGATCTATGCTAATAATGATGTGACCGAGACTTTCTTTGGGAAAACACATTTCCAACAATCTCCCCCTAAGGGAGGTCACACCATTTTACAAAATCTTAAACCTAGCATCTATGCTTGATTCTTCGATCTTGTTCTTGTGAATATGCTTGATATGATCTTTGACTTTAGTCTTGAGCATGTTTCCTTGCCTTGACCTTGTGCATTCATCACTTGTGAAATTTGCCTCTTCGTGACTTCATGTTCCACATACTTATACCTTTAAATTCTTGAAAGCTTCAGAGTTTGATACAGCAGAAGACTTGACCTTCAGACTTTCTTGAATTTGTTGAAGTACTAATTGTATGTAGTATAAGCATGTGGTGACGACTTCTTCTGGATTGTACACCGCAATGCCACCTTCTTGTTACGCTGCATAAGACAGTTAGCAACAAACAATATACACGGATGAAATGGCCTTGAACATTTCATTCTAATTCGGTAGCATTTTACCTCCGGTCGGCGAAGACCGTTGGACGATATTAAATATCGTACTTGTGACAGGTAGTTTCAATAAAGAACCTCCTTGACAAGATTTCGCGGGTAAACCCGTTCTCTTTACTCGACCGTCCAAAGCTGACTGCGAATGTAAAGAGTGAATCATTTGGATAATAATATCCGCATGATTTGAAGCCGTCAATTCATGTTCCTGGAACAAGTGAAGTTCAATTAAGAACCGCACCATCGTTGCTTTCCAGTTGTCACTAGCTTGATTCGTATAGAATCTTGCAAGTTACCTACCAAATGCTGTTTGATGTTAACACTAGAAGGATTTCCACTCGTCACTGTAATCAATAAAGAGTCACTCTGAGTGTTCTGGCAAGATCATATGATAATGCGTAGAGGCCTGGAACGTGTTTAAATTCATTTAAGAATTAAACCACTGTTGCTTTCCAGTTATCACAAGTTTGATTCATAAAGAATCGCACAAGTCACCTACCATGAGCTTTTTGATATTCGCTCAAGAAGGATTTCCATCTTCATTGTAAATACTTTCGTATTACTCGGATGTTCAGGCAAGATCATGAAGATTTTGCGTAGGACTCTTAAGAACTTTCTTACTTTTCACAGTGTGTGAAGAAGCAAGTAGATATGAAAGTGTGTCCTAATGAGATATTTGATGATCTCAAATGGCTCTAGACTCGATCGTGCATTTTGGATTTTTAGTGATCGGAGGCTGGAGAGGAGTGCCACCTTTTCAATACCAATTTATTCGGAGTGAATAAACCAGTAGATAATGTGTTAATCTCCGTGTGATTAAAACAAATACCTTTTGAGAGATATTTGAGTTAGCTGGGAAGGGTTGTGCATTGCATCACTGGGTCCATGATGTCAGTCTTCAATATCAAGAATCATTAAAAATGATCTCAATAGCATATGAATTGACCCGGTTTCTGCCTAAGGTTGTAAGGAGGGCTTCTTTCTTTACACCCTTTATCTTTACAATTCTTTTTCATTCTTCAACCCCTTCAATGCTTACCAATACGTCATCACTAGCACCTTGTTGTGATTGTTCCAGTGCTAACTTAAGTACTTGGTCGGCATTCAGCTACGTTCACAATCTTTCTCCATCTTTCCTAAGGACTACTATTTCTAGCTATGGAATGTCCTTGGGAAGATTCCTCCGGTTCTAGAGAAATCATTGGACTTTAACCTATCCTACCATCCTTATGTCACCACAATCTTCACCGTCGTGAATAGAGATGTTTTGGGTAAGTGTATGTCACCATGAAATCAATTTTGAAGTGCAAATCCATTTTGCTCCCCCTTAACATATGCTACGATATTCGAAAACATTTTGCACATGTCGGGATGAGCTATCACGTTAAGTCAAACCATTTATGATTGATCATATCCCATATTAAATCACATTTTCTCCCCCATATTAAAAATATTAACCCAATCGATGTTTTTAATATCAATTGATTTAATAGCATTTTAAGAAAATTTGGGAAGAAAAATGCAAGTCCAATTATCTTCATGAATTACACAAGCTCCCCCTCAAATTAATGAGGGTGTGCTGAAACGTAAAATAAATACCTTTTAAACACAAGTGTAAGGTATTTATCACGTGCAAAGATCATATATGATAATGAATTCACAATATTAGCAATGTACGAGGTTGGACCTGAATAATGGAGAACAGCATATGAAAGAAGCACATGGTTCTTGTTCACGAATGTTGGTCACCTCGTCACGTCCCCGAGAAAATTAATTCTCGTTGTAGAGTCAAAGCTTTCCGGTGAAATGCTTGACTTGATTATGAAAAGCGGGTTGCTATCTGAAATAATAGCAAACCATTTTGAGCATGTTTTAAAAGTTTGAACTTCTGCTCGAACTTTATTTACAACCCCGTGTCATTATTGAATGACATTTCTAGGTTCGTAAATATTATCGATTCCAGAAGACATGCTCTTTTTATCAATATATTTTTGAACACACAATTTTGAAAGATTTAGAAAAACCTTTTGAGAAATTCTCGAAAAATTGTGTTCAAAGTTTTGAAAACCAATTACTTGAGCTTAAAATGTTGAATATCTTATAAAACGAGCTCAAGTCCGACAAGTTGTAAACTTCCCGTTGTTAAGGATAAGTTTATCATCGGCGATAAACTTTCCTTTTATCTGAAGAACGAGTCCTAAGCTGACATTTACTTAGAAGTCGTTTTCATGAGCTTGAAAACTTTGACTGTTTTAACGGAAAGCTCATGACCGAGAAAGGTTAATTTCTCGTTATGAGGAAAAGTTCTCTTATTTAAAAGATACACTTTCCTTTCTGAGCTTAAAACTTCGAATGTTTTAATACAAGCTCATGACCGAGAAAGGTGAATTTCTCGTTAAGAGGATAAGTTATCATAAAAGATAAACTTTCCTTTATTTTAAGTTCGAGTTACAGTCTGACATTTAACTGTAAGTCATTGTGCATGAGTTTAAAAACTTTGAATGTTTTCGATATAAGCTCATGCCCGAGAAAAATTAATTTCTCGTTATAAGGATAAGTTTATCATCGGCGATAAACTTTCCTACCTTTGAAGAACGGGTTACAGACTGTCATTTATCTATAAGCCTTAATGCATGAGCTTAAAAAACTTGGAATGTTTTTTATATAAGCTCATGCCCGAGAAAAATGAATTTTTCGTTTTTAGGATAAGTTTATCATCGGCGATAAACTTTCCTTTCTTTGATGATCGAGTTATAGTCTGTGATGTGACTATAAGTCCTTGTGCAGCTTAACCATGAATCCCCTGAGACATTTGTTTCTCTGATATCTGCTTCTTCAGCAACCAAACTCTAAGAGTGTCCTTAGTTGAACGGTATACAACGATTGGACCGCTTCGTTCTTTTGGAACATCAACTTTGGTACCTGCATTCTCATTAGGAGTTTGTATACTTTTGCATGGGTGAGAGATATCTATTTTTGAAGCACGTGGGGGTTCACAGTTGGCTTTACTTGTTTCAGAGGCGACCTGAGTAGATGATTCACTAGTCTTGGCTGGCAAACGTTTCCTTTTATAGAAAACCTTAAGTTTAGGCGTAAGTGAAGTATCATCTTTATCAGTTTCCTCCCTAGTAGACTTAGTAGAATCGGAGACTATCCTAGTTAAAGGGCACTCGTTTCCTACAAGAGTGAAAGTTCTACCAGTGGGGCGCCAAACTTTACCAAAGGGTTTGATTTTAGCTATCCACTGGGACTTAATTCTAGCACGGGAGTTCACCTCATTAAGCAATTTTTTGATACAGGAATCATGATTTGCCGTAAAGACACATTTTCTACATGTTTTACAAGTAGCATATTTAATGTCCGAGTAAGATCTAGAATCCCTAGATGATTGATTGATGCTCCTAGGATTGGACATGCTACGGTTAGCAGTGTTGGGTAAACTAGAAGGCATCTGACTAGGTTTGAAATTCCTATCTCTTAAATGTGTCTTTTGCTTAGCTTCCCTAAGATCAGATTCATGGCAAACGTCATTTGAACTAGTTCTAGACGTGGTCTTGGTATTTTTAGGGAAACTAGAGGCAATCATATGATTTGGTCTTGCTAAAGCTGGAGTGATCACATTGGGCCTGGTTGCTGGAGTGACTGGTCTAAAAAGATGAACCAAATCAACTTGGGAGACAAACCGCGGTCTCGAGGATTGTGGTCGCTCGGATCTAAATGCAGTAGGTTGTCTGACAATCGGTTGTCTGACGAACTGATTTGTAGGCGGTTTCCCCAAGATTGATGGTTTTTCAAGCTTAGTGTCCACACTAGGTCCTCTAGTTTTCCTTAACTCGTTTTTCAACGCGGCTATAGCAAAGACCTTTTCCTGTACTTGAACCTTTAATGTTTCATTTTCTTTGAGCACGTTATCTTGGAATGCCAACTTAGATTCAAGCAGTTGAATTTGTTTCAAAAGATTATCCTTTTCAGCTTTAGAATCTAGAACAGTTTGATCCAATTTTCTTTCAAGAACAACGTTTGACTTTTCAAGTTTTTCAAAGTATGTTTCAAATTTGTCCGTTTTCTTAGAAAATTCAAGTTTGGCATCCTCAAGATCTTTTGATTGCCGAGCTACGATCGTTTCGAGCTCTTTAATCTTGGAATCAGAATCAGTTAACGAGGCAGTTATAAAGCATTTATCATGATGTACTATAGCATTTTGAACACTTTCTCCCCCATTATGACTCACATCGGATGAATCAGAAGTGGTATTGCTATCACTCTTTTCTATCCCATGTTTGTCATAATTAGGTTCAGAATGCTCAATATGCGGCATGTCATCAGCATATACATCATAAACAACATTACATTGTACCATGTTTGCAGGCGCTTCGTCATAAACGGGTAAGGTGTCAGCAAAAGAGATCTCGTGAACAGTCCCTGACGTGCCACTGGTATCATGTTGTCCTCCTGATTCCGTGCTCTTGGCATCGATAGGCTCCAAGTTGTCAACCGTATGACCAGTTTCCTCTTGCATCGAAGAGTCTTGCACTCCATTATCATACCCTTGCTGAAGTCGAGATATTTCATAAATCGAAGACGAGACCGATGACATGAGTTTCAAAATTGTATCACGGAAAGCTCTAAACTCGGTATGTGTATCTCGAAAAAATGATTGGCAAATCATCGAACTTTCAGACTTGATGATATTGAATTGGAAGAAAGGCGTGAGTCGTGTCACAAGAGCCTTATAAGCAAGTGCTGATGCAGAGTGATTAAAATTTTCATTGTTGAGTTGCTCTGCGAGTTGGGTCAAGATGGTGAACATTGATTCCATGAATATATGACGATCTTGACCAAAGATTGTCACAAATTCGCTCCCTCCTTGAATCCTCGAAAGAGTGACAAGATGAGACTGAAGTATTCGAAATGAAGTGATGCCACTTTAGCTGACCTTGTCTTGCAAATTATATGATTCTCCCTTGTTTGATGTCGAATTCAAAAAATCCATTGAAAGGTCGATGACAAATGATTGTGTATATGACAACACCAACAAAAAAAATCCGTAGTAAATCTGATCAAAAATTCGTAGCCACTAAAAAGAAATCCCGTCACGGTGACTCGTCACTTTGTCCTCAAATCCAACCACAAAAACTTTAAAAGAAAAAATCCCAAAACAAAATATGATATATATATATATATGTATATTATTATTATTATTTATTTATTTTTTTTTTTTTCAAGAATATTAAAATTCAAAAAGTATTAAGATTTTTTTTTTATTAAAAATATTAAAGAAAATATCTGATAGAAAGAAAAAATAAAAAATCTGATATATAAAATAAAGTAAAATAAAAATTTGATAACAATCGGATATTTAAAAAAATTTGATATAAAATAAAGTAAAAACAAAAAGGTCCAAGCGTGTCACTCCTCGTGTCCCAAAATAAAAACGTGGCAATATATTATCTTGGTTTCTCCGTCTGCCATAAAATATTATAACTGCCCCCAATTTAAGCTTTGTAATCTCCGTCCTGTGATACCTTATCTCCCTTCTCTCTTAACTCTCACTCACACAATAGAAAAATAAAAGAAACACAAAGCCACTCAAAGCTTTAGAAACTCCGTCCCTGTTATCTATTCTCCAAAAAAAGTCAAACAACCTAAAAACTAATCCTCCAAGTTAGTTATTTAACTCATCCCACCAATATCATCTCAAATTAATCACAATCCAACTCAATACAAATTAAAACCAGGTAATCCCACCACTTATATCATCCGAATCACCCTTATGATGTGCTAGAGCTTTCCGATGCTGAAGCTGTCGAACCATGGAAGGACGAGTTAGACGCGACTTTTAGATCATTCATATGGTCTCGGGTAGGATTAATTTTTTAATTGCATGTTGTTTTTTTGAGTCCCTCTCTTCATCTGTTGTGTCTTTCTTGTGAGTCTGTGTTTTTGTTGTAAATGGGTAGAGTGTGTAGTTCGATGATGTTTGTTTAAACTGAGATCTTGAATGATGGGTGTAAGGATGTCGGGGTGAGAGGGTTTGGATGGGTTTGAGAGTTTGTTTAGATGGTTGTGAGTCACAGTTTGATTTGTTTGGGGTGTCCGAGAGAGTTGAGTCGTGAGAGTTTGTGGGAGGGAGTCGGTTTAGAGTCTAGGGTGGATGTTGGATTAGGCGGGTGTATTGAGTGAATAATACAAGAGATGAGAGGTGAGAGGGTTTTGCGATGGTCAGAGATTTCGAGGGTTTGGTTGGGGTGAGGGGAAGAAGAATCGAGAGTTTTGTTGTTGAGTGGGTTTTCGAGGGTGGGTCTGAGTTGTGAGACGAAAATTGGTGTGAGTTTGGTTTGGTTAGACGAGTGTGAGAGTGGTGTCCGAGAGTGTTTTGAGTCTTCAGTCGAGTCGTGAGGGTGTGAGGGGGAGTCTGTGAGTTGAGTCTTTTGACTATGTCAAGGTCTTGCTGGATTCAAGGGTCGAGTTTTTAAACCAGTTTTGAGTGTGTTTGCCGTTATGTTTGAATAGAGAGTATTGTGATTGTGGGTCAGTCCAGAGTCTGTCAATTCCAGATAGTCTATTCGGAAAGATTTTCTATTCGGAAAGATTTTCTATTCGGAAAGATTTTCTATTCGGAAAGATTTTCTATTCGGAAAGATTTTCTATTCGGAAAGATTTTCTATTCGGAAAGATTTTCTATTCGGAAAGATTTTCTATTCGGAAAGATTTTCTATTCGGAAAGATTTTCTATTCGGAAAGATTGTCTATGCGGAAAAACCTTTCAATGCGGAAAACTTTGTCTATTCGGAAAGTTAGCCTATTCGGAAAGTTGGCCTATGCTGAAAGATGAATCGCTGGAACAGAAACTCAAAAACTGATAGAACGGATGGATTGGACAGTTTTGACTGTTTTGGACTGTTTTGGACAATTTAACAGATTGGACTGATATGAAAAAGCAAGAAGAAAAACTGATTAAAAAAATGATAAAAAAAATGACTGAGTGATTAAAAAATTATTAAGTAGTGACTGATAAAAAATGATTAAAAAAACTTGATTATTTTAAAAAATTTGATAAAACTAGATGATTTAAAAAATTGATAAAACTGATAATAAAAAACTGATTGTAAAAAACACACGAAAAAAAAAAATAATAATAAAACTGATAATAAAAAATAAAAATTGATAAAATTTATAAAAAATTGATAAAAAAAAAAATTGATCGAATGATGAAAAGATGGATAAAAAAGTTAGAAAAGAAAGAATTTTTACCACCAAATCAAAAGATAAAAAATATGCAAATCCTAAGATTCAACCATGGCTCTTGATACCAATTGAAGGTCTACATATTCTAAGGATTTGTTAAATGATGGATAGATCTTGATTAATGGTGGAAATGGGGAAGGAGGAAGATGAAGTATAGAGAGAGAAAGGAGAGGGAAGAAAAGTAGAGAGAGAAAGTGAAATTAGATTAATGAAAAGATGTGTAAATGAATGAACCACCAACCCCTCCTAACATGCTAGGAGGGGTGTATATATAGCCCACCCTACATGTGGGCTATATGGACTATACATTACTAAGTGGACCACGAGCCCATTACATAATTATCGTTGGAGCGACCGATCCTTCATAAATACGTAAAACGTATTTCCAACACACTATCTCAAGAACGTCTCTCGAAGATATGAAGTATGAAGTACATGCCAAATATCGGCCCGAGAAAGGTCTCAAATCGTGAACCAAGTTATGCCAAGATATGAACTTTTTGATATCCTGAGAAGCAGTTTTAAGAGATTTTGTCCTTTAGCTAACTATTAATCAAATCGTCCTACTTTGCTTTCAGCCTAAATAAACTATCGAAATAAGTCCAAAAATGCATCTTCATGATCATTCTAAGACAAAAATAAAATATAAGAGATACACCTAGGAATAAGGGAGTTTAAGCATTTAATTAAGCCATGTGTGTAAGTGTTTGAATGGCTAACTTATAATAACAATGATCTCGTCTTTAAGCTTAGTTTGGGGAACGTGAAACTTAAGGGTGATAAATCTTCGCAGCACCAAAGCCCTAATGTAAGTCCTTGATCTCGTTGCAAGTTATTTCCATGAAGCTATTTTCAAGTAAAAATGGTTTTCTATCCTTTAGTTTATTTTAAAGTTTTAATTTCTCTTAGTACTTTAATTTTTGTTTAGTAGTATGTTAATAAGGCTAAGGTTGATTAATTATGAGAAAAATGTAAATTTGCTTTATCACTAAGCATTGCATGAGGGCATGGCAATGGTTAAGTGTAGGGGATTTGATAGGTGTGAAAACACCCATCCTTTTACCACTTATTTCCTGCTAAAACAAGACCAAAACGCGTATTTAATGTCATTTGTTTGGAATTATGCGTGGTTTGTGTGTTTGTTGTGTTTTCAGAGCCAACTGGATAAATATTGAAGAAAACATGGGATTGCACGGGTTTTGTCGAAGAAAAAGACATAAAGACGAAGTCTATAATCCAAGAGATGCAAAAGATTTGAAGTCAATGGGCCTATTTGAAGATTTATCGAAGAAAAGGACCAAAGACGGAAGATTTACCTATGTCGAAGAAACTCAAGTCTAATAAATGAAGAAATTAAAAGACGAGTTGAAATTATTCGTTGACAAATCTCGAATCGGAATCGAAAACGTCAACTTTTCTGAAAAGACGAGGAGACAAAAAGAAAGGAAGAAAGCCCACTCACCAACCAAGGGGAGAAGCCTATAAATACTCCTCCCATTCACACATCCGACTGTTGCTTTTTTTTTCTGTTTTAGCTTTCCTAGTTCTTAGGAACCATCTCCCTTAAGGAGTGGTTTTAATCTTTGTTTGATTTTTCTTCCAATCTTGTAAGTTTGATCTTTCCATTTGTTTGTTGAATCTTAAATCATTAATACAAGTCTTCTTTTAACCTTTCCATCATCTTGTTCTTAATCTCTTTTTGATTCTTAGTTCTTAAGTTTTATTCTTTCGGTTTGATTGTTAAAAGTAAGTGGGTTTTGCGATTTAGTTGTTTTGGATTCAAGCTTTCTATGAGTAAAAGATTAGTGGTAAAATTGGTTTAAGTTTTGATCAAAAAACTTGGTGATTTTTGGTGTTGAATTCGTTCTTTGATTTCCCCTGTTCCTCGCTTCCCAGTTTCTGATCTTGCCCAGATTCCGAATAGGGAATCTGGGGTTGTGTCTATTCGGAATATTTCAATTATTCCGAGTAGAGGTTATTTTTCTTGTTTATTCGGAATATCAGTTATTCCGAGTAGAGATAGATTTTCTAGGTTATTCGGAATATCAATTATTCCGAGTAAGGTTTCCTTTCAAAACTTTCCGAATAGAACTAATATTCCGAGTAAGATTTTTATTCCGCATAGGGCATACTTTCCGCATAAGGGTTTTTCTTTAGATATTCCGCATAGTCATAATATTCCGAATAGAGCATTCATTCCGCATAAGAGATACTTTCCGAATAGGGCTTCTTCCAAATTATTCCGCATAGGGCATTTTTCATTTATTCCGCATAAGGCAGATTATTCCGAGTAAGGCACTTTTTCCGAGTAGAGTATTTTTTTCCGCATAGCAGCAATTTTTCCGAGTAAGAGCAGATATTTCGAACAAGAGATTTCCAGTTTTATTCTTCATAAAGGTATTTTCTTACTGTTTCATTTAAATTCTGGATTTATTTTCATTTCTAGTTTCTAGCTTAATTTTATTATTACTTGTCTTTATCATTTTAGTAGATTTAGACCAAAGCTCCCCCTTTTTAGTCACCAATTACAACTATTCCACTTTTGACCGTGATCGATTCAAGAAGATACCGAGAACGAAACAACGATATATATCAATTGGGTACGAGCAACGCAAAGAGAGATCTTGCAAGCAAAAACCTTTTTATTAACCAACAAAAAGTCAGTTATTAAAATGGCGCCGCTGCCGGCTCTTTTCGTAAGGATCAACGGTTTCTTGTGAGAAAAATTGGATTTTGGGATCCGTTCTTTCGGGAACGTTACTTTCAAGGACAAAAATTTTCAAAAACCCATAAAAATCTAAAATTTTCAAAAATACAAAAACATTAAAAAACCTATAAAAACAAAAAAAAAACATTTTCCCTTGCATTTTCTTTTTAGTGTATGCGTACTCGATCAACGTCTTATTCAGAGCCCAAGACTCTCGAAGATTTAGACATGGCCGGTGTACACAACAACAACAATAATAATCCACCCCTCCCAAACAACAATAATAATCAACCTTTACCCGACCTACGCACAATGGAGGAATTATGCCAACCCACGATGAACGGACGAGGAGGCCCGATTGCACCGATGCATGTCACGGCTCAGGAGTTTTCGTTGAAGCATCACATGATCCAGCAAGTGCAAACTAACCCATTTCGCGGAATTCCGGATGATGATACCAACAAACACCTCGACAAATTCATTACCATCACCCAGAGCATGAAGTCCCCCGGTGTTTCTATGGATGACCTTCGCCTTCAACTCTTTCCCCACTCGCTTTCTCACCATGCCGAAAAATGGTTTGACCGTCTCCCAAAGAACTCTATTCATACTTGGGACAACATGACTCAACGCTTTTTGTCGCGCTACTTCCCACCATCCATGGTCACGAGCCTTCGTAACCAAATTAGTGGATTCATGCAAGACAATGATGAATCGCTTTTTGATGCTTGGGAACGGTACAACGATTTGATCGACCGCTGTCCTAATCACAATATGCTCCCCGTCACTCTCATTGATACCTTCTACAATGGTCTCACTTTTCGTGATCGTGACACGATCAACGCCGCCGCCGGTGGTACTTTTATGAAAAGGAGACCGGAGGAGTGTCGAGAGTTGATTGAAAACATGACTACTCACCACAAGAATTGGGATTCATCCGCATCCTCAAGATCTAACTCGAGAGTCAATGTTTCTTCTACTACTTCCAATCCTGAGATGACTGAAATTTCTCGACAACTCGCTGAAATGAACAAGAATTTCATGACCATGGCCACAAACCACTTTCAACAAGCTAAAGCCGTTGCTATTTCTTGTGACACATGCGGTGGTCCTCATTCTTATAATGATTGTCCTTCTACTCAAGGCAATTATTCTGAAAACGTTAACGCGACATACGGTACTTATCCCACGGGAGGCTATCAAGCTCTCCCTCAAGGAGACCGTAGCTTGCTAAGTTATCGTTCCAACAATTATCTTGCTCCACCCGGTTTCCCTCCTGCAAACCAAAACCAACAACAAAGCTATAACCGAAACAACCAATCCCAACCTCGTGCTCAAAATCAATATCAATCCCAAAGAAACCCATACCCAACTCAAGGAAATTCTCAAGCTTACCAAGCTCCACCTCTCAATCCACCGATGACAGTAAACCAAGACGTCGAGACGTTCATGAAGACTAATCGTGAGATGGTGACGAATCTTCAGAGTCAATTTGTCAACTTGAAGAATGACATGGTGAAACAAGGAAGCGATATTCGAGCCGAGCTAAGGAATGACATGGCCAAACACAGCAATGAAATTAATGCCAACATGCAAAACTCTTTTAACAATCAAGCTGTTCACCTTCGTGATATGATTGGTTCGCTCATCCAAGGTAATCAACCCTCTTCTTCGGGTACTCTTCCGAGTAACACCATTGCGAATCCAAGAGGGGAGATGAAAGCAATCACCACTCGTAGTGGAAAAGGTTATATGGAACCCGAGCTTCCTACACCTCCACCCGTGATTGTGAACATGGAAAAAGAGCAACTTTCCCCACCTCCTTCACCTTCTATCCCCATTTCCCCACCACCCGTGGTTGTGAGTGAACCTATTCCCTTTAAGCCTTCTTCTTCATCCAATATACCTTATCCTTCAAGGTTGAGGAAAGAGAAGCAAAGAGCAAGGATGATATTCAGGTTTCAAATTTTTTAAAAATGTTTAAACAATTGAATTTTAACATCTCCTTTGCCGAGGCTCTCGCTCACATGCCCAAATACGCTAAGATGTTTAAATATCTTCTAAGTGATAAGGAAAAGCTTCTTGACATCGCTCAGACCCAACTTAATGAGAACTGCTCCGCAGTGCTCTTAAGGAAATTGCCCACCAAACTTGGTGATCCGGGTCGCTTCTTGATTCCTTGCAACTTCCCGGGAGTAGAGAATTGCATGGCCCTAGCCGATCTAGGTGCCAGTATAAACTTAATGCCTTTAAGTGTTTGGAAGCAATTATCTCTTCCCGAGCTAGTCCCCACCAAAATGACTTTGGAATTAGCCAACCGTACGGTTGCTTATCCAGTGGGGATAGCCGAAGATGTCTTTGTTGGCGTTGACAAATTCACCTTCCCGGCGGATTTTATTGTCGTTGACTACGAGATGGATCCTCGTGTTCCATTAATCGTTGGACGTCCATTCCTGAGGACCGGTCGCACTCTCATTAATGTAGCCGCAGGCGAATTAATCATGAGAGTTGGTGACGATCAAATTGTCTTCAACATGGGTAAGATTTCTAAGCAACCTTATTCATATGAGAGTGTTAATGCTATTGATGTTCTCGATGAGGCTTGTGAAGAACATTTTCATGATGCTTGCAAAAGTACTCTCTCTTCTCTACCCAATGTTGAGACCGTTGCCTCAATTGCTCCGGCATTGACTCCTTTTGGAGAAAGTGACTTGGATGATTTCGAAGCTAGCTTGGGTCCTCTCGATATTAAGTATGATAATTTGTCCACCAATTGGGATGAAGACATTAGTACTATTGAGAAACTTCTCAATGAGAACCCGTTCTCTCCTCCTGCTCCTAAAGAGGTGACTAATGATGATCCATCGCTAGTTTCACCATCTATTGAGGATCCTCCTACTCTTGAGCTTAAGGACCTACCTCCTCATCTTGAGTATGTTTTCCTGGAAGACAATGAGAAGTTACCGGTCATCATCGCAAAGGACCTGAAAGAAGACGAAAAAGCCCGACTTGTCGCTGTGTTGAAGAAGCATAAAAGAGCTATCGCTTGGAAAATCTCCGACATCCGTGGAATCGATCCTCACTTTTGCACACATAAAATTCTCATGGAGGACGACTTTAAGCCCACAATTCAAAGCCAACGAAGGGTGAATCCTAAAATCCATGAAGTCATCAAAAAAGAGGTTATCAAACTTCTTGATGCGGGTATGATTTACCCTATTTCGGATTCACCATGGGTTAGTCCAGTCCATTGTGTGCCTAAGAAAGGCGGAATTACCGTTGTGCCCAATGCAAACAACGAGTTGATTCCTACCCGTCTCGTTACTGGGTGGAGAGTTTGTATAGACTACCGCAAACTCAATGATGCCACGAGAAAGGATCATTTCCCTCTACCTTTTATGGACCAAATGCTTGAACGTTTAGCGGGTAATGAATATTACTGCTTTCTTGATGGTTTCTCGGGTTATTTTCAAATACCCATCGATCCCCAAGATCAAGAGAAGACAACATTCACTTGTCCCTATGGCACATTTGCTTACAAAAGGATGCCTTTTGGCTTATGCAATGCCCCCGGGACTTTCCAAAGGTGCATGTTGGCCATCTTCCATGACATGGTTGAGCAAACCATGGAAGTCTTCATGGATGATTTCTCAGTCTTCGGGGATTCCTTCTCTTCTTGCCTTGCCAATTTGGAACGTATGCTTAAGCGGTGCGAAGACACTCGCCTTGTTCTAAATTGGTAAAAATGCCATTTTATGGTAAAAGAAGGCATTGTGCTAGGACACAAAATCTCTAACGCCGGTCTTGAAGTCGACCGTGCTAAAGTTGATGTCATAGCCAAATTACCTCCACCTTCAACCGTGAAGGGTGTGAGAAGTTTTATGGGTCATGCGGGCTTCTATCGTCGATTCATTCAGGATTTCTCTAAAATCGCTCGCCCGATGACCAACCTCTTGGAAAAAGATACTCCTTTTATCTTTTCTAAAGAGTGTATTGAAGCCTTCAATCTTCTTAAGGACAAGCTAACTAAGGCACCGGTCTTGGTTACCCCTAATTGGGAGCTACCCTTTGAATTGATGTGTGATGCTAGCGACTTCGCTATTGGTGCGGTTTTGGGACAAAGGATCAACAAACATTTCCAACCAATCCACTATGCTAGCAAAACAATGACGGGGGCTCAACTGCATTATACGACAACCGAAAAAGAGCTTTTAGCTGTTGTCTATGCTTTTGAAAAATTCCGCCCCTATCTTGTTTTATCCACCACAATCGTATACACGGACCATTCCGCGTTGAAGTACTTGATGACTAAACACGACTCTAAGCCAAGACTTCTTCGCTGGGTTTTACTCCTTCAAGAATTCAACATTGAAATTCGTGACAAGAAGGGTGCTGAAAACCTAGCCGCGGATCATCTGAGCAGACTTGAGGATCCATATCAAGGGAATCATCCAAACAAAGAGATCAATGACTCTTTTCCCCTTGAGACCTTAATGTCTATAAATCTCAATCTTGATGGCACCCCGTGGTTTGCCGATATTGCAAACTACTTAGCGGGTGGTGTTCTCATCCAAGGGTTAACATCCCAACAAAAGAAGAAGTTCTTGAACGATGTTAAGACTTACTTTTGGGATGACCCTTTTCTATTCAAACAATGCGCTGACTTGATTATTCGCCGATGTGTTGACGGACCGGCAGCTTTTGACATTCTCCAAGCTTGCCACAAAGGACCCACCGGTGGTCACTTTGGTCCCAACTACACCGCTAAAAAAGTGTTTGACTCGGGATTCTATTGGCCCACCATTTATCGTGATGCTCACGAGATGGTTAAACATTGTGATGCTTGCCAAAAACAAGGCAAGATCACACATAAAGATGAGATGCCTCAAAATTTCATACAAGAATGTGAAATCTTTGATGTATGGGGCATCGACTTTATGGGGCCATTCCCTTCTTCTAAAGGCAACAAATACATCCTTGTCGCTGTCGATTACGTTTCTAAATGGGTTGAAGCCAAAGCTTTACCCAATAACGACGCGAGGGTGGTTTGTAATTTCTTGAAACAACTGTTTGCTCGTTTCGGTGTTCCTCGTGCTATTATCAGTGACCGCGGGACTCATTTTTGCAACGATCAATTTGCAAGAGTCATGGCTAAGTATGGTGTCAATCACCGTCTTTCCACCGCTTATCATCCTCAAACCAACGGTCAAGCCGAGATATCCAACCGTGGATTGAAGAGAATTTTGGAACGTACTGTGGGAGAGCATCGTGCCTCGTGGGCCGATAAACTTGATGATGCTCTGTGGGCTTTCCGTACCGCCTATAAGATGCCGATTGGTTGTACACCTTATCGTCTTGTGTACGGGAAAGCTTGCCACCTCCCCATCGAGCTGGAACATAAGGCATACTGGGCCTTGAAGTGGGCTAACTTCGACATCAACAAAGCCGGTGATTTTCGCAAGATTCAACTCAACGAGCTACATGAATTGAGAAATCAAGCTTACGAGAACTCATTGATCTACAAGGAGAAGACCAAGATTATCCACGATGCTAAAATCAAGAACCGAGAGTTACACGTTGGTGATCAAGTATTACTCTTTAACTCTCGGTTGAAGATCTTCTCAGTCAAGTTGAAGAGCCGCTGGTCTGGTCCATTCACCATCGCCAATGTTTTTCCCTATGGCACCATTGAGCTTTCTCAGCCAAATGGGCCCAACTTCAAGGTGAATGGCCAGCGTTTGAAATTGTACTTTGGTGAGGACATCTCTCAAGAGATGATTCCATCCCTCACCACGTTTCCCTTGAATTAGTTCGGGACCGAGTCAGGCTCGCGACTCGGTAAACAAAAACAAGCGCTCCTCGGGAGGCAACCCGAGTATCTATCCCCCTTTCCCGTTTTTCATCTTAAAGTGTAGGGGGAGCTATATAGGTTGCTTGTTTTTGGATGGTGATGTGATTACAGGGATCAGTGCACTCTTGGAATCTTTGACGAACCGTGCTCCCATGTTAGCCACAATACCGGTTCTATCTCTCAACTATCGTGATTCAATTATCTTCGTATTCACATTTGAAATTGATCACTTTAGTCGTCCCTTCCTTAGCTTGATTTAACCAACGTGCACAATGTCATAAGTGTAGGGGAGACTTTTCCCACATGCTTAAACATTGAGGACAATGTTTATCTTAAGTGTAGGGGGGACTTCTATCGAAGTTTTAAGTGGGCTTTTCCATTAAAATGCCTTCATTTAACCGGAAAATCATCTTTTTCAATATTTTTCAAATTTTTAATCAACTTTGGCCATTTTGTCGTAATTTTTAAATTTTTATCGTTGCTTTCACATGTATATATCCCGCAATAAAGTCATAATATAAATAAAGTGGTGTAGCTAGTTTTGAAATCTTTGACATATTAGGCCCGTTGCGATTATTTTGACTCAACCCGAATAGATTCGTCTAAGTTTATTCTAGCTAGTATCCTTAACCATATAGACCTTAATTGGTTTATTAGGCTAAGCATCCACGAGTCTCATTACTTGAGATTTTAAATTGTGGAGGACGAGAAATGATAGAGTCAATTATAAGTCGGTATTCTTGCACAAGCTCACTTGGTGTAATTATTTGCCTATTCTCCCATCACTTGCTAATAATTTATCTGCAATAAGTAAGGTCGTACGATTTGAAAGGTTACTTAGCTTCTAGCCCAAGATCGTTTAAAAGTTGCTCGGTAATGATAAGAGTTCATAGCCAAGGCATAACTTATGAAGCGGGGCGCGAAGATTGGCGAGTCCGAAAAGGCCCTAACAAGGCATGAGGATTCCATTTTATTGCTAAAGATCCAAGGTGATATGGAAAGCATTATTCCCAAAATCGATATGAAGGATCAAGACTCACGACGAAAAGCAATCAACTCCCATAAAGATCATGGAGAAGTCTATCCGAAAAGACCCTAACAAGGTATGAGGATAAATAGATCCAAGTCCTAAAAGGAGGCGGATCGTTGTATCTCAAAATCCCAATTAGAGATTGAAGAAATAATCATGAAGTCGTGGTCAACAAAGTTGGAGTACCCCTCAAAAGTCTCCAAGTGAAGAAACTCTATAACGAAGAGAAGACCACTATGAAGGTCTACATATTCTAAGGATTTGTTAAATGATGGATAGATCTATTGATTAATGGTGGAAATGGGGAAGGAGGAAGATGAAGTATAGAGAGAGAAAGGAGAGGGAAGAAAAGTAGAGAGAGAAAGTGAAATTAGATTAATGAAAAGATGTGTAAATGAATGAACCACCAACCCCTCCTAACATGCTAGGAGGGGTGTATATATAGCCCACCCTACATGTGGGCTATATGGACTATACATTACTAAGTGGACCACGAGCCCATTACATAATTATCGTTGGAGCGACCGATCCTTCATAAATACGTAAAACGTATTTCCAACAATCTCCCCCTAAGGGAGGTCGCTCCAAGTTACAAAGTTCTAAATATTCTATGGCTCGTGATCTATGCTAATAATGATGTGACCGAGACTTTCTTTGGGAAAACACATTTCCAACAATCTCCCCCTAAGGGAGGTCACACCATTTTACAAAATCTTAAACCTAGCATCTATGCTTGATTCTTCGATCTTGTTCTTGTGAATATGCTTGATATGATCTTTGACTTTAGTCTTGAGCATGTTTCCTTGCCTTGACCTTGTGCATTCATCACTTGTGAAATTTGCCTCTTCGTGACTTCATGTTCCACATACTTATACCTTTAAATTCTTGAAAGCTTCAGAGTTTGATACAGCAGAAGACTTGACCTTCAGACTTTCTTGAATTTGTTGAAGTACTAATTGTATGTAGTATAAGCATGTGGTGACGACTTCTTCTGGATTGTACACCGCAATGCCACCTTCTTGTTACGCTGCATAAGACAGTTAGCAACAAACAATATACACGGATGAAATGGCCTTGAACATTTCATTCTAATTCGGTAGCATTTTACCTCCGGTCGGCGAAGACCGTTGGACGATATTAAATATCGTACTTGTGACAGGTAGTTTCAATAAAGAACCTCCTTGACAAGATTTCGCGGGTAAACCCGTTCTCTTTACTCGACCGTCCAAAGCTGACTGCGAATGTAAAGAGTGAATCATTTGGATAATAATATCCGCATGATTTGAAGCCGTCAATTCATGTTCCTGGAACAAGTGAAGTTCAATTAAGAACCGCACCATCGTTGCTTTCCAGTTGTCACTAGCTTGATTCGTATAGAATCTTGCAAGTTACCTACCAAATGCTGTTTGATGTTAACACTAGAAGGATTTCCACTCGTCACTGTAATCAATAAAGAGTCACTCTGAGTGTTCTGGCAAGATCATATGATAATGCGTAGAGGCCTGGAACGTGTTTAAATTCATTTAAGAATTAAACCACTGTTGCTTTCCAGTTATCACAAGTTTGATTCATAAAGAATCGCACAAGTCACCTACCATGAGCTTTTTGATATTCGCTCAAGAAGGATTTCCATCTTCATTGTAAATACTTTCGTATTACTCGGATGTTCAGGCAAGATCATGAAGATTTTGCGTAGGACTCTTAAGAACTTTCTTACTTTTCACAGTGTGTGAAGAAGCAAGTAGATATGAAAGTGTGTCCTAATGAGATATTTGATGATCTCAAATGGCTCTAGACTCGATCGTGCATTTTGGATTTTTAGTGATCGGAGGCTGGAGAGGAGTGCCACCTTTTCAATACCAATTTATTCGGAGTGAATAAACCAGTAGATAATGTGTTAATCTCCGTGTGATTAAAACAAATACCTTTTGAGAGATATTTGAGTTAGCTGGGAAGGGTTGTGCATTGCATCACTGGGTCCATGATGTCAGTCTTCAATATCAAGAATCATTAAAAATGATCTCAATAGCATATGAATTGACCCGGTTTCTGCCTAAGGTTGTAAGGAGGGCTTCTTTCTTTACACCCTTTATCTTTACAATTCTTTTTCATTCTTCAACCCCTTCAATGCTTACCAATACGTCATCACTAGCACCTTGTTGTGATTGTTCCAGTGCTAACTTAAGTACTTGGTCGGCATTCAGCTACGTTCACAATCTTTCTCCATCTTTCCTAAGGACTACTATTTCTAGCTATGGAATGTCCTTGGGAAGATTCCTCCGGTTCTAGAGAAATCATTGGACTTTAACCTATCCTACCATCCTTATGTCACCACAATCTTCACCGTCGTGAATAGAGATGTTTTGGGTAAGTGTATGTCACCATGAAATCAATTTTGAAGTGCAAATCCATTTTGCTCCCCCTTAACATATGCTACGATATTCGAAAACATTTTGCACATGTCGGGATGAGCTATCACGTTAAGTCAAACCATTTATGATTGATCATATCCCATATTAAATCACATTTTCTCCCCCATATTAAAAATATTAACCCAATCGATGTTTTTAATATCAATTGATTTAATAGCATTTTAAGAAAATTTGGGAAGAAAAATGCAAGTCCAATTATCTTCATGAATTACACAAGCTCCCCCTCAAATTAATGAGGGTGTGCTGAAACGTAAAATAAATACCTTTTAAACACAAGTGTAAGGTATTTATCACGTGCAAAGATCATATATGATAATGAATTCACAATATTAGCAATGTACGAGGTTGGACCTGAATAATGGAGAACAGCATATGAAAGAAGCACATGGTTCTTGTTCACGAATGTTGGTCACCTCGTCACGTCCCCGAGAAAATTAATTCTCGTTGTAGAGTCAAAGCTTTCCGGTGAAATGCTTGACTTGATTATGAAAAGCGGGTTGCTATCTGAAATAATAGCAAACCATTTTGAGCATGTTTTAAAAGTTTGAACTTCTGCTCGAACTTTATTTACAACCCCGTGTCATTATTGAATGACATTTCTAGGTTCGTAAATATTATCGATTCCAGAAGACATGCTCTTTTTATCAATATATTTTTGAACACACAATTTTGAAAGATTTAGAAAAACCTTTTGAGAAATTCTCGAAAAATTGTGTTCAAAGTTTTGAAAACCAATTACTTGAGCTTAAAATGTTGAATATCTTATAAAACGAGCTCAAGTCCGACAAGTTGTAAACTTCCCGTTGTTAAGGATAAGTTTATCATCGGCGATAAACTTTCCTTTTATCTGAAGAACGAGTCCTAAGCTGACATTTACTTAGAAGTCGTTTTCATGAGCTTGAAAACTTTGACTGTTTTAACGGAAAGCTCATGACCGAGAAAGGTTAATTTCTCGTTATGAGGAAAAGTTCTCTTATTTAAAAGATACACTTTCCTTTCTGAGCTTAAAACTTCGAATGTTTTAATACAAGCTCATGACCGAGAAAGGTGAATTTCTCGTTAAGAGGATAAGTTATCATAAAAGATAAACTTTCCTTTATTTTAAGTTCGAGTTACAGTCTGACATTTAACTGTAAGTCATTGTGCATGAGTTTAAAAACTTTGAATGTTTTCGATATAAGCTCATGCCCGAGAAAAATTAATTTCTCGTTATAAGGATAAGTTTATCATCGGCGATAAACTTTCCTACCTTTGAAGAACGGGTTACAGACTGTCATTTATCTATAAGCCTTAATGCATGAGCTTAAAAAACTTGGAATGTTTTTTATATAAGCTCATGCCCGAGAAAAATGAATTTTTCGTTTTTAGGATAAGTTTATCATCGGCGATAAACTTTCCTTTCTTTGATGATCGAGTTATAGTCTGTGATGTGACTATAAGTCCTTGTGCAGCTTAACCATGAATCCCCTGAGACATTTGTTTCTCTGATATCTGCTTCTTCAGCAACCAAACTCTAAGAGTGTCCTTAGTTGAACGGTATACAACGATTGGACCGCTTCGTTCTTTTGGAACATCAACTTTGGTACCTGCATTCTCATTAGGAGTTTGTATACTTTTGCATGGGTGAGAGATATCTATTTTTGAAGCACGTGGGGGTTCACAGTTGGCTTTACTTGTTTCAGAGGCGACCTGAGTAGATGATTCACTAGTCTTGGCTGGCAAACGTTTCCTTTTATAGAAAACCTTAAGTTTAGGCGTAAGTGAAGTATCATCTTTATCAGTTTCCTCCCTAGTAGACTTAGTAGAATCGGAGACTATCCTAGTTAAAGGGCACTCGTTTCCTACAAGAGTGAAAGTTCTACCAGTGGGGCGCCAAACTTTACCAAAGGGTTTGATTTTAGCTATCCACTGGGACTTAATTCTAGCACGGGAGTTCACCTCATTAAGCAATTTTTTGATACAGGAATCATGATTTGCCGTAAAGACACATTTTCTACATGTTTTACAAGTAGCATATTTAATGTCCGAGTAAGATCTAGAATCCCTAGATGATTGATTGATGCTCCTAGGATTGGACATGCTACGGTTAGCAGTGTTGGGTAAACTAGAAGGCATCTGACTAGGTTTGAAATTCCTATCTCTTAAATGTGTCTTTTGCTTAGCTTCCCTAAGATCAGATTCATGGCAAACGTCATTTGAACTAGTTCTAGACGTGGTCTTGGTATTTTTAGGGAAACTAGAGGCAATCATATGATTTGGTCTTGCTAAAGCTGGAGTGATCACATTGGGCCTGGTTGCTGGAGTGACTGGTCTAAAAAGATGAACCAAATCAACTTGGGAGACAAACCGCGGTCTCGAGGATTGTGGTCGCTCGGATCTAAATGCAGTAGGTTGTCTGACAATCGGTTGTCTGACGAACTGATTTGTAGGCGGTTTCCCCAAGATTGATGGTTTTTCAAGCTTAGTGTCCACACTAGGTCCTCTAGTTTTCCTTAACTCGTTTTTCAACGCGGCTATAGCAAAGACCTTTTCCTGTACTTGAACCTTTAATGTTTCATTTTCTTTGAGCACGTTATCTTGGAATGCCAACTTAGATTCAAGCAGTTGAATTTGTTTCAAAAGATTATCCTTTTCAGCTTTAGAATCTAGAACAGTTTGATCCAATTTTCTTTCAAGAACAACGTTTGACTTTTCAAGTTTTTCAAAGTATGTTTCAAATTTGTCCGTTTTCTTAGAAAATTCAAGTTTGGCATCCTCAAGATCTTTTGATTGCCGAGCTACGATCGTTTCGAGCTCTTTAATCTTGGAATCAGAATCAGTTAACGAGGCAGTTATAAAGCATTTATCATGATGTACTATAGCATTTTGAACACTTTCTCCCCCATTATGACTCACATCGGATGAATCAGAAGTGGTATTGCTATCACTCTTTTCTATCCCATGTTTGTCATAATTAGGTTCAGAATGCTCAATATGCGGCATGTCATCAGCATATACATCATAAACAACATTACATTGTACCATGTTTGCAGGCGCTTCGTCATAAACGGGTAAGGTGTCAGCAAAAGAGATCTCGTGAACAGTCCCTGACGTGCCACTGGTATCATGTTGTCCTCCTGATTCCGTGCTCTTGGCATCGATAGGCTCCAAGTTGTCAACCGTATGACCAGTTTCCTCTTGCATCGAAGAGTCTTGCACTCCATTATCATACCCTTGCTGAAGTCGAGATATTTCATAAATCGAAGACGAGACCGATGACATGAGTTTCAAAATTGTATCACGGAAAGCTCTAAACTCGGTATGTGTATCTCGAAAAAATGATTGGCAAATCATCGAACTTTCAGACTTGATGATATTGAATTGGAAGAAAGGCGTGAGTCGTGTCACAAGAGCCTTATAAGCAAGTGCTGATGCAGAGTGATTAAAATTTTCATTGTTGAGTTGCTCTGCGAGTTGGGTCAAGATGGTGAACATTGATTCCATGAATATATGACGATCTTGACCAAAGATTGTCACAAATTCGCTCCCTCCTTGAATCCTCGAAAGAGTGACAAGATGAGACTGAAGTATTCGAAATGAAGTGATGCCACTTTAGCTGACCTTGTCTTGCAAATTATATGATTCTCCCTTGTTTGATGTCGAATTCAAAAAATCCATTGAAAGGTCGATGACAAATGATTGTGTATATGACAACACCAACAAAAAAAATCCGTAGTAAATCTGATCAAAAATTCGTAGCCACTAAAAAGAAATCCCGTCACGGTGACTCGTCACTTTGTCCTCAAATCCAACCACAAAAACTTTAAAAGAAAAAATCCCAAAACAAAATATGATATATATATATATGTATATTATTATTATTATTTATTATTTTTTTTTTTTTCAAGAATATTAAAATTCAAAAAGTATTAAGATTTTTTTTTTATTAAAAATATTAAAGAAAATATCTGATAGAAAGAAAAAATAAAAAATCTGATATATAAAATAAAGTAAAATAAAAATTTGATAACAATCGGATATTTAAAAAAATTTGATATAAAATAAAGTAAAAACAAAAAGGTCCAAGCGTGTCACTCCTCGTGTCCCAAAATAAAAACGTGGCAATATATTATCTTGGTTTCTCCGTCTGCCATAAAATATTATAACTGCCCCCAATTTAAGCTTTGTAATCTCCGTCCTGTGATACCTTATCTCCCTTCTCTCTTAACTCTCACTCACACAATAGAAAAATAAAAGAAACACAAAGCCACTCAAAGCTTTAGAAACTCCGTCCCTGTTATCTATTCTCCAAAAAAAGTCAAACAACCTAAAAACTAATCCTCCAAGTTAGTTATTTAACTCATCCCACCAATATCATCTCAAATTAATCACAATCCAACTCAATACAAATTAAAACCAGGTAATCCCACCACTTATATCATCCGAATCACCCTTATGATGTGCTAGAGCTTTCCGATGCTGAAGCTGTCGAACCATGGAAGGACGAGTTAGACGCGACTTTTAGATCATTCATATGGTCTCGGGTAGGATTAATTTTTTAATTGCATGTTGTTTTTTTGAGTCCCTCTCTTCATCTGTTGTGTCTTTCTTGTGAGTCTGTGTTTTTGTTGTAAATGGGTAGAGTGTGTAGTTCGATGATGTTTGTTTAAACTGAGATCTTGAATGATGGGTGTAAGGATGTCGGGGTGAGAGGGTTTGGATGGGTTTGAGAGTTTGTTTAGATGGTTGTGAGTCACAGTTTGATTTGTTTGGGGTGTCCGAGAGAGTTGAGTCGTGAGAGTTTGTGGGAGGGAGTCGGTTTAGAGTCTAGGGTGGATGTTGGATTAGGCGGGTGTATTGAGTGAATAATACAAGAGATGAGAGGTGAGAGGGTTTTGCGATGGTCAGAGATTTCGAGGGTTTGGTTGGGGTGAGGGGAAGAAGAATCGAGAGTTTTGTTGTTGAGTGGGTTTTCGAGGGTGGGTCTGAGTTGTGAGACGAAAATTGGTGTGAGTTTGGTTTGGTTAGACGAGTGTGAGAGTGGTGTCCGAGAGTGTTTTGAGTCTTCAGTCGAGTCGTGAGGGTGTGAGGGGGAGTCTGTGAGTTGAGTCTTTTGACTATGTCAAGGTCTTGCTGGATTCAAGGGTCGAGTTTTTAAACCAGTTTTGAGTGTGTTTGCCGTTATGTTTGAATAGAGAGTATTGTGATTGTGGGTCAGTCCAGAGTCTGTCAATTCCAGATAGTCTATTCGGAAAGATTTTCTATTCGGAAAGATTTTCTATTCGGAAAGATTTTCTATTCGGAAAGATTTTCTATTCGGAAAGATTTTCTATTCGGAAAGATTTTCTATTCGGAAAGATTTTCTATTCGGAAAGATTTTCTATTCGGAAAGATTTTCTATTCGGAAAGATTTTCTATTCGGAAAGATTGTCTATGCGGAAAAACCTTTCAATGCGGAAAACTTTGTCTATTCGGAAAGTTAGCCTATTCGGAAAGTTGGCCTATGCTGAAAGATGAATCGCTGGAACAGAAACTCAAAAACTGATAGAACGGATGGATTGGACAGTTTTGACTGTTTTGGACTGTTTTGGACAATTTAACAGATTGGACTGATATGAAAAAGCAAGAAGAAAAACTGATTAAAAAAATGATAAAAAAAATGACTGAGTGATTAAAAAATTATTAAGTAGTGACTGATAAAAAATGATTAAAAAAACTTGATTATTTTAAAAAATTTGATAAAACTAGATGATTTAAAAAATTGATAAAACTGATAATAAAAAACTGATTGTAAAAAACACACGAAAAAAAAAAAATAATAATAAAACTGATAATAAAAAATAAAAATTGATAAAATTTATAAAAAATTGATAAAAAAAAAAATTGATCGAATGATGAAAAGATGGATAAAAAAGTTAGAAAAGAAAGAATTTTTACCACCAAATCAAAAGATAAAAAATATGCAAATCCTAAGATTCAACCATGGCTCTTGATACCAATTGAAGGTCTACATATTCTAAGGATTTGTTAAATGATGGATAGATCTTGATTAATGGTGGAAATGGGGAAGGAGGAAGATGAAGTATAGAGAGAGAAAGGAGAGGGAAGAAAAGTAGAGAGAGAAAGTGAAATTAGATTAATGAAAAGATGTGTAAATGAATGAACCACCAACCCCTCCTAACATGCTAGGAGGGGTGTATATATAGCCCACCCTACATGTGGGCTATATGGACTATACATTACTAAGTGGACCACGAGCCCATTACATAATTATCGTTGGAGCGACCGATCCTTCATAAATACGTAAAACGTATTTCCAACACACTATCTCAAGAACGTCTCTCGAAGATATGAAGTATGAAGTACATGCCAAATATCGGCCCGAGAAAGGTCTCAAATCGTGAACCAAGTTATGCCAAGATATGAACTTTTTGATATCCTGAGAAGCAGTTTTAAGAGATTTTGTCCTTTAGCTAACTATTAATCAAATCGTCCTACTTTGCTTTCAGCCTAAATAAACTATCGAAATAAGTCCAAAAATGCATCTTCATGATCATTCTAAGACAAAAATAAAATATAAGAGATACACCTAGGAATAAGGGAGTTTAAGCATTTAATTAAGCCATGTGTGTAAGTGTTTGAATGGCTAACTTATAATAACAATGATCTCGTCTTTAAGCTTAGTTTGGGGAACGTGAAACTTAAGGGTGATAAATCTTCGCAGCACCAAAGCCCTAATGTAAGTCCTTGATCTCGTTGCAAGTTATTTCCATGAAGCTATTTTCAAGTAAAAATGGTTTTCTATCCTTTAGTTTATTTTAAAGTTTTAATTTCTCTTAGTACTTTAATTTTTGTTTAGTAGTATGTTAATAAGGCTAAGGTTGATTAATTATGAGAAAAATGTAAATTTGCTTTATCACTAAGCATTGCATGAGGGCATGGCAATGGTTAAGTGTAGGGGATTTGATAGGTGTGAAAACACCCATCCTTTTACCACTTATTTCCTGCTAAAACAAGACCAAAACGCGTATTTAATGTCATTTGTTTGGAATTATGCGTGGTTTGTGTGTTTGTTGTGTTTTCAGAGCCAACTGGATAAATATTGAAGAAAACATGGGATTGCACGGGTTTTGTCGAAGAAAAAGACATAAAGACGAAGTCTATAATCCAAGAGATGCAAAAGATTTGAAGTCAATGGGCCTATTTGAAGATTTATCGAAGAAAAGGACCAAAGACGGAAGATTTACCTATGTCGAAGAAACTCAAGTCTAATAAATGAAGAAATTAAAAGACGAGTTGAAATTATTCGTTGACAAATCTCGAATCGGAATCGAAAACGTCAACTTTTCTGAAAAGACGAGGAGACAAAAAGAAAGGAAGAAAGCCCACTCACCAACCAAGGGGAGAAGCCTATAAATACTCCTCCCATTCACACATCCGACTGTTGCTTTTTTTTTTTCTGTTTTAGCTTTCCTAGTTCTTAGGAACCATCTCCCTTAAGGAGTGGTTTTAATCTTTGTTTGATTTTTCTTCCAATCTTGTAAGTTTGATCTTTCCATTTGTTTGTTGAATCTTAAATCATTAATACAAGTCTTCTTTTAACCTTTCCATCATCTTGTTCTTAATCTCTTTTTGATTCTTAGTTCTTAAGTTTTATTCTTTCGGTTTGATTGTTAAAAGTAAGTGGGTTTTGCGATTTAGTTGTTTTGGATTCAAGCTTTCTATGAGTAAAAGATTAGTGGTAAAATTGGTTTAAGTTTTGATCAAAAAACTTGGTGATTTTTGGTGTTGAATTCGTTCTTTGATTTCCCTTGTTCCTCGCTTCCCAGTTTCTGATCTTGCCCAGATTCCGAATAGGGAATCTGGGGTTGTGTCTATTCGGAATATTTCAATTATTCCGAGTAGAGGTTATTTTTCTTGTTTATTCGGAATATCAGTTATTCCGAGTAGAGATAGATTTTCTTGGTTATTCGGAATATCAATTATTCCGAGTAAGGTTTCCTTTCAAAACTTTCCGAATAGAACTAATATTCCGAGTAAGATTTTTATTCCGCATAGGGCATACTTTCCGCATAAGGGTTTTTCTTTAGATATTCCGCATAGTCATAATATTCCGAATAGAGCATTCATTCCGCATAAGAGATACTTTCCGAATAGGGCTTCTTCCAAATTATTCTGCATAGGGCATTTTTCATTTATTCCGCATAAGGCAGATTATTCCGAGTAAGGCACTTTTTCCGAGTAGAGTATTTTTTTCCGCATAACAGCAATTTTTCCGAGTAAGAGCAGATATTTCGAACAAGAGATTTCCAGTTTTATTCTTCATAAAGGTATTTTCTTACTGTTTCATTTAAATTCTGGATTTATTTTCATTTCTAGTTTCTAGCTTAATTTTATTATTACTTGTCTTTATCATTTTAGTAGATTTAGACCAAAGCTCCCCCTTTTTAGTCACCAGTTACAACTATTCCACTTTTGACCGTGATCGATTCGAGAAGATACCGAGAACGAAACAACGATATATATCAATTGGGTACGAGCAACGCAAAGAGAGATCTTGCAAGCAAAAACCTTTTTATTAACCAACAAAAAGTCAGTTATTACATTCGCGAAAAATGCGCGTTTTCAGTTAGGTTCTGTCTAGTGTCGCCACTCATGTTATTTTTTTTATCTTACTAGAAGGTTCAGTCAGGTTCTGTTCGTAGTGAAGTAGATATTTTTTATCTTACTAGAAGGATTCTAATACACATTGCTGTTCAATAATAAATAAAAATCGTTTGTATTTGAATTTGAACTCTTTTTGCAGCACAAGTATCCAGTTTTCAGCTGGAATTCGCGAAAAATGCGCATTTTCAGTCAGGTTCTGTCTAGTGTCGCCACTCATGTTATTCTATATATACAAATACTCGCATTCTAAGTTTTAACAAGGGCTAATGACATAAATGATACATCCGCGTGACTAGATTAATTTGTTAATCACATGTCAAAGAGTAACAAAAAGTTTAAGAATCATATTTGAAGTATTTGGTGTTCGATTGTGCTGAAATATTCCTCGAAAACTGCTTCCAAATTAGGCATGGCACGCATTTAACTCCATTTCGTTCTGGCTACTGATTTCTATGAACAAAAACGCCAATAAAATATTGAACAAACTATCATACATCTCAGATTACAACCCATACTTCTAGCCAAAACAATAAAATCGAGAACCGTTATGGCCAAACCAATTCTAGGGACCATTCTACACAAGTCACCTCTTCTCATCACCAATAAGCATAAATAAGCCTAAAAATCTTTAAAAAAAAGCATACAAACAAAAATAAGCATAAAAATAAGCCTAAAATCATAAAAATAAGCCTAAAAATAAGCCTAAAATAACAAAAATAACAAAAATAAGCTATTAATAACAAAAATAAGCCTAAAAATATTTTAAAAAAGCACAAAAACAGAAATTAGCATAAAAATAAGCAATATAAACTAAAAAATAAGCATAAAACAATAAAAAATAAAAATGAAAAGTGTTAGGGTTTCAATCAGAAATGGAGTTTAAAGCAATATAAACTCGATTACCAGGAGCCAAGCCGCCATCTTTAGGAATAGAAGCCATCTCCGATCGATTGTTAGGGTTTCAATCGGAAATGGAGTTTAAATCGTTATCGGAGATCGATTGGAGAGTGATTGGGGGTGGCGGAGATGATTGGGGTGGTGGTGGTGGCGGCGGAGATATCGGAGATCCATTGGAGAGTGATTGGGGGTGGCGGAGATGATTGGGGGTGGTGGTGGTGCCGGCGGAGATGATTGGGGGTGGTGGTGGCGGAGATGATTGGGGGTGGTGATGTGTGTAAAATAAGGGTTAAGGAGAACGGGGGAGTGGAAGTGTGTGTAAAATAAGGGTTAAGGGGAACGGGGAGTGGAAGTTAAGGGTATATGTTTTTTTTTTATTCATTTAATCTGGACCGTTGGATGTAATTAAAATGAATGGCTAAGATGAGTCCATTGGAACTTTGCTAAAAAGTGGGACTATGTTGAACTTTTGGCATCAAACATTAGCAACCAATTTACAAGCTAAGAATTTGTTTAGGAGTATATTTATTTTCAATTTATCGAGGTAATAATTGTTTTGTTCCAAATTTCGAGTTCTAACCTGTCATAGCCGGTTTTATTACCTATATTAGAAAAGTTTAGCCGGTTTTTAAAACGATATTAGTAATAAAAATAGTACATTACCTAGATGTGTAAACCATGGATAGTATATTACCAATATATGGACTTAACCCATTTAAAAATTATATTTGTCTAGTATTTCGGTATTCAAAAAAGGTGATTGTATAACAAATTTATGAAAAAATAGGAATTTTGAAAGTTTTAATATGAAAATTAAACATGTAATGCCTTATAATACTAAAACATTAACGGGGGTGATTAAAGATGTCGGATCTTGTAAACTAAAAAGTTTTTACTCTTATATAACATATATAATAATTTACGTTCATTTTATTATTTTAGTTAAATAAATTTTTTTTTATATAATTTACAATAGTAGTTAATAATTTAAAAATGTAGGATTGAATCAGATCAATATCTTACCATCATATAATAAGATAGAGATACAACTTAAGATCTTATGTCTTTTAAGATCATATGAATGTTCAACTTATTTTTGCTTAAGGAGATCGTAAAGTTAAAAGATGTTAAAAGCTAAATCGAAGTATTAACGAAAGTATTAACGATTAGGTTCTCATGTACTCTACTTTTATTTACTTTGTTTTTTTAAGAAGAATCAGACAATATAGTGTAAATACAAAGTATCATAAGGAGAAATATGAAATATTAAAACAAGATATACACTCGGTACAACATTAAGAGACCGTATGGTTAGACGTAATTAATTGATAAAGGAATGTAATTGATGATGTAATGTAATTAATATAGTAATTGAAAGAATTGTTACAGTTTGATTGGCCTATTTGGCTGTCATGTTGTAATAAAATATATCATTAACGAATGTTGTTTGGTATGATGTAATGAATGTTGAAAATGAATGAAATAAATAAAATATGATAACATGTGATTAGATGTCGTAATGGAATGAAAAAAATGAAGTCGCGACTGAATGGAATGAACATTGTAATAAAATAAATATAGTAATTGAATGACGCATTACAACTATAATTATGTTTGGTTGTCGTGATAGAATGGAATGTAATCAATCATAAAATAGGCTAGATTAAAATAGCCTTTGATAATAAATATTTTTGGTTAACGGGTAGTTAATAAAGGGCTTTTGTGTAATTATGATTCCATTCCAAGCTCTAACGAAAAAAAACAAGGTACCCCTAATGAATGAATCTGGTGATTTTTTATGTAATGAGTTACTAAATCTTATAGTTGTAACCAAACATAATTCTATCATTACGCCGTAATGATCTTTTTATTCCTTCTCTCATTACGACGTATCAAATGCTATATAAGGGTTCGTTTGGTAGGAATGGATGAAATATCAAATTAATGTAATGCACTAGGTTAGAAATGAATAGTATATTAGTATTATTTGGGGGTATTCACGGGTCGGGTCGGTTAGGTTAGTTAGACGATTTTAACTATCCATTGCAGGGCGGGTAGTTAATTTTACTACTCGAAACCGAACCGTACGGTTAACCGGACATGCCGTTAACCAAAATGAGCGGTTACGCGTGGTTCAGGTTACGGTTAACCAATTTATAAGTTTAATCAAGTTTAAGTTTATAAATAATAACATGGTTTAGAATATAGATAGTCGTTTTCGTATAATTAAATGACATTGAATAGATAAAAATCATATAAAAGTTATTTCGTTACAAGAAATGCATTCAAGTAACATATTAAGAAATATTATTTATTCGATGTTTACTGGTTACGATCACGTTAACTAAATTTTACATGTAGATGTTCATAAATGTTAACGTCAGGAGTAAAAAACATCGTTGTACAATAAAACTAGTGTACTAATGATACAATGGTTTTTCAATGGGTTCAAAATAATTCTCGGAATCCTCTCGAATTGATCTCGGTTTAAAGTGGAACGATTTGTTCTTGGTGACAAAAAAGGGGGTTTAGTTTTCTAATCTACTAAACAGGGAAATCAATAAAGAAAGATTTAAACTTGAAACAATCAGCAATTAAAAAGCAACACTTGAATTAAAACTGGAAAATACCCTACTGAAAAAGTATCCTACACGGAATAAATCCTATACGGAAAAACACAATCCTATGCGGAATAATAATGCTCTTATGCGGAATAAATTGCCTATGCGGAAAAGCTGGCTTATACGGAAAACATTGCCTATTCGGAAAATAATACCTATGCGGAAAATAATGCCTATGCGGAAAAACAAGATCTATTCGGAAAAATAGCTTATGCGGAAAAACAGATCTCTATTCGGAACATAATGTCTATTCGGAAAAACAGCTCTATTCGGAAAAATATGGTCTATGCGGAAAACAAGATCTATTCGGAAAATGTTGCTCTATGCGGAAAAATACACCTATTCGGAAAGCAAGTGCTATTCGGAAAAAACTGGGCTATTCGGAATATACAAGATATTCCGAATAAGGGAACAATAAACTGGCTATGCGGAATATTTGAAACATTCCGAGTAAGAGAATAAACAAAGATGATTCGGAATAAGTAAGATATTCCGAATAGGGGACGAGCCCAAATGCCTATTCGGAATAAAGGCTCTGTTCGGAAAGATCTGAGAAGCGAAGAACAGTAACAGCAGAAACCAAACGATTTTTCAATCTAAACACCAAAATACTCATAAAGGTTTTACCAAATCAACCAATAATCATTTAAATACTTATAAGAAATAAATCCCACCAATAAAAACACTAAATCAACAACTTTTTAAGATCAAACTTGAATCAAATAAAAACTTAAGAACTTGCAATAAAAAGATGATGAAGAACAAGATGAATAGAAAGATTGGAATTGAATGATTAATGTAAAAGTAACAAGAGTAATGATTAAAACACTTACAAGATTAAAGAAAATTAAAAATCACCAAACACCCTAATGGTGTTGGTGAAGAACCGATCCTAAGAAAACTGGGAAAAAGAAAATGAAAGCTAGCTCCCTAAAATGTGAAGGAGGAATCTATTTATACTCCTAGTGGTTGGTTGGTGAGTGGGCTTTTTCCCTTTCTTCTTGTCTTCTCGTCTTTTCAGAAAAGTTGACGTTTTCGATTCTGATTCGGGATTTTTCGTCGATTAAATTCAACTCGTCTTTTAATTTCTTCGTTAAATAGACTTGAGTTTCTTCGACTTATGTAAATCTTCCATCTTTGGTCCTTTTCTTCGATAATTCTTCAAATAGTCCCATTGACTTCAAATCTTTCGCATCTCTTGGACAATAGACTTCGTCTTGAGTCTTTTTCTTCGATAAAACCCGTGCAATCCCATGTTTTCTTTAATATTCATCCGGTTAGCTCTGAAAACACAATAAACACAAAAACCACGCATAATTCCAAACAAATGATATTAAATACGTGTTTTGGTCTTGTCTTAGCCAGAATTAAGTGGTAAAAGGATGGGTGTTTACACACCTATCAAATCCCCTACACTTAACCATTGCCATGCCCTCATGCAATGCTTAGTGATAAAGCAAATTTTACATTTTTCTCATAATTAATCAACCTTGGCCTTATTCAAATACTACTAAATAAAAATTAAAATACTAAGAGAACTTAAAATTTTAAAATAAACAAAAGGATAGAAAACCATTTTCACTTGAAAATAGCTACATGGAAATAACTTGCAAAGAGATCAATGACTTACATTAGGGCTTTGATGCTGCGAAGATTTATCACCCTCAAGTTTCACGTTCCCCAAACTAAGCTTAAAAACGAGATCATTGTTATTATAAGTTAGTAAATCAAACACTCACACACATGGCTTAATTAAATGCTTAAACTCCCTTATTCCTAGGTGTATCTCTTATATTTTATTTTTGTCTTAGAATGATCATGAAGATGCATTTTTGGACTTATTTCGATAGTTTATTTAGACTGAAAGCAAAGTAGGACGATTTGATCAATAGTTAGCTAAAGGACAAAATCTCTTAAAACTGCTTCTCGGGATATCAAAAAGTTCATATCTTGGCATAACTTGGTTCACGATTTGAGACCTTTCTCGGGCCGATATTTGGCATGTACTTCATACTTTATATCTTCGAGAGACGTTCTTGAGATAATGGTCTTCTCATCATAATAGAGTTTCTTCACTTGGAGACTTTTGAGGGGTACTCCAACTTTGTTGACCACGACTTCATGATTATTTCTTCAATCTCTAATTGGGATTTTGAGATACAACGATCCGCCTCCTTTTCGGACTTGGATCTACTTATCCTCATACCTTGTTAGGGTCTTTTCGGATAGACTTCTCCATGATCTTTATGGGAGTTGATTGCTTTTCGTCGTGAGTCTTGATCCTTCATATTGATTTTAGGAATAATGCTTTTCACATCACTTTGGATCTTCAGCAATAAGATTGAATCCTCATGCCTTGTTAGGGCCTTTTCGGACTCGCCAATCTTCGCGCCCCGCTTCATAAGTTATGCCTTGGCTATGAACTCTTATCATTACCGAGCAACTTTTAAACGATCTTGGGCTAGAAGCTAAGTAACTTTTCAAATCGTACGACCTTACTTATTGCAGATAAATTATTAGCAAGTGATGGGAGAATAGGCAGATAATTACACCAAGTGAGCTTGCGCAAGAATACCGACTTATAATTGACTCTATCATTTCTCGTTCTCCACAATTTAAAATCTCAAGTAATGAGACTCGTGGATACTTAGCCTAATAAACCGATTAAGGTCTACATGGTTAAGGATACTAGCTAGAATAAACTTGGATAAGTCTATTCGGGTTGAGTCAAAATAAACGCAACGGGCCTAATATGTCAAAGACTTCAAAACTAGCTACACCATTTTATTTAAATTTTTTACTTTATTGCGGGATATATACATATGAAAGCAACGATAAAATTTTAAAAATTACAACTAAATGGCCAAAGTTAATAAAAAATTTGAAAAATGTCGAAAAATATGATTTTCCGGTTAAATGAAGGCATTTTCATGGAAAAGTCCACTTAAAACTTCGATAGAAGTCCACCCTACACTTAAGATAAACATTGTCCTCAATGTTTAAGCATGTGGGAAAAGTCTCCCCTACACTTATGACATTGTGCACGTTGGTTAACTCAAGTTAAGGAAGAGACGACTAAAGTGATCAATTTCAAATGTGAGTATGAAGAAAATTGAATCACGATAGTTGAGATATAGAACCGGATTTCAGATAACACGGGAGCACGGTTCTTCAAAGATTCCAAGAGTGCAGTTATCCCTGTAATCACATCACCACACAAACACAAACGACCAAAATAGGTCCTCCCCTACACTTAGGGGGTTAAAGGGATAGATACTCGGGCTGCCTTCCGAGGAGCGCTTGTTTTTGATAACCGAGTCACGAGCCTGACTCGACCCAAAATTAGTTCATGGGGAACGTGGTGAGGGATGGAATCACCTCGTGAGAGGTGTCCTCACCAAAGTACAACTTCACTCGTTGGCCATTCACCTTAAAATTAGGTCCATTAGGTTGAGCGAGCTCGAGAGTACCATATGGAAAAATTTGGGCAATGGTGAATGGGCCGGACCAACGAGATTTCAGCTTGCCCGAAAAGATTTTCAACCGAGAGTTAAAAAGTAAGACTTTGTCTCCAACATGGAACTCTCGGTTTTTGATCTTGGAGTCGTGAATGAGCTTAGTTCTTTCCTTATAGATCAAAGAATTTTCATAAGCCTCATTACGGAGTTCATTCAGCTCATTGAGTTGGATCTTGCATAGGTCACCGGCTTTGTTAATATCAAAATTAGCCCACTTCAAGGCCCAATAAGCCTTGTGCTCCAACTCAATGGGGAGGTGGCATGCTTTCCCGTACACAAGACGATAAGGCGTACAGCCGATCGGGGTCTTGTAAGCAGTACGGAAAGCCCACAAAGCATCATCAAGTTTATCAGCCCATGCGGCACGATGCTCTCCCACGGTTCTTTCCAGAATTCGCTTTAGTCCTCGGTTGGATATTTCAGCCTGGCCATTAGTTTGTGGGTGGTAGGCTGTGGAAAGACGATGATTTACACCGTACTTAGCCATGACTCTAGCAAATTGTTCATTGCAGAAATGAGTCCCACGATCACTAATAATGGCGCGAGGCACACCGAATCTAGCGAAAAGAGCTTTCAAAAAGTTACAAACCACCCTTGCGTCATTAGTAGGTAAAGCTTTGGCTTCAACCCACTTTGAAACGTAGTCAACGGCTACAAGGATGTATTTGTTGCCTTTAGAAGAAGGGAATGGCCCCATAAAGTCGATACCCCAAACATCAAAGATTTCACACTCTTGAATGAAATTCTGAGGCATCTCGTCTTTATGTGTGATTTTGCCTTGCTTTTGGCAAACATCACATCTTTTAACCATATCGTGAGCGTCACGATATATGGAGGGCCAATAAAATCCCGAATCAAACACTTTTTTGGCGGTGTAGTTGGGACCAAAGTGACCACCAGTGGGTCCTTTGTGGCAAGCATCAAGGATTTCAGACGCTGCTGGTCCATCAACACATCGGCGGATAATCAGGTCGGCACATTGTTTGAATAGGTAAGGGTCGTCCCAAAAGTAAGTCTTAATGTCGGTGAAGAACTTTTTCTTTTGTTGGGACGTCAACCCTTCCTTGAGAATTCCACCCGCTAAGTAGTTTGCAAAGTCCGCAAACCACGGGGTTTCATTCGGCTGCGAGTTTATAGACATTAAGGTCTCCAAGGGAAAAGAATCATTGATTTCTTTGTTTGGATGATCCCCTTGGTAAGGATCCTCAAGTCTGCTAAGATGGTCCGCGGCTAGGTTTTCTGCTCCTTTTTTATCGCGAATTTCGATTTTAAATTCCTGGAGCAGCAAAACCCAGCGAAGAAGTCTTGGTTTGGAATCTTGCTTTGTCAACAAGTACTTCAGCGCGGAATGATCGGTATACACAATGGTGGTGGAAAGGACAAGATAAGGGCGGAATTTCTCAAAAGCATAGACAACAGCTAAAAGCTCTTTTTCGGTTGTCGTATAATGCAATTGTGCCCCCGTCATTGTCTTGCTAGCGTAATGGATCGGTTGGAAGTGTTTGTTCACTCTTTGTCCAAGAACCGCTCCAATAGCAAAATCACTAGCATCGCACATCAACTCAAAGGGTAGCTCCCAATTAGGGGTAACCAAGACGGGTGCCTTAGTTAGCTTATCCTTAAGCGAGTTGAAGGCTTCAAGACACTCTTTGGAGAAGATAAAAGGAGTATCTTTTTCCAAGAGGTGGGTCATCGGGCGAGCGATTTGAGAAAAATCTTTGATAAATCGTCGGTAGAAGCCCGCATGACCCAGAAAACTTCTCACACCCTTCACGGTTGAAGGTGGAGGTAACTTTGCGATAACATCGACTTTAGCACGGTCTACTTCAAGACCGGCTTTCGAGATCTTATGTCCAAGCACGATGCCTTCTTTTACCATAAAATGGCATTTTTCCCAATTCAGAACTAGGTGAGTGTCTTCGCACCGCTTGAGCATACGTTCCAAATTGGCAAGGCAAGAAGAGAATGAATCCCCGAAGACCGAGAAATCATCCATGAAGACTTCCATGGTTTGTTCAACCATGTCATGGAAGATAGCTAACATACACCTTTGGAAAGTCCCAGGCGCATTACATAAGCCAAAAGGCATTCTTTTGTAAGCAAATGTGCCATAGGGACAAGTGAATGTAGTCTTCTTTTGATCTTGGGGATCGATGGGTATTTGAAAATAACCCGAGAAACCATCAAGAAAGCAGTAATATTCATTTCCTGCTAATCGTTCAAGCATTTGGTCCATAAAAGGTAGAGGGAAATGATCCTTTCTCGTGGCATCATTGAGTTTGCGGTAGTCTATACAAACTCTCCACCCATTAACGAGACGAGTGGAAATCAACTCGTTGTGTTCATTGGGAACAACGGTTATTCCGCCCTTCTTGGGCACACAATGGATTGGACTAACCCATGGTGAATCCGAAATAGGGTAAATCATACCCGCATCAAGAAGTTTGATAACCTCTGTTTTGATGACTTCATGGATTTTTGGATTCACCCTTCGTTGGCTTTGAATTGTGGGCTTAAAGTCGTCCTCCATGAGAATTTTGTGCGTGCAGAAATGAGGATCAATTCCACGAATATCCGAAATTTTCCAAGCGATAGCCTTCTTATGAGCTTTCAGCACGGCAACGAGGCGAGTCTTCTCTTCATCTTTCAAATCCGTTGCAATAATGACGGGCGACTTCTTGTTGTCGTCAAGGAACACGTACTCGAGATGAGGCGGCAACTCCTTAAGTTCTAAATTCGGAGGATTTTCGACGGGAGGCGTTTTCAAAGTCGGAGTATCGATAGCAATGACCGTGGGAGATGGAGGCGAAGGATTGTCTTCAGTGAGAAGATTGTCAAAGAAATTCATGTCTTCATCCCCCTCGGTGAGAGAATCATTAGTAGCTAAATTCACATCTCCCATGGTATCTTCAAGATTGTTCCAAAATAAATTACTATCTCCAAATAGAGACAACGATGAATCAATAGAGGACACGGTCTCAACATTGGGAAGAGAGGTAGGGATACTTTTGCAAGCATCATTAAAGTGTTCTTCACAAGCCTCATCAAGAACGTCAATACAAATAACACTCTCATATGAATAAGGCTGTTTAGACAACTTTCCCATGTTGAAGACTACTTTATCGTCACCCACTCTCATGATAAGCTCACCGGCTTCAACATCAATGAGAGTGCGACCGGTCCTTAAGAATGGACGACCAACAATTAGTGGCACACGGGGGTCCATCTCGTAGTCGACGACAACAAAATCAGCAGGGAAAGTGAATTTGTCGACTCCTACAATGACGTCTTCGGCTATCCCCACTGGATAAGCAACCGTACGGTTAGCTAATTCCAAAGTCATTTTGGTGGGGACTAGCTCTGGGAGAGATAATTGCTTCCAAACACTTAGAGGCATGAGATTAATACTGGCACCTAGATCGGCTAGGGCCATGCAATTCTCTACTCCCGGGAAATTGCAAGGGATAAGAAAACGACCCGGATCACCAAGCTTAGTTGGCAATTTCCTTAAGAGTACTGCAGAGCAATTCTCATTAAGTTGGGTGTTGGCAATATCGAGGAGCTTTTCCTTGTCGCTCAGAAGATCTTTAAACATTTTTGCATACTTGGGCATGTGAGCGAGAGCCTCAGCGAAGGAGATATTGAAATTCAGTTGTTTGAACATTTTAAGGAAATTCGAAACCTGAATATCATCCTTGCTCTTTTGCTTCTCTTTCCTCAACCTTGAAGGATAAGGTATATTAGAAGAAGAGGAAGGCTTTAGGGGAATAGGATCACTCACAACCACGGGTGGAGGAGGGGTAGATGGAAGAGGTGGAGAAATTGGGGAAGGAGAAGGAGGGGGAATAGGAGCAGGCGACTCGTTCTCCTTAGTCACAACCACCGGTGGAGGTATAGGAAGCTCGGGTTCCTTGGTACCTTTACCACTTCGAGTAGTGATTGCTTTCATCTCCCCTCGTGGGTTCGCAACGGTGTTACTCGGAAGAGTACCCGAAGAAGAGGGTTGACTACCTTGGAAGAAACTAGCCATCATGTTCCTCAGATCATTAGTCTGGCTATCCAACGTATTTCTCATGTCTGCTCTCAAATCGTTTCCTTGCTTGACCAAGTCTGCTTTCAAATTGCGCACTTCCTCTTGGAGATTTCCCACTATCACATCATTGGTTCTCATGTAGGTTGCAACCTCTTGGTGTAATGCGGTGGTGGTTTGGTTGGGAGGAGCATTGTATGCAGGTGGTTGGTAAGCAGGTTGTTGGTAGACTTGATTGTTACGTTGAGGTGGTTGTTGCTGCTTGTGAGGAGGTATGTATGGTTGTCGAGGTTGTTGTTGTTGTTGAAGAGGGCGATTAAGGTTTTGTTGTTGGTTTGGGTTGTTTGGGGGAAAACCAGGTGGGGAAAGATAATTGTTAGAGCGGTAGCTTAGCAAATTACGGCCACCTTGAGGTCTAGCTTGATAAGCGGGTTGAGGATAGGTGCCATAAGCTGCATTCACATTCTCAGCAGGGTAATCTTGGGTGGCAGTACAAGTTGTGTAAGAGTGAGGACCACCGCATATCTCACAAGGTTGGCTGACAGCGTTTACTTGAGCGTTTTTGGCGTTATTGCTGTTGTTGTTGCTGACGGTGTGGGTGACAAGCGATTCAAGAAGCACAGTGATTTTGTCTAATCGCTTATCGCTGTCATTAGTGCTAGCACTAGCGACATTGGTCCGAACACTCTTGGTTTGCACACGAGACTTATTCTCAATGATATCCCAAGCAGCATTGGAAGTCTTAGCCAATAAATTACCCCCCGAGGCACTGTTCAGTGAATCTTGATCACTCATGCTTAAACCATTGTAAAAAGTATTAATTTGATGTACTTTGGTAAAACCATGTTGTGGGCATTTTCTTAAAAGATCTTTAAAACGATCCCAAGATTCACTGAACGACTCATCGTACTTTTGTTCAAAATTTATGATCTCATTCCGCAAAGCGGTAGTACGAGAGTGTGGAAAAAAGTAATTTATAAACTTTGTTTCCAAATCCGTCCACGAGAGAATACTCTGTGGCGGTTCCTTAGCAAGCCAATGCCGGGCTTGTCCCTCTAAAGAAAAGGGAAAAAGTTGTAACCTTATAACCTCTTGTGGAACACCATTGAATTTGACCGTGTTGGTGAGTTGTAGAAATCTCTTGATGTGGTCGTGTGGATCATCAATGGTTCGTCCCAAGAATGGCTGAGCGGAGACCATCTGGATAAAGCCTGACTTTAGCTCAAAGTTGTTGCCGGCAATTGGTGGTATAACAATTGGGTCCGTGTTGCCGTCTACATGAGCTTGCAGCAATTCAATCATCAGGCGATTATCCGGAAGGGGCTCATTGTTGTTATTATTGTTCATGTTGTTGAAAGGCGGGTTGTTGTTGTTATTATTGTTTGGAGGTGGTACACCGGCCATGTCTAAGTGATCGAGAGGCTCGGGCTCTTGATATGACGTGGATCGAGTGCGCATACACCTGCAAAAGAACGAACAAAGAAAAACAGGGCAAAAAATATTTTTGGTTTTTATATGTTTTTTTATTTTTTTTGTATTTTTGAAAATTTTATATTTTTTAGGATTTTTGAAAATTTTTGTGAAAAAGTAACGTTCACGGGGAACGGATCCCAAAATCCAAGTTCTCACAAAAAACTTTTGATCTTAACGAGAAGAGCCGGCAGCGGCACCATTTGATACAATGGTTTTTCAATGGGTTCAAAATAATTCTCGGAATCCTCTCGAATTGATCTCGGTTTAAAGTGGAACGATTTGTTCTTGGTGACAAAAAAGGGGGTTTAGTTTTCTAATCTACTAAACAGGGAAATCAATAAAGAAAGATTTAAACTTGAAACAATCAGCAATTAAAAAGCAACACTTGAATTAAAACTGGAAAATACCCTACTGAAAAAGTATCCTACACGGAATAAATCCTATACGGAAAAACACAATCCTATGCGGAATAATAATGCTCTTATGCGGAATAAATTGCCTATGCGGAAAAGCTGGCTTATACGGAAAACATTGCCTATTCGGAAAATAATACCTATGCGGAAAATAATGCCTATGCGGAAAAACAAGATCTATTCGGAAAAATAGCTTATGCGGAAAAACAGATCTCTATTCGGAACATAATGTCTATTCGGAAAAACAGCTCTATTCGGAAAAATATGGTCTATGCGGAAAACAAGATCTATTCGGAAAATGTTGCTCTATGCGGAAAAATACACCTATTCGGAAAGCAAGTGCTATTCGGAAAAAACTGGGCTATTCGGAATATACAAGATATTCCGAATAAGGGAACAATAAACTGGCTATGCGGAATATTTGAAACATTCCGAGTAAGAGAATAAACAAAGATGATTCGGAATAAGTAAGATATTCCGAATAGGGGACGAGCCCAAATGCCTATTCGGAATAAAGGCTCTGTTCGGAAAGATCTGAGAAGCGAAGAACAGTAACAGCAGAAACCAAACGATTTTTCAATCTAAACACCAAAATACTCATAAAGGTTTTACCAAATCAACCAATAATCATTTAAATACTTATAAGAAATAAATCCCACCAATAAAAACACTAAATCAACAACTTTTTAAGATCAAACTTGAATCAAATAAAAACTTAAGAACTTGCAATAAAAAGATGATGAAGAACAAGATGAATAGAAAGATTGGAATTGAATGATTAATATAAAAGTAACAAGAGTAATGATTAAAACACTTACAAGATTGAAAGAAAATTAAAAATCACCAAACACCCTAATGGTGTTGGTGAAGAACCGATCCTAAGAAAACTGGGAAAAAGAAAATGAAAGCTAGCTCCCTAAAATGTGAAGGAGGAATCTATTTATACTCCTAGTGGTTGGTTGGTGAGTGGGCTTTTTCCCTTTCTTCTTGTCTTCTCGTCTTTTCAGAAAAGTTGACGTTTTCGATTCTGATTCGGGATTTTTCGTCGATTAAATTCAACTCGTCTTTTAATTTCTTCGTTTAATAGACTTGAGTTTCTTCGACTTATGTAAATCTTCCATCTTTGGTCCTTTTCTTCGATAATTCTTCAAATAGTCCCATTGACTTCAAATCTTTCGCATCTCTTGGACAATAGACTTCGTCTTGAGTCTTTTTCTTCGATAAAACCCGTGCAATCCCATGTTTTCTTTAATATTCATCCGGTTAGCTCTGAAAACACAATAAACACAAAAACCACGCATAATTCCAAACAAATGATATTAAATACGTGTTTTGGTCTTGTCTTAGCCAGAATTAAGTGGTAAAAGGATGGGTGTTTACACACCTATCAACTAATATAATTAATACATGTACTATTTTTGAATATTTAGTTAAAGAAAAATTGTATAATATTCGCGGTTCTGTTCGGTTAACCGTGATATATAAAAATGAAAACCGAAACCGAATGTGACAAGCGGGTTTTTTCAGTTTCGGGTTTTTCGGTTTCTGATTGAGCGGTCCGGCTCGGTTCGTCGGTTTCTCGGTTTTTTGAACACCCTTAGTATTATTAATTATGTTTGGTTTGGATGATAAGATGTAGTGGAATCGATAATTAAAAGACTAAAATAACTACTAATTATAGAAAGTTTATTTAATGTGGTTAATTATAATGAGGTTTTATATAATTTTGATTCCATTACGAGATGTAATGAAGAAAAGCAAAAGACCGCTAAGGAATGATTTTGGTGTAATAGGCTATTCCTTGTAATGTATAATTAGGGTGCGTTTGGTTAAAGTAAATGGGAGGGTATGGGTGTGAAAGTGATATATATTGTTTGTTATGATGTAATCATTGTTTTATACCTATAGTATTTAGCAAATATGATACCAGGCATATGATTATCTATCATTTTATCATAGATTTTATCTATTTTTTTATTTAAAATAAATAATTATTAATTTTATTTTTTCTCTCATACACATACAATTTAAATTTAATTTAAAAAAATTCTTCACCATCATATAATTTATTCACTTTAAATATTTATTTATTATTATTTAAATACACTCACTAATATTTGATACAAATTCATAAAAAGAAAACCAAACACAATTAATAAAACTATCATACCAAATCTATCAATTCTCTATATCAAAGTCATACCAATAGTGTTTACAGTTAACAAACCAAACGCACCCTATTTAATAAATGCAAACAAACAACAATTTTTCATTACACCATAATAATATTTTCCATTCATTTTTTAATTACAACATACCAAACATTATGTAAGGATAACTATGTAATGAAATTGAGAGTTACAAACGTAATAAAATGAAACAATGGATCAACCATTCAATTTCCAAAGTCAAAACAAACAAAAATAAATATTATATTGCAATAATTTATTCTATTACAACTTTGAGATGAGATATGTGATCCTATAAAAAGTAGAGAAAGACTAAGGGTGTATTTGTTTTTTGCATTAAAAGTCTCACGTTTGACGTCGCGGTCAGACATGAACGTTGTTTGTTTTTTCAGTAAGATTCAGAGGTGGTAAGATGTATCTTGTCTGATTCGATCAAGGTTGATGAGAAGATCTGAATATGTCTTAACTCTTGCTTCCTATTAACTTTACAGAAACTTTGCTCACGTCCAACACTGAATAACTATTCCGTTGAGATACGAAAAAACTAGAACATTAGATATGGAAAGCAATGTTTTAAAAATCGGTTTGACCCGACCGGTTCAACCGGTTGAACTAGAAACCGGAGTGATGAACGGTACGTTGTAAACCGAGTTTTCAATGAAACTCGAACCGCATTAACCCACCGGGTTTTTGTCGACCCAGGTCGAACCGCCGGACCGAAAGCCGGCCGGTTCAACACATATCCAAAGAAAATAATAAAATTAGCTAAACATGATGATGTAATTGGACAAGATACATGTGTGGTCAAACATACACTTCATAATCTTGGATAAATTGATTGAAGTTTTTGTACACCAGTATGTTGAGGACTCGATTTTTGTGAGACATGATGAGTGGTGGATAAAATGAAATATATGTAATCTTTGTTTTGCGAGTTATTTTGTGTGGTTAACTAAAGAAAAGGATCATAAGTGGGCATACGCAGATGCGTTTCCATCTATGTGGTTTTTGTTTTAAGGTTTTTGAAGAATGAGTTAAAACACAGTTTTCATTGCACTGATTTTATATTTAATATAGGGACGGTTGGATATCAAAGCAATTTATATTACTATCGTTTGTTACTAATAGCTACAATGAGGTACGTCTTTTATATGTACACTAAAAATGTGGGTAATCTCTTTTGTTGTGTAAAAATGATTTGATCCAGTGGTTCAACCGGTTGAACCGGTGACTCAACCGAGTCAGTTTAAAAACCAAGTTTTAAAACAATGTTGAAAAGTTTTGGAAGAGAAGTAAAACAATTAAGGAAGAAGATGCATAGAAAAATATGAAAAGTGGCAAAAAAAGGTAAAAAAGTAGTACAAGTGATAGTATGCAATCACGTGGGTGAAAAAGTGTTAAAATGAGGACTTAATCTATTATCCCATAATAAACTGCAAGGACTTATTATGTGTGGTTTTATTCTTTCAGTTATATCCTTGGACTGTTGGTGCATTGCTTGTATGATGTGGAGGACTGAAGTTGCATTTCTCTTATTCTTGATGACTGGACTAGCCCAAGCCCATTTCTCTGGCCCATTGCTACAACGGCTCTAAAAGCCTTTTAGGTTACATAAAAGAGAGGAGCGTGTTATCTTTGTTTGTATCGCCTCATTTGTATCTGTGTGTTTTTCTTTATAAACCACACTTTGCTCTCTCTCTAGTTTGATCTCAGAAACCTTGTTTTATTTTGTTTTGATTGTAAGACTATGATCATGTAGATCATAGGGCTACATGTGAGTAGCACTGGTAGTCGTTATTACTTTTCTTATTCAGTTTGTGTTCTTAAATCTTTGTTAATAAAAGGTTTTTATGTTTGAGGTGCTTCTGATCATGTTTTTCTACATGGTATCAGAGCCTGGTTGTTAAAACTCGATGAAATTTTTTTTAGGGTTTCTTTAAAATTGGGGGTTTTTGGTTATTTATACTTTTTTGAAAAGATCTGCTATTGAAATAGCTAGATCTGTTAATATTACTACTTGAATCAAAGTTTTAAATCGTTAAGTTTTTTGAGAAAAAATTAGGGTTTCTGATATCTGCTCTTTTATTCATTATTAGTGACGATTGGGTTGATTGGTGGTATTGTCCATTGATTAAAGTGATTTTCCCTAATTTTTTTCAAAAAAAAAATTAGGGTTTCATTTTTATTGGTCGCTTGTTCGATTGGTGGTGATTCATTCTGGTTCCTTGTTGATTCGGTGGCTTGTTGGTTGGTTTTGTCACTTTCCCCAATTTTTTCCTTGAAGAAATTTTTGGGGTTTGTGACTTGGAGGTTCTGTCACTTCTTAGACTAAGTGAATCTAAGAGTGACAGTTCGATTGAGCTTTGGTTTATAGCATTGTAACACCTCTGCTTCTCTCTCTTTGATTGCTATCTGCTATTTGTCTGTTTATTTTTTTATTGCTTGGATATTTGGGGGTTTGGTAGTTTTTTATTTATTCACACCCTTTATTTGGATCGTCACTTGCTGCTTGCCCTTGACCTGCCACCCTTGAGTGGTTTGGATTCCTGGGAACTTTGTTTGCAGTATTGTGAGTTCTTTTTTTTTTACCTTTTTTGACCCTTCACCATGTCTGAACATGGTGATGATGATGCTATAAGTGTAACTGATCCAGTTACACTTATTAGTAAGCTTGACCTAAGTGATCCATTGCACTTGCACCCAAATGACTCTGCTGTTTTAACTGTTGTCACTGTGAAACTTATGGGAACTAAAAACTATCAAGTTTGGGCTAATGCTATGTTACTTGCTTTGGAAGGTAAAAATAAAATTAGTTTCATTGATGGTACTTGTAAAAGGTCTGTAACTGATGAGGTTTTAGCAAGGAAATGGGACAGGGTCAATGTTGTTGTGTTGGGTTGGATTCTTAACTCTATTTCTAAGGAACTTTTCCTTGGACAATTTTTTTCAAAAAAGGCCAAACATGTTTGGAAAGAGCTAAAGGAAATATATAATAAGGTTGATGGTTCTGTCATGTTTAACTTGCACCATAAGATCAATACCTTGAAACAAAATGGTTGTAACTTGTCTGATTATTATCATAAGTTGAATGCTCTCTAGAAACAATATGATGCTATGATTGAATTACATGCTTGTGTTTGTTCTGCTTCTAGTGAGTTTAAAAAACATAATCAATTATTGAAACTTATTTAGTTTTTAATAGGGTTAGATGATTTTTATATGAGTATTAGGAGTTCTATACTGTCTAGAGAAAGTCTTCTTGATGTTAAGGGGGCTTATGCCATCATCTCTGCTGAGGAATCTCACAGAATGGCTTCAAGCAGTGGTTCTGGGCACTCTCAAAGAGCTCAGACCACTGCTTTTTTGTCTAATGGGCCCACCAGAAACAATGTTCAAGGGAATCAGAACCCTAATGCTAATATATTGAGACCCATAACCAACAACTTTAATTAGAATTGTAATCAAGGCAACTTTAGACCTAACAATGGTAATACTGGTTTTAGACCTAATAATCAGAATGTTGTGAGACCCAACTTTACCTCTAATGCTGAATTGGTTTGTGAAAATTGTGGGTACAATGGTCACACCCTTGATAGGTGTTTTAAGATCATTGGGTACCCTAGTGATTTTGTTCATAAAAAAGGGGAAATCAAAATTTTAAAGGAAAAAATGTGGCTAATAACTCTGTTGGTTCTACTAGTGCTACTGGTTTTTCTGATGAACAAATGGCTACTCTTCTCTCTCTTTTTAAAGATAACAGTGGAACTGGAAAGAATGTACAAGTCATATGCCAGGTACTGTTTTTAACTCTAGCAAGGTTTTTAATGAAAACTTTGATAAGTTTTATTGTTCTAATACCAGTTCTAAACTTGGGATGACTTACAATGGGAAGGTTATTGACTCTGGGTCTAACCAACACATGACTGATAGTGATAGGGAACTTGATAATGTGTTTGATATCTATCATCTTAAAATCAAAGTTGCTCACCCAAATGGTACTGAGGCTATTATAACTAAAATTGGTAACCTTAAACTACCTAATGGTCTGATCCTTGTTGATGTGTTGGTTATCCCTGAGTATTGTGTTACTTTGATATCTGTGCACAAGCTTGCTAAAGATAATAGAATATTTGTTGTGTTTGATGAAACCAAGTGCTTCTTTGTTAACCAGGATTTGAATCTGAAAAAGGTGATGAGGATTGGTAAACAATGTGGTGGTTTATACTATTTAGATACTGAAGATATTAATTGTAAAAATCAAAACAAACTTGTTACCTGCTCTCTGTCTCATTATGATTGGCATTGTAGACTTGGACACCCTGCTGACCCTGCCCTTAATGTGCTTAAACAATCTTTAAAAATTGATAAAGATGAGAAAACCTTTTTTGTGAAGTTTGTCAAAGAGCTAAACAAACCAGAAATCCTTTTCCATTAAGTGATCATAAAACCAAAAAACTTGGTGATGTTGTTCATCTTGACTTGTGGGGTCCTTATAGGGTTACTAGTCACTCTGGTCATAGATACTTCTTGACTATTGTGGATGATTATACTAGGGCTGTTTGGTTGTTTCTTATAAAAACCAAAGATGAAGTTGTTTTTAACATTCAAAACTTTTATAATTTGATTAAAAATCAATTTAAAGGTAATGTTAAAACTTTCAGAAGTGATAATAGAACTGAATTTGTTAATCAAAACTTCAAAGTCTTTTGTGAAAATAATGGCATCATACACCAAACTTCATGTGCTTACACACCACAACAAAATGGAATTGCTGAAAGGAAACATAGACATCTTTTGAATGTTGCTATATGCCTTATGTTTCAGGGGGGTATTCCTCTTAAATTTTGGACTGAATGTGTGCTAACTGCTACTTATCTTATTAACATATTGCCCTCTTCTATGCTAAATGGGAAAGCCCTTTTGAAATGATTTACAATACTTGTCCTAGGCTCTCTTACATTAGAATGTTTGGATGTCTGTGTTTTGCTACTATTCTTAATAGTTCAGATAAGTTTTCCAGCAGATCTGAAAAGTGTGTTATGATGGGTTATTCTAGTTCTCAGAAAGGATACAGGATTTACAGTCTTGATAGGCATCAGTTTTTTGTTTCTAGAGATGTTAAGTTTTTTGAAACCATATTTCCTTTTAAAGACTCTGTTTTTAATTACAATAAAAATATTTTTAATAAAGAAAATTTTTCTCAAGACTTAAATCTGTTGAATTTTTTTGACTTTGATAACCCTGAAATTCCCAATGATGAAGAGAGAGCAACTAAACATAATGGTGACAATCTGTCACCAAGTGCTAGTAGCCCACCTCCAAGTCTAGGTGACACTGGATACATTGCCTCAGGCAATGACACCAGTGATGCCAGCTTGAATAGGGAAGAGGCTGCCACACTTGATGAAAATGCAAACTCTGAGGGAAATTTAGATATTAATCCCATTCCTTCCCCTCATGTTCAAAACATGGAAGGAAACCTTGGGGATGATTCTATAAACAATGTTCAGGGTGGTCAAGGTTTGAGGAGGTCCTCAAGACCTTCTATTTTTCCCAGAAACTATAATGAATTTGTTGTCCAATCTAAAGTCAAGTATGGACTTGAAAAATTTGTTGGATATTCCAAACTTGATAAAGAAAATTTTTGCTTTGTCACTCAACTTAACAAAATGAGTGAACCAAAATGTTTTTTTGAAGCATCTCAAAATCATCACTGGCTTGATGCTATGAACACTGAACTTGCTGCTTTGCTTGAAAATGACACTTGGGACATTGTTGAACTTCCTAAAGGTAGGAAAGCCTTAGGGTGTAAATGAATTTGGAAATTAAAGTTTAAGTCTAGTGGTGAGGTTGAGAGGTATAAGACTAGGGTTGTTGCCCAAGGTTTTGGGCAAAAGGAGGGCGTTGATTATGATGAAACCTATGCCCCTGTTGTTAAAATGGTCACTATTAAGTGCTTGATTAACCTTGCTATCATACAATCTTGGCCTATTTTCCAACTTGATGTCAACAATGCCTTTCTTTATGGTGATCTTGATGAAATTGTGTACATGAAACCACCCCAAGGATATCTTCCTGGGGGTGATAACTTAGTTTGCAGGAAATCTTTGTATGGGCTTAAACAGGCTCCTAGGCAGTGGAATGCCAAACGTACACCTGTTCTTAGTGAAAATGGCTTTATTCAAAGCAAGTCTGATTATTCTTTATACACTAAATCTCAGGGTAATTTATTTCTTGTGTTACTTGTGTATGTTGATGATATAATCATAACTGGGAATAATATTGCTGAAATTGAAAAGTTTAAGAGTTTTTTAAGAACCAAGTTTGTGATTAAATACTTGGGTAAACTCAATTATTTCTTGGGAATTGAAGTTGTTGACACTAAGAATGATGTTTGTTTAAACCAATGAAAGTATGTGTTGGACTTGTTATCTGAGTATGGTATGCTTGCTTGTAAACCTGCTAAAACTCCTTTACCTTCTAAATTTGTCATCACTAATCAACCCACTAATGAGGACCCTCTTCTTGATAACATTGTTGATTATCAAAAGCTTATGGGAAAGCTCGTTTATCTGACTAACACCAGGCCTGACATTTCTTATGTTGTGCATTGTTTGAGTCAATTCATGCATTGTCCCTTGAACCCTCATCTCAAAATTGCTTTTAAGGTTTTAAGATACCTCAAAAGCTCTCCAGGTTTGGGTATTCATTTCATAAGGAACTCAGGTATGATTCTTGATGCTTATTCTGATACTGACTGGGCAAAATGTGTTGTCACTAGAAGGTATGTGATTGGGTATTATGTGTTTATTAATAGAAACTTGGTTTCCTGGAAAAGCAAAAAGCAAAACACTCTCTCTAAATCTTCTACTGAGGCAGAGTATAGAGTTCTTGCCTCAGTAACCAGTGAAGTGATTTGGGTTCTTAAAGTCTTAAAAAGACTTACAAGTTGAGAACCTACTTCCAGTCACTCTTCACTGTGACAGTAACTCAGCCATTAAAATAGTTGCCAACCCTGTTTTTCATGAAAGAACTAAACATCTTGAAATTGACCTTCATTTTGTGAGGAAAAAATTTTGAGTGGAGTAATTAAAACTGTTAAAGTAGAATCTGCAAATCAAATTGCAGATATCTTGACCAAAGGGTTAGACATTGAATTGCACCAAAAGTTTGTTAAGGAACTTGGAATGATAAACCTATATGGGTTATCAGATTAAGGGGATGTTAAAATGAGGACTTAATCTGTTATCCCATAATAAACTACAAGGACTTATTATGTGTGGTTTTATTCTTTCAGTTATATCCTTGGACTGTTGGTGCATTGCTTGTATGATGTGGAGGACTAAAGTTGCATTTCTCTTATTCTTGATGACTGGACCAGTCCAAGCCCACTTCTCTGGCCCATTGCTACAACGGCTCTAAAAGCCTTTTAGGTTACATAAAAGAGAGGAGCGAGTTATCTTTGTTTGTATCGCCTCATTTGTATCTGTGTGTTTTTCTTTATAAAACACACTTTGCTCTCTCTCTAGTTTGATCTCAGAAACCTTGTTTTATTTTGTTTTGATTGTAAGACTATGATCATGTAGATCATAGGGCTACACGTGAGTAGTACTGGTAGTCGTTATTACTTTTCTTATTCAGTTTGTGTTCTTAAATCTTTGTTAATAAAAGGTTTTTATGTTTGAGGTGCTTCTGATCATGTTTTTCTACAAAAAGTAGTACAAGTGAAATAATTATGTATAATTTTATTTTCTTTCTAAAGTCATGAAATACCGAAATACCCGAACTGACACAAGAACCAAAGCGGAACCAAAACATGCTTTTCGGTCCCGTTCTCGATTCTTAAAAATTAAAATATATGTTTTTTGTTCTCGGTTCCGGACTGGTTCCGTAACCGAGCTCACCCTGACATTTAATATTTGCGTGGAATGGATTTGTATTTGATGATTACGTGATATTGCTGTTACCATCTTTATGTGGTTCTAATTTTTTTGATGATGCCTGTCCGAGTGAATCTGCAATATTGCTCTGGTGTGAGGATGTTATCTGCACTAGTTTTGTATAGTAGTTAGCTTAGTATAGGAAATGTAATGAGAGCATTGGTGATATCGATAGAGCTGGATTGAATTGGTAGAGCTCAAAGGCTTTGGAGTCGTCTGATTCTTTATTCCCTTGTCTATGTGTGAATCAGGGGCGGACCTAGCTTATAGCACGGGTATGCACGTGCATACCCTCCGTTTCGACGGGTTAGTGTTAATTTTTAATTTTTTATAATCATATACATGAAGTGCATACCCTCCGAAGGTACTCGAAAAAAAGAACATACCCTCCATTGAAATCTTAGATCCGCCACTGGTGTGAATGCTAGCTACAGAAAATAAGGGATTTAAAGCTCAGGCTATGGAAATGCAGGCATACTGGGATGAGCTAGCTTTGAAGTGATCTTAAGTTTTGAATGATGTCACCTTTTCTATGCATCTTTATTCAGTTTATCTAAGGGGTAGCTGCATAAGGTCTGAATATGAAGTGTTTGGGTTAAGAGAGGAAACATAGTATTCAACAGATCATGAGCCAAACGATTCATTTACTTGTTTTAAACGAGCATCGCATATATAGTTTACCCATCGACTTAGCAGTCACCTTCTACATATCCAAGCTGTCACATCAGCATGTAGAAAAAAAACAGGATAAATGAGCAAATGACACCACATGTATTGTTGCAGCATCAGATTGAAACAGTAGCCACTGCAACACCAAAATTTATATAAATCCACGTAAATAGCAATAGTGCAGGACACTTGCAACTGAAAAAGTACTCAGATTAACCCGAGAAATGACCCCGAAAATATAAAAAATCAGCAACTCACATAGTTGATTATCATGATCAGGTCACAAAAGCTAATCTGAGTCTTGCATTCAGAAGGCAGGAATTTAAAGATTAATCTTCTTGTTTTTGAGAATGCTCAGCAATGATGTCTACGAAGGGTGATGCACGTGGAGACTTTAAGAGAATGTTACATATCTCCAGCCCTTCATCCTTAGTAACTGCATTGTTGAGTACTATCCACACCTTCTTCAGCATGGGTGACTTGGTCAAGATAAATTTCACAAAATTCAACTCATTCATAAAGTTGATGAAGTGTTGGATCTTCAATTCCTTCAAATTCTTCAATGAGATGTTTGCATAATCATCTTCCAATGTAACTAAGGTTAGCGAATCTAGTGAATATTCATCTTCTTCCGGTTCCTCACTCATCTACAGTAAGCGTTGGTACTTCTTGTGTTGGTGTAATTTGGAATGAAAACAAAACAAAAAGAATACAATACAGATATCTGCTACTTACCTCTATATTAATTTTCTCCAAGCCTGGGGAGTTTTTCACTTGAAGAAATATTAAATCTAACTGATATTTGTTTAGGAACATCGATCCATCTAAACAAAAGTATTTGAGATGCACTAATGCATTTGGAAGCTCTCCTTGTACTGTGTCGTGACCAAAAGACTTGAAACATAGACAAAGCAAACATTAACAGCCAAAGATTTTACCGAGTCCAATCAATTATATACCATACAGATAATATTTACCTCACAGATTTCAGGATTGACAGACAGATGCTCAATCACGGGTATACTCTTGAGTAGATCAATGTACGTGGAATCATCTTTCTCACCAACGTGATCTTCTATAAATATCTGCAGCAGCTTCTAATATTAGGATAAGTTATGAAAGCCAATGAGAATGCATATTTTCGTTCGAACTTACCAGAGTTGTGCGCTTAAGTAAAGGGCAACTCGATAAAAAATGTAGAAGTGTTGATTTATAGTATTTTGTACGGATCAATGATAAACTTGTAAGGCTACGGAAGCCACTGATCAGTGGTGGTCTGAATAAAAAACTACAATGTTCGAGATATAGGTCTGTTAACTGATGGAATGTGAAGATAGATAATGGTACACTATACTGATCCATCATATCAAAATATTCAGAAAGCTTTAACTTTTTGACAGTATTTTTCCTGGATAAATGGAGTATTATTTGGTCAATTGCGACACAGGTTTTATCGGAACATTGCAAGTTAAGGGTGAACTCGAGTATCGGACCATCGTGCAGTAGCAGAACTTGGTGTATAGCACAGAAAAATCTACACTTCTCAATTTCATCAAACAAATAATGTGCATCAAACACAAGGTTAGGAATTTTGACCCAGCTATATCTCCATTGTTTTGAGAGGATACTCGTCCTCACTGCATCTTGAATCGGTACAAGAGATAAGATGGTTTCTATTATGGTTGGAGGAATGTCGCTGATTCTATCCAAAGACAAATGTTCAGCTTTAGACAAGCGTTTAGCTTTAGCTTCCATCTCAGGGTAGTCTTGTTGGAAAAAGACTAAACAACACGCTGCAAAAAATTCAAGTTAAACTGTGTTTGGCACAACACTGAATAAGCCTTATAAAACAACAGATAGGGTAATCAAGTTATTCCTCCCCATGGTCAATTGTAAAGTCAGGGTTCGGTTTGCTTGAGTTGCTCATCAACCCCTCAGCCTGGTAATTAATCAGTTTTTAGTGTTTGAAAAATCAACTTACGCTTACGATTGAGTTGCATATCGAGGGTGAATTAACCAGCTTCAAGCTCGTCACAAGAAAACTGTTTAACAGATGATCAATTGTATAACCTTGATTTACCCTTGTTTTGGATATTAATTCTTTAAGAAACTGAAATTCCCAAAACAGCCAACAATAATGAAGAATCATTACAGCTATAAAAAGCACGTTAAAACATCAAATCATCACATTTATAATGGTGTTTGGGATTGCTTATCTAACTGCTTATCTACTTATTCGAAGGAAAATAAGTAGTATCAAGTGTTTGGCTAGTACTGCTCATTCCTTAAAAACAGTAAGCACTTTATACATAATCGAATTTGAAATAACTTTAGTTCTCATCTCCACAAATAAAATGAACTTACCTCACTTTCGAATAAGTCTCATATTGTTTGCAATCATTTTTCCTCTGAATTGGTGACTTAAGAATCTTTCCTCACTCAACTTTTTTTTAGAATTGGTTGCATTTGGACAAGCATTTTGAAAGTGATAAACTCATAAACCCAAAATCATTTTCTAATGTTTGAGCAATCAACTTTGGTTTATAGTTACTGAAACCAAAATAATGATCACCATAATGTAAAAATACGATGCAAAGGGTAAATATACCCGAGTTTGATGTAACAATGAATTCTAACCTTTACCAACTAGCCGAGTGAAAAATATATATGTAAAAGTAAAAGCAGCACTACTTAGAGGGGGCGGTACAGTGGCTGGTGGGGTAGCTGGCCACCACGGCGCGAGCCACGGTGCAGCTGTGATGATTTGGTGTTTCAATGTGCCTTCTAACGATCTAAAACATTCTTCACATTACATGTTTCCATACAGCTATCTTATACTCCGTGTCATAATCAGCCTATTTCACTTCAGAATAATGTTTATCTTTAGCTAATTTCTTAATTTCTAAGCTTCAAAAAAAAAAGATGAATTTAACTTTTGAGTCATTTTCTCATTAACCATTTTTCATATGACTTTATAATAATTGACAAGCTCTTTGATACAGACTAACTCATACCATAAGGCTCAGATTAATAATGAAAATGAACAGATAAATCAAATTATAAAAGGGGGAAGAAGATACCTGATGAGTTTGAACCCTAACTTTTGGTATTCAGAGTTTCACACTCTGTTAAGTGTCAAGTGTAAAATATATTTGTAAAAGGTAAAAAAACAAGCTCTATTGCTAATTGGATTAAACACAACACTTTTGGTCCTTATACTTTATGATAACTTGTTGTCTTTACCTTTTAGATGTCTTACTTTTTTAGATTCTGGATTTAATAACATCGTTTGCTCCTTCCGTCTTATAATTATACTTTATATTTATATATTGTATTATCTTAAATTAGTTGTTCATTTTTAAATATAGATATAAAATTTAGATTAATTTTACTTTACTACCCTCACTTTAAGTGATAATTATAAGATTTAAGTTTTTTTTGGATACTAAAGTTTTCTAAGATAAAAGGGACCCATTCTCACCTTCCATCTCCATCTCATTTAAATGTTGAGATTAAATCCCCAATTTATACTGCAGGAGTATTTTTGTTTTTTCACCTCAGGATATATATATATACGCTTTAACAAACACATTCTACTATTCTTTCTTCTTCCCCGATCAAACTGGTACTTTCTCTCTCTAGGTTTCTCTCTCTAGATCTACTGTTTGATAAGAGTGCTTATTAATAAGCTTATTAATTGATCGAGCTGATTAATAAGCTTATTAATCAGCTTATTAATCGATCGGATTGATTAATAAGCTTATTATATATCTGATTGATTTTTTTATTGAATTCGTTGATAAGCTTATTAATAAGCTGTGATTCTTTTAGGTTTTAGATAAGCTTTTTATGGATTATGAATTTTAATTGATTTTTTTTATTTTTTATGATATATGAACTGAGAGGAGGGGGTTTGATTTTCATGCATTGTTGTTTTTTTCAAGTTGCTTAGGTTTGATGATGGATTCGAGCGATTCTAGTGGTCGTAGTGGTATTGTTGATCCTTCTATGTCGGTTGATTCAACTAGTGATCAAACTAGTGTCGATAAAGGTTTGGATGTGCCATCCGAAAGCGTTCTTCATAGTCTCGCGGATGAGATTTCTACGTATGAACAAGACGGTGATGAAGCGGAAGCTATTAAGAGTAAGTTTTCTAGTTTTTGTTGAGCTACGTATATGTTCCCAATGTATCATATATGATAGCAACATATCATATATGATGTTTTTATTTTTACATAGATATGATAGCCATGTATCATATATGATAGCAATTTATCATATATGATCTCTAATTTTAGATGTATATGATGTACCATGTATCATATATGATACATGGTACATCATATATGATACATGTCTATCATATATGATGTTTACATGATATATGATATGTTTTTCTAGTATTTGTTATCATATATATTTTTTCTGGTATGATTTATTGTTGTTTGTTGTTTTAGATGTTTTTTTGCAGAGTTGAATGTTGTGCGGACTCCTGAGTCGTATACCACTCATTCCAACTTTGATACTCCTGGTGGTATTGTTTACTACATTCCGAAAGTGCCCGCCAAGTTTTTACTTGTTAAAGGGAACGAGTACGATTCAGTTGAGCATTGTATTGCTGCTTACAGGAAGTATGCGGTAAAAACTGGTTTTGCTGTTAGGAAATCGTGTGAGAAAAGGTTGAGGAGCGGGTTTGTGAAGCAAAAGTATTTGGTTTGCAATAGGAAGGGTTCTCCCAAAGATATATATGTAGACACCCTAGATTTGGAGAATGGTTACAACCAAACGAGGCATTCAAATCTACAAATCACCACTTGTAAAGCTCGTGCTGTGTTTGACTTGATCCCGGGTACAAAGAAGTTCAAGTTGAGTATATTTGATACTATCCACAATCATGAGCTTGAACACGAGGAGTACAAGCATCTGTCTAAGAATCAGAGGCAGTTAACATATGCGGAGCAAGTGTTTATTGTTAAGGCTGTGAGTGTGAATATCGGTGCTACAAGAGCTCATCACCTTCTGACCGGGATCAAGGGTTCTTATCTTCTCGTTCACGGTACTACCGTTGACTTTCGGAATAAATTTGGGGTGTGTTTAGTTGTGGAAATTTTTTTATATTTTTCTGTTTCCAAATTTTTAGAAAAGAGGGGAGTTTTTTTTTTCTAGAAAAGAGTTGAAAATTTAGAAAAGGGTAACATGGGGTTTTCAATTTTCTATATAAATTTGGAAATAAAAATTTTGGAATTTTAGAAAATTTTCAGAAAATGATGCTACAAAACAGCTTTTCTGTTTTTCAGTTTTCAAATGAAAAATTTTCTGGAAAAATGGGAAAATTTTCACCAACTAAACGGGGCCTAAGGGTGTGTTTAGTTGTGAAATTTTTTTCATATTTTTTTGTTTCCAAATTTCTAGAAAATAGGAGAGTTTTCTTTTTCTAAAAAAAAGTTGAAAATTTAGAAAATGGTAATATGGGGTTTTCCAATTTTCTATACAAATTTGGAAAATGAAAATTTTGAAATTATAGAAAATTTTCGAAAAATGATGCTACTAAACAGCTTTTCTGTTTTTTAATTTTCAAATAAAAATTTTTCTAAAAAAATGAAAAAATTTTCACCGACTAAACAGGGTCTAAGTCTTTCATTATTTTCTTTCTAAAATATTCAAACGTTTATACTGTGTATGGCCCACTTTTAGTAAAACTTGCAAATTGGCTAAATTTGTGTTTTATTATTTTGAGTGAAAGTTTTTGGTAACTCTTGTTAGTTGTAACGTGTATACACACTTGCATACTTAACTGGATCGTATTTTTATTGCTAACGTATAGTTAGGGCAGTTTTTCTACCTAATTAATAGTAGTGTTTTGCTCATGTTTTTTCTCGAACGTAATGTTGCTTCAGTTTTTGCACAAAACCGCTTCATTTTTTGACTTCTTTTGTTAGTCATTATAAGGTCGTAACATGATTTGTTGAGGCTTTTCTCGTTCGAAGGTATTAAAATGTTTCGATGAGTTTTTCGCATGTAATATCTTATCGTTAAAAATAAAATTTGCCCCCCGCGATCTCATCTCCTGGCTCCGCCACTGTTGATGAGGATGGGGATGATAACTAGATACCCTGATATTTCCCTACCCGTTGTCATCCCTAATTAAGAGAGCCATGAACGTTTTAAGTTTTCACATAGCTCCTCCTATGATTTTAAGTCTCGTTTTAAAAAACGCATCAACTCCAAACTCCTAAGGAAATGTGGATCTTAGTAGAGACTGGCAAGAGTTTCGCCTTTTAAAAATCGTGACGAATAAAGTAAATATTATGTATCCAGTTTAAAAATTATTGTTTATTTTTTTATTTTGATATGTAATAGATAACCCGACCTCTCAAAATAAATGCTCAAGGTCCGCCAGTGCTCCGGCAAGGTTTGATACCATAGCATTTCGCCTCATGTTGTTTTATAACATTGGTTGTACTAAAATTAAGCAACAATATCTTCGATTAAAATTTTTAGGTCTCAAGTTCGAGTCTCATTAAAAATGTTGAGATGATCGAATTAAATAGAAGAAGGAGTAAGATTTATCCTTTAAGAGAAAGGCTCGAGGCTTGCATATCGCCCAATTGAATGTCACTGTAAGCTCGAATCACTAACTACTAACTCGTCGTTAAAAAAAAACATATGAACTTTTTCAAAACACTTGAAAACTGCACTAGTACACTGAAATAGTAGCTGATGCAACACCAAAAACTTTAAATATCCGCAAATTGTTCTGTGCAGGACACTTGCAGCTGAAGAAGGTTTAAAGACTAACCAATGAAATCACATAAGCAACAATAAGGGCTCGAAGTTAGCATATTATCATAATCATTCCCAAAAAGTTATTTAGTGGCCTAAAAGTGATTTGAAGCAAATTGCATTCAGGAGTAAATTTAAACGTTACTCTACTCCTCTTCTTCTTCTTCTTCTTCTTCTTCTTCTTCTTCTTCTTCTTCTTCTTCTTCTTCTTCTTCTTCTTCTTCTTCTTCTTCTTCTTCTTCTTCTTCTTCTTCTTCTTCTTCTTCTTCTTCTTCTTCAGGAGATCCTCAACAATGATGTCAACCAAAGGTGATGCACGTCGAGAGTTCTCAAGAATTTTACACATCTTCAACCCTTCATCCTTAGTAACCGTCTTGTAGAGTATTATCCGTACCTTGTTCAGCACAGGTGACTTTGCCAATATAAGTTTCACAAACTCCAACTCAAGCTTCAAGTTGACGAAATTCGAAATCTCGAGAACCTTCAAATGCTCAAACTCTGAATTATCAATCACTTTAACTATGTCTTTATCAGGTTCCTCGAAATCTGAATCCGGAAACATCTGCAAGAAGTGTCGTCACTTGTTAGTACAGTAGTATCTTTTGGCATAAGAAACGAAACAACATAATATAACAATAGATTTATGTTATTTACCCTTATCTTAATGTTTTCCAGGTTTGGGGAGTTTCTCATCAGAAGATATACATAATGGAATTGATAGTTATCGATCGACATCATTCCAATTAAATGGAAGTATTTGAGGTGGGGTAAAGCGGCTGGAAACTCTCGTGGGTCAGGGACTTTTGCCAAACACTTGAAACATAGCAAAAAAAAATGAATTAGCAACAAAAGTTTTTTCTGTAGTTTAGTAAAATATACCATGTAAAAACTATTACCCAAAGATTCTGATAATTCATAGACAGATGTTCAATCACAGGTAAACTCTTGAATAGATCAAGATCGGTGTCACTCTCATCGACCGGTTCACCATCTAATATCTACAGCAGCTTGCAATATTCAGAATTTCGGATAAGTTGTGAATGCCAATGAGAATGAAACATTGTTATTAGAACTTACCAGAGTGAAGCGCTTAAGTGAAGGACAACTTGATAAGAGATGAAGAAGTGTCGACTTACAGGTTCTTACAAAGATCAGAGTTAAGCGTGTAAGGCTAGCAAATCCACTGAATGTCGGTTCAAAGTATATATTACAGACATCGAGATATAGTTCGGTTAACTGATGTAAGGAGAAGATAGCTGAGGGTAAAGAATACTTTAGCTCATTGAACAAGTCAAGCTTAAACTTTTTGACAGTATTCTTTCTCGACAAATGACGTATTATCTGGTCAATTTCAACACAACTGTCATCCGCATCCATGTTGAGTGTGACATCAAGTATTGGACCATCGTGCAATAACAGAACTTGGTGTATAGCATAGAAAAGCCTACATCTCCTCGTCAACTGCTTTCTTTCACTTGGTGGTTCTTCAAACGATTCTTCAAGAATGGACAGCTGGTTTTCGTCAATTCTTTTATCAAACATATTATTCTCACTAAACACAAGTTTAGGAATTGTGACCCAATTGAATCTCCAATCCCTAGAGAGGATACTTGTCCTTACTGCGTCTTTAATCGGAACAAAACATAGGATAATTTCTATTATGTTTTGAGGAAGGTTGCTGATTCTATCCAAAGATGAACATTTAGCTTTTGGTTTCATCAGGGCTTCCTTGCTGGATTGCCAATAAATATAATGCTGCCAAATTTCAATTCAAGATAAACTTTGTTTCATATACGCAACGTATATAAGTCTAATATTCCTGCAATGCTAAGAGCATAGACAGACGGTTGGTGCGGCTAGCTTCTTAACCATAAATCTATATGTCGAGTAATTTGCCATTTGGTGACTAAAGCATCTATCAATATTCATTCACTTCAACTTTATTATATTTGAGTAGGGAAAATTGCACAAAAAGGTATGAGGTATCGCACTTTAGGTCAATTTAAATGTTAGGTACTCAATTTATTTTTCTCAATTTGAGATACCGACACTATTTTTTGTGCAAGGTAAGATTTGTTAGACTTCTCGAAAGCGATTACCGCCGATTATTTTAGCCGAAATGAATTAGAAAAGTTATTTTGGAGCCTTATTTTTTGGTGGAAACCAAGGGACAAATCCCCACCCTTCATTTAGCTTTGATCTAAGGGTGGGGATTAATCTAAGATTTAATTTGTCAAAACCTATTTTTATGTCTAATTAAAAAAAGAATTTAGTTTTAGGCGTTCATTTTACTTTCCTTTTTTTCACACAGTGAAATGTGTTTTCACACAGTCGCCATCACCACACCACCGGCCACCTGCGCATTTTCTTCAACTGACCACCACCGTCAGATCCATCCTGAAACCCTAACCACCACAATCACCTCCGCAGAAAACCCCTAAATGTTATTGATTTTCTACTTGTTTTGTTCAAGATCTCTTGTTTGCTTCTCATAATCATCTATAATCATCATCGTAATCCTCATCTACCAAATGCCTCTGCCACGTCATCAAACCACTACAACCGTCCGACCAGATGGATAATGGAGATGTTAATGATGAAGTGTTGTTGATTGATCTTTTGTATCAGAAGGAGGAGGTAACTGACATGGTGTTTAATTGAATGAGGGGTTTTGAGTGTTTTTCTTTCAGTTACGTTTATGAAGCACGTGAGTTGTTGAGAAAAGTTGGTGAGGTAGACGAATGTTCACCGGATGTAGTGTCGCTACACGTTACTGTGTAATATCATCAGTGATATTTTAGCACCGGTGATATTTTTATTGTTTTATCACTAGTGAAGTATCACTAGTAATAAACCAATGAAATATCACGTTATTGTGTAATATCATCAGTGATAATTTATCACCGATGATATTTTTATTGTTTTATCACTAGTGAAGTATCACTAGTAATAAACCAATGAAATATCACGTTACTGTGTAATATCATCGGTGATATTTTATCACCGGTGATATTTTTATTGTTTTATCACTAGTAATAAACCAATGAAATATCACGTTACTATATCACCGTTGATATTTTTATTGTTTTATCACAATAAACCAATAAAATATCACGTTACTGTGTAATATCACCATCACTAGTGAAGTATCACTAGTAATAAACCAATGAAATATCACGTTACTGTGTAATATCACCGGTGATATTTTATCATCAGTGATATTTTTGTTGTTTTATCACTAGTAATTAACCAATGTATTGGGATGGAAGGCGGGGTTGGTATTTGGGATGGAAGCTGGGGTTGGTCTGAACTGCTGAGGGTGACCCATCTGCTGCTGCTATTGTGACCACCTACCTTCATCAGATTTCAAAGCACTTTCAACTTCAATTCTTCTTTTAGGCGTTTCATCAAACACCTTATCATCACCAATCAGCCTTATGAATCGGTTCGTTTTTAATCGATTTTTTTCAGGGATCGGTTGATTTAATGGTTATTTCTTCTATTTGTGTGTTTATTTCGTGATTTGCAAGGTTAATTTGTGTAGATTTATGGATTTTTTTGTTAGAGTTTGTTGTAGAGAGAGGGTTTGATGTAGAGAGAGAATGTTTGAGATCTGTGTGTTTTGTTTTACAGAAATGAAGGGTAGGTGAGATTTATAACATATTTTACGTTTTGGTCCCTCAGTCTTCTTTTTATAAATTGCCAATTTTAGTCCCTCCGTGTTTTTTATCATTTGATCTGGTCCCTCCCAAATGGATGGTCCAGATTGAGCCCTTGGTTTCCACCAAAATACAAGATTCTTTAATAACCGGACTCCTATGCTCAATTATAACAATACATCATATTAATTAACCATTTCAGCTGAAAAATGTCGGATAACATCTTTCAAAAAGTAGAAAAGGCCTTGCATTGCACAGAAATAACTTACATAACTTAAATTGAGAAAAATAAAGTTGAGTACCCAAAATTAAATTTGACCTAAAGTGTGATACCTATTTGTACGATTTGCCCTTTGAGTAGTGTTTGGGTGAGCATTTTGAGAACAATAAACCTAATATCAGTTTCTAGTGTTTAAATAAATAGAACCTTCACGGACCCCGAAATAAGGAGAAGGTTCGAGGCTTGCATATTGACGAATTGGATGAGCTCGAATCACTAACTACTAACCAGCCGTTAAAAAAAATATTAAAAAAAAAAAAAAACTCTGAAAATGGGCATTAATCATTTGCTCACCTTAATATTTGTTGACATTTAACAGAAATAACGAACAGTATGAATTCTAAGATTGAATATAGTACTCAAATCTCTAATGTACACAAACAAACATAGATATGGTCAAACATAGGAAGCACTAAACACATCATAAAACGAATTATTTAATAAAAAACAATAATTAATGGGGCAGCAGATACCTGATAAGCGAGTTGTAAAAATGAAATGAACCCTTATCTTTTTTGTTTACACTTTGAAAGTATTAAGTGTAAATTACTAATGGAGCAACTATACACCATTTGGTCCCTGTTTTGCTGGGCTCATGTTGCTGGACAGTTTTGGCCTTTTGGGTTGCAATAAATATTTAACCCACCAAATTGATTAAACTTTAACCTTAAAGTGTTATTAATTTAGGTTTAGGTGCAAATAAATCGGTTAAAACCGGTTTTTGGTTATTAGAAAACTGGTTTTTTTAATAACTTGTTTCGATTTTATCGGTTTTTTTAAATCGGTTTTTTCGGTTCTAAATGTTCGGAATCAGTTTTTTTCGGTTATAAATTTTCGTTATCGGTTTTTTACCGGTTTAGTTTTTTTGGTTATAAATGTTCGGTATCGTTTTTTTTTCGGTTAAAAATTTTCGTTATCGGTTTTTTACTTTATCAGTTATTTTTCAGAATTTAATCGTCATTTATTTAATAAACTTGTTAATAATACACACATACTAAAAAATACAACCATAATTTTTATTTAAACAATACAATTATACAACCATAACTTTTATTTAAACAATACAATCATACATAATGTAAGTTTATGGACTTATATTTAATAGTCGTGTGATATGATCGAACTCGAGATTACGGGATAGCACTCAATACGTAAAGAGTTAATTTATTTAATAAATATATTTATTATATTTATTAATCTTAACCGAGAAAATAACTATATAACTTTAACGATCGTTAATTAATTAATAGTTAAGTATTAACGAGTGTTAAAATAATATATAGTAAGAGGAATAAAAAGGAAGAAGGACGGAAAGTTCTGGAACACCCCACATAGGGTGTTTCGTCGGTCGGCTAGGGCTCCAAGGGGGGGGGGGGGGGAGTTGCCTTTTATTTACTTAGGCTACATTGGATTTTAGGCCTATATATACACCTCCTTACCCCTAATAATCTTTATAACTTGAATCTCTTCTCTTACTCTCCTCTTGGTCGATCACAAGGTTACACCACGAAGGGTTCTCGGTTAGTTTTCTTGGTTGATCGATTGTGTTAATAATCTAGTCCTAGCTCCTCTCTAGGGTTGTTGGGTAGATTATTTACAAGCGTTGTAGCTCGGTTTTCACGTGCTAGAATCACGGTTAGCTCGTTATGTTACGTGTGTACAAGATCGTAATATAGTCTTACTTTAGACTATATCTTGATATATTACGGTATAGACCCGAATTGGTGATTCGTTCTTCGTCTTGTGGATTTGATTTATCGTAAAGGTATGTAACCCTAATTCGATTAATTATAATTGTGTTATTATTATAATCTTGTTAAAACGCTTCCGCTATGTGTGCTTTGATCTCGTTTATGGTTTTGTATAATTGTTATGATGTTAATAAACCTTCAGTGGCATCGAGAGCCGTTTTAACATGTTATAATTATCGAAAATCTAAAGTTTTTTAAATAACAATCGTTTTTAGTTAAAACCACATGTTTTTTAGGTTTTCACAAAATTAGGGATTTGTTTTTTAAAGATTAGGTTTTTTTGGCTGAATTTTTAATAAAAAAAGGAATTATTTTGAAACTTTAAATTACATGTAGGATAACTTTAGATTAAATTGCATGATTAATTGTTATGTTATTTATGGCTACGATCCATAGAGATTTAATTGTTAAGATTTGTGGAAAATCCATGATAACGTGCATGTTTTCATGGATCGTAAAATTATATGTTTATATGATTTTATGTGCTACGTGATTATTTGATTCAATAAATCTAGAAATAGGGAAGACTTTTATATGAATATAAAGACCTAGATTTGATGATTATTGAATAAATCATATGCATGTGGCTATTTGATTTACTTGTTGCACATATAAATTGTTATTATGTGTTTATGGTTTAGTTTTTTTTACTTGTTTATAGATGAATTATTGTAAACAAGGTTTTTTTTTTGAAAAATAAATAATATGGACTAAATCATATTAAAATAATGATGTGTTAGAGATTTAAATTACATAAGATTACGTTGACTGGTGAATTACAATAATAATCTAACGACCTACTCCTTTTGACAAACTATAAAGTGAGTTTAACGCACCGCTGGTCATGTACCCGGTTAAGGAATGAGGTGTTATGCCATTAGTCGCTGACCAAATTCCTGGCTTGCCTGTGCGTCAAATTGAAATTACCTACGATTATTAATTGAATTATATCTTAAGGGTGGTTTACCACAAATTCACATCCGAAACACAATGAATAAGGGTATTGCTTTGTGCGTAGCCGAGTTCTAGCAAAAGTACGTTGTGAATAGTTGTAGGTAAATTCTTTAATTGGTTTAACCAATACCGCAACATAATTTATGAAGAAATTTAATCTTGTGAAAGAGTCTACTAAATGTTTTATTAAACTTATGTTATGGAGATTGTATGCATGCTTCTCCATACATTGATTTTGACATCAAAATTTATACCCAAAAAAATTTAAGTCGAATGCTCCTAATTGACGAACACTTGAAATTACTTCGTCATCAAATGAGATTTTTGGGTGATGTTGTGATGGAAAGAAAACCATTTGTAGAATGAGAATTCGTATGATGGTTTTACGTTACTCAGATTGGATGACTTAATTAAGTTACTCAGTGAGATCTGGAAACTTAATGCATTCAGAAGGGATGAAACATGTTTACAATGCAAAACGTTTTTTGGCAATGTAAATCCCTTAAATATCTAGAAATTGAAAACTGTTTGTCAATTGAATTGCTCGACAAGTCGCTATGTTGAGTACATTCATTACTAGCAGATCAACTGATGTAATGGATTTATGTCAATATGGTTCTAGAATTCAAGGAAAATAATATGGTTTTTATACCATGGTAATTTTATTTTCTTGAAAGTATTTTGTTATCGAAAATACTAATATTTGAACTTATTTCTATAGAAATGGCTCAACCCACCAATAACACTATAAGTTCTACGTTCAAAGCTTTCTTTGAACGTCCTGAACTTACTGGCCTAAACTTCAATGATTGGTACCGCTCGCTATGAATTGTCTTGAGAGCAACGGGTACTATCGATATCTTGAATACTCCCTATCCGGAGGATCTTGCTGAAGGAGCATCTGATGCGCAAAGGCTTGAACACGCCGCTAATGTTAAAAAGCACTCGGAGGTGCTTGCTTAATGCTAGGAAAAATGGTTCCTCCGCTTCAACAGAAGTATGAGCTATTTTTACCTAAGCGAATGCTTGATGAGCTCAAGGCTATGTTCGAGAAGCAGCAAGCTGTTGAGATCTACGACTTGGTAGATGCTTTGCATAGCTGCAAGCAAGCTCAGGAAAGTCTGTAAGTGCCCATTACTTGGAGATGAGGGGTTATATGGAACAACTCATTGCACTAGGACAAGCCTATGATCATAATATGGCTATCAACTTGATCAATAGGTCCCTTAACAAGGACTTCAATGATTTTGTTAGAAACTATAATATGCATTGCACAGGGACGACAGTTAATGATTTCCATGCAATGCTCATTGACTATGAAAAGGGGTTGAAAGACAAGACATCTACCGCTACGCCTTCTGTACTAACCATACAAAAGGGTAGAGTGAGTAAGCCAAAACCGCAAGCGAATAAGAAGAAATGCAAAAGCAAGGGTAATAAGGGCAAACAAGTTACGACTTATTCGAAACCGAAACAGAACTTTGTCAAGAAGAGTCAATCTCAAAACGATGAGACTTGTCACCATTGCAAGGAAAGTGGTCACTGAAAGAGGAATTTCCCTCTTTACCTCGAAGAATTGCGAGAAATAAAGAAGAAGTCTGAGCAGAGCGTTGCAGCTTCGGGTACTTTATTTATGATTGAATTTTTCAATTTAACATATAAATTAAATTCCTGGGTATATGATACGGGATGCGGTATTAACATTTGTAATACGCTGCAGGGATTTAATCTGGAAAAGGAAGCTTTCTTATTGGGAACAATTTCTGCAAGTGGGCAATGACGCACAAGCAACGGTTGAAGCTATAGGAACACTTAATCTAGTTTTACCTTCGGGTTTAGTACCGAGTTTAAATTATTGTCATTATGAACCTATAATTGTTAGGGGTGTTATTTTCTTTTCTTGTTTGTTAAATAATGGATCCGTTCACACGATTGATAATAATAGAATTTCTGTTTGGAAAAATGGTATTTTCTATGTTAATGCAATTTATGTTAATGGTGTGTTTGAAAAATACATGTATAATAATGAATTCAAGAACGATAAATCTGTCTTTAGCATGAGTAAGAAGAGAAAGTTTGACAAGAACTCTTCTTATCTTTGGCATTATAGACTTACCCATATCAGGAAGACTCGTATATAAAAGCTTCAACGTGAAGGTCTTTTAGAAAGTATCAATGATGAATCATTTGATAAATGTGAGTCTTGTATCTCTAGAAAGATGACCAAGAAACCTTTTAATAGCAATATTGAAAGAGCTACTGATCTACTTGGACTAATACATAGTGATGTGTGTGGACCACTTAGACATACGCCAAGGAAAGGTGCTAACTACTTCTTAACATTTACGGATGATTATATCTACTATGGTTATGTTTATTTACTTATGCATAAACATGAGGTATTTAAAACATTCAAAGTGTTTAAAGCAGAAGTAGAACTACAATTAGGGAAGAAGATTAAAGCTCTTCGTTCTGATAGAGATGGTGAATATTTAAGTCAAGAGTTTATAGATTATCTAAGTGAGAATGGAATTGTTCAGCATCTTACTTCTCCTTATACTCCACAACAAAATGGTGTATCCGAAAGAATAAATCGTACATTATTGGATATGGTGCGATCTATGTTTAATCTTACAACTTTACCTTTATCCTTTTGGGATTATGCTTTAGTGTTTGTTGTTCGCATTTTAAATATGGTTCCTACAAAGAAGGTAAATAAGACACCATACGAACTATGGCATGGCAAGAAGCCATATTTGTCTTATTTAAAGGTCTGGGGTTACGAGGCGTATGTGAAACGTGACTCGGGTGACAAACTCCAACAACGATCTGTAAAATGTATCTTTGTGGGATACCCTAAGGAAACTATGGGTTGCTACTTTTATTATCCACCTGAGACAAAGTTATTGTTGCTAGGTATGGAGACTTCCTTGAATCTGATCTTGTAAATCAAGAATTTAGTGGAAGAAATTATGATCTTGAAGAGAGTCATATAGATACACTACCTTCTGAAAACTCTAGCAATATAATTCCTTTAGAACCAGAGAGTCTGGCGGTTCCACCGGAATAAGTTCCTCTGCATAGATCCGCAAGGATTAAAAAACGCAAATAGCAATATATGTCTTAACATAGAGGATGATGATGAGTTAGGGGATCTTGGTGAACCCACTAATTATAAATCCGCCATACTTGATCCTGAGAATGATAAGTGGATGGTTGCTATGGATGAGGAAATGAAATCCATGAAAGTAAATGACGTTTGGATTCTTGTAGAACCACCACCAAATGCTAAAGTAGTGAGACATAAGTGGATACACAAGAAGAAAACAGACATGGACGAAAAAGTACAATCCTATAAAGCTCGTTTAGTAGCTAAAGGTTTTACTCAAACTTTAGGCGTAGACTACGAGGAGACATTTTCTCCTGTAGCAGACTTAAGAGTTATTAGGATTATCATAGCTATAGCATCATACTATGACTATGAGATATGGCAAATGGATGTTAAAACTGCCTTCTTGAACGGTCGCTTAGATGAAGACATCTATATGCAGCAACCAGAAGGGTATGTTGATCCTGAGAATCCTAACATGTGTGCAAAATTCAAAGGTCCATTTATGGTTTGAAGCAAGCATCACGTTAATGGAATAAAAGATTTGATGAAGAAATCAAAAAGTTTGGATTTATTCAGAATCGTGATGAGCCATGTGTATATCGCAAAGCTAGCGGGAGTGATGTAGTATTCCTAGTCCTATATGTTGATGACATATTAATCATGAGAAGTAACATTCCAAGACTTAAAGCTGTTAAGGATTATCATGGTAAATGTTTTTCTATGAAGGATTTAGGAGAAGCTGCATACATTCTGGGAATTAAGATCTATTGGGATAGGAAAAGACGGTTAATTGGTCTATGTTAAGATGCTTATATAGATAAGATTTTGAAGAAGTATAATATGCATAATTCCAAGAAAGGTTTTCAACCTATGGAAGTTAAGCATAATCTGAGTCATGAGATGGATGCATCAACACCTGAAGAGGAGGCATACACGCAGAAGGTGCCTTATGCTTCGTGATGAGACTACATTTATACATAGTCTCATCGTCAAAATTAGGCATAAAACGCTTAAAAATGTCATAAAATACCCAAAAATATGCTTGTGTTTGTTCATTGTGTATTTTAGGTACGGATATTGTGAACTCACCAAAAGATTACAAGAATCAAGTAAAAACGAACACAGGAAACGAAGCAGCACAAAGAACTGGGCCCGAATCATGATTTTCTAAAAATACCCTTGAAGTTTGAAAATTTTGTCAACTTTGGTTCCTCATCTTTGAAGATTTGGCAAGACTAGTCCTTGTAAAATCATATTATGCAAGAAAGGTCCTCCATGTTTGAAGATTACACAAAATACGCCCTTGAGGTATGGACAAATTACACATATAGTCCTTGGAATAACTTTTCAAAAGTTATTGTGGCCAAAATGAGAAAACAAAAACTTATATAACAAAGAAAGTGTGGTTTTGACTGATTAAACATGAAGTGACAAATAAATGGAAAGCTAGGGGTTAATTGTGACCAGATAACCAAACCCATTGCCACCACTCTCCTACTGACACCTCACCCCACTTCACCTCTCCACTCACTTTATATAATCAGTTTTTTTAAACTGATTTAATTAAAGTTTTATTTCCCTCCTAAACACTTACTGTGCTAATTATCACCCTAACCCCCAACGAAGAACACCCCAAGAACCCTAATTGGGTTTATCTTAATTACCCACAATCAAACATCCAAACCATCTAGAATAATGATTAACCTTATGTTAATCATTTCCCCACCTTCAAACCCCTTCCCAACATCACCATATCGGCTGTGGGGACCTCCCCTACACCCATTGTTTTCCTCCTTTCCCCAAAACCCGACCACATCAACTTCCCAAGCCATTTTCTTGGTCCCAAACCTAACTTGGACGGTTCAAGATCAAAAGGACAGTTGTATCTTCATCAGAGATCATATGGCAAAGATTTGACTGAAAATTTCAAAATCACTCAAGGGCAAAGATGGGACTAGCTAGGGTTTTCATTTTTATTTTCATACTAGAATGTTCTTTTAGATAGTATATATATGGGTGTCATGTACCCATATATCTCTTGTTCCAGATTTTTGAACAATCTTTGTAAACCTTTTTTCATGAATATTTAGAGTTTGAAATTTAGCCTTGCATATTGTTCAAGATTCTGAGTTCCAATTTAACTGTTTTATTAAACGTATTTCTTGTTCAAAGGTTTTTGGCATAAAACTGTTTTGAGAACCTATAAGCTATAAGCTGGCTTATGAGCTTATTCTGACAAGATAAGCTCATAAGTTTTCCCTTATAGCTCATAGTTACATTTCCTGTTTGTTCTTTAAGTTTCATTGGTAAAATTGGGGTTTCAAGATTATTGGAAAATCTTTCATCTCTATTTTAGCTAACAACTTATCATGAAGCTTAAGCCTCAACTGATTGACAACCTGTTGAACTTAAGCTCCTTGTGAGTTCATCCTTTTGTTTTCCTTGTTCTTTTTCAGCAGGTACTCAAGGATTGGTGGTGTTTGACTGTTGTAGTCTCACCACCATCTCTTTCCTTTTTCATTTTTTAAAGATATTAGTTACCCTTCTTGATCTGTTGTAGACCATTCAACAAGGGGCTCTACACATTCTTCATAAACTCCAAAACAGGGCAAAGGAGAAGGCATTCAGCTGTAAGGCTTGAACCCTCTTTCATCTTTTTAATAGTTTATGATTTTTGTGTGATATTTTCATGATTACTTGTTTTTGAGTTTGAGTAGTTGATAAGTGGATTTTATTCATTAGTTATGATTCAGTAGTTGATAGTGCATGATTAGTTAAGAGTTTGTTAGATTTGAATTTGGCTTGCGGAAAATCTTTTGTTAAATTATTTTTAAGGGGTGTTTGGGTTTATTCTGTTCAAGTCTTGTGGTGACAACAAGTTGGAACTTATATGCTTATACATGTTCTAATGTCAGTTTTAAAAAAAAGATTTTGAAGGTTGGAAATATTCAGTTAGTGGTAATACAGGATTTGCTTGGTAAAAATTTGCTAAAAACCTGCCTAGAAAATCAATAGGGTATTATAGCTTTGATCTTGAGTTTTAAATTGTGTAATCTGGTAATCTGCTAGTGTTTTTGGTAATCTAGGGTTGTGAGTAGTTAATTTATGATTTGGTAAGTTTGCTTGGTAGATATTAAGCCTTGAAATCCACTTAGAGGTCAAGTATATCAGCAACTTAGTCACCAGACCATGTTTCTGCATACAGTAACTATTCTTGCTTGAATTTGTGTGATTTTTGTGTTGACCTGTTATTTTTGTGTTGTTGTGACTCCCCACAACCCAACTGGTTGTGGGGGTGCCATTTGTTCCAACAAACACCATTAAACAAGCTCCCAATCATCTCATTTCGTTTTTCAGTTTAGGGCAGTGGGAATAAACTTCCCACTGGTAGTGTAATTATAGCCACTGCTACACAAAAAGACAAACCAGTCCACATGTCTTTGTCAAGTTTCTTAGTTTTTTGTCTTTAGTGATAAATATTTCACCTTTTCTTGATTTTTCAATTTTCTTCAGTTTATTTATTTACTTTAAGATTTTTAGAAAAGTTAATTTTTATTTTCTGATTATTTTAATATTTTTTAGAATTAATTTAAGTTTTAATTAGTTTTATGTTATTCTGTTTTTGTCTTTTAGTGGCAAAAAGTAGTATTTTTCAGATTTTCCAATTTCCATAATTTTAGTTATTTAATTTAAGATTTTTACAAAAAGAATTTTACAAAAAGAATTTTACAAAAAGAATTTCATTTTTCACTTTATTTAATCATTTTCTAGAATTATTTTAAGTTTTAATTAGTTTTTATTCAAACTGTTTTTGTCTTATTAGGATAAAAAATTCTTTTTTCCAACTTTTCCATTTTTCTACTATTTAACTTTATAATTTAGGATTTTTCAGAAAGTAAAATTAATTTTCTCATTATTTTATTATTTTTAATCATTATTTTAGTTTAAAAAAGTGTTTTTAGCATTTAAAAAAATAGAAAAATAGTTTTAAAAATTTAGGAAAAATATGTTTTAGTGTTTAATTAATATAAGTAAGATATTTGATTGATAAAATAATATTTTGGGCTTTTTGTTAATTATATTTAATTTTAGGGCTTTAATTAGCATTTAAAATTGAATATTTAATTAATAAAAGGTTTTAAAATTTATTTATTGAATTTTTATTCATATTTATATTATTTTAGACTTAGTTATAATTTTTAAATTGTTTTTAGCTTTAATTTTTAATTTCGTCGCGTTTTACGTCTTTTCGTATACGTTTTTACGTTTTACGTCGTAGTGTAATCGTAGTGTAACTCGTCTCTTTAATTTTCTCTCTTTAAACCCAAAAACGACACTAATCCAAACTTGATTTTATTATATTGGCACATAAAACACACACCTCCGCCGAGAACGAACTCGCACTTATTCGATTTGTCGGTCCTAAACCGTCGAGTTTAATACTTGCCCGCTTTATACTTGTTTTTCCTAAAACTTGTATAGAAATACATACATCAATTTTGGTGCCGCTACAGGGGAGTTGTTTTTACATTATACATATCGTGTTTGTGTGAGTAGTGCGTTTTTGCTTTTCATTTTTAGAAAGCGTATATAACGTACATACTCATTTTTGTTAATTTTTCTACTATATTATAATATCCAAATAAATCGTATTTCATTTTCCTAAATTAAACACAAAACAATCATTTTACTATATTGTAGATATCCCGTTAATCGTTTTCGTTTTTCTTTGTGAATATTATTAATATATTGTATACGTATCACAATAAATTTACAATATCTCCAAAAGCGTGAAAACACAACCTTAATTGGGATTTCATCATTCAATTATTGTATTCGAATCCAAAGCAAATATCAAAAGGCAAAATAGATAAATACTTTCGTGAGGCTTAATTTTGATTAACACAAACTATAAGGTGGGTATAAGGCGGTTGTATTTCACGACCTAAGGGAAAATGGCTCTTAAGTGCTTAGTGTCGCCTCGTTTCCCCCACTTGCTTGTGCGTGTTTTGAAAAAGAGGGCTAATCGAGGGTTTGCCAACCGAAGTGTTATCTACGTATATTATATTTGCTTGTTTTCAAGATTAAATCATCTTGAACGTTTTGGTGTTCCACCAACGTTCTAAAGTCATCGAAGGCGTTCACTCCACGTGATCGTTTTCATTCCTTGAGGCTCATTTAATCGAGAAATTGATTCGAGGAGAGATTTGTAGATTTTAGTCTACGTAATACACCAAAAATCCAAAAAGAAATTAAAAAACAATCAAAAACCAAAAAAAATCGAAAAAACAAAAAAAACCCCAAAAGAATCTTTTTTGCTACCCCCCATTCTCTACGTTAGTGCATGCGCACTTGATCGAAGGATTATTCTAATTCTAGCGACGATTCGAATCGAAATCGAAGGAATCGACGACGTAGACGAGAATTAGAAACCGACGTTCCTAATATCGTTGTCGAAACCGAAGACGAGATGGTCGACAATCGCTCGATGATGGAATTGCTCCAAGCGCCCACCGAGGGTTATGGAGTCACGATCGTTATTCGCGCTATCGAAGCGGAGAATTTTGAGATTAAGAGCGGAATGCTTTCGTTTATTCAAGATACGAAGTTTCGAGGTCGTGAGGCGGATAATCCTCACGATCACATTCGGAATTTTGATCGTCTTTTGGCCACGAGCAAGTTTAAGAACATCGACGCTGATGTCGTCAAGCTTATGCTTTTCCGTACTCGCTCAATGGTGCCGCCAAGGATTGGTTCGAGAAAGAGCCACCTAATTCCATAATTACGTGGAAGGATCTCATTTCCAAGTTCATTAATCATTTTTTCCCACCGTCTAAGACAACGTTCTTAAAAAACGAGATTACGAGATATGAACAAACACCGAATGAATCTTTTAGAGACGCGTGGGATCGTTTTAAGGAATTGCTTAGGCAATGTCCTCACCATGGATTTTCCGAGTCGCACCAAATCGATACGTTTTATAACGGTCTTAGTTTTTAAGAACAAGATTCGTTAAATTCGGCCGCCGGTGGCAAATTTTTGTGTAAAACTCCGAAAGACGCTTTAATGATTATCGAGAATAGATCCAAGGTTTACCAACTCCGCAACGCCCCGAGTGTTGCCAATGTCGCCAATGTTAGTAATTCTAATCGCGACATTGAGAGGGTTGATGCGAAAGTCGATAAGTTGACGAATGTGTTCACATCGTTCTTAATCGAAATGCAAAAGAAAGACGCTCCCGCTACGGTGAAAGCGGTTGAGGCATCGTGTACGTTGTGTGGTGGACCTCATAATTATTACGAGTGTGCGGCTACGGATGGCCAAACATCGAGTGTTAACGCGTTAAACAACAATTTTCAAAATCAAAATAACGCGGGTCCATCACAAGGAAATTATAACCAAGGCAACAATTTTTCGAATCAAAACCGAAACAATTTTCAAGGAAACAATCAACAAGTAAATTTTTCGAATCAAGGTTATAATCAAGGTCGTAATTTGAGTTGGCAAAATCGAGATAACAACAACAACCAAAACTTGAATTTTTCAAACAACGCTAATCAAGGAAACAATTTTTCGAGTGGTAATCAAGGGAATTTTCAAAGAAGTAATCAAAAACCAAGGGAACTTTAATGCTAATCAAAATAGTTCGTCAAACGATTTTCAAGAATATATGAAAACAAATGAAGCTAATATGAGACGATTAGAGGGACAAATTGGTACTTTGAAAAACGACTTTTCCAACACGTTGAAAAATCAAAATATAAAGATCGAGCAAGGATAAATCGACATTAAAAAGATGTTTTCGGCCATTATGAACAAGTCCTCGGGTGCGTCATCGAGTTCGTTACCTAGTGACACCGTAGCTAATCCGAAGGAACATGTTAAAGCCGCCTCGTCTCATGAGAAAAGTCGTGTGATTACCCCAAACCTTGATGGATTTAGAGTTGTTCCTTGTTATCAACTCTCGACTTCCCGAACGCCTTCATGTTCTGAAGTCGATGGGGTAAAAGTGGTGACCAAGGAAAAGAGTGCACACCCTCGTGTACCTCGAATTCCATCCACGGTTCAAAAAGAGAGCTTTATCGACCTTACCCAAGTAACCCTTGAAGAAACTTGTGCTTCGATCCTTCTTAAAAACCCAAAAGGCATATGCCAAGAAAGGAAGAGGATTCGGGCCAATTTCTACTACCTTGTGATTTTTCTGAGATTGAGGAATGTTTAGCCCTTGACGATTTAGGTGCTAGCATCAATCTCATGCCTCATTCTCTATGGAAATTGATGAAATTGCCTAGACTTACCCCCACGAACATGACAATCGAGCTAGCGAATTGTACACCACTTAAGACAATTGGAATAGTCGAGGATGTCTATGTTAGGATTGGAAAGTTTGTTTTTCCCGCGGACTTCGTCATTTCCGATTATGGGTGTGACCTTAAACGTCCCATTATTTTAGGTCGACCCTTTTATCGACGGCTCGAGCCGTAATCGACGTCCACGGTGGGAAACTTACTATGAAGTATGGGGAGGAGAAAATGGACTTTTTCACGAGTAGATCCCAAGTTTCAAATGATCATGATAAAACCAAAGTTTCAAATTCTAATGATATCAAAATGTTAACTTTAGCGGAAAATATGAGGCTTGATGTATGTTTTGAAAGAATTAAAATGAACGGTTTTAAAGATGACGATTTTAATGATAAAGAATACGTTTACTTAATTCAAAATGGTATTCGTAAATTTATGGATGAAAAATCATTGTGGGATGTATTCGGCGAACAAAGTGAAAAACCAATTCCGAAGGGTGACGTTAGTGCCATCATGACAATGACCAAAATGGACTCGTCTTCACTACCTTCTATAACACCCCATTTGGATAAATGGACCGTTACGTGTATTTATTGAAGAACAATGATAATCTTTGTGAAACAAGGGGGTTGATGTTTTCTAGAGAGAGAAACTTAGAGAGAGAAATGAGAGAACTTTTCTATATTGAAAACATGAAATGAAAACAACCAACACCTCTTTCCATGGTGGAAAGAGGTTTAAATACCCAAGTCCTTAATGGACTTGGGCTTCCGGCCCATGAACATGCTCATGGGTCGGGCTATTTAATAAATGAAACTAAACATAACTACGAGCCTATAACTACATTGTTGGAGTGACCGAGACTTTCTAAATGCGTAAAACGTATTTCCAACAATCTCCCCCAAAGGGAGGTCACTCCAAATTTACAAAGTCCTAATCTAGCATGTTAGATCTTGTTCTTGAGCTCGTAGTCTTCTTTTCTTTCTTTTTCCTTTCTTCTTGTGAATATGTGTTGAATAATATCAGCTTTTTGCTTGGAACACGTTCTTTTGGCCTTTCACGTGCAGTCTTTATTTTCTTGTGAGGTTCGCCTCTTTGTGACTTCATGTCCCACACACTTATCCTTAGTTCAATTCTTGAAAGTTTCAGAGTCGATACAGCGGAAGACTTTCAGGTCATACTTTCTTGAATTTGCAGGAGTATTTGATGCAGAAGGAATAAGCATGTGAGGACGTCTTCAACAGGTACACCGCAACACCACCGTCTTCAACAGGTACACAGCAACGCCACCGTCTTCAACAGGTACACAGCAACGACACGAATAAAATGGCTTTGACATTTTATTCTAATTCGGTAGCGTTTTACCTCCGGTCGGTGAAGACCGTTGGACGATATTAGATATCGTACCAGTGACGGATAGTTTCAATTAAGTAACTTCCTGACAGGATTTCGCGGGTAAACCCGTTCTCTTTATTCGACCGTCCAAAGCTGACTGCGAACATAAAGAGTGAATCATTTGGATTAAAAATCCTTATGATTGAAGCCGTCAATTCATGAAACCTGGAACAAGTGAATTTCAATTAAGATATTCACCATCGTTGCTTTCCAGTTGTCACAAACTTGATTCAAATTGAATCTTGCTTGTCACCTACCAAGTGCTGTTTGATGTTAACACTAAAAGGATTTACACTCGTCACTGTGAACTCTAAAGAGTGTCACTCTGAGTGTTCTGGCAAGATCATACGATAATGCGTAGAGGCCTGGAACGAGTTTAAGTTCAATTAAGAATTAAACTACTGTTTCTTTCCAGTTGTCACAAGATTAGTTCGTAAAGAACCGCACGTGTCACCTACCATGAGCTTGTTTGATGTTGGCTCAAGCAGGATTTCCATCTTCACTGTAATACTTGCGTATCACTCGGATGTTCTGGCAATATTACAAGAATACTGCGTAGGACTCATAAAAGATCTCTTACTTTTCACAGTGTGTGAAGAAGCAAGGAATAAATGGAAAGTGTCCTAATGAGACTTTTGATGATCTCGTGGCTCTAGACTCGATAGTGCGTTTTGATTTAGTGATCGATGGCTGGAGAGGAGTGCCACCTATTCAATATCAGTCTATTCGGAGTGAATAAACCAATAGATAACGTGTTGATCTCCATGTGATTAAAACAAATACCTTTTGAGAGATATTTGAGTTAGCTGGGGAGGGTTGTGCAATGCATCACTGGGTCCATGATGGCTTTCTTCAATATCGAGAATCATTAACTAATGATCTCAATAGCATATGTATTAACCCGGTTTCTGCCTAAAGTTTTAAGGAGGGCTTCTTTCTTTACACCCTTTATCTTTACAATTCTTTTTCATTCTTCAACCCCTTCAATGCTTACCAATACGTCATCACTAGCACCTTGTTGTGATTGTTCCAGTGCTAGCTTAAGTACTTGGTCGGCATTCAGCTACATTCACATTCATTCTCCATCTTTCCTAGGACTTCTAGTTCTATCTAGGGAGTTGTCCTTGGGAAGATTCCATCGGTTCTGATGAATCATTGGACTAATACCTATACCTACCACCCTTTTGTCACCACATCCGTCATGAGTTAAGTGTGTTTAGGGTTGATATAGTCACCATGAAAAATTCTTGAAAATCACTTAAAGCACTTGTGATATTAAAATCAAAGTTTTTGTGCCTTAAGTGTTTTGATCATCAAAAACGCTCCCCCTTAACTTGTGCATTACACATGTTAAGTTGGTTTATCTTTTAAACCTTTTTCATTGTTTTAGCCGAATATCATTAAGTCTCCTTAATCCCATTTTCTCCCCTTTCCAAAATGTTAACCATCAATATTTTGGATATTAATGGATTAACCGGTCGTTGGGTAATAAAATGAAATTAGATGTTGGCCAAAGAACATATTAATGCTCCCCCTCAAATTAATGAGGGTAAGTTGTAGTGCTTGAGTATGATTTGTTTGAAAGATTTAGAATCTCGAGAGAAATTCTTGAAAAATATCATACTTTTACACTACAACAAGCCACAAAAGCTGATAAAGCAAAAAGATAACATATTCACAACTATAGACATATGGAGTTGACCTGTTATAAGACGAACCAAAATTAATTGGTTCGTTCCGTGAACCGATGGTGAGCTCCATATGGTCGTCCACCGACGAATCGTTCTATACTTCGTATCAACCGGCGCTTCCTTAGAAGTTCCTCAATCTTCCTGATTGCGTACGATGATCCCTTTTTGCACTGGGTTGTCCAGGTGTATGTGACTGCCGGAAGAGGTAAGTTGGCATTGAGAACCGACAGATCATCTCGAACATTCTTTAGCGTTCCATCACTGAATTTGTGCAGTTCTGAGAAGCGCATGTATTGCATGACCCCAGTCTCATTTGGATAGAAGATCCCTGCTTCCGGCGTTGTTGTCCCCATGTAGACCTTCTTGTTCTTATGGAAATTACTGAGTGGAGTCATATGGGGACATTCCAGGTTTAGCTTCTTCTGATAGCTTTCTACTCCAAGTTGAAAGTCTTCCACCCGGTTTTGAATGACAATTTTCCTGGCATATTGACGAAAGTTTGAACTCAAGGCTATGACAATCTCAGGTGATAGATGGTCAACTTTTTCTTGAGCCAATAGCAACAAAAGATCTTCGATGTCTTCAAGTTGAAGGTACTGGAGATCACTTTCGTCAATGCGGTATTCTTTCTCATCGGTACGTTTGAACACAATTACATTTAAGTAATCATAACCGAAGACCGTCTGAGTGGTTGCTCCTTGGATGCTTTTGATTCTGTGAGCTGAGACAATAGAAGCACCTCTCTTAGGACGATGAAAGTGATTATAAGCTAACTTCTTCTTTTTATTCCAGTGAGATATGCCAAGTGAAGCATAGGTATCATAAAACTTGAGCAGCTTCTTTCTCCATATTGACTCGGGCACTTTATCCTCTATCCATGGAACATTCTCCAAGTTAACAACCTTGAGCATTGTTAATGACGTGGCATATTTCTTTGCTTAATTTTCAAGGTATTCAAGATCGTGAGAGACAAAATGCTCTATTGGTATAGTGGCAGAACCGGTGATGACCGTTGGTGTAAGAGGTCGCAACACGGGAGTTTGAATTCATGTAGTTGTCGCTCTCATTGCTTTTGTAAGCTCATTCAGGTGATATTCTACTTCATTATGGCTGATCTTTAACGTGTCAAAGAAGTCTACATTTGCAGCTGCCATTTTGATCAGATCCGGGGTCATCATTGGTTTCCCATGAGAATACCTTAGAAAAGCCGAGAAGTCGATAGGGTTGTTGAGGAATTGAGTCAGCTCCATTTCAGTTGCAATGTCAAATGGATGTTGTGGTGCTGTATTTGTTAGCCAAAGTTGCTCTTGTACAGTATCATCGATGATAAGGGATTCAGCAAATGTCGGTTCTAGAACATTTAAATCTTCAACTTCCATATCATCGTCATGCTGAACTACAGATGATGTTGAGGGTTGAGTTTGCATCACCGGTATATCATCGTGAGGTTCTTCTTCAAGCATTGTCTCTGTCGGTTCTTTTGCTTGCATATATTCTACAGATTCGATGTGAGAATCAGTAGTGAATTCTGGTGCAGTAGATATACCTGTAGCAACCTGCTGAGTTTCTGATACTGTTGACTCCAGTGTCTTTTCTGTGGTGTCAGCAATCTTTTTTGCAGTGTCCTCTAAACCTTTCTCGGTTGCCGTATCAGTGTCATCCTTGTTTGTCTCTTCGACATTTGTACCGGTGTCGTCATTCTTATCACCCTTGTTGACTTCATTACCCTTTTCATTATCATCATCGTCATCCTGATCATCATCTATATCCTCGTCCTTGTCCTCATCTTCATCTTCATTCTTATCCTTTCCTTGTTCATCCTCTTCTTCCTCCTCATCTCCTTCCTTATCCTTATCCTCATCATCCTTTTCACCGTTTTCCTCGTCATCTTCCTCTTCTAACTCATTTTCATCGTCAGACTCAGAGTCGGTAGTGTCTGCAGGTTTCTCTTCAAGAATTGCTTTGTTGAGATATTGCAGAACTTTGCGTTTGTATTTCGATTTATGAGCTCCCAAAGCTAGCAAACGTGTCTGTAGCAATGTCATTAGTTGAAGAGTAGATAGACCATTACCGACAAGATGTGGTAGTTGTTGATCAACATAAGACTTGACTTCGCGTCGAATAATCGTGGTCATCTGCTCGTCAATTGATCCGAGAAAAGCAGCATTTTCTTTATCCCGAGTTTTCTTCTCTTTAAGAAATGATTTATGTTGTGTTTTAAGCTTTGACACTATGTCCGTTAGTTTCTGAAGAGTAGGCTCATCAGGTTGCGGTTCCTTGGGAGGAGTAGCAAACCTTTCAGTCAACGTAGCTATTTGTGTAGCTTGAGCCTCTAGTTGTTGTTGAAGAAACTGGATCAAAGGATCATTGACTGTGAGGAAATGATTTGATGTGGATGATACTTGTGGTTCTGTTGGTGGAGGTGTAACCATAACCGTTAAGGTGGTGGCGGATGATACTGGTTGTACAGGGATAGATGTTGATGTAGATACAGTGGTTGGGACGGTGGTTGATACAGGTTGTTCAGCTGTGGATGACGGTGTAGATTCAGTGATGATGGTGGTGGTTGATACTGGTTGTTCAACAAGTGCGGGTGTGATAGTGGTGTTTATGACCTCACTGATGACCGGGGTGGATAGTAGTAGAGTGGTGGTCGATGTAATAGTAGTTATGGGAATATCCACCATTCCTTCATTTGTTGACGGATCAATGTTTGTGACCTCGACACCCTCCCCTTCTAAATTGAGATATTTCATAACATCATCAGAGTTTGAAGTAGACTTACTTTGAAGTTGCGTTTCTGGTATGAAAGTTGCATGAGCATCTTCACTTAGCACCATGTGAGTCGGTTGAGGTAAAGAGGTGGTGATATTAGCGTCTCGATACATCAAACTTGTATCAGTATCAGCACTGCTCTCATATTCTTCACTTGGTTCACGACTTTCAAAGTGATAGTTAGCAACATCTTCATATGCATCTTCATAAGTATCTTCCTTAGTAGGATCGTCATAAAATGCCGTATCATCATCAGGATTACCAAAATCTGCTAAATCGTCAAACACTCTTGAGCCTGATCCTCCAAAAGCTTCCTGTCGGCTTTGTTGAAGAACAATACGCAATATTTTGGCTTCAGAAATTTGTTGTTGGGCAGGTTCATTTGCAGCAACACTTGCCTCTTTGCCTTTAGCTTTCCTTCTTAGGCCTGCGGAGTGGTACTTCTTCCTGTTCTTCTTCAGTATGGATCAGCTCATCTTCATCATCTTCATCAACAATTTGCATTTTTCCTGGGCCTTTATCTTTAGAAGCAGCTGGTTGGCGCTTTGAAACTCGTTTCTTGCGTTTACCTTTTTGCTTCTCTGAAGGATGTGCATTTGCCCGTTTAAACTGTGCGTCAATATCATTAAGCATTGATAGGTGTGTAAACACCCATCTTTTCTACCACTTAATTACAATAATAACCGGACCTAAACGTGTATTTTATGTCTTTTATGTCGGAATTATGCGTGGTTTGTGTTTTTGTTGTAATTTAGGATGAAATTATGAAAAGTGGAGAAAACACGGGAATTCACGGGCATTCACGACTTTTATTGAAGAAAAAGATGAAAGACAGAGTCGAGAAGTCAAGAGTGGAAAAAGAACGGAAGTCCAAGACCAATTCTGAAGATTTATCAAAGAAAAAGTCAAAAGACGGAAGTTTATCAAAAGCCGAAGAACTCGAGTCTAAATTATTGAAGAAATTAAAGACGAGTTTAGAAGAAATCCCGAGCCACAAGTCATTAGAGTCCAAGTAAAGAAGATTAGAAGGAAAAAGGACTAATGGTGCAATTAATGAAGACTATATGCTCAAGGACCTAATGACGCAATTAAGAGAAAAGGAAGAAGGGGAGGAAGCTTCCTAATCCTCCCCTATATATAGTTAGGATTTGTTAATCATTTCTTTTTGTTGGCTAACTTGACAAATTAACTCTTCCATCTTTATTTTATGCACATTTAAATACTTGTCCATTTAATTACCTTGTCTTGCACCTTAATTACAATTTAATTCAAGTAAGTTTTTCTTTTTAATTCTTGTCAAGCTTTATCTTTATCTTGTTAATCTCATTCTTCCTTTCTTAATCCTTGTGTTGATTTGTTTATGTTCATGTTCTTAATTTTGGTTGATTAATTTAAGTGGGTTTTGATTATTGTGATCTTTATTGTTTGATTTGTTGCTTTGGATTGATTGTTTATGTTTATTAGTTGTTTTGTTTTTAGTTTGGTTTAATCTTTTTGTTGATTTGGTTAAGTTTTTGTTTAAATTCGTGCTATCTTCTTTCCCTTGTTCTTCGTATACTGTTACTGTTCTTGCCAGATTCGTCCCCTGCAAATATTCCGAATAGGGCTGTTTCATTGTGCTCTACACGGAATATTTCATATTCCGAATAGAGACTTTTATTCAGCGTAACAGTTTTTGCAAGATTGCTTATTCGGAATATTTAATTATTCCGCATAGGGATTTTAAGAAATTGCTATTCGGAATATCCTGTATTCCGAATAGGGGAGGTTTTCAGCATAGACAGGTTTTCAGCATAGACAGATTTTTCAGCATAGACAGATATTCCGAGTAAGGCATTATTCCGAATAGGAGGTGATATTCCGAATAAGGGTTAGATTCCGCATAGAGGTAACTTTCCGAATAGGGTTTTGTTTTCCGCATTAGGAACTATTCCGAATAGGCTCCTTTTTCCGCATAGTGACAGTATTCCGAATAGGGGTTTTATTCCGGATAGGGAATTATTATTTTCATTTTAGCATTTAATTTCGAGCTTTAATTTTCCTGCCTTTTTACTTAGTCGCACTTTAAGTTTATTTGCCTTAGTTTAAGTTTTAGTTTTAGTTGCGTTTTAAGTTTGCCTTAGTTAGATTTAAGTTTACGTTAATTTCTTTATTGCCCTTTAATTTTAGTCAAGCTTTTAATTACTTGCACCATTTATTTAATTAGATTTAGATTTACTTTAATTACACTTTTACTTTAATTATTTTGCACCTTTTATTTTCAAAACTACAACGACACATCTTTGTTCCACCAATATCAACTGAGTCACACATTAAACCACAAGTTTTTCAATTCGAAGAGACATACTTTAACGAACAATTTTAACTGGGTAAAAAGTCAGTTATCAAATGGCGCCGCTGCCGGCTCTTTTCGTAAAGATCAACAGTTTTTTGTGAGAGACACGTTGCTTTTTGGGATCCGTTCACTTGTGAGCGTTATTTTTCTTGCATAAAAAATTCAAAAAAATCATAAAAATTAAAAAATTCATAAAAACCATAAAAAATTAAAAATTTCAAAAATCCAAAAAGATTTTATCTTTATTGTGTATATATATTGTTTTTGTGTTTGGTTTTGTTTTCTTTTGCATTTTCAGGTGTATGCGTACTAGATCTTCTAATTATCAAGAGCCCGAGCCTCAAGAAGATTTAGATATGGCAGGTGTTAACAACAATAATCAACTACCGCACCTTAATAATAACAACAATGCTCTTCCACAGCCCGATCTTCGGACCATGGAGGAACTTTGTCAACCAACAATGTTTGGACGAGGAGGACCGATTGCGCCGATGCAAATCAACGCTCCTGAGTTTTCGTTGAAGCACCACATGATTCAGCAAGTACAAACAAACCCATGTAGAGGATTGCCTGATGATGATGCCAACAAACACCTCGACAAGTTCATTACAATCACCCAGAGCATGAAGTTACCTGGGGCCACAATGGATGTACTTCGCCTACAACTCTTCCCACATACTTTATCGCATCATGCCGAGAAATGGTTTGATCGTCTCCCGAAGAATTCTATTCACACTTGGGATGACATGACTCAACGCTTTTTGTCGCGCTACTTTCCACCATCCATGGTCACAAGCCTTCGCAATCAGATCAGCGGTTTCATGCAAGATCCCGATGAATCTCTTTTTGATGCATGGGAGAGATATAATGTCTTGATCGACCGTTGTCCAAACCACAATATGCTTCCGGTCACTTTGATCGATACTTTCTACAACGGATTGACTTTTCGAGATCGTGATACGATCAATGCAGCCGCCGGTGGCACATTCATGAAAAGGAGACCCGAGGAGTGTAGAGAGTTAATTGAAAACATGACTACTCATCATAAGAACTGGGATTCCTCTGCTTCTTCTAAAAACAACACGAGCGTCAATGTTTCTTCTACCTCAGCAAACCCTGAGATGACCGAACTCACCCGCATGATGGCTGAAATGAGCAAAAGTATTACGCTTCTCGCTTCAAACCAACAACAACAACAAGTCAAAGCGGTTGCTAATCCTTGTGAAACATGTGGCGGTCCTCACTCATACACCGATTGTCCTTCGACACAAGGAAATCCGGAAAATGTGTATGCAGCTTACGGTAATTATTCACCGGAAAATTACCAAGCTAGACCACAAGGGGATAGAAATCTGCTGAGCTACCGTTCCAATAACTACCTTTCACCCGGTTTTTCTCCTCAAAACCAAAATCCCGCCAACAACTACAATAGAAGCAACCAAATCCCACCTCGTGCTTCTAACCCCTATCAACCACCCACCCAACAACACCCACCCATTAATCCCGATGTTGACACCATTATGAGAACTCAAGGTGAGCAAATTAAGAATCTACAGAGCCAAATAATCAATTTGAAAGGAGATATCTTGAAGCAGGGTAATGACATCAGAACCGAGGTTCGTGATAATCTTCAATCCTCTTTCATCACTCAAACAACTGAATTGAAGAATCTGTTGGCTAGTTTCTTGCCCGAAGCTCAACCTTCTTCTTCTTCGGGTTCTCTACCTTCAAACACCGTCACTAATCCGCGAGCTAATGTGAGTGCTATAACTACGCGTAGTGGAATTACCATTGTCACTCCATCTACCCCACCACCATCATCTACACCTCCTCCACCACCATGTATCCCTACTCCTCCTACACCTAGTAATAGTGCACCATTACCGTCTCCGCCTCGTCATGACGATGTATCTCGGAAGGACCCTTCAACATCAAAACCTTCACCACCTACACCTTCACCTAACCCTTATCAACCTAGAATCCCATACCCTTCTCGTATAGGCAAGACCAATGATCTAACAAAGGAGGACTCGCAAATAACCAAATATATCAATATGATTTCTCAAATGGGATTCAGCATTAGTTTCCTTGAAGCACTTGTCCACATGCCCAAATTTGTTAAAGCATTTAAGGAATTGCTTAACAAGAAGGAGAAGCTGCTTGAACTCGCCAACACAAGATTAAATGAAAACTGCTCTGCAGTTATTCTTAAAGAACTTCCGGAAAAACTTGGAGATCCCGGTCGTTTTGTGTTGCCTTGCGTGTTCAACAAAACTGAAGAATTTACTGCCCTTGCCGATCTCGGGGCTAGTATTAATCTTATGTCACTGAGTGTTTGGAAAACACTATCTTTACCCGACCTCATTCCAACAAAGATGACTCTTGAACTTGCAAATCGCACTCTCGCTTACCCTGTCGGTATAGCCGAAGACGTGTTTATTAAAGTTGGCGCATTTACTTTCCCGGTCGATTTTGTCGTAGTTGATTATGAAATGGACCCTCGTATTCCTTTAATACTTGGTCGACCATTTTTGAGATCCGGACGTGCTTTAGTGGATGTAGCCGAAGGTGAGTTAATCTTAAGAGTCGGGAAAGATTCACAAATTTTCAAAATGGGGCAGCTTACAGGCAAATCTTTTGGACGGGAATCAGTGAATATGATTAATGTGCTCGATGACTTTGTCATCTCCGACAATCCTCTATTCCACTCTTGCATTGATAATCCACTTTTTAAAGATGATGTGGATGATTCTCGTCCCAATTTGGAAGCTTCTCCCATTTATGATTCGCCACCGGTCTTCGATGCCTATGATGATGATGATTCTAGCTCAGACTCAGATGATTTTGACTGTACTTCTGAGTATCCCGAGCTGCCCACGTTCGATGACTTTGATGAGGCCGATACTCTTTCGAGCGATTCTTCACATGATGAAGATCCTCCGCCATCACCCGATCCTACTTTGGACGATTACTCATTCGAGGAAGACTTCTCTATGTTTCTCAATACATACTTCCCGCATGAAAGTGATGCACCTCCTCTGGACTTTGAATCTTATCGTCTTGATCCTACTTTGGATTTGAAGAAAATTTTGTCAAAGGAGAAGAAACCGATCGACACCGAAATCCGTTGCACGTATGATTTCACACCTCTTTGTCCCACTTCTGAGGACGAGGTTGTGCTTCTTTGCGGATCTTCTTCACACTCGGCTGAGCCGGAGTGCTATTTTCCCCTGAAGGAAAAGGTGTTCGATCCCGGTATTGAAGTCTTTAAGCCATCTCAGTATCCACCTGATGCAATAAAAGGAAAAATCTTTGGAACCATTGAAGACATGCTTGCACCGCTTCATCTTTGCTTCTACCGTGCTCCATCACTGCTTAAGGGAACCTTGCCACTTCTCTTTTGGCTTGCCTTGTTCGCCTTAAGCTCTTGCTTATTGATGGATGAAAACTATGTCTTTGATCCTGGTGGATTTGTTTCATGCTACTTTTGTTGATGGTCAAGGTCGAGTCTGGCTAACGACTCGGTTAACAAAAACCAAGCGCTTCTTGGGAGGCAACCCATGCATCTATTTTTTCGATTTCTTTACCATAAGTGTAGGGGGGACCCTTTGGTTTGCTATTTCCTCTCCTCACTTCTTAATCAGGGATTCAAGCTTCAATGATCCACTCTTGATGATTCTTGACGACCCGTGATTCCATGTTCTACTTCTTCCCGGTTCTATCCTAAACTCTTTTCGATTCACTATTTTATAATTTCTCAATATTAAAATAGGAATCTCTTTAGTTGTCTTTTCCTTAGCGAGATTTAAACAACGTGCACAATGTCCTAAGTGTAGGGGAGTTTACTCCCACATGCTTAAACATTGAGGACAATGTTTATCTTAAGTGTAGGGGGGACTTCTATCGAAGTTAAGTGGTCTTTTCCTTGTATTTGTCCTCATTTTAACTGGAAAATCAAATTTTCGACATTTTTCAAAATTTTTGATCTATTTTGGCCTATTAGTTTTACCATTTGTATAGTTATTTTCTTTCCTCATTAGAATAAATGTTTAATAAGTGGTTTTAATTTTCAAACGTTGTGAATCTTTTAACTCAATCCGAGTTTACTCTAGCTAGTATCCTTAACATGTTTAAGTCAAGTTTTGCTAGGCTTTTATATAGGGAGCTATAAAACGCGAAAGTCTTAACTCTCACGGGTTAAGAACAAGAACTTTTCGCAAGTTCCTATAATTGATCCTAGAGAGTCGTTTATCAAGGGAACTTTAAGATGCGATTTCTAAACTTGAAAGAGTCTAAGAATTTGCAAGATCCTATAGGCGACTCGAAAACCCAAAACTTTGATTTAATAAGCTAAGTATCCACGAGTCTCATTACTTGAGATTTTAAACTGTGGAGAACGAGAGATGATAGAGCCAATTATAAGTTCGGTATTCTTTCGTGAATTTATGTGAGTTAATTATAAGCCTATTCTCCCATCGCTTGCTAATAAATTTATCTGCTAATAAATAAGGTTGTACGATTTGAAAAGTTACTTAGCTTCTAGCCCCAGATCGTTTAAAAGTTGCTCGATAATGACGAGAGTTCATAGCCAAGGCATAACTTATGAAGCGGGGCGCGAAGATTGGCGAGTCCGAAAAGGCCCTAACAAGGCATGAGGGCTATGTTTTGTTGCTAAAGATCCAAAGTGATGTGAAGAATCATTTATCGAAAATCAATATGAAGGATCGAGACACACGACGTAAAGCAAAACTCCTCAAAAGTCATGGAGAAGTGTATCCGAAAAGACCCTAACAAGGTATGAGGATAAATAGATCCAAGTCAATAAAGGAGGCGGATCGTTGTATATAAAAATCCAAAATAAAGATTGGAGAAAAATGAAGAAGTCGTGGTCCATATATGAAGAATCTCTCAAAAATTCCAAGTGAAGAAATTCCAATTATGAAGAGAAGACCATTATTTCATGAACGTCTCTCAAGATTTGAAGTATGAAGTCGCTGCCAAATATCGGCCCGAGAAAGGTCTCAAATCGCGAACCAAGTTATGCCAAGATATGAACTTTTTGATATCCCGAGAAGCAGTTTTAAAAGATTTGGTCCTTTAGCTAACTATTGATTAAATCGTGCACTTTATTTTCAGACTAAATAATTATCGAAATAAGTCAAACAATGCATCTTCGTGATCGTTCAAGACAAATAATAAAATATAAGAGATACCCATAGGAATAAGGGAGTCTAAGTGAATAATTGGCCCACATGAGTTCGTGTTAGTTTACTAACTTATAATAACAATGATCTCGTTTTTAAGCTTGGTTTGGAGAAAGTGAAAAGTTGAGGATGATGATTATTCATGACATTTTCAAAACCCAAGGTATGCTTTTAATTTCTTTGCTTTGCATTTTTTATAATTTTCTATCTCTTTAATAAAGGCCAATGTGGATTGATTAAGATGAAAAGTGTAAACATGCTTTGTAACTAATGCATTGCATGAGGAGATTGCAATGGTCAAGTGTAGGGGATTTGATAGGTGTGTAAACACCCATCTTTTCTACCACTTAATTACAATAATAACCGGACCTAAACATGTATTTTATGTCTTTTATGTCGGAATTATGCGTGGTTTGTGTTTTTGTTGTAATTTAGGATGAAATTATGAAAAGTGGAGAAAACACGGGAATTCACGGGCATTCACGACTTTTATTGAAGAAAAAGATGAAAGACGGAGTCGAGAAGTCAAGAGTGGAAAAAGAACGGAATTCCAAGACCAATTCTGAAGATTTATCAAAGAAAAAGTCAAAAGACGGAAGTTTATCAAAAGCCGAAGAACTCGAGTCTAAATTATTGAAGAAATTAAAGACGAGTTTAGAAGAAATCCCAAGCCACAAGTCATTAGAGTCCAAGTAAAGAAGATTAGAAGGAAAAAGGACTAATGGTGCAATTAATGAAGACTATATGCTCAAGGACCTAATGACGCAATTAAGAGAAAAGGAAGAAGGGGAGGAAGCTTCCTAATCCTCCCCTATATATAGTTAGGATTTGTTAATCATTTCTTTTTGTTGGCTAACTTGACAAATTAGCTCTTCCATCTTTATTTATTGCACATTTAAATACTTGTCCATTTAATTACCTTGTCTTGCACCTTAATTACCATTTAATTCAAGTAAGTTTTTCTTTTTAATTCTTGTCAAGCTTTATCTTTATCTTGTTAATCTCATTCTTCCTTTCTTAATCTTTGTGTTGATTTGTTTATGTTCATGTTCTTAATTTTGGTTGATTAATTTAAGTGGGTTTTGATTATTGTGATCTTTATTGTTTGATTTGTTGCTTTGGATTGATTGTTTATGTTTATTAGTTGTTTTGTTTTTAGTTTGGTTTAATCTTTTTGTTGATTTGGTTAAGTTTTTGTTTAAATTCGTGCTATCTTCTTTCCCTTGTTCTTCGTATACTGTTACTGTTCTTGCCAGATTCGTCCCCTGCAAATATTCCGAATAGGGCTGTTTCATTGTGCTCTACACGGAATATTTCATATTCCGAATAGAGACTTTTATTCAGCGTAACAGTTTTTGCAAGATTGCTTATTCGGAATATTTAATTATTCCGCATAGGGATTTTAAGAAATTGCTATTCGGAATATCCTGTATTCCGAATAGGGGAGGTTTTCAGCATAGACAGGTTTTCAGCATAGACAGATTTTTCAGCATAGACAGATATTCCGAGTAAGGCATTATTCCGAATAGGAGGTGATATTCCGAATAAGGGTTAGATTCCGCATAGAGGTAACTTTCCGAATAGGGTTTTGTTTTCCGCATTAGGAACTATTCCGAATAGGCTCCTTTTTCCGCATAGTGACAGTATTCCGAATAGGGGTTTTATTCCGGATAGGGAATTATTATTTTCATTTTAGCATTTAATTTCGAGCTTTAATTTTCCTGCCTTTTTACTTAGTCGCACTTTAAGTTTATTTGCCTTAGTTTAAGTTTTAGTTTTAGTTGCGTTTTAAGTTTGCCTTAGTTAGATTTAAGTTTACGTTAATTTCTTTATTGCCCTTTAATTTTAGTCAAGCTTTTAATTACTTGCACCATTTATTTAATTAGATTTAGATTTACTTTAATTACACTTTTACTTTAATTATTTTGCACCTTTTATTTTCAAAACTACAACGATGTAGAATATTGATAATCAATGAATCAATGAAGGGGTTTGTTGATTTCTAGAGAGAGAAAGTTAGAGAGAGAAAGTGAGAGAAACTATGTGTTATTTTAATAAATGGAAACTAGCAAATGACAACAACCAACCCCTTTCCATGGTGGAAAGGGGTATTTATAGTTCCAAGCATAACATGGGCTTGGGCCGGTCCATGACAAGCCCATGGACCGGTTCTTACTTAAGTTAATAAGTAACTAATGACTATTTTCTAACTACGAGCTATTACAACATAAATATTATTGTGGAGTGACCGATACTTCTAATATACGTAAAACGTATTTCTAACAATCTCCCCCTAAGGGAGGTCACTCCACGTTACAAAATTCTAAACCTAGCATACTATACTAAGTCTTCGTTCTTTAGCTCGTAGTCTTTTCTTCTTTTCTTTCTTTTGTTGTGAATATGTTGGTTTGATCTTTTTGGCTTTGGCTTGAGAGCATTGTTCTTTGGCCTTACACGTGCGATCTTTGCCTCTCTTGTGAATTTGCCTTCTCGTGACTCCATGTTCCACACACTTATGTCTTTTTGTTGAATTCTTGAAAGTTTCAGAGTTTGGTACAGCGGAAGACTTTATCTTGTACTTTCTTGAATTGTTGCTAAACTTTGATGCAGAAAAACATAAGCATGTGGGAACGACTTCTACAGGTACACCGCAACACCACCGTCTTCACTGGTACACAGCAACGCCACCGTCTTCAACAGGTACACAGCAACGCCACCGTCTTTAACAGGTACACAGCAACGACACGAATAAAATGGCTTTGAACATTTTATTCTAATTCGGTAGCATTTTACCTCTGGTCGGTGAAGACCGTTGGACGATATTAGATATCGTACCCGTGACGGATAGTTTCAATTAAGTAACTTCCTGACAGGATTTCGCGGGTAAACCCGTTCTCTTTATTCGACCGTCCAAAGCTGACTGCGAACATAAAGAGTGAATCACTTGGATAAATTATCCTTGTGATTAGAAGCCGTCAATTCATGAAACCTGGAACAAGTGAATTTCAATTAAGATTTTCACCATCGTTGCTTTCCAGTTGTCACGGGCTTAATTCATAAAGAATCTTGCACGTCACCTACCAAGTGCTGTTTGATGATGACACTAGAAGGATTTCCACTCGTCACTGTGGTCAATAAAGAGTCACTCTGAGTGTTCTGGCAAGATCATATGATAATGCGAAGAGGCCTGGAACGAGTTTAAGTTCAATTAAGAATTAAACCACTGTTACCTTCCAGTTTTTCACAAGATTGGTTCTAAAAGAACCGCACGTGTAACCTACCATGAGCTTGTTTGATGTTGGCTCAAGCAGGATTTCCATCTTCATTGTAATACTTACGTATTACTCGGATGTTCTGGCAATATTACAGGAATATTGCGTAGGACTCATGAAAATCTCTTACTTTTCACAGTGTGTGAGAAAGCAAGGAATAAATGGAAAGTGTCCTAATGAGACTTTTGATGATCTCTTGGCTCTAGACTCGATTGTGCGTTTTGATTTAGTGAGCGATGGCTGGAGAGGAGTGCCACCTTTTCAATACCAGTCTATTCGGAGTGAATAAACCAATAGATAACGTGTTGATCTCCGTGTGATTAAAACAAATACCTTTTGAGAGATATTTGAGTTAGCTGGGAAGGGTTGTGCATTGCATCACTGGGTCCATGATGTCTTTCTTCAATACCGAGAATCATTAGCAAAAATGACCTCAATAGCATATGTATTGACCCGGTTTCTGCCTAAAGTTGTAAGGAGGGCTTCTTTCTTTACACCCTTTATCTTTACATTTCTTTTTCATTCTTCAACCCCTTCAATGCTTACCAATACGTCATCACTAGCACCTTGTTGTGATTGTTCCAGTGCTAGCTTAAGTACTTGGTCGGCATTCAGCTACGTTCACATTCTTTCTCCATCTTTCCTAGGACTTCTAATTCTAACTAGGGAATTGTCCTTGGGAAGATTCCATCGGCTCTGATGAATCATTGGACTAAACCTATTCCTACCACCCTTTTGTCACCACATCCGTCGTGAATTAAGCGTGTTTTGGGAAGGAATTGCCACCATGAAAAATCATTGAAAATCACCTAAAGTACTTGTGATATTGAAATCAAAAGTTTTGTACCTTAGGTGTTTTATTCATAAAAAACGCTCCCCCTTAATACGTGCTTTACACATATTAAGTTGGATAATCGTTAAGTCTTTTTCATCTTTTAGCCAAGTATCACTTACGTCTCCTTAATCCCATTTTCTCCCCTTATCCAAAATGTTAACCATTAATATTTGGGATATTGAATGGATTAACCGGTCTTTGGGTAAAAATGAAATCGATGTTTGGCCATAGAACAAGTTATTGCTCCCCCTTAATTCAATAAGGGATAGTTGTAGTGCTTTAGTATGATATATTTTGAAAGATTTAGAATCTCGTGAGAAATTCTTGAAAAATTATCATACCTTAACACTATATCAAGCCATACAAGCACAATATTCACAAATTTACATATTCACAATTGAAAACCAATATAAAGTGGACCTGAAATGTACGACCCATTAGATGGATCGTTGCAGTAGCTTGTGGTGCACTAAATACGGTCTTCCACCCACGAATCTTTCCAAGCTCCTCATCAATCTACGTTCACGGAGCTTTTGATCGATCTTCTTGATCACGTACTTTGCCATCTGCCGGTAACCCGGATGCCAATCCTCCGTCATCTCTGGCAAAGTCCCACCCGAGTTCAGATGCTCCAACTTTCCTCTGACTTGTAGAAGGGTTCCATCACTGTACTTGTGGAGCTCACCCACCCTCATAAACTTCATCAAACCTCGACTGTTCAAGTAGAAAATGCCGTAATTTGGGACAGAAATGCCGGTATAGGGACATCTTTCTACATGTTGAGGTAGCACTTGATTCACAGGACGGGTTAAGTTGAGCTTCCTTTGATAGCTTTCGACTCCCAACTGAAGATCTTCAACTCGTGACTTGATGACAACGCTTCGTGTGAACATACGAAGTGCTGTATTCAAAGCAATCAGGTCTTCACGAGGAATATGTGTGAGTTGATCTCGGGTCATCAGAAGCAGCATATCTTCGATATCCTCAAGGCGAATGATGGAAAAATCTCCTTGCTGGATTTTGTATTCCCTGTCATCCTCCCTTTTCAAGCGAATCTCCGTCACATGATAATAGCCGTTCTTGGCTTCAGTTTTCATTCCTAAGATGCTGGAGATGCGGATGTCGGATCTAACATTGCTTCCAGAATTGACCAAGCAGCAACCCCTGTACGCCCTTCGGACTCGTTCGTCCCAATGAGATGCACCTATGACAGCATACATATCATAATTACGACTCATTTTTGGGACCCAGAGTCAATTTACCTTTTCCTCGATAAAGGGTATTGTCCCCCAGTTGGCAGCTTTCAGTAAGGTCAGGGAGGTTGCGTACTTTGATGACCCCTTCAGTAGATACACAAGATCATTGGTGACGAAGAAGTCAAGAGCAATCTGATTATCTTGAGCAGGATCCATTGGAGGTGGAGCTCTTTCTGATTCATGAAGACCTGGCCGTTGAACGGTATTCAGAGCCTTCAGGATCTCATCGGCATAGTACTCGAACTCCATTCGGGTTAATCGGGTTTTGGCACGCAGTCTCTTATCTTTCAGCGCTTTCTTCACCAAGGATGGAGTAACCGAAGTCTTATACTCATGAGCAAAATATGCACATAAGTCAATCGGACTTCAGATACGGAGATACAACACATCTTTGTCAGCGTCTGTGATCGGATCATATTATGCTGCTGCCGTGATCCAAGCTTGTGGTGGTGCAGTCTCGTCTATCTCCAACGTGTCTGCCCAGTCTCGTGTGCTTGGTTCAGGAACCGTAGAGTGTTGTGCTTGTTGTTGAGGAGTAGAAGTGCGAACATCTATTGGTTCAGTTTCAGTCATTTCGGCAGTGTCGTGAACTGGTGAGTGTTGTGCAGCTTCGGGTTCCGTCACTGATTCTGCAATCACAGGAGCAACAACAACAGAACTAATGGGGTTAGTGGTAATAGGTAAAGATACAGCGATAGAGGTACCGGGAACCAATGACGCTGTAGTGGCATTCACATCGTGGCGCCACTTAGTTCGTCTTGATTCCGTCGATGTTGATTTGTCCTTCTGCGCTGCATCTTTCTTGGACTTGGTTCCAGTCTTAGCAGTTTTCTTGGAGCTGGTAACCTTGTCTCCCTCTTTCGGCTGTTCACCCCCATCATCATCCTGATTGTCATCCCCGTTACTACCCCTAGCACTCTCCTCATTCCCATCACCACCATCATCGCCATCATCATCATCCTCATCCTCGTCATCATCATCCTCATCCTTATCCTCATCATCACCATCATCGTCATCCTTTTCCTCTTCTTCTCCTTCTTCTTCCTCTTCCTCTTCACCAGTACCCTCTTCCTCCTCACTTTCTTCCCTTTCTTCTTCAGGTAGAATGTGATAAGGTACCACACTTCCAAACGTTTTGAATAACCTATCATCCTCCATGATAGCTGATGAGATGGCATTTATACATGATCTCATCGTTCTTTTCGGGCTTTAAATGCACAAAAATGTCATAAAATACCATATATATGCTTGTGTTTGTTTACTTGTGTGTTTTAGGTATGGATATCGTGAAAAAGACAAAAGATCACAAGATACAAGGAAAAACGAACACGAGAAACGAAGCCGTACAAAGAACCGGGCCCTAATCATGGAATTTTCATCAAATACCCTTGAAGACTTGAAGACAAAACAAGATTGATCATCATTCTTTGAAGAAATGACACTTAAAACCCTTGTATAGTAATAATTACAAGTTTGGTCCCTTAAGTTTGTCAAATTTGCAAAATGGTCCTTCAACTTTGAAGAAATGGCAAGTTTAGTCCCTCAACAATTCAAAATTGCCAACAATGGTCCCTCATAAAGTGGAAGACTCATTGAAGACCTTTGAAGATCAAATTGTCCAAGATTAGTCCTTGAAAAATCACCAAATGACAAAAATTGCCTTTGAAACATCTTTATGGAAAGTTTGTGCCAAAATTGTCAAGTGATGAAACTTAAATACAAAGGAGATGCGTTTTTAGGGCTGGAAATCTTTAAAAGCCAAAAAAACCAAAGGATAGGGACTAAAAGTGCTAACTGAAACATTCAAAACCAAAAAAAGCGCCTAACACAATCCCTTCCCCCATTTTCGGATTAAAACACCTACTATTCACCTTTCTTACTACCCAGAAATTACTTTCACTTTTCCTTGGGTAAAAACCAATTAAACTTGCACACAAGTAATTCACACACTCACAAACCTTTCCCACTCCTAAAAACCTGCATCCCACTCATGTGCACCAAACCCCCAATTCCCCAATCCACCAATCACATCATTCCTTAGCCCCCAAGCATCATGACGTGTCCCAATTGAATGGCCAAGATTATTTGCTTCCTCCCAAAGCAAAATAAACGTTCAAGATCAAATGGACAGCTCAAAGGCACCAAAAACGTCCAAGGGTAGATTTGGGATTTTCTATGTATTAGGGTTTTATGTTTTTATGCTTCTAGGATGTTCTATAGGCTCTATAAAAGGAGACCCAAGCTGTGGTGATCCCTTTGTTCCAGTTTCTAGTCTCTCACATGTAATTCCTTTTTAAAGAAATAAAAAGTTTGGTTTTTGAAATATTCAAGTGTAATTCCTTTTTTATTGTTTTTAAAAGTTTGTGTGTTGTGAAGAAGATTGAAACTGAGTTCCATTTATTTGAATTTTGGTTGAGTAACTTTGTTGTTCAAAGTTATTCAAAAGTTTCTGAAAATCAAAGGATTTTTGGTAATAAAGTGATCTAAGGTTTGGATGTTAAGAGGTTTTGATTAATTGGTGTTATAGTGTTAATAGAAACGTTTTTAAGAAGTTTGATAAGTTTTGGTAAAGTTTTAAAAAGAAAAGAAAAAAAAAAGAATATTGTAAGCTTGAATTGTGTTTTCTTTGTTTTGTGTTCAAACAGGTTGAAGGCTTGTTGATTTAGTTCAGCACCAGCCCGGGTTGGTTTGGAGGTGGATTCAACATCCACTAGGACCCTTGGATGTAAGGGTCCTAAGGTAACTCTCTTTTACTCTTTGAAAAGTTCATAAAAAAATGCTTGTTACATGATTTTGCTTGACTAATTGATTAAGTGTTGGTTTGTTGTGTAAACTGCTTTGATTGTTGTTCTTTGATGTTAGTATGCATGTTGGAATAGCATTGATTCAGTTTTGTTGAGTTTGTGAGTAATTTTGTTTGTTAAAAACGTTTTCAAAGTTTTTAAGTGGTGTTTGGCAATACGTTTTAGCAGGGGAGAACATTTGATTAGTGATTATTAAGAGTGTTAGGGTACTTGATTAAGGTAGATTAAGGGTGCTAGTTAGTTGTTAGTAAGATTAGAAGAAGCTTTGAGAAGATTTGTGTGTTAAAAAAGGGATAAAGTAGTCTTAAATTCTGCATGATCATATTCTGTCCATTTTTCATAGATTTTGGTGTTTGATCTTTGCTAAGCTGTGAGTGATAGGGTTAATTTGTTGTTGCTATTTCTTAATTGTTAGTTGGAGGAGTTGTATGCTTAATTTGGTGGTTTTAAGTTAACTAGTGTGCTAGTTATAATCATCTAGTCCACCAGACCTACCAAATCTGTCACAGAAACATTGCTAGGGACTGTATGAGTTTTGATTGTTGATTTTTGATTGTTTGTTGCTTACATTTACTTGTGCTTGACTCCTTGAGCTTCAACAAGCTCAAGGGTGCCCCTATTGATCCAAAATACCATCAAACAAGCTCATTACCAAGCTCCTCTTGGCATCAAAAGTGCACAAGTGTGCACTTGTTTGGTTCATCAGAAAACAACCAGGCACGTTATACAAGCTGCGCCGCAAGACCTACTAGTTGCGGCGCAACTGAAGGAGCTACAGATCAAGGTGCTATCGTTTCACTAGTTGCGGCGCAAGAAACAAGCGTTGCGGCGCAACTAAGTGATAAAAAGGGGGGGGGGGTTACACGCCTCGAACCCACGACCTGCCGTTCACAACACCAACAACATAACCAACTGCGCCCTGGGGACTTTGACTGAGAGTCTTGGTTTCCATAACTAGTTAACTCGTTTTTCATTGCTTTGCTTATTAATAAGCCGTAGCATTTAAGCTTATTTCCAGCTTATTTTTCTAGCTTATTTCACTTTTCTTATTTTTCCTAGGTAAGTAATAGGTTTGTAGATTTTTTAAAATTGGTTTCATATTTTTCACTTTATTAGTTTATTTTTTAGAATTTATTTAATAGACGTTTTTATTAAATCATTAAAAAATACCAAAAATAGTTTTTATTTTTAGGAAAAATAATTTTTAGTTTTTAAAATATATTTTTGAGGTTTACATATAGTTTTGGTGTTATAAACTTTAATTTTTAATTTTATAATATTTTAAGGTTTTTTATAAACTTTAAAGATTTTTATAAAATTATTAAAAAAGGTTTAGAAGCCCAGATTTGTGTTTTTCTCTTAATTATATTATTTAGAATTTTTATAAATTTTTTATTTTAAATTTTAGAAACTTTTATTTTTTATTAATATTTTAATATTATTTTATTATTTAATTTTCAAAATTTTCTTTTTCCTTCTTTTTCATTTTTCCTAGGTTCTTTGTCATTAATTAGGACCATTTCCATTTTTAGAATAATTTTCTAGCTTTTAGATTTATTTTTATAATTATTTTAAGTTTAATTAGTTTTTAATTAGTTTAAATCATTTTTAGAGTTTTAAAAATAGCTTTAATAGGTTTTAATTTTTAGAAAATTACTTTTTCGTCTTATAATAATATAAGTTAAGTATTAGTTCAATAAAATCATATTTTAGACATTTGAGTTAGTTAAATTTAATTTTAGGGCTTTAATTAGCATTTAAAATTAATTATTTAATTAATAAAAGGTTTTAAAATATCTTTGTTGGATTTTTATCTTTATTTATATTATTTTAGACTTCTTTTTAGTCTTTTTATTTTTGATATTTTGTTTTTGGTTTTAATAATTTTTAATTTTTGTGGTTTTTCAACGGTCTTACGTTTTCGTCGTAGTTTAATTTTCACGTATCCGTCTTTTCTTCTTCTCACCCCCATTCTTCTTAATATTAATCTCAAATAAATACAAGTTAATTCACAACACCTATACCTCCTCGAGAACGAACTCACTTTTAGGGTCATTCACACACGGTTTTCCTAAATCGTCGTGCACGCTTACCCTATTTACGTTCTTTTTCCTAAAAGACGTATTTCTACTACAATCATTTTTGGCGCCGCTGCCGGGGAGGTGTGTCGTGTCTTAATTTGGAAAATTTTGTTTTTGATATTATCCAAAATAGTATTTGTGTTAAGTGGAACTCCCTTAACACGTATTATCGGTTTTCTCGGTTTTTCTTTGTGAATATTATTAATATATTGTATTAAGTATCACAACCAAAATACAATATCTCCAAAAGTGTGAAAACACAACCTTGATTCGGGATTTCATCACTCGATCATTGTATTCGAATCTCAAACAAAAAGAAAGGCAAAAATAGATAAATACTTTCGAGAAGCTCGATTTTGAAAAATACAAACTATAAGGTGGGTATAAGGCGGGTATTATAAAATATACCCTAAGGAAAAAGGCTCTTAAGTGCTTCGCGCCGCCTCGTTTCCCCGCTTGCTTGTGAGTATTTTGAGATTGAAGGCTAATCGAGGGTTTTGCCGCCCAAAGTATTAATACGTATACTATATTTGCTTGGTTTTCTTTGTGATTAAACCCTCGTGAACAATTTGGTTTTCACCAAAGTTCTAAAGTCATTCGAAGGCGTTCACTCCACGTGATCGTTTTCATTCCTTTGAGGCTTCTTTAATCAAGAGTTTGATTCGAGGAGAGATTTTGTAGATTGTTGTCTACGAAGATACACCAAAATCCAAAAAAATTAAATATCATCAAAAACACAAAAAAATTGAAAATCCACAAAACAACCAAAAAGAATCTTCTTTGCTCACCTCCCATTCTTCGTGAAGTTTATGATCACTCGTAATCAAGCAAAACGAGCTCGTAAACGTCTTCAAAAGCAAGCAAATCAAGGATCGTTGATTGTTGAAGAACCTCCAATTGTTGAACCTATTATAGAACAAGAAGTCGTAATGGCTAATCGTACTATGATGGAGTTGCTACAAGCACCCACCGAGGGTTTTGGAGAGGCCATTGTTATTCCCGCCATCCTTGCGGAGAATTTCGAGATTAAGACGGGTTTAATGTCGATGCTACAAGCAAACAAGTTTCGAGGTCATGAGAAAGACAACCCGCATTACCACATTAGGAATTTCAACCGTCTCACCGCCACTAGCAAATTCAAAGATGTTCCACATGACGCCATTAAGATGATGTTGTTTCCATATTTGTTGGATGGACCCGCAAAAATTTGGCTCGAGAAAGAACCGCCAAATTCGATTTTGACATGGGCCGATCTCGTTTCTAAGTTTGTGAACAAGTTTTTTCCACCATCAAAAACAACACACTTAAAAAAATGAGATTTCACGATTTGTGCAACGTAACAATGAAAGTTTTTCTATGGCATGGGAACGATTTAAAGAGATGTTACATGAATGTCCTCACCATGATTTTTCGGAATTGCATCAAATTGATACCTTTTATAATGGGCTTAATAATCATGAACGAGATTATTTAAATGCCGCCGCGGGTGGTAATTTTTTGTGCAAGACGACAAATGAGGCTTTACAAATCATTGAAAATCGATCTAAGGTTTATAGCCCTCGTAACACACCGAGTGTTGCCAATATGGGGTCGTCATCGTCATCACAATCGTCTCGTAGCATTAACGCCTTACATGATGAAGCTAATGAGGAAAATCGGTTTTTTGATAGATTTGCTAATCTAATGTCCCATTGGAAGGCTCAAGAAGCTTCCAATTCCGCTTCGGTTAAAGCGGTTGCTAAGAGTTGTTTATCGTGTGGAGGAGCTCATGATTTATCCGAGTGCATTACCGCGGATGGTAACACTTCGAGTGCTTATGTAGCAACGGGAACTTACAACCAAAACGGCCAAGGTTCCCGCCAAAATCAAGCTCCACCAAATCAAAATGTTAACAATTATCGAAACAACAACCAAGGTAATTACCAAGGCAACACACGCAATTACAACAAAGGGAATTATCAAAGTGGGAATGGACAAATCTCTAATCAAAACCAAAACCGTGATTTTCAAAACACTACACAAGGTTTTCAAAATGCTCACACGAAAAATTTGCAAGGAGAATTTTTGGATTATGCTAAAGCAAATGATGCAAAATTTGATAATATGCAACGTGAGATGATTAGCTTAAGGTCCGAGTTGAAAAACGAGCTTAAAAATGAACTTGCTAATGAACTTAATACTCATGCTAATAAAATGGAAGGAAATGTCCAACGTCTTCAACAAAACCAACAAAAGATGGAATTAGGACAACATGAGATTAAGCAAGAATTATTGAAAGCGGATGCTAGGCAATCAAAATTTGAGGACCGAATGGCTAAGATGTTCGAAGCAATCATGTGTAAGCCCTCTTCTTCGGGTGGTCTTCCTAGTGATACCATCGCAAACCCGAAGGGAGAAATGAAGGTTATTACTACACGAAGTGGTAAAACTTTCAAAGAACCAATCTCTCGTCCAAGTACTTCTACGGAGAAGGAAATCGAGAAAGAACCCGAGGTGATGGTCGAAAAGGAGCACATTACAATCCCACGAAGTACCGCTCAAACCACACCTACGGTTACACCAATACCAATTGTGGAACCCGAGATTCCAAGGCCGTTGCCTAATGACCTACCCACACCACCTTTACCTTACCCTTCGAGACGAAACAAAGAGAAAATGCAAGAACGTAACAAACAACAAATCGAGCTTTTTATTAAGATGTTTCAACAAGTTCATTTTGATGTGAGTTTAGCCGACGCGTTGTTATACATGCCTCGTTTCGCTTCCACTTTTAAAAGTATGATGAGCGATAAGGAAAAGCTTTCAAAGGTTGCTAATTGTTCTTCGGTTTATCTTAACCGCATACCGGAAAAAGTTGGTGATCCCGGAAAGTTTCTCATTCCTTGTGACATACAAGAGATGAAAGAATGCCTCGCCTTGGCCGATCTTGGTGCGAGCATTAATTTGATGCCATTTTCCATTTGGAAATCGCTTTCGCTTCCGGCTCTTATTCCTTCGAACATGTCCATCGAGATGGCCGATCATTCTACGATTATGGCATGTGGAATAGCCGAAGATGTTTTCGTGAAAGTGGGGAAGTTCTACTATCCCGTTGATTTTATAGTAGTCGACATCCCCGCGGATCCTCAAGTTCCTCTAATTTTAGGACGATCATTTTTAGATACTTCGAGATCGCTTATCGATGTTCATGCGAGAACTATCACTTTGAGATTCAACGAAGAGGAACTTGTTATAAACGCTACTCAAAACTCGAAACCTTCTCATGTTTATGCAATCGCTACCATCAATCACATTGACATCGTTGATGTGGTTTGCGATGAGTTTTCACAAGAAGTGTTAGGTTTTTCCGATAGCTCGTCAAGTGGCAATCCCACTATTTTGGATCCGATTCTTGCTAATTCCACACCAAATCTCACTCCATTCCAAGGAGGCGATTTCACTTCAAATGAAATCGACAATGAAGATGAGGTGTTGATTAGTGATGATATTTCTATTCCACCATTTCTTTCGCCAATGGAAGTTATGAGTGTTGAACCAAAATCTTCAATCGAGGAACCGCCTATCCTTGAATTGAAAGATCTTCCTTCTCACCTTGAATATGCATTCTTGGAAGGTGATGACAAGTTGCCGGTTATTATTGCAAAAGATCTTGCTAATGATGAAAAAACCGAGCTCTTGAAAGTTCTTAAGGCTCACAAAGGGGCAATTGCGTGGAAAATATCCGACATTAAGGGTATTGACCCAAAATTTTGTACTCACAAGATTTTAATGGAGGAGGACTACAAACCCGCAATTCAAAGTCAAAGAAGGGTAAATCCCAAAATTCACGATGTCATTAAAAAGGAGGTCCTTAAACTCCTTGACGCGGGAATGATTTATCCTATATCCGATAGCCCATGGGTGAGCCCAATCCATTGTGTCCCTAAAAAGGGAGGAATGACCGTTGTGCCTAATGAAAACAACGAGTTAATTCCCACTCGTGTTGTGACCGGTTGGAGGGTGTGTATTGACTACCGAAAGTTAAATGACGCCACTCGTAAAGACCACTTTCCTTTGCCCTTCATGGATCAAATGTTGGAGCGACTTGCGGGAAATGAATTCTATTGCTTTTTAGATGGTTTTTCCGGTTACTTTCAAATTCCTATCGACCCTCGTGATCAAGAGAAGACTACGTTTACGTGTCCTTATGGAACGTTCGCTTATCGTAGGATGCCTTTCGGACTTTGTAATGCACCCGGTACGTTTCAACGGTGTATGATGGCGATTTTTCACGACATGATCGAGAAGTCGATGGAAGTATTTATGGATGACTTCTCGGTGTTTGGTAATTCGTTCACGTCATGTTTATCTAATCTCGAACAAATGTTAAAACGTTGTGAAGAAACCAATCTTGTGCTTAATTGGGAGAAATGTCATTTCATGTGTAAACAAGGAATCGTCTTAGGACATAAGGTGTCGAAGGCGGGGATTGAGGTCGATAAAGCTAAGGTAGACGTCATCGCCAAGTTACCTCATCCCAAAACCGTTAAGGGAGTTCGTAGTTTCCTAGGCCACGCGGGCTTTTATCGTCGTTTCATCAAGGACTTTTCTAAGATTTCTCGTCCTATGACACACCTTCTCGAGAAGGATGCTCCTTTTAACTTCAATGAGGATTGTGTTAAGGCTTTCGAGACTCTAAAAAGGAAACTTACCGAAGCTCCCATTCTTGTTGCTCCTAATTGGGAATTACCCTTCGAAATCATGTGCGATGCAAGTGATTATGCTATAGGGGCCGTCTTAGGGCAACGTTATGACAAGCATTTTCGTCCTATCCACTATGCTAGTAAGACGATGACCGAGGCTCAATTAAAGTACACCACAACGGAAAAGGAATTCCTTGCCGTGGTCTATGCTTTTGAGAAATTCCGACCTTATCTCGTCTTAACTAAAAGCATTGTGTATACCGACCATTCGGCTATCAAGTATCTCTTAGCTAAGCAAGATGCTAAGCCGAGATTACTTCGTTGGATGCTCCTCCTCCAAGAATTTGATGTCACCGTGCTTGACAAAAAAGGAGCCGAGAATCTAGCGGCCGATCATCTCTCTCGTCTAGAAGATCCTCACAAAGATGTTTTCGAGAATAAGGAAATTACCGAAACATTTCCTCTTGAGACTCTCGGTGTAGTGAATTCTAAAGACACCACCCCATGGTTTGCCGACATTGCAAATTACCATGCGGGCAATTTCATAATCAAGGGTATGACGACACAACAAAAATGAAAATTCTTTCGTGACGTCAAGTTCTATTTTTGGGACGACCCTTATCTCTTTCGGATTTGTGCGGATCAACTCGTTCGACGTTGTGTGTTTGGTACCGAAGCTTCTAATATCCTTAGAGCTTGTCACGAGGGACCCACGGGTGGTCACTACGGTGCTAATCTCACGGCTAATAAAGTGTTCGATGCCGGTTTCTTTTGGCCTTCTATCTATCGTGATGCACACGCACTTGTAAAGTTGTGTGATTCGTGCCAACGTCAAGGAAAATCGTCTCAACGTGATGAAATGCCGCAAAATATAATTCAAGTGTGTGAGATTTTCGACATATGGGGAATAGACTTTATGGGGCCGTTCCCATCGTCTCATGGCAACAAATATATCCTCGTCGCGGTGGACTACCTTTCTAAGTGGGTGGAAGCTAAGGCTTTGCCTACTAATGATGCTCGTGTGGTAGTGAAGTTTTTGAAGCAACTATTCTCTCGGTTCGGAACCCCTCGTGCTATTATAAGCGATCGTGGAACCCATTTTTGTAATGACCAATTCGAAAAGGTTCTAAAGAAATATGGGGTTACACATCGTCTTTCTACGGCTTATCACCCGCAAACGAGTGGGCAAGTCGAGGTTTCGAACCGAGCTTTGAAGAGAATTTTAGAAAGGTCGATTGGAGAAAACCGTGCTTCATGGTCCGACAAACTCGATGACGCTTTATGGGCCTTTAGGACCGCTTATAAGACACCTATCGGTTGCACTCCTTATAAGTTAGTCTATGGGAAGAATTGTCATTTGCCCATTGAATTGGAGCATAAGGCATATTGGGCCCTTAAGCATGCTAATTTTGACTTGAAGACCGCGGGAGATCACCGGAAAATACAATTGAATGAATTGGATGAATTAAGGGATAATGCTTATGAAAATTCATTAATTTTTAAAGAAAAGACTAAAAAGTTTCATGATTCAAAGATTAAAAACCGTGTTTTTAACGTTGGTGATCAAGTGTTGCTTTTTAACTCACGTCTTAAGATATTTTCCGGGAAATTGAAATCTCGTTGGTCGGGTCCGTTCACCATTACACAAGTGTTTCCATATGGGACCATTGAGCTAGCTCAAAATGATGGTCCCAATTTCAAGGTGAATGGACATAGGCTTAAGCACTACTTTGGTGGGGAAATTCCTTCAATGGTTGCCCCCGACCAAGACACCTTCCCCAATGATAATTAGCATTGAGGGGATCGAGTCGAGCTCATGACTCGGTAATCAAAAACGAGGTGCCTCGTGGGGGAGATCCCATGTTTATCTTTATGCTTTATGTTCACTAATAAGGGGACTTGTACCCTTCCAACTCGTTGTCTCGTGGTTGTTTGTGATTGTGTTATCTAGATCATCATCATCGTCTACGATTGAAGACTCTCGTGTTCGTTTACGTGAGCCTCCATCGTTCGTTTGAAGAAGTTTTTCACGAATCCATGACATATCCTTTATTGTTCTAACAATTATCTTTTAGCATAATTAATAAACGGCTTTAGATATATTGTTGATCACCCTTTCCATGCTAGATCCTAAGCATTCGATTCTTCGTCTCTAGTATGGGGGTGCTCCACCTTTAGACTCGAAACATTGAGGACAATGTTTACTTTTAGTATGGGGGGGTGAATAGGTACTTGCTTTGCTACGCCCTCACGTTTTCCAACTTTCAATGTTTTGTTTTGCTAATAAGGCTAAAAATGGCCAAATTTTAAAATTTTTCTTAGTTTTCATAAGTGTTTTTAAGACACGAATGTATATTTTCCGATGGGTAGAATAAGAGTTAATTTTTGACTTAATGGGCATTTGGAGCCATTTACATTCCTTAACCCGCTCATTTCAAGTTTTGCTAGACTTTTATATAGGGAGCTTTAAAACGCGAAAAGTCTTAATTCATTCGGGTTAAGAACAAGAACTTTTCGCAAGTTCCTATAATTGATTCTAGAAAGTCACTTATCAAGGGAACTTTAAAACGCATTCTCTAAACTTGAAAAAATCCAAGAAAGTGCAAGATCCTATAGGTGGCTTGAAAACCCAAAACTTTGATTTGATATAGTCTTAATGAAAGCTAATCCAAATTTGGCTTAATTTTGACTTGCACGGCTAAGTATTCACGAGTCTCTTTAATTAGAGGTCTTTAAATAGTGAAGAACGAGAAATGATAGAGTTAGACAAGTGATCATGCTAAACGTAGAACATGAAAGTGTTCTTTCAAAAACTCATATGTTTTTAATTGTGGCTTTTTCTTCCCATAAGATTAATGCATTAGGAATAAAACATAATTGCAATAAGTAAGGTCATACGATTTGAAAGGTTACTTAGCCTCTAGCGCAAGATCGTTTAAAAGTTGCTCGGGGTTGAATAGAGTTCATAGCCAAGGCATAACTTATTGAAGCGGGACGCGAAGATTGGCGATCATCCAAAAAGGCCCTAACAAGGCATGAGGAGCTCTATTTTTGCTAAAGATCCAAAGATGATGTGAAGTATCATTATTCCAAAATCAATATGAAGGATCGAGACACACGACGAGAAGCTATTACTCCCCTAAAGAATGGAGAAAGTCTATCCAAAAAGACCCTAACAAGGTATGAGGATAAATATATCCAAGTCCGAAAAGGAGGCGGATCGTTGTATATCAAAATCCAAAGTAAAGATTGAAGAAAAATGATGAAGTCGTGGTCCTATATGAAGAATCTCTCAAAAACGTCAAGTGAAGAAATTCCAATTATATGAAGAGAAGACCATTATTTCAAGAACGTCTTCCCAAGATTTGAAGTATGAAGTACATGCCAAATATCGGTCCGAGAAAGGTCTCAAATCGTGAAACAAGTTATGCCAAGATATGAACTTAAGGAGATACACGAGAAGCCGTTTTAAAAGATTTTGTCCTTCGGCTAACTATTGATCAAATCGTGCTACTTTGCTTTCGGACTAATAACTACTCAAATAAGTCAATATGAATCACTTGTGATCCATGACAAATAGATAAAAAATGCTAGTAACCCATTTCCTTTTATAATAACTAGGATTGCGGGGAGAAAAAGTATTACACAATTTGAACGTATGAGTAGTGTTAGCATTGTGACTTGTACCAACAATGATCTTGTTTTTGCACTTAGCATGGAATGTATGACAATCAAGGATGACGAAATTTACTCTAAGGGACATTAACTTGTTTCTATTCTTAGACCCTAAAAGTCACATTTTGGTGATGAAAATCATACATTATGTCTTTACACAATCTCGTAGTATGTTGCAAGTCTTTTACTCTTCAATAAAGGTTAATAAAATTGAACTTTGGTGATGCTTAGATACTTTATTCTAGCATTGCGTGAGGGCACGGCAATGGCTTAGTATGGGGGAGTGATGAGATGGCATTTATACATGATCTCATCGTTCTTTTCGGGCTTTAAATGCACAAAAATGTCATAAAATACCATATATATGCTTGTGTTTGTTTACTTGTGTGTTTTAGGTATGGATATCGTGAAAAAGACAAAAGATCACAAGATACAAGGAAAAACGAACACGAGAAACGAAGCCGTACAAAGAACCGGGCCCTAATCATGGAATTTTCATCAAATACCCTTGAAGACTTGAAGACAAAACAAGATTGATCATCATTCTTTGAAGAAATGACACTTAAAACCCTTGTATAGTAATAATTACAAGTTTGGTCCCTTAAGTTTGTCAAATTTGCAAAATGGTCCTTCAACTTTGAAGAAATGGCAAGTTTAGTCCCTCAACAATTCAAAATTGCCAACAATGGTCCCTCATAAAGTGGAAGACTCATTGAAGACCTTTGAAGATCAAATTGTCCAAGATTAGTCCTTGAAAAATCACCAAATGACAAAAATTGCCTTTGAAACATCTTTATGGAAAGTTTGTGCCAAAATTGTCAAGTGATGAAACTTAAATACAAAGGAGATGCGTTTTTAGGGCTGGAAATCTTTAAAAGCCAAAAAAACCAAAGGATAGGGACTAAAAGTGCTAACTGAAACATTCAAAACCAAAAAAAGCGCCTAACACAATCCCTTCCCCCATTTTCGGATTAAAACACCTACTATTCACCTTTCTTACTACCCAGAAATTACTTTCACTTTTCCTTGGGTAAAAACCAATTAAACTTGCACACAAGTAATTCACACACTCACAAACCTTTCCCACTCCTAAAAACCTGCATCCCACTCATGTGCACCAAACCCCCAATTCCCCAATCCACCAATCACATCATTCCTTAGCCCCCAAGCATCATGACGTGTCCCAATTGAATGGCCAAGATTATTTGCTTCCTCCCAAAGCAAAATAAACGTTCAAGATCAAATGGACAACTCAAAGGCACCAAAAACGTCCAAGGGTAGATTTGGGATTTTCTATGTATTAGGGTTTTATGTTTTTATGCTTCTAGGATGTTCTATAGGCTCTATAAAAGGAGACCCAAGCTGTGGTGATCCCTTTGTTCCAGTTTCTAGTCTCTCACATGTAATTCCTTTTTAAAGAAATAAAAAGTTTGGTTTTTGAAATATTCAAGTGTAATTCCTTTTTTATTGTTTTTAAAAGTTTGTGTGTTGTGAAGAAGATTGAAACTGAGTTCCATTTATTTGAATTTTGGTTGAGTAACTTTGTTGTTCAAAGTTATTCAAAAGTTTCTGAAAATCAAAGGATTTTTGGTAATAAAGTGATCTAAGGTTTGGATGTTAAGAGGTTTTGATTAATTGGTGTTATAGTGTTAATAGAAACGTTTTTAAGAAGTTTGATAAGTTTTGGTAAAGTTTTAAAAAGAAAAGAAAAAAAAAAGAATATTGTAAGCTTGAATTGTGTTTTCTTTGTTTTGTGTTCAAACAGGTTGAAGGCTTGTTGATTTAGTTCAGCACCAGCCCGGGTTGGTTTGGAGGTGGATTCAACATCCACTAGGACCCTTGGATGTAAGGGTCCTAAGGTAACTCTCTTTTACTCTTTGAAAAGTTCATAAAAAAATGCTTGTTACATGATTTTGCTTGACTAATTGATTAAGTGTTGGTTTGTTGTGTAAACTGCTTTGATTGTTGTTCTTTGATGTTAGTATGCATGTTGGAATAGCATTGATTCAGTTTTGTTGAGTTTGTGAGTAATTTTGTTTGTTAAAAACGTTTTCAAAGTTTTTAAGTGGTGTTTGGCAATACGTTTTAGCAGGGGAGAACATTTGATTAGTGATTATTAAGAGTGTTAGGGTACTTGATTAAGGTAGATTAAGGGTGCTAGTTAGTTGTTAGTAAGATTAGAAGAAGCTTTGAGAAGATTTGTGTGTTAAAAAAGGGATAAAGTAGTCTTAAATTCTGCATGATCATATTCTGTCCATTTTTCATAGATTTTGGTGTTTGATCTTTGCTAAGCTGTGAGTGATAGGGTTAATTTGTTGTTGCTATTTCTTAATTGTTAGTTGGAGGAGTTGTATGCTTAATTTGGTGGTTTTAAGTTAACTAGTGTGCTAGTTATAATCATCTAGTCCACCAGACCTACCAAATCTGTCACAGAAACATTGCTAGGGACTGTATGAGTTTTGATTGTTGATTTTTGATTGTTTGTTGCTTACATTTACTTGTGCTTGACTCCTTGAGCTTCAACAAGCTCAAGGGTGCCCCTATTGATCCAAAATACCATCAAACAAGCTCATTACCAAGCTCCTCTTGGCATCAAAAGTGCACAAGTGTGCACTTGTTTGGTTCATCAGAAAACAACCAGGCACGTTATACAAGCTGCGCCGCAAGACCTACTAGTTGCGGCGCAACTGAAGGAGCTACAGATCAAGGTGCTATCGTTTCACTAGTTGCGGCGCAAGAAACAAGCGTTGCGGCGCAACTAAGTGATAAAAAGGGGGGGGGGGGGGTTACACGCCTCGAACCCACGACCTGCCGTTCACAACACCAACAACATAACCAACTGCGCCCTGGGGACTTTGACTGAGAGTCTTGGTTTCCATAACTAGTTAACTCGTTTTTCATTGCTTTGCTTATTAATAAGCCGTAGCATTTAAGCTTATTTCCAGCTTATTTTTCTAGCTTATTTCACTTTTCTTATTTTTCCTAGGTAAGTAATAGGTTTGTAGATTTTTTAAAATTGGTTTCATATTTTTCACTTTATTAGTTTATTTTTTAGAATTTATTTAATAGACGTTTTTATTAAATCATTAAAAAATACCAAAAATAGTTTTTATTTTTAGGAAAAATAATTTTTAGTTTTTAAAATATATTTTTGAGGTTTACATATAGTTTTGGTGTTATAAACTTTAATTTTTAATTTTATAATATTTTAAGGTTTTTTATAAACTTTAAAGATTTTTATAAAATTATTAAAAAAGGTTTAGAAGCCCAGATTTGTGTTTTTCTCTTAATTATATTATTTAGAATTTTTATAAATTTTTTATTTTAAATTTTAGAAACTTTTATTTTTTATTAATATTTTAATATTATTTTATTATTTAATTTTCAAAATTTTCTTTTTCCTTCTTTTTCATTTTTCCTAGGTTCTTTGTCATTAATTAGGACCATTTCCATTTTTAGAATAATTTTCTAGCTTTTAGATTTATTTTTATAATTATTTTAAGTTTAATTAGTTTTTAATTAGTTTAAATCATTTTTAGAGTTTTAAAAATAGCTTTAATAGGTTTTAATTTTTAGAAAATTACTTTTTCGTCTTATAATAATATAAGTTAAGTATTAGTTCAATAAAATCATATTTTAGACATTTGAGTTAGTTAAATTTAATTTTAGGGCTTTAATTAGCATTTAAAATTAATTATTTAATTAATAAAAGGTTTTAAAATATCTTTGTTGGATTTTTATCTTTATTTATATTATTTTAGACTTCTTTTTAGTCTTTTTATTTTTGATATTTTGTTTTTGGTTTTAATAATTTTTAATTTTTGTGGTTTTTCAACGGTCTTACGTTTTCGTCGTAGTTTAATTTTCACGTATCCGTCTTTTCTTCTTCTCACCCCCATTCTTCTTAATATTAATCTCAAATAAATACAAGTTAATTCACAACACCTATACCTCCTCGAGAACGAACTCACTTTTAGGGTCATTCACACACGGTTTTCCTAAATCGTCGTGCACGCTTACCCTATTTACGTTCTTTTTCCTAAAAGACGTATTTCTACTACAATCAATAGCATCATTCAGGGATTTATATAGAGCCCGTTGAATCCTAGACTTATCAAATGATCCAAGTTCCACCATACGAGCCTTAAGGATCTTCTTCAATTCAAAATCCGTCAAGTCATAAGCAATCTTGTAGGCGGCTTCTGAAGGATTGGATGATTTGATCATCAAGTTGTCAGCAGCAAGAGTCTTCAACTCATCACGCAGTTTAGGCATTAGGGATTCAACGGATTCTTGCACTCTTTCTTTCACAGAGGCTTCAAGTGCTTCTTTTTGTTCTTTGTACTTATCCCTCATCGCTTGAAGTCTGGTGATACGTGCAGCATGCTTATCAGCCTCAGCCTGCTTAACCCGAGCTAGTTCTTCTGCATGTGCTTTTCGGGTCAACTCCATATCCGCAGCGAACCTAGCAATCATCTCCTCTTGAGCTTTCCTAGATGCTTCTTCACTTTGAGCTCGTCTTTGTAACTCTTGGCGAAGTTCATCCATTTCTCGTTTGTGAGTATCCACATGTTTATCCAATAGTTCGGCCATCACCAATGCAGCCATTGTAGATGTTGCAGAGCTGCTTTAGGTTGATTGGAGAGATTGGAGAGCCTCGGCTGTTACTGCGGTACTAAGGATGGGAATTGTAGGTGGTGGAAGAAATGGTGTTGAAGCCGGTCTGGTTGGTAAGGGTTGTATGGGTGGAGGTTGAGTTGCTAAGGGTTGAGTTGACACCATGATTGTAGGAGCAACAGACTCCTTTTCCACACTTGCTGAAATAGGGATTGATGGCTCCTTCGAAGTGGAATAATGTTCAGGTGACCCAAACTCATCAACATCATCTGGTTCCACGTATTCATCCTCAATATCTACCCTTGCACCTGAACCACTACCGCCAGTATCTTTCCTACTCCTTTGAATAGCAATCTTCATCATTTGTTTCTCAGTTTTATCAAGAGTAGGATCAACAATGTCTTCTTCGTCACGTAGACGCATCTCATCAGCCTTACCCTTTCCCTTCTTACCCTCTGTCTTCTTCTTCTTGGTTTCGGGTTCAGGTAACGCAGCTGGTTGTTTACGTTTACCTTTACGCTTAACCGTTGTAGACGAGTCTTCTCCAGTTTGAAGGTTTGCTTTCAGCCTCTTGATTTCTATCTGCAGTAGCTTGTAATCAGCAGAACCCTTAATTTTATCGGTCAGAAGGTAATCAGGAATAGGACCCGGAATCACACCAATAGACGGTCCTTCATGCCTCAGATCCACGGTATCATCAGCTTCTTCAGTGTGATAGCGACCTGCTGCACGCCTATCAATAGTAGCATCATTCTTCATAAAATAATTAATGATAAGCTTGATAAACCGAGGATAAGGAAAGAAGTTTGTCTTCAGCTTCTTGTTATAAAAGAGTTGAAAGGTGAATTCTTCCCATATCAACAAAGCATAATCTGAATTTGCAGCTTTGTACATGCCATAGAATAGGTTTATTATAGGACTGCGCAAGGCATCATGGCCACTCGTTTTTGGTGTAAGACATTTGCTGAGAATACCCATTAATGCTCTCCAAGGTTGTCCTACCTTAGCAGTGGTAAACTCAGACGCAACTCGTATTTCCGGACATCCAAGTGCGTCAAATAACTCCACGAGTTCATCTTTAGTAGGATCCCTCGAGAATGACATACCTTTGGGTGTATCCCGTATACCAAGAATCTTACAGAAGTCTGAAACTGTGAGTGTCTGCTTCTTGTTGTCGATGGTGAAGGTGATCTTGTTTGAAGTGATCTCCTTGGTAGCCCAAAATTCATACATATACTCATAAGGCACCGAGGCACTACTCCTAAGGGCGTTATTGAAATGAGAGTTATCAAGGATGGCTATGGCGACCTTAAAACCATGGTGAGTGGATTTTGTGACTTGCTTCAGCCTGTAGTTGTTGGGTATAAACTTAAGGGTTCGTGCTTTAGCAATATCGGCTTCTCTAGATTCTTGGATTGCTTGTACTGTTGGATTAGTCATTGTATCTGCTTAAGATAAGACATGAAAGGTTGATGCACAAAAACATATAGATATATATCATTCTTACTTCTAAGCATAACACATTTCATAACATAATACAACAAGTACATAGATAGCATGCAAACAATAATAATCAAACAACTCTTCATCCGGAACATTTCCTCATTCGGAACTTCTTCATCCGGAAGTTCTTCATCAGGAACTTCCTTCATCCGGAAGTTCTTCATTCGGAACTTCCTTCATCCGGAAGTTCTTCATCCGGAACTTCCTTCATCCGGAAGTTCTTCATCCGGAACTTCCTTCATCCGGAAGTTCTTCATTCGGAACTTCCTTCATCCGGAACATTCCTTCATTCGGAACTTCCTTCATCCGGAACTTCTTCATTCGGAACTTCCTTCATCCGGAACATTCCTTCATTCGGAACTTCCTTCATTCGGAAGTTCTTCATTCGGAACTTCCTTCATTCGGAAGTTCTTCATTCGGAACTTCCTTCATTTGGAAGTTCTTCATTCGGAACTTCCTTCATTCGGAAGTTCTTCATTCGGAACTTCCTTCATTCGGAAGTTCTTCATTCGGAACTTCCTCATTCGGAAGTTATTCATTCGGAACTTCCTCATTCGGAAGTTTTTTCAGAAGAAATCCTTCATTCGGAAGTTCTTATCCTTGTTCATCCGGAACTTAGAAACTCAGTTTAAGAAGATTAATTCTAAACGCGTTTGTGAATTTCTAAGGCAATCTAAAGCATTTAAACATCATATCATACTAATCCGCACAAAACCCACCACAAATCCTTAGTTAATTAACCCTAAATAAATCATAAAACCTAAATTGATTTAAACTGATTTAAACGAGTAATTAAACAAAATTAAAGGATGAATAAGGTGAGATATACGTTAAATATAGATGATAATTACCTTAATTAATCGAATGAACAGGATTGGTTGATTAAAAATCGATATTCTTAAAGCTTGTGTGAGTTTGTTAATGGCGGCAAGATAATAGAAAGAAACAGTGAAGAGAAATAATGGGGGCGGGGGGTGAGTTGTTTGACTTAGGTCAATTTCTAACATCTTTCACAAAATGTCACTTTAAGTCCTCCAATTTCACTCCTTTTTCTTTTTGTTTCTAACTTTTTTCATTTCACTTAACCCTTGTTTAACTTACACACAACTTAGCAAACGCATCCTATTAGCATATCTCCAAAATCTAAAAGCAATGCCTATCACTTAGGACGAACACAAGTCGTTTTCTAAAGCAATACCACTCAATTACCATGTAGCCCTTAATTTTGACAATCACTTTTGAAAATCAATTTTAATGACGAAGATGATTTTAATATTTTCTCCCCCTTAAACGATGACCCGTTTTCTATTTAAAGAGATGTAGTCATTGTTTAAAGAGTCAAATATTGATGAAAGCATTTCCAATTTATATCTTGAAAAAGTTTGATTCGTGGTGTCAATAAGATTTCTCTTATTTTAACAAATTAATGCACTGAGACGTACACTAATTCGTGTCGGACCAAGTTATAAAGTAAACTTGATCCCTTTGCATGATTTGGCTTGTAAATCACGCCCGAGAAAATTAATTCCCGTTCTGAGCCAACGTTTTCCAAGGAAATACGTGACTTTAATATGAAAACCGGGCTGCAGTCAGAAATAACTACAAGCCATAATGGGCATGTTTTAAAAATGTACAACTTTTATACGGACTCTATTTATGGCACCGTGTCAATATTGATCGACATTTCTAAGGCCGTAAATATTACCGTACTAAAAGACATGCCTGTTTTAAAACGAAAAATATTTTTGGTTTTTCTTGATTTTATAATTTTTATGGTTTTTCTAGGTTTTATATTTACTATAATATACATGATCACGAACAAAGGATACTCTGAATAGTTTACCACGACTATTCAGCTGATTCTTCTGCCAACTCTTTGAGAGTCGCTGGAGTGAATGATTTCATACCAAGCTTGTCGATCAAAAACTCGATTCGTCCTCGATCTAGTGCTTTGGTGAACATATCCGCCAGCTGGTACTCAGTAGTGACAAAATACAGCTCGATCACTCCGTTCTCCACCTGCTCCTTAATGAAATGGTAGCGAATGTCTATGTGCTTGGCCCGGGAGTGTTGAACATAGTTGCAGCAAAGGGCAATGGCGCTCTTGTTGTCACAATACATCGGGATTTTGTTGAATCCCAAACCGTAGTCAGTTAATTGTGATCTCATCCAAAGGACTTGAGCACAACAACCGGACATGGCGATGTATTCAGCCTTCGTGCTTGATATTGCAGCGCTTTTCTGCCTTTTTGAAGACCAACTGATCAATCTATCTCCAAGGAGTTGCACAGATCCAGACGTGCTACGCCTCGTGTCTTGACATCCAGCATGATCGGCATCTGCGTATGATATTAAAGCAATAGAGGAATCTTTCGGATACCATAGACCACGATGAAGTGTTCCTTTTAGATACCGAAAAATCCTTTTCACAACATGTAGGTGCTTTTCGGTAGGCCGAGCCTGATACCGGGCACACATGCATACAGCAAATTGCAAATCAGGCCTGCTAGCAGTCAGATATAGAAGGGTGCCGATCATCCCACGGTAAAGTTTTGGATCGACAATAGTCCCATTCCTATCTTCATCTAACTTGGATTTCTCCACCATTGGAGTGTCCACGGGGTCACAATTTTCAAAGTTATATTTCTTAAGAGATTCTAGAGCATATTTGGATTGATTAATAAAGATGCCTCTGGGATTCTGAGAAATCTGTAATCCTAAGAAAAATGAAAATTTTCCCATCATCGACATCTGAAAGCGTGTGGACATTATCTTCTCAAATCGGTTTGACAATTCTATGTTAGTGGCAGCAAAAATTATATCATCAACATAAATTTGTACCAGAATCATGTCGTTGCCTTCCTTGAGAGTGAATAGAGTGGGTTCCACCTTGCCTTTGGAGAAGCCTTCCGAAATGATATATGTTGACAGGAGATCATACCATGCGCGTGGAGCTTGTTTCAACCCGTAGAGAGCCTTCTTAAGCTTGTACACATGATTAGGAAACTCCGTACTGACGAACCCATCCGGCTGACTAACATAGACTTCTTCCCTTAGTTCGCCGTTCAAAAATGCCGTCTTCACATCCATTTGATAGACGATCATGTTCATATGAGCAGCATACGCAAGGAATAGTCTAATAGCCTCAAATCTAGCCACAGGAGCAAAAGATTCTTCAAAGTCTATACCCAAGGCTTGTTTATATCCTCTAGCGACCAATCTAGCCTTATTCTTCAATACCGCACCCATCTCATCAAGTTTAACCTTATAAACCCATAACAAAGTAAGGATGTTGACCTTGTCAGGGAGAGGAACCAATTCCCATACTTCAAGTCGTTGGAATTCATTTAGTTCCTCCTGCATAGCTTCAATCCAAGAAGATTGGGTCATAGCCTGCTGCCAATTTTTAGGTTCAACTTCAGAGAGAAATGCATCAAAGTAGCAATAAAGTGCACTCTCTTGTAACTGATGGCGTGTAGAGACGGGTCGATCTAGATCTCCAATAACATTCCTAATTGGGTGATCTTTTGTCCATTTAGTGCTATGGTTTTCAATCCTAGGTGGTCTGGAGTGAACAATAGAAGGAGCTTCTTCTGAGGTAGACGCGGCTGAAGGGTTTTCAAGGATCGCTACACCAAAGAAACGAAGCTCTTGCAAGTGAGCATATTCCAAGTCGTGATCAGTAGAATCCTCTTCCACATCATTAGGCACAAGTAGGGGTGATGATTCAGGTGTAGTTTGAGAATCACTTGGTGAAGGTGCATCCGGTTCAATGTGAATTGTAGATGCATTAGATAAAGGTTCATTAGCTTGAGCAACCACTTCAGGTATTGGAGCAATTACTACAGGTGCTGGAACTTCATCAGTCGGGGGATCGAAGAATTCATCAAACAATGGTTGAAACAGTTTATCCCACTCGGGCCTTGATGGTGGTAAAAATGATGTAGAAGTAGGATTATTGGGAACTAATCCGGAACTAATAGCACCGGTTCCCATCTCATGAAGCGCGGGTTCAGAGCTGTGTTGCTCAGAAGCCATCGCTGTCAGCTCGTCGAAATCTGCGTCCATAGTTTCTACAATCTTGCCAAGACGACGGTTATAGATTCGGTATGCTTTCTTGGACGGTGAGTAACCAATGAAAATACCTATATCGGCTTTTGGTTGAAGCTTACCCAAGTTCTCACTATTGATGTTTGGATAACACAGAGCACCAAACACATGGAAAAATGAAACATCGGGTTTGCGGTCATGTAGAAGCTCATAAGGTGTTTTTCCATGGCGTTTCCGAAGGATAGAACGGTTTTGGGTGAAACATGCAGTAGAAATAGCCTCTGCCCACAAGAACAATGGAGCGTTCGCATAAATAAGCATGGTCCTAGCAGCTTCCATAAGTGTACAATTCCGTCTTTCAACGACACCGTTTTGTTGTGGAGTGCGTGCAGCGGATGTTTCATGTGATATACCAACTCCTTCATAATAATCACGAAGAGTCTGGTTGACGAACTCTGTACCATTGTCTGTACGAATACGGCGGACAGTGGTATTCAAACGTACCTGAATGAATTTCAGAAAAGTGATGATAGCCTTCGGTGCTTCATCCTTTGTACGTAGAAATCTAACCCATGTAAACCTGGAGAAATCATCCACAATTACCAGAATGAATTTCTTACCGCTCACACTTTCAGTTCTCATCGGCCCACAAAGATCCATATGCAAAAGATGAAGTTTTTCTTGATTGGTGTCTTCAGCTTTGGGCTTGTAAGATTTCTTGGTACTTTTCCCCCTTGAACACGCGGAACATAAATGGTCCTTGTGAAATTTAAGCTTTGGAAGACCACGAACTAAATCGTTTTTAGCCAGATGATTAATAGCATCAAAGTTAAGATGAGATAATCTGCGATGCCATAACCATGACTTGGTCTTAGATGCTTTAGAGAGAAGACATACTGGAGAGGCGGCCATCATGTCTTGTAAGGACAAGGTATATAGATTTGCACCACGAGATCCCTTCAACAAATCTTTTCCTTCCAAGTTGCGGATGAAACAAGTGTGTTGTCGAAAAGCAACCTCAAGGTTGGAATCACAAAACTGTCCTACTGAGAATAAGTTATGACCAAGACCTTCTACATAGTATACCCTTGAAATCGTCACGTTTCCAATCTGATATTCACCATACCCCATAATCTTTGCTATATGATCATTCCCGAATTTAACCGTACCAAGAAACTTGCTGACGAAATTTCGGAGCATCGAGCGATTTCCGGTCATATGTTTTGAACAACCGGAGTCCAAATACCACAGGATGATTTGGACCACCTGAAAATATCACCACACGAAGACAATGTAGAGGTATCGGAATCTGAGTGTTCCTTGTTATTAGCAGGTACAGATTTAATAATCTTAGATTTGCTAACTCTAGGTTTCTTAGACTTCCTAGCCTTTTTCTTCTTAATTGGTGGTGTAGATTCTAGTTGGCTTAAATCCTGAGGTATTTCAGCACTGATAGGCACTATAGTGGGGGCTGACCTAATTAAAGGGTGCTGTTTCCATACTTGAGTACGAGTGTTCCTAACTAAAGAACGCTCAGACCTAACCTCAATGGATGCATTCCTAGTTAAAGGGCACATTTTTCCATCTAATGTAAAGGTCCTACCAGTGGGACGCCATTGCCAGCCAACTTGGGCACGAGTTCTACCCGTTGGCTTCCATTCAAGACCATTCTTAATAGCATTCATTTCATTAACGTGATCAATCAGACACAAATCATGACGTTGGGAAAACATACATTCATTACAATTCCAACAATTTAAATCAGAATTCACGAATGGTTTAGGCTGCTGCACAGGCGCAGAGCTTTTAGTCTTAACATGATTCTTTTTATTTAAAACTGAACTAGCATTCCTATTGTGAACTTCTACTTTCTTCTTTTTGGCACTACTAGTGGAGGGCTTGATCTTAGCTTTCTTGAGTGGCGATCCTTTAGCCTTAGTAGTCTCTTTTAATCCTGTAGAAGGCAAAGTGGGAACATTAGCAACAGATTTTAAAGGTGTCTTACTTGATTGTGCCAATGACGGTTTCGCTCCTGGAGTCTTATTAAATGGAGTGACAGCAATGGGCCTATTATTAAGTAGTCGAGAACCTGGTGTACCTATGTATTGCAAATATGCTAGGCAATATTGAACTCGCTTAACATATTCATGAGCCGAATAATAGTCGCTACTAGAGGGATCTAAGGCATAAAGATCGTCTAAAATATCCCTAAGAAGATCGACATGCTTAATGGCATTCCTCATATAATCATCGTAGGTAACCGGGTTTCTCTTATGAAGCGGATTCTTATAAAGCACTACTGACTTGGTTGTTGGAGCACTAGTGGACGGTGCAGAGTCGGTAGCTAAGTTATCAACAACTTCTTGTCGGGTGAGAAGAAGTGTCTCCTTTAACTCAGCCAAAACCATATTTTTGTCTATGAGCAGGATGTTCAAATCAGAGATTTCCTCGCACTTTTGGTTCAGTTGTTCAACAAAAGATTGTTGCTGTGCCGCATTAAAAGCGAAGCGTTCTTCTAGTGAACCATAAAGAGCGGATAATCCCTGTCTTGTCCGATCCATCTCCCCTAGAACAGACGAAAGTCTAATTTCTAAGACTTGGTTTTTAGACTCTGCAGCCTCTAGTTCCAATTTTAATGTTTCCTTTGATGATACCTCTCTCTTCAATCTCATGATTTCTTCCTCTAATGTCTTAACAATTTCAATCATCTTGTCACTAGTCTCAACACCGTTTTCACAAACATTTGATATCAAAAGATTCTCATTTTGAGTTTGTTGTTTTAATTCTAAAGATATACAATGTTGTTCTAGTTGATTAAAGCGTTTTGAAAGTAAATTGTAGGAATCTTGTAGCTTTAAAAACTCAGCGTTAGATTCGTGACAAGAATGATTATCTACCTCATTTACAGTATCAGCAACATTTACAGAAAGATTACAAACATCATCACAAATATCCTCACAAATATTCACAGCATCACAATTAATCATAGCGGATGTAAGCTCATTCGAATAATTAACATTTACAGTAGTAAGCACATCACACGAGATTACTGCAGACAAGAATCGGTCATATTCAGTTAAAATCTTTTCTTTTTCAATTAGTTGTAGTTCGTAAGCGGTGTCCATTTCATAAAACACTTTTTGAACTTCACCAATTTCAAACACAAGATTTTCTTTAAGAGATGCAAAAATTCCTTTTAGACTTTCGACAAACAGATTGATCTCAGTTTTAAACACCTCGTTCATATGTTCGAAAGCCCATTCTCCGGCGTTTAGGCCATTTGAAGTCGTACGTTCCAAAATGACCTTGTCAAAATTAGTAAAGTATTGATTAATCTCTTGCAAGTTTAACCATACAGTGTTAACTGGTGGAAGATCCTTTGGAATTTCCTTAGGACCTTCCATATTGACAAGTGTAGGAAAAGTACTAGGGTTTTCTTCATCTAATATGTAGGTCGGTGCTGTTATGAGATCTTTGTCCATATGGAAGCGAATTCTAAAATCCGTTTTTGCAAGCTCCTTATTCAATTTAAAATAATCACACTCGGGATATTTTGCAGAATTGTATGACCGATCCTCATCAACTAGATCCTTACTTGTTCGATCATCAGGAAAAACAATCGGGTCTAAAGCCAATCCTAATTGAGTTGCATTATAAAGTCTAGGACTATGTCTTAAAGCTTGTTTTGCATACCGTGGATTAGGGGGAAGGCCTTTTAGACGTGATAAGTTAAACTCTCTAAACGAAGCATCAAATAAGTGAACTAGTTGAGAAGCAGCGTATTGTCTTAACAGCAAGTAATCTAGACTTCTAATCTTATTAGTGGCATTAATCTCCATTTCATTCTTCTTAGACTCTAGTGATTCAAAATCCGTTTGAAGTTTTTGAAAATTAGTGACCACTAACTCCTTTTCTTGAAGTTCATTAGACAGATTTGCTCTTAAGTTTTCGATTTCTTGCAAGTGACCCATTTGTTTGTTTCTAAAGTGATCATATTCGAGATTAGTTAGAACACTAGACGAAGGCACTAGTTCCAAGGTTTGAACTTTCTCATTGCTTAAGGCAAGCTCATCAGACAAATTCTTATTCTTAGCTAAGGTTTCTAAGAGTGCAGCATTCATTTGGCTAAGTAATGTAGCAGGAACCATGACCAAATCTTGTTGAGCAGGAGTAGGCGTATGCGAACTGGGTCCCGGTTGTGATTCACTCAAAGTCTGGGGACTCACATTGATATTGCTATCATTGTTTGTCTCCTCGTTTGAAGGACTCACCACCGAAGATTCATTCGAGTCAGCACTCTCTTGCACAACTTGATGTGGTTGAATACTAGCATCAGTGGTATTATCGGTGGTATTAATAAGTACCTCAGATCTCTTTTCTGGCCCTAAGCTGGAGATAGTTGCCATGAGAGCAGCCTTTGCAGATTGAAAGTCATCACAGTCGGAGTCATACGCATCAAGATCATCGGCTTGGTAAGCTGCATTCTGCGTAGTGACAACGTCTTGTTCAGCAATCCCTGGATCAGCAAGAAATGCAAGCTCCTCTTCATCAAGTTCCCTTCCTTGTGCTTGAGCATTCACCAGATAGATCTTTTCTGCAAACCATTGTCCATCCCTTCTCCTCTTGGGTTTCTTACAATCCCTGGACATATGACCCTCTTCCTTGCAGTTGTAGCAGGTAATCATTCTCAACTTGCCTGTATTAGCCCGTGGAGGATTGTTGACCATTGGAGCAGGAGCAGGATTGACCGTGCGAGCATTGGTTGATGTGGAAGGTCTCCCCTGATATGGTTGAATTGGCTGAACCATTACCTTGCCATTCTCAATTGTAGCTTGTTGGCGAGAATTGGATGAATTCCTCAACTGATTGTTGGTAGGAGCTGATCCCCTAAATCCTCGTTTGCTTAAAGTTCTTGTGAGATAAGCAGACATAGTGGTTAACACTTCAACTGGATCAGCACCTTGTTTAAATACAGGAACGGGGACTTCCTCATCATCACAGTACATAGCTTGATCTTGAGCTGCATAATCACTCGAAGGAATACTCATTTGATCAGGGTAGCTTGTTGGATATGTTGCATTCTCTTGATAAGATGAATATGAAGATTGAGCATAAGGTGCAACATTTGTTGGGTGAGGTTGTATAGCATATTGTGATGAAGGTGCACTGAACCGATATTGTTGCTGATGTGAGGTGGGTGGTTGTGGTAAAATCGAGTATTGGGGAAAGGCTGGTGTCATGTAAGGTGATGGATGATAGGCTTGATGTCCCAAAATATATGGAGTGTTGTTGTGAGACAAGCTTGGTTGATTCGCCATCAAAGCTAATGAATCAGGGTACATACCTCGTGGAGAACGGTGCATGATCACATGTTTCTCATGTTGCTGAAGAAAAGCATATAGTTGATCCAAATTGCACTTATGCAGATCCCTGGTTAACTTAACGTCGGTAATATACTCACCCCATTCAGCTTGAGGTAAAGTATTCAAGAATTTGGTGTTAACCTGGAATGGAGCAATTACCAGATTGTATACATTCAGATCATTCATGAGTGTGGTGAATCTGAAGTAATAATCGTGAAGTGTTTCCCCTGGGTTGTAAGTGAATCTGTCAAACAGGTCATACAACTGACATTCCCTTTCCTGCTTGGTGAGAGACGTACCTTGTAGCAACACCTTAAGACGTTCCCATAAATCCTTTGCCACTGTATACTGACTTACCATCCTATAGATGTCATGGGGAAGAGCTTGGAGAATTGTTTGAAGAGCTTTCTCGTCTGCATCGGCAACAAGTTGTTGGGCTGGTGTAAGTTCTTCAAATTCTCTTGGTTGAGACACATTGTTAGCCACGATGGTACCATAGTCAAGTGGACCATTTAAGATAGACTTAACCATAAGCCTCCCATAGACCGGTTTTCCCTTAAGATAAGACATCATCCGGCCTTGCCAAGCTTCAAAAACTTCTTTGATGAGCATTGGCGGGCGATTATCCGTTCCCGTAATCACCGAAATATCCGTAAGTGATGTCATGTGAGGCATTACTGAATTCGGATTCATTTTGTTAACTTCAAAGAGACAAAGATTATCGGTTGATCGAGCAGTGAAGTAAAGCTTGTGAATTGTGTTGTGTTTTTGTTGTAAGAAACCAAGATTAAATCCTCTAAAAAATCGTCGAAAAAACAAGCAAAATAACCCTTGATTCGGAACTTTTTGTTGATTCGGAAGTTTGATTCGGAAGATTAGGCTTGGAATTACCTTGATTCGGAACTTTTGGCTTGATCCGGAACTTCTTGATTCGGAAGTTCTTGGTTCGGAACTTTGGCTTGATCCGGAACTTCTTGATTCGGAAGTTCTTGGTTCGGAACTTTGGCTTGATCCGGAACTTCTTGACTCGGAAGTTCTTGGTTCGGAACTTTGGCTTGATCCGGAACTTCTTGACTCGGAAGTTCTTGGTTCGGAACTTTGGCTTGATCCGGAACTTCTTGATTCGGAAGTTCTTGGTTCGGAAGTTTCTTGATCCGGAACTTCTTGATCCGGAACTTCTTGATCCGGAACTTCTTGATCCGGAACTTCTTGATCCGGAACTTCTTGATCCGGAACTTCTTGATCCGGAACTACTTGATCCGGAACTTCTTGATCCGGAACTTCTTGATCCGGAACTTTTGCTGGGTTAATCAGAAACTTTATACGATGAACAGTCGACCTCTAAAAATGAAGATTAAGCCCAGATTTTGACCAAATAACCCAAAAAGTTTTGTGATTTCAACAATAATAAGTAAAAACTAATACTTATCCACTAATCCCAATCACAAAAAAACACCAAAAACACCAAGAATCAAGATGGTTTTTCTTAAAGAACACTAATACAATCAAAAACTAAAAAACCACACAAATCACTACCTTAAATCACCCCATAGCTCTTGATACCAAATGTAGAATATTGATAATCAATGAATCTATGAAGGGGTTTGTTGATTTCTAGAGAGAGAAAGTTAGAGAGAGAAAGTGAGAGAAACTATGTGTTATTTTAATAAATGGAAACTAGCAAATGACAACAACCAACCCCTTTCCATGGTGGAAAGGGGTATTTATAGTTCCAAGCATAACATGGGCTTGGGCCGGTCCATGACAAGCCCATGGACCGGTTCTTACTTAAGTTAATAAGTAACTAATGACTATTTTCTAACTACGAGCTATTACAACATAAATATTATTGTGGAGTGACCGATACTTCTAATGCAAGCTCCTCTTCATCAAGTTCCCTTCCTTGTGCTTGAGCATTCACCAGATAGATCTTTTCTGCAAACCATTGTCCATCCCTTCTCCTCTTGGGTTTCTTACAATCCCTGGACATATGACCCTCTTCCTTGCAGTTGTAGCAGGTAATCATTCTCAACTTGCCTGTATTAGCCCGTGGAGGATTGTTGACCATTGGAGCAGGAGCAGGATTGACCGTGCGAGCATTGGTTGATGTGGAAGGTCTCCCCTGATATGGTTGAATTGGCTGAACCATTACCTTGCCATTCTCAATTGTAGCTTGTTGGCGAGAATTGGATGAATTCCTCAACTGATTGTTGGTAGGAGCTGATCCCCTAAATCCTCGTTTGCTTAAAGTTCTTGTGAGATAAGCAGACATAGTGGTTAACACTTCAACTGGATCAGCACCTTGTTTAAATACAGGAACGGGGACTTCCTCATCATCACAGTACATAGCTTGATCTTGAGCTGCATAATCACTCGAAGGAATACTCATTTGATCAGGGTAGCTTATTGGATATGCTGCATTCTCTTGATAAGATGAATATGAAGATTGAGCATAAGGTGCAACATTTGTTGGGTGAGGTTGTATAGCATATTGTGATGAAGGTGCACTGAACCGATATTGTTGCTGATGTGAGGTGGGTGGTTGTGGTAAAATTGAGTATTGGGGAAAGGCTGGTGTCATGTAAGGTGATGGATGATAGGCTTGATGTCCCAAAATATATGGAGTGTTGTTGTGAGACAAGCTTGGTTGATTCGCCATCAAAGCTAATGAATCAGGGTACATACCTCGTGGAGAACGGTGCATGATCACATGTTTCTCATGTTGCTGAAGAAAAGCATATAGTTGATCCAAATTGCACTTATGCAGATCCCTGGTTAACTTAACGTCGGTAATATACTCACCCCATTCAGCTTGAGGTAAAGTATTCAAGAATTTGGTGTTAACCTGGAATGGAGCAATCACCAGATTGTATACATTCAGATCATTCATGAGTGTGGTGAATCTGAAGTAATAATCGTGAAGTGTTTCCCCTGGGTTGTAAGTGAATCTGTCAAACAGGTCATACAACTGACATTCCCTTTCCTGCTTGGTGAGAGACGTACCTTGTAGCAACACCTTAAGACGTTCCCATAAATCCTTTGCCACTGTATACTGACTTACCATCCTATAGATGTCATGGGGAAGAGCTTGGAGAATTGTTTGAAGAGCTTTCTCGTCTGCATCGGCAACAAGTTGTTGGGCTGGTGTAAGTTCTTCAAATTCTCTTGGTCGAGACACATTGTTAGCCACGATGGTACCATAGTCAAGTGGACCATTTAAGATAGACTTAACCATAAGCCTCCCATAGACCGGTTTTCCCTTAAGATAAGACATCATCCGGCCTTGCCAAGCTTCAAAAACTTCTTTGATGAGCATTGGCGGGCGATTATCCGTTCCCGTAATCACCGAAATATCCGTAAGTGATGTCATGTGAGGCATTACTGAATTCGGATTCATTTTGTTAACTTCAAAGAGACAAAGATTATCGGTTGATCGAGCAGTGAAGTAAAGCTTGTGAATTGTGTTGTGTTTTTGTTGTAAGAAACCAAGATTAAATCCTCTAAAAAATCGTCGAAAAAACAAGCAAAATAACCCTTGATTTGGAACTTTTTGTTGATTCGGAAGTTTGATTCGGAAGATTAGGCTTGGAATTACCTTGATTCGGAACTTTTGGCTTGATCCGGAACTTCTTGATTCGGAAGTTCTTGGTTCGGAACTTTGGCTTGATCCGGAACTTCTTGATTCGGAAGTTCTTGGTTCGGAACTTTGTCTTGATCCGGAACTTCTTGACTCGGAAGTTCTTGGTTCGGAACTTTGGCTTGATCCGGAACTTCTTGACTCGGAAGTTCTTGGTTCGGAACTTTGGCTTGATCCGGAACTTCTTGATTCGGAAGTTCTTGGTTCGGAAGTTTCTTGATCCGGAACTTCTTGATCCGGAACTTCTTGATCCGGAACTTCTTGATCCGGAACTTCTTGATCCGGAACTTCTTGATCCGGAACTTCTTGATCCGGAACTACTTGATCCGGAACTTCTTGATCCGGAACTTCTTGATCCGGAACTTTTGCTGGGTTAATCAGAAACTTTATACGATGAACAGTCGACCTCTAAAAATGAAGATTAAGCCCAGATTTTGACCAAATAACCCAAAAAGTTTTGTGATTTCAACAATAATAAGTAAAAACTAATACTTATCCACTAATCCCAATCACAAAAAAACACCAAAAACACCAAGAATCAAGATGGTTTTTCTTAAAGAACACTAATACAATCAAAAACTAAAAAACCACACAAATCACTACCTTAAATCACCCCATAGCTCTTGATACCAAATGTAGAATATTGATAATCAATGAATCTATGAAGGGGGTTGTTGATTTCTAGAGAGAGAAAGTTAGAGAGAGAAAGTGAGAGAAACTATGTGTTATTTTAATAAATGGAAACTAGCAAATGACAACAACCAACCCCTTTCCATGGTGGAAAGGGGTATTTATAGTTCCAAGCATAACATGGGCTTGGGCCGGTCCATGACAAGCCCATGGACCGGTTCTTACTTAAGTTAATAAGTAACTAATGACTATTTTCTAACTACGAGCTATTACAACATAAATATTATTGTGGAGTGACCGATACTTCTAATATACGTATAACGTATTTCTAACAATCTCCCCCTAAGGGAGGTCACTCCACGTTACAAAATTCTAAACCTAGCATACTATACTAAGTCTTCGTTCTTTAGCTCGTAGTCTTTTCTTCTTTTCTTTCTTTTGTTGTGAATATGTTGGTTTGATCTTTTTGGCTTTGGCTTGAGAGCATTGTTCTTTGGCCTTACACGTGCGATCTTTGCCTCTCTTGTGAATTTGCCTTCTCGTGACTCCATGTTCCACACACTTATGTCTTTTTGTTGAATTCTTGAAAGTTTCAGAGTTTGGTACAGCGGAAGACTTTATCTTGTACTTTCTTGAATTGTTGCTAAACTTTGATGCAGAAAAACATAAGCATGTGGGAACGACTTCTACAGGTACACCGCAACACCACCGTCTTCACTGGTACACAGCAACGCCACCGTCTTCAACAGGTACACAGCAACGCCACCGTCTTTAACAGGTACACAGCAACGACACGAATAAAATGGCTTTGAACATTTTATTCTAATTCGGTAGCATTTTACCTCCGGTCGGTGAAGACCGTTGGACGATATTAGATATCGTACCCGTGACGGATAGTTTCAATTAAGTAACTTCCTGACAGGATTTCGCGGGTAAACCCGTTCTCTTTATTCGACCGTCCAAAGCTGACTGCGAACATAAAGAGTGAATCACTTGGATAAATTATCCTTGTGATTAGAAGCCGTCAATTCATGAAACCTGGAACAAGTGAATTTCAATTAAGATTTTCACCATCGTTGCTTTCCAGTTGTCACGAGCTTAATTCATAAAGAATCTTGCACGTCACCTACCAAGTGCTGTTTGATGTTGACACTAGAAGGATTTCCACTCGTCACTGTGGTCAATAAAGAGTCACTCTGAGTGTTCTGGCAAGATCATATGATAATGCGAAGAGGCCTAGAACGAGTTTAAGTTCAATTAAGAATTAAACCACTGTTACCTTCCAGTTTTTCACAAGATTGGTTCTAAAAGAACCGCACGTGTAACCTACCATGAGCTTGTTTGATGTTGGCTCAAGCAGGATTTCCATCTTCATTGTAATACTTACGTATTACTCGGATGTTCTGGCAATATTACAGGAATATTGCGTAGGACTCATGAAAATCTCTTACTTTTCACAGTGTGTGAGAAAGCAAGGAATAAATGGAAAGTGTCCTAATGAGACTTTTGATGATCTCTTGGCTCTAGACTCGATTGTGCGTTTTGATTTAGTGAGCGATGGCTGGAGAGGAGTGCCACCTTTTCAATACCAGTCTATTCGGAGTGAATAAACCAATAGATAACGTGTTGATCTCCGTGTGATTAAAACAAATACCTTTTGAGAGATATTTGAGTTAGCTGGGAAGGGTTGTGCATTGCATCACTGGGTCCATGATGTCTTTCTTCAATACCGAGAATCATTAGCAAAAATGACCTCAATAGCATATGTATTGACCCGGTTTCTGCCTAAAGTTGTAAGGAGGGCTTCTTTCTTTACACCCTTTATCTTTACATTTCTTTTTCATTCTTCAACCCCTTCAATGCTTACCAATACGTCATCACTAGCACCTTGTTGTGATTGTTCCAGTGCTAGCTTAAGTACTTGGTCGGCATTCAGCTACGTTCACATTCTTTCTCCATCTTTCCTAGGACTTCTAATTCTAACTAGGGAATTGTCCTTGGGAAGATTCCATCGGCTCTGATGAATCATTGGACTAAACCTATTCCTACCACCCTTTTGTCACCACATCCGTCGTGAATTAAGCGTGTTTTGGGAAGGAATTGCCACCATGAAAAATCATTGAAAATCACCTAAAGTACTTGTGATATTGAAATCAAAAGTTTTGTACCTTAGGTGTTTTATTCATCAAAAACGCTCCCCCTTAATACGTGCTTTACACATATTAAGTTGGATAATCATTAAGTCTTTTTCATCTTTTAGCCAAGTATCACTTACGTCTCCTTAATCCCATTTTCTCCCCTTATCCAAAATGTTAACCATTAATATTTGGGATATTGAATGGATTAACCGGTCTTTGGGTAAAAATGAAATCGATGTTTGGCCATAGAACAAGTTATTGCTCCCCCTTAATTCAATAAGGGATAGTTGTAGTGCTTTAGTATGATATATTTTGAAAGATTTAGAATCTCGTGAGAAATTCTTGAAAAATTATCATACCTTAACACTACATCAAGCCATACAAGCACAATATTCACAAATTTACATATTCACAATTGAAAACCAATATAAAGTGGACCTGAAATGTACGACCCATTAGATGGATCGTTGCAGTAGCTTGTGGTGCACTAAATACGGTCTTCCACCCACGAATCTTTCCAAGCTCCTCATCAATCTACGTTCACGGAGCTTTTGATCGATCTTCTTGATCACGTACTTTGCCATCTGCCGGTAACCCGGATGCCAATCCTCCGTCATCTCTGGCAAAGTCCCACCCGAGTTCAGATGCTCCAACTTTCCTCTGACTTGTAGAAGGGTTCCATCACTGTACTTGTGGAGCTCACCCACCCTCATAAACTTCATCAAACCTCGACTGTTCAAGTAGAAAATGCCGTAATTCGGGACAGAAATGCCGGTATAGGGACATCTTTCTACATGTTGAGGTAGCACTTGATTCACAGGACGGGTTAAGTTGAGCTTCCTTTGATAGCTTTCGACTCCCAACTGAAGATCTTCAACTCGTGACTTGATGACAACGCTTCGTGTGAACATACGAAGTGCTGTATTCAAAGCAATCAGGTCTTCACGAGGAATATGTGTGAGTTGATCTCGGGTCATCAGAAGCAGCATATCTTCGATATCCTCAAGGCGAATGATGGAAAAATCTCCTTGCTGGATTTTGTATTCCCTGTCATCCTCCCTTTTCAAGCGAATCTCCGTCACATGATAATAGCCGTTCTTGGCTTCAGTTTTCATTCCTAAGATGCTGGAGATGCGGATGTCGGATCTAACATTGCTTCCAGAATTGACCAAGCAGCAACCCCTGTACGCCCTTCAGACTCGTTCGTCCCAATGAGATGCACCTATGACAGCATACATATCATAATTACGATTCATGTTTGGGACCCAGAGTCGATTTACCTTTTCCTCGATAAAGGGTATTGTCCCCCAGTTGGCAGCTTTCAGTAAGGTCAGGGAGGTTTGATAACTAGGTTTTTACTAGCTAGGTTCAATTTTTGTTCTCGGTATCTTAACGAATTGATCTTAGCTCTCTATGTGTGACTTAGTTGATCTTTAGTGAAAAAGAATATTTTTGGTTGTTTTTAAATTTAAATGCAAAGACTTAAAAGTAAAAGTGATCTAAAAGTAAATCTAAGTCTAATCAAGGTAAAGTGCAAGTATTTAAAAACGAGACTAAAATTAAAGGACACTAAAGTAAATTGACGAAAACTTAAATCTATCTAAGGCAAACTTAAAGTGCGACTAAAACTAAGGCAATTAATCTAAAAGTGCAATTAAATAAAAAGGCAAGTAAAATAAAGCTTGAAGATAAAAATCAAAGGTAAAAGCTAATAAGAACCTGAATACAGCTCATTTGGAATAAACCTTCGTTAGGAACAATCACTCGTCCTAAATGTCACCTTTGGTTGAAATGATTCTTCTTCACTTGGAATATTACCAAAATCCTTGATCCGGAATAAAAGGATTTGAATATGTCACTTATCCAAAATAATCCTTCATTCGGGACTTGCTGATTCGGAACTTGTAAAATCACCCTTGATTCGGAAGTTTTGGTCACCCCTTGATTCGGAACTTTCCGGATGAAGCACCTTTATTCGGAACTTTTGAAGTTCCGAATGAAGGCCCTTGGTTCGGAACTTTTGGAGTTGGTTCGGAAGTTACAGATTCGGAAGGTTCCGAATGAAGTCTTGGTTCGGAAGTTTTAGACTTCCGAATGAACAAGTTTGGTTCGGAACTTTTGAAGTTCCGAATGAGTTTCCTTGATTCGGAACTTTTTGAGTTCCGAATGAACAACCTTGGTTCGGAAGTTTCAGACTTCCGAATGAAGCCTTGGTTCGGAAGTTTTTACTTCCGAATGAAACCTCAATCCTTCCCTTGATTCGGAACTTTATCTGGAAACACAGAAACCAAGCAAAACTCTTCCGAAGAACAAGGAAGATGAGTAGCAGATAATAACAATGAAAAGTAACCAAAATCAACACACGTATGAATATAAACAGTAACGATTCAATGAATAAGCATCAACAAACAATCAAAAACATGAAATTAAACAACTTTAACCATAATAATCAAAAACACTTTTGGATCAAAATAAAAGCATGAACATGAACATAAACACCACAAATCAAAGAATAAGAAAGGTAGATAAGAGATTGACAAGATAAAGTAAAGATTAACAATAATTAAAAGGAAACTTACTTGAAATTAAATGAATTTAAGGTGCAAGACAAGGTAATTAAATTGACAAAGTATTTAAATGACAAGTAATTAAATTGTGGAAGAACTAGTGTCACCCTAGCCAACAAGAGTGAAATGATAACTAATCTAGTCTATTTATAGGGAAGACTAAAGCTTGCTTAGGAAGCTTCCTTAATTGCATACTTAGTCCCTCCTTCTTTAATCTTCTTCTTAATTGCGAGATTAAGTCCCTCCTTCTTTAATCTTCATTAAATGTAGACTTAAAGGACTTTTAGCTTCGGGATTTCTTTGAACTCGTCTTTAAATTCTTTCAATAAAATAGACTTGAATTCTTCGGCTTTTGATAAACTTCCGTCTTTTGACTTTTTCTTCGATAAATCTTCAGAATTGGTCGTGGACTTCCGTTCTTTTTGCACTCTTGACTTCTTGACTTCGTCTTTTATCCTTTTCTTCAATAAAAGTTCATAAATGTCCGTGAATGTCCGTGTTTTATCCATTATTCACCTTTTCGTCCTAAATCACAACAAAAACACAAACCACGCATAATTCCGACATAAAAGACATAAGATACACGTTTTAGTCCGGTAATTATTGTAGTTAAGTGGTAGAAAAGATGGGTGTTTACACACCTATCAAATCCCCTACACTTGACCATTGCAATGTCCTCATGCAATGCATTAGTTACAAAGCAAGATTACACTTTTCATCATAATCAATCCACGTTGGCCTTTATTAAAGAGATAGAAAATTATAAAAATGCAAAGTAAAGAAATTAAAAGCATACCTTGGGTTTTGAAAATGTCATGAATAATCATCATCCTCAACTTTTCACTTTCTCCAAACCAAGCTTAAAAACGAGATCATTGTTATTATAAGTTAATAAACTAACACGAACTCATGTGGGCCAATTATTTACTTAGACTCCCTTATTCCTAGGTGTATCTCTTATATTTTATTATTTGTCTTGAATGATCATGAAGATGCATTGTTTGACTTATTTCGATAGTTATTTAGTCTGAAAATAAAGTGCACGATTTAATCAATAGTTAGCTAAAGGACCAAATCTTTTAAAACTGCTTCTCGGGATATCAGAAAGTTCATATCTTGGCATAACTTGGTTCGCGATTTGAGACCTTTCTCGGGCCGATATTTGGCAGCGACTTCATACTTCAAATCTTGAGAGACGTTCATGAAATAATGGTCTTCTCTTCATAATTGGAATTTCTTCACTTGAAATTTGAGAGATTCTTCACATATTGACCACGACTTCTTCATTTTTCTCCAATCTTTATTTTGGACTTTGATATACAACGATCCGCCTCCTTTTATGACTTGGATCTATTTATCCTCATACCTTGTTAGGGTCTTTTCGGATACACTTCTCCATGACTTTTGGGGAGTTTTGCTTTACGTCGTGTGTCTCGATCCTTCATATTGATTTTTGATAAATGATTCTTCACATCACTTGGGATCTTTAGCAACAAAACATAGCCCTCATGCCTTGTTAGGGCCTTTTTGGACTCGCCAATCTTCGCGCCCCGCTTCATAAGTTATGCCTTGGCTATGAACTCTCGTCATTACCGAGCAACTTTTAAACGATCTGGGGCTAGAAGCTAAGTAACTTTTCAAATCGTACAACCTTATTTATTAGCAAATAAATTATTAGCAAGCGATGGGAGAATAGGCTCATAATTAACTCACATAAATTCATGAAAGAATACCGAACTTATAATTGACTCTATCATTTCTCGTTCTCCACAATTTAAAATCTCAAGTAATGAGACTCGTGGATACTTAGCCTATTAAATCAAAGTTTTGGGTTTTCGAGTCGCCTATAGGATCTTGCAAATTCTTAGACTCTTTCAAGTTTAGAAATCGCATTTTAAAGTTCCCTTGATAAACGACTCTCTAGGATCAATTATAGGAACTTGCGAAAAGTTCTTGTTCTTAACTCGTGAAAGTTAAGACTTTCGCGTTTTATAGCTCCCTATATAAAAGCCTAGCAAAACTTGACTTAAACATGTTAAGGATACTAGCTAGAGTAAACTCGGATTGAGTCAAAAGATTCACAACGTTTGAAAATTAAAACCACTTATTAAACATTTATTCTAACAAAGAAAGAAAATAACTATACAAAAGGGAAAAACTAATAGGCCAAAATAGATCAAAAATTTTGAAAAGTGTCGAAAAATTCATTTTCCGGTTAAAATGAGGACAAAAACAAGGAAAAGACCACTTAACTTCGATAGAAGTCCCCCCTACACTTAAGATAAACATTGTCCTCAATGTTTAAGCATGTGGGAGTAAGCTCCCCTACACTTAGGACATTGTGCACGTTGTTTAAATCTTGCTAAGGAAAAGACAACTAAAGAGATTCCTATTTTAATATTGAGGAAATATAAAATAGTGAATCGAAAAGAGTTTAGGATAGAACCGGGACGAAGTAGAATACGGAATCACGGGTCGTCAAGAATCGTCAAGAGTGGATCATTGAAGCTCGAATCCCTGATTAAGAAGTGAGGAGAGGAAATAGCAATCCAAGGGGGTCCCCCCTACACTTATGGTAAAGAAAGCGGAAAGATAGATACATGGGTTGCCTCCCAAGAAGCGCTTGGTTTTTGTTAACCGAGTCGTGAGCCTGACTCGACCTTGATCATCAACGGAAGTAGCATGAAACAAATCCACCAGGATCAAAGACATAGTTTTCATCCATCAATAAGCAAGAGCTTAAGGCGAACACGGCAAGCCAAAAGAGAAATGGCAAGGTTCCCTTAAGCAGCGACGGAGCACGGTGGAAGCAAAGTTGAAGTGGAGCAAGCATGTCTTCACAATTTCCAAAGATATTTCCTTTTATTTCATCAGGTGGATACTGAGATGGCTTAAAGACTTCAATACCGGGATCGAACACCTTTTCCTTTAGGGGAAAATAGCACTCAGGCTCAGCCGAGTGTGAAGAAGATCCGCAAAGAAGCACAACCTCGTCCTCAGAAGTGGGACAAAGAGGTGTCAAATCATACGTGCAACGGATTTCGGTGTCGACCGGTGTCTTCTCCTTTGACAAAATGCTCTTCAAATCCAAAGTAGGATCAAGGCGATAATCTTCAAAATCCAAAGGAGGAGCATCACTCTCATGAGGGAAGTATGTGTTGAGAAATTCAGAAAAATCTTCCTCAAATGAATAGTCGTCCAAAGTAGGATCGAGTGATGATGGAGGATCTTCATCATGTGAAGAATCGCTCGAGAGAGTATCGGCCTCATCAAAATCATCGTATGTGGGCAGCTCGGGATACTCAGAAGTACAATCAAAATCATCCGAATCTGAGCTAGAATTATCATCTTCATAAGCATCAAAGACCGGTGGAGAAGCAAAAATGGGAGAAGCGTCCAAAGTAGGGAGAGAATCATCCACATTATCTTCAAAGAGTGGATTATCAGTGGAAGACTCGAATAAAGGATTGTCATAGACGGTAAAGTCATCGAGCACATTTATCATATTTACTGATTCTCGGCCTCCAAAGGATTTGCCTGTAAGCTTCCCCATTTTAAAAACTTTAGAATCATCCCCGACTCGTAAGATTAACTCACCTTCGGCCACATCTACTAAAGCACGTCCGGTCCTTAAGAATGGCCGACCAAGTATTAAAGGAATACGAGGGTCCATTTCATAATCAACTACGACAAAATCGACCGGGAAAGTAAATGTGCCAACTTTGATGAACACGTCTTCGGCTATACCAACGGGGTAAGCGAGAGTGCGATTAGCAAGTTCGAGAGTCATCTTTGTTGGAATGAGATCGGGTAATGATAGTGTTTTCCAAACACTCAAAGGCATAAGATTAATACTAGCCCCGAGATCCGCAAGGGCAGTAAATTCTTCAGTTTTGTTGAACACGCAAGGCAACACAAAACGACCGGGATCCCCTAGTTTTTCCGGAAGTTCTTTAAGAATAACTGCAGAGCAGTTTTCATTTAAGCGTGTGTTGGTGAGTTCAATCAGCTTCTCCTTTTTGTTAAGCAAGTCCTTAAATGCTTTGGCAAATTTGGGCATGTGGACAAGTGCTTCAAGAAAACTAATGCTGAATCCCATTTGAGAAATCATACCGATATATTTTGTTATTTGCGAGTCCTCCTTTGTTAGATCATTGGTCTTGCCTATACGAGAAGGGTATGGGATTCTAGGTTGATAAGGGTTAGGTGAAGGTGTAGGTGGTGACGGTTGTGATGTTGACGGGTTTTTCCGAGATACATTGTCATGACGAGGCGGAGACGGTAATGGTGCACTATTACTAGGTGTAGGAGGAGTAGGGATACATGGTGGTGGAGTAGGCGTAGATGATGGTGGTGGGGTAGACGGAGTGACAAGGGTAGTTCCACTACGCGTAGTTATAGCACTCACATTAGCTCGCGGATTGGTGACGGTATTTGAAGGTAGAGAACCCGAAGAAGAAGAAGGTTGAGCTTCAGGCAAGAAACTAGCCAACAGATTCTTCAATTCAGTTGTTTGAGTGATGAAGGAGGATTGAAGGTTTTCACGAACCTCATTTCTGATGTCATTACCTTGCTTCAAGATATCTCCTTTCAAATTGATTATTTGGCTCTGTAGATTCTTGATTTGCTCACCTTGAGTTTTCATGATTGTGTCAACATCGGGATTAATGGGTGGGTGTTGTTGGGTGGGTGGTTGATAAGGGTTAGAAGCACGAGGTGGGATTTGGTTGCTTCTATTGTAGTTGTTGGCGGGGTTTTGGTTTTGAGGAGAAAAACCGGGTGAAAGGTAATTGTTTGAACGGTAGCTCAGCAGATTTCTATCCCCTTGTTGTCTAGCTTGGTAATTTTCCGGTGAATAATTACCGTAAGCTGCATACACATTTTCCGGATTTCCTTGTGTCGAAGGACAATCGGTGTATGAGTGAGGACCGCCACATGTTTCACAAGGATTAGCGACCGCTTTAACTTGATGTTGTTGTTGGTTTGAAGCGAGAAGCGTAATACTTTTGCTCATTTCAGCCATCATGCGGGTGAGTTCGGTCATCTCAGGGTTTGCTGAGGTAGAAGAAACATTGACTCTCGTGTTGTTTCTAGAAGAAGCAGAAGAATCCCAGTTCTTATGATGAGTAGTCATGTTCTCTATTAACTCTCTACACTCCTCGGGTCTCCTTTTCATGAATGTGCCACCGGCGGCTGCATTAATCGTATCACGATCTCGAAAAGTTAATCCGTTGTAGAAAGTATCGATCAAGGTGACCGGAAGCATGTTGTGGTTTGGACAACGGTCGATCAAGACATTATATCTTTCCCATGCATCAAAAAGAGATTCATCGGGATCTTGCATGAAACCGCTGATCTGATTGCGAAGGCTTGTGACCATGGATGGTGGAAAGTAGCGCGAAAGAAAGCGTTGAGTCATATCATCCCAAGTGTGAATAGAATTCTTCGGGAGACGATCAAACCATTTCTCGGCATGATGTGATAAAGTATGTGGGAAGAGTTGTAGGCGGAGTACATCTATTGTGGCCCCAGGCAACTTCATGCTTTGGGTAATTGTAATGAACTTGTCGAGGTGTTTGTTGGCATCATCATCAGGCAATCCTCTAAATGGGTTTGTTTGTACTTGCTGAATCATGTGGTGCTTCAACGAAAACTCAGGAGCGTTGATTTGCATCGGCGCAATCGGTCCTCCTCGTCCAAACATTGTTGGTTGACAAAGTTCCTCCATGGTCCGAAGATCGGGCTGTGGAGGAGCATTGTTGTTATTGTTATTATTGTTGAGGTGCGGTAGTTGATTATTGTTGTTAACACCTGACATATCTAAATCTTCTTGAGGCTCGGGCTCTTGGTAGTTAGAAGATCTAGTACGCATACACCTGAAAATGCAAAAGAAAAAGAAACCAAACGCAAAGGCAATATATATACACAATAAAGATAAAATCTTTTTGGATTTTTGAAATTTTTAATTTTTATGGTTTTTTATCAATTTTTAATTTTTATGATTTTTGAATTTTTAAGGCAATGAAAAATAACGTTCACAAGTGAACGGATCCCAAAAAGCAACGTGTCTAGCACAGAAAACTGTTGATCTTAACGAAAAGAGCCGGCAGCGGCGCCATTTGATAACTAGGTTTTTACTAGCTAGGTTCAATTTTTGTTCTCGGTATCTTAACGAATTGATCTTAGCTCTCTATGTGTGACTTAGTTGATCTTTAGTGAAAAAGAATATTTTTGGTTGTTTTTAAATTTAAATGCAAAGACTTAAAAGTAAAAGTGATCTAAAAGTAAATCTAAGTCTAATCAAGGTAAAGTGCAAGTATTTAAAAACGAGACTAAAATTAAAGGACACTAAAGTAAATTGACGAAAACTTAAATCTATCTAAGGCAAACTTAAAGTGCGACTAAAACTAAGGCAATTAATCTAAAAGTGCAATTAAATAAAAAGGCAAGTAAAATAAAGCTTGAAGATAAAAATCAAAGGTAAAAGCTAATAAGAACCTGAATACAGCTCATTTGGAATAAACCTTCGTTAGGAACAATCACTCGTCCTAAATGTCACCTTTGGTTGAAATGATTCTTCTTCACTTGGAATATTACCAAAATCCTTGATCCGGAATAAAAGGATTTGAATATGTCACTTATCCAAAATAATCCTTCATTCGGGACTTGCTGATTCGGAACTTGTAAAATCACCCTTGATTCGGAAGTTTTGGTCACCCCTTGATTCGGAACTTTCCGGATGAAGCACCTTTATTCGGAACTTTTGAAGTTCCGAATGAAGGCCCTTGGTTCGGAACTTTTGGAGTTGGTTCGGAAGTTACAGATTCGGAAGGTTCCGAATGAAGTCTTGGTTCGGAAGTTTTAGACTTCCGAATGAACAAGTTTGGTTCGGAACTTTTGAAGTTCCGAATGAGTTTCCTTGATTCGGAACTTTTTGAGTTCCGAATGAACAACCTTGGTTCGGAAGTTTCAGACTTCCGAATGAAGCCTTGGTTCGGAAGTTTTTACTTCCGAATGAAACCTCAATCCTTCCCTTGATTCGGAACTTTATCTGGAAACACAGAAACCAAGCAAAACTCTTCCGAAGAACAAGGAAGATGAGTAGCAGATAATAACAATGAAAAGTAACCAAAATCAACACACGTATGAATATAAACAGTAACGATTCAATGAATAAGCATCAACAAACAATCAAAAACATGAAATTAAACAACTTTAACCATAATAATCAAAAACACTTTTGGATCAAAATAAAAGCATGAACATGAACATAAACACCACAAATCAAAGAATAAGAAAGGTAGATAAGAGATTGACAAGATAAAGTAAAGATTAACAATAATTAAAAGGAAACTTACTTGAAATTAAATGAATTTAAGGTGCAAGACAAGGTAATTAAATTGACAAAGTATTTAAATGACAAGTAATTAAATTGTGGAAGAACTAGTGTCACCCTAGCCAACAAGAGTGAAATGATAACTAATCTAGTCTATTTATAGGGAAGACTAAAGCTTGCTTAGGAAGCTTCCTTAATTGCATACTTAGTCCCTCCTTCTTTAATCTTCTTCTTAATTGCGAGATTAAGTCCCTCCTTCTTTAATCTTCATTAAATGTAGACTTAAAGGACTTTTAGCTTCGGGATTTCTTTGAACTCGTCTTTAAATTCTTTCAATAAAATAGACTTGAATTCTTCGGCTTTTGATAAACTTCCGTCTTTTGACTTTTTCTTCGATAAATCTTCAGAATTGGTCGTGGACTTCCGTTCTTTTTGCACTCTTGACTTCTTGACTTCGTCTTTTATCCTTTTCTTCAATAAAAGTTCATAAATGTCCGTGAATGTCCGTGTTTTATCCATTATTCACCTTTTCGTCCTAAATCACAACAAAAACACAAACCACGCATAATTCCGACATAAAAGACATAAGATACACGTTTTAGTCCGGTAATTATTGTAGTTAGGCATTAGTGATTCAACGGATTCTTGCACTCTTTCTTTCACAGAGGCTTCAAGTGCTTCTTTTTGCTCTTTGTATTTATCCCTCATCGCTTGAAGTCTGGTGATACGTGCAGCATGCTTATCAGCCTCAGCCTGCTTAACCCGAGCTAGTTCTTCTGCATGTGCTTTTCGAGTCAACTCCATATCTGCATTGAACCTAGCGATCATCTCCTCTTGAGCTTTCCTAGATGCTTCTTCACTTTGAGCTCGTCTTTGTAACTCTTGGCGAAGTTCATCCATTTCTCGTTTGTGAGTATCCACATGTTTATCCAACAATTCGGCCATCACCAATGCAGCCATTGTAGATGTTGCAGATCTGCTTTGGGTTGATTGGAGAGCCTCGGCTGTAACTGCGGTACTAAGTATGGGAATTGTAGGTGGTGGAAGAAATGGTGTTGAAGCCGGTCTGGTTGGTAAGGGTTGTATGGGTGGAGGTTGAGTTGCTAAGGGTTGAGTTGTCACCATGATCGTAGGGGCAACAGACTCCTTTTCCACACTTGCTGTAATAGGGATTGATGGCTCCTTCGAAGTGGAATAATGTTCAGGTGACCCAAACTCATCAACATCATCGGGTTCCACGTACTCATCCTCAATATCTACCCTTGCACCTGAACCACTACCACCAGTATCTTTCCTACTCCTTTGAATAGAAATCTTCATCATTTGTTTCTCAGTTTTATCAAGAGTAGGATCAACAATGTCTTCTTCGTCACGTAGACGCATCTCATCAGCCTTACCCTTTCCCTTCTTACCCTCTGTCTTCTTCTTCTTGGTTTCGGGTTCAGGTAACGCAGCTGGTTGTTTGCGTTTACCTTTACTCTTAACCGTTGTAGACGAGTCTTCTCCAGTCTGAAGGTTTGCTTTCAGCCTCTTGATTTCTATCTGCAGTAGCTTGTAATCAGCAGAACCCTTAATTTTATCGGTCAGAAGGTAATCAGGAATAGGACCCGGAATCACACCAATAGACGGTCCTTCATGCCTCAAATCCACAGTATCATCAGCTTCTTCAGTGTGATAGCGACCTGTTGCACGCCTATCAATAGTAGCATCATTCTTCATAAAATAATTAATGATAAGCTTGATAAACCGAGGATAAGGAAAGAAGTTTGTCTTCAGCTTCTTGTTATAAAAGAGTTGAAAGGTGAATTCTTCCCATATCAACAAAGCATAATCTGAATTTGCAGCTTTGTACATGCCATAGAAGAGGTTTATTATAGGACTGCGCAAAGCATCATGGCCACTCGTTTTTGGTGTAAGACATTTGCTGAGAATACCCATTAATGCTCTCCAAGGTTGTCCTACCTTAGCAGTGGTAAACTCAGACGCAACTCGTATTTCCGGACATCCAAGTGCGTCAAATAACTCCACGAGTTCATCTTTAGTAGGATCCCTCGAGAATGACATGCCTTTGGGTGTATCCCGTATACCAAGAATCTTACGGAAGTCTGAAACTGTGAGTGTCTGCTGCTTGTTGTCGATGGTGAAGGTGATCTTGTTTGAAGTGATTTCCTTGGTAGCCCAAAATTCATACATATACTCATAAGGCACCGAGGCACTACTCCTAAGGGCGTTCTTGAAATGAGAGTTATCGAGGATGGCTATGGCGACCTTAAAACCATGGTGAGTGGATTTTGAGACTTGCTTCAGCCGATAGTTGTTGGGTATAAACTTAAGGGTTCGTGCTTTAGCAATATCGGCTTCTCTAGATTCTTGGATTGCTTGTACTGTTGGATTAGTCATTGTATCTGCTTAAGATAAGACATGAAAGGTTGATGCACAAAAACATATAAATATATATCATTCTTACTTCTAAGCATAACACATTTCATAACATAATACAACAAGTACATATAGCATGCAAACAGTAATAATCAAACAACTCTTCATCCGGAACTTTTCCTCATTCGGAACTTCTTCATCCGGAACATTCCTTCATCCGGAACTTCCTTCATCCGGAAGTTCTTCATCCGGAACTTCCTTCATCCGGAAGTTATTCATTCGGAACTTCCTTCATCCGGAAGTTCTTCATTCGGAACTTCCTTCATCCGGAAGTTCTTTCATTCGGAACTTCCTTCATCCGGAAGTTCTTCATTCGGAACTTCCTTCATTCGGAACATTCCTTCATTCGGAACTTCCTTCATCCGGAAGTTCTTCATTCGGAACTTCCTTCATTCGGAACGTTCCTTCATTCGGAACTTCCTTCATCCGGAAGTTCTTCATTCGGAACTTCCTTCATCCGGAAGTTCTTCATTCGGAACTTCCTTCATTCGGAAGTTCTTCATTCGGAACTTCCTTCATCCGGAAGTTCTTCATTCGGAACTTCCTTCATTCGGAAGTTCTTCATTCGGAACTTCCTCATTCGGAAGTTTTTTCAGAAAAAATCCTTCATTCGGAAGTTCTTATCCATGTTCATCCGGAACTTTTTCAAACGAAACTAAGATGATTATTCTAGCGCGTTTGTGAGTTTCTAAGGCAAACTAAGGCATTTAAACATCATCTAACGCTAATCCGCATAAAACCCACCACAAATCCTAATCAATTAAGCCTAAATTGGGGCGAACGAACCCTAACTAGATTTTAAATAGATTATCTGAATTAACCAGTTGGATTTGCATGATTTAAACGAATTAGAATTCAAATAATTGATGTTATTTACCTTATTTGTTGAAAGAACAGTTTCTAGATGGATTAAATGAGTGATTTGATTTCTTGTGTGTGTGTGTAACAATGGCGGCAAAGATGAAGATAAACAGTGAGAAGGAAAGAGGGGGCGGGGGTGTTTTATTTGACTTAGGTCAAAAATTTGACAAGTTTCAACAAATAACACTTTAGTCCCTACATTTTCTCATTCTTTTCCTTTTTGTCTAAAATTTTCATTTTTCTTATCCCTTGTTTAACTTACACACATCTTAGCAAACACAATTTATTAGCATATCTCCAAAATCTAAAAGCCATGCCTATCACTTAGAACGAACACAAGTCGTATTCTAAAGCAAAACCACTCAATTACCATGAAGCCCTTAATTTTCACAATCACTTTTGAAAATCAATTTAATGACGAAGATGATTTTAATATTTTCTCCCCCTTAAACGATGACCCGTTTTCTATTTAAAGAGCTGTAGTCATTGTTTAAAGAGTCAAATATTGATGAAAGCATTTCCAATTTATGTCTTGAAAAAAGTTTGATTCGTGGTGTCAATAAGATTTCTCTTATTTAAACAAATTAATGCACTGAGACGTACACAAATTCGTGTCAGACCAAGTTATAAAGTAAACTTGATCCCTTTGCATGATTTGGCTTGTAAATCACGCCCGAGAAAATTAATTCCCGTTCTGAGCCAACGTTTTCCAAGGAAATACGTGACTTTAATATGAAAACCGGGTTGCAGTCAGATATAACTACAAGCCATTTGGAGCATGTTTTAAATATTTTAAACTTCTGCTCGAACTTTATTTACAACCCCGTGTCATTATTGAATGACATTTCTAGGTTCGTAAATATTATCGATTCCAGAAGACATGCTCTTTTTATCAAAACATTTTTGAACACACAATTTTGAAAGATTTAGAAAAACCTTTTGAGAAATTCTCGAAAAATTGTGTTCAAAGTTTTGAAAACCAATTACTTGAGCTTAAGATGTTGAATATCTTAAAAGCGAGCTCAAGTCCGAGAAGTTGTAAACTTCCCGTTGTTAAGGATAAGTTTATCATCGGCGATGAACTTTCCTTTTATCTGAAGAACGAGTCCTAAGCTGACATTTACTTAGAAGTCGTGTTCATGAGCTTGAAAACTTTGACTGTTTTAACGGAAAGCTCATGACCGAGAAAGGTTAATTTCTCGTTACGAGGAAAAGTTCTCTTAGTTAAAAGATACACTTTCCTTTATGAGCTTAAAACTTCGAATGTTTTAAGACAAGCTCATGACCGAGAAAGGTGAATTTCTCGTTAAGAGGATAAGTTATCATAAAAGATAATCTTTCCTTTATTTTAAGTTCGAGTTACAGTCTGACATTTAACTGTAAGTCATATACACGAGCTTAAAACCTTTGAATGGTTTTAATGTAAGCTCGTGTCCGAGAAAAATTAATTTCTCGTTGTAAGGATAAGTTTATCATCGGCGATAAACTTTCCTTTATTTGAAGAACGGGTTACCATCTGATATTTAATGATAAACCATAATGCATGAGCTTAAAAACTTGGAATGTTTTTGATATAAGCTCATGCCCGAGAAAAATGAATTTCTCGTTTTTAGGATAAGTCATCATCGGGATGAACTTTCCTGTCTTTGTTCCACCAAAATCAACTGAGTCACACATTAAACCACAAGTTTTTCAATTCGAAGAGACATACTTTAACGAACAATTTTAACTGGGTAAAAAGTTAGTTATCAAGCATCTCTTGGTATTTATCATTCTCCTTAATCCCATCATTAAGCATTGTGTCGGGTAATAGTGCAGGAAGTAATGCATACTTTGTGGAATTAGTGTCTGGATTCATTGAGAGAATCACATAATCATCGTCTTTGGTGTGATAAAAGAAATTCCCGCGAGTGTCAATGGTTGGGTCATTCTTCATAAAATGGTGGATAATGAGCTTGGTGAATATAGGGAATGGAAGATGCACAGATTTCTTCTTCGTTCCAGTAAACTGATAACAAAATTCTTGCCAGAGAAGAAGTGCATAGTCGACTTTGGATGCAGTATACAATCCCCAAAATAAGTGAGCCTGTGGTGGTCTCATTGCATCGGTGCCCCTAGTTTTTCCAGTAAGACACTTGACGATGATGGTGATAAGTGCTTTCCAGGGTTGCCCTATGTGTGAGGTGTTAAATTGTGAAAGGTTGTTGATTTCACCTTTATAATTCATGGCACGAATGACTTGAAGCACTTCATCATTCTTCGGGTTAGCCACAAATTGTTCTCCTTGTGCCAACCTAGGAAGTTTAAACAATTTCCGAAAAATGCTCAAGTTGAGTACCCTTGGTGTTTTGTTCAGTTCAAAAGAGATAGTCTTTTTGGAGAAAGATGCAGTGTTCCAGAATTCATGCATGTAGACTTCGGGAACAGATGCAGTACATCTGAGTGTGTCTCTGATGGGTGATATGTCTAGGATATCCGTGGCTATTTTGAAAGCTGGTAATGCCGGATCAAAATCATCTTGTAATCGAGAGTTGTTCTCAGCATATGGAAGCCTATTACTGAGCGAGACAAGTTCAAGATCACGAAGTCATTGTTGTTCCTCTGTGATTGACATTTTCCCGCTTTGATGACATAAGCACAAATGATATACACAAAATATATAGATGTCTTAAGTCTATGCCAAGTTGAAACATAGGGAAAATATAATGACAATTATTACCACAACATTCACACATATATCAGATGAACAAGGTCCTTACATTTAGCAATATACTTAGGATAATGACATATTTATTCTAAAGCAAGTGCATACTCATAAGAATCCTAAGTCCATCGCAATGTATTAATCCATCGGAATCCTATCCAAGCCATCGCAATGAATCATGCATCGTAATCCTAAAGAATTAAAGTCCTATCGCAATATCTATGTCCATCGCAATAAGTACATTTCCATCGGAATATATGAGAATTCATCGCAATTTTACCCATCGCAATACCGAGTGCGAAGCCATCACAATAACGCATCGGAATGCGCCATCGCAATACGCCATCGCAATGTGCCATCGTAATGACCATCGCAATGAGCCATCACAACGAGCCATTGGAATGACCCATCGCAACGGCCCATCGCAATGAACCATCGCAATGACACATCGCAATGAGCCATCACAATGAGCCATCGAAATGACTCATCACAATAGCCCATCGCAATGAGTCATCGGAATGACTCATCGCAATGACATGCATCGCAATGATGGTATCGTAATGTGCATCGAAATCCGTGACAGGGATTCGATCTCAAACGTTGACTTCTCGATCTGGAACTTAGGCAATGTTTTAACCAAATCTGGGCTAAACCAATGTTTATCTATGCATACTTAACAAATCCCACAACTTTATTTCCATTTCTATAGCAAAACACGAAACCCTAAGTCTTGAAAAGATCTGGTTGTACTGTTTTGATAAGATGTGATGAAACGGATATAAAGAAAGCAACTAATACAAGATATAATACCTAGAATGTAAGCAAAAAGGGATAAGTCATGAATCAAAGATCAACTGGTGCTCAAGGTCGCAACAATGGCGGATAGAAGTTGTGTTTTGTGTGTTTCCAATAAAGATGGGGAAGGGGGGTGAAAGGTTTTGACTAGGTCAAACTTTGGTCAAGCACCCACCATTTTGCATAACTTGCAAGAATGGTCCCCCTGTTTTTGAATTGTTTTAGTTAAAGTGATTTTAGTGTTAACCGAATCAACTTAACAAAAAACGAACCCGTTTACAAACACGACCACAAAATCTTAACGCCAAAATTCAATAACCTAGTCATGAATATCCATTCCACACAAAGCACACATAGCATAATGATGATGAATAGTTAATATTTTCTGACAATCCTTTTTAACGACCAAATTTGTTTCCACGAAGAGTTAATATTTGCTCCCCCTTAATCCCTGACCCGTTTTCTATTTAAAGAGCTGTAGTCAAAGATATTAAGGACACAATTATTAATGAGGACATTTGCCGGTTAAGTGATTTTATAGAACGATTCTGGTGGCAATAAGATTTCTCTTATTTTTACAAAATAAGTGCACTGAAACGTATACAAATTTGTGTTAGACCAAGTTATAAAGTAAACTTAGTCCCTTACAAGGTTTTAAAGTAAACCTTGCCCGAGAAAATTAATTCCCGTTGTGAGCCAACATTTTCAAAAGAAATACGTGACTTTAATGCGAAAAGCGGGTTGCAGTCTGAAATAACTACAAGCCATAATGGGCATGTTTTAAAACTTGTACAACTTTTATACGGACTCTATTTATGACGCCGTGTCAATTTTAATCGACATTTCTAAAGCCGTAAATATTACCGTACTAAAAGACATGCCCGATTTGAAAACGAAAAATATTTTTGGATTTTCTTGATTTTATATTTTTTATGGATTTTCAATGTTTTATATTTTTTTATGGTTTTTCTAGGTTTTATATTTTTGTATTTTTCTTTTTATGGTTTATATATATACGATAATATACATGATCACGAACAAAGGATACGCATGAATAGTTTACCACCACTATTCTGCTGATTCTTCTGCCAACACTTTGAGAGTTGCTGGAGAGAATGATTTCATGCCAAGCTTGTCGATCAAAAACTCGATTCGTCCTCGATCTAAGGCTTTGGTGAACATATCTGCCAGCTGATACTCAGTGGTGACGAAATACAGCTCGATCACTCGGTTCTCCACCTGCTCTTTAATGAAATGGTAGCGAATGTCGATGTGCTTTGCCCGGGAGTGTTGAACATAGTTGCAGCAAAGGGCAATGCGCTCTTGTTGTCACAATACATCGGGATCTTGTTAAAAATAAACCTATATTTCATCCTATGCTCTTGATACCAATTGAAGAACAATGATAATCTTTGTGAAACAAGGGGGTTGATGTTTTCTAGAGAGAGAAACTTAGAGAGAGAAATGAGAGAACTTTTCTATATTGAAAACATGAAATGAAAACAACCAACACCTCTTTCCATGGTGGAAAGAGGTTTAAATACCCCAAGTCCTTAATGGACTTGGGCTTCCGGCCCATGAACATGCTCATGGGTCGGGCTATTTAATAAATGAAACTAAACATAACTACGGGCCTATAACTACATTGTTGGAGTGACCGAGACTTTCTAAATGCGTAAAACGTATTTCCAACAATTATGGTGTGTCATCAAAGCATGCAAGGTAATGTATTAAACATTAAATGACCATAACGGAAATACCAAAATCAAACATCGGTACTCCAAACATAAGCTCAAATATAAAAGATTAAGTACTGAAAGAAAAGGACGAAACAATGTCCAAACAACCAAAGTAATGTATGTGTGCATAAAGTAAAGGAGTCTAGATAGCTCCCATCCAAAGCACGTACTGTCTTAGAATTCCTAAGATAGTTCATGTGTACATGCCGTTTGGAAACATGAAAGGAAACTACGACTGAACATAACGCTCAGTGAACGGATATGAAGCATAATAATGATATACTGGAAGAGAAACGGTAACAAATACTGAAACTAAAACTGTTATGACAATAAGAGCAAACTGTGTAAAATCTGATATATCTGATTTATGAATAATAAAACGGACTTATTAACCGTTGAATCTGAAAACATGCATTTATTGTATTTTAATTGCCCAAAACTTATATAGGTCATGTGCTGTAACAAATGTCTCATGAATAACTGGAGGGGTGACATCGTCATGCTGTAAAGGGGTGACCTCTAAATAATGTGTTGGGTGGAGGGATCAACTCCAATGTGAAGGATGTAGAGCACACACCATATTCACCAGATAACTGTAAACTGATAAGCCTAGGATGCATCCATACGCCCCACTAATAATACTGATAAAATGGCCAAGCTGAACTGAGTGGAACGTTGCGGGATATCACTCTCCCGTAGGTGAGTCATGACACGGGTGCCTCAAGTGTCATGGTTGCGGTACCTCCGTAACTAGTACTACTAACTGGTCATGCTTGTATATAAGGCTCAGGCAATATCTTAGTTATTAAAATATCAGATAATTTATAACATGTACTGGGGAAAACATTTGGCTGCAGACGGGAAATCCTAATCATGTATAGAAGGGAAGTCCTTACTGAAAGGACGAGAAATCCGTACCTCGTGTCCAGTAACCGACCGAGATCAACTGACAGAAAGTCTTATCTGATTTCACGCGAGCTACATGAATAAAGGACGTGAATAAGTTAACTGATATTCGTTTATTTTATTTATCTCAGTTGTACTTAGTTAATTTATTTATTATGTACTACTGTTAATATATAAACTGATATGTCTGAATGTTCTAATATTTTTTATTAACGTATTCTTGTTATATTATTAATTACGGTATAACACGTATTCTGACGTTATAATATTTCTATATTTAATACCCTGCTAATAATAGAAGTTTCCTAAATTAGAACGTTTCCCAAAATGAATAAAATTATTAAATAAATTACACCTTTTTAAATCTTATAAAAACTATTCTAATTTAATCCATTTTAATATACAATTTATACATTTATAAAATTAAGTGCTAAAAGGTATAATTTAAAAGTCTTCATTTTTATAATTTAACTATATCCCGAGCCTACCGAGATACCCATTCTTGGTCGCACTAAAACAATTCAACTAATATATATAAAATCTTTCCATATGAATTAGTGACAGAAAAACTGTCACTGAAGAGTGTAACCAAAAGCTGGGTTTTTTAAAAACTGTCACCAAACGAATATGCGACAGAAATTAGCGTCGCTAATCTATCGCTAATTTCAGAACTAACACCCTTTTATTTTCTGTTTAAAATGTTCCCACTGCTCCTTATATAATTCCCACTGTTTTCATAACATTTCCTACTGTTTGACAGTCCCAAACACCCCTTTTTACAGCCGAATGGGGTTTTAGGCAGCTTTTGGGTCGAAACACAGCCCTAGCCGCCCCTGTGTGGGTCACGGCTGGGCAGGGCTGAGGCCACCGAGACCTTAGGGTCTCGGTTCATTAAACCAACACCCCCCGATTATCATAGGCTAAACAAACACACCCCTTTGGGGTTTTCTACCTTCGGTCGACCAAAAACAACCACCACCGAGACTCTTTGAGTCTCGGCTGGACAAATCCCCACACCACCGAGACCTTTTGATGTCTCGGTTTATGTGCAGCCTCAAAACCGAATCCCCTTTTTTCTTTTATTCCATGTTTATAATGTAACATTCCCTTTTCTTTTAGATCAATACCTTCATTTGTGGTCTACTAAAAAAATAAAAGAAAAAGAGATCAATACCGTTGTGGGATTTGTTAGGAAATAAGAATACACACGGATTTCTTGAAGAAAAATAAACCTGAACCCTCCTTTTCTTCTTTATGGCCGGCGGCACAAAGGGTTACCAAAACCCTAGTTTTTTTTTTGTTTTCTGTTCTTTTTTTCTAAACGTAAGAGCAAAGTGAATGCTGTGTTTTTTTTTGTTTTCAAGTAATGTAGTTGTGGAGTGGGCTGGGCTAAGCCCATGTTCTTCTTTTGTTTAACAAGCAAACCGCCACCCCCTTTATTTTTATATGGGGTTTTCGTTTGATTACGTTGACGTTTTTATTCATGTAACTCGGAATTATTTCCCGTTTTTTATATTCGCAAATGTTTATTTACTCTTTTCTTTCTGTATCATAAATACTGTATACGTAATATTTTTTTGAAACAACATATCAATTATTTCTGAATAATTTATATTTAAAATATTTAACTGAAGCTGATCTTGCGTATTTAATATTCTAAAATTCTTAAATACGGGTTTTACAATTCTTCCCCTCTAAAAAAATAATTCGTCCCCGTATTAAGGATACGACTGTACTGAGTTTTACAATTCTCCCTCTCTATAAAAATAATTCGTCCTCGAATTTAGGGTACTTTTAAACTAAGGAATTTATCTAAACTGAACGACACATGCACTAAAAGAACGTGAAAGCTGAAACATATAAGCTGAAAGACGTGTAACTGAAAGACATACCCGAATCAAAACTGGAAGTGAGGATAAGAAGTCCGTATAGACTCCTCAATTTCCCAAGTGGCTTTCCGCTCGGTATGGTTCCTCCACAGATCTTGACGAAAGGAATGGTTTTCCTTCTCATAACTCGATCCTGACGATCTAAAACTGCTTTGGGTTCTTCAATATAAGATAGGTCCTCCCGAATCTGATCTAGTGGGTAATTAACTTTATGAAGCTCATGATAGTTGTACCCTCTAAGCAGTGATACATGGAACACGTTGTGAACGTGTGAATGCTGAGGCGGTAATGCCAACCGATACGATACTTCACGGACACGTTCAAGGATTTCGAACGGTCTGATGTAGCGAGGGCTGAGGTTGCCTTTGAGGACAAAACATCTGACGCCCCGTGCGGGTGATACTTTGAGGAACACACGGTCCCTAGTCTGAAATGATAGATCTATGTGATGTTTGTTAGCGTAACTCTTCTGGCGAGTACGCGCTTCTTGCAGCTTTGCCCTATCAATGGCGACCTTTTCATTGGTCAGTTCTATCAATTCCGGTCCCTCAATCAAACGTTCTCCAACCTGATCCAACAAATAGGGGCACGACATTTTATGCCGTATAACATCTCGAAGGGAGCACACTTGATACTGGCATGCCAACTGTTGTTGTAGGCAAACTCGACCAAGAAAATATAGTCATCCTAGTGTCCTGTCCATTCTAATACACAGGCGCGTAGCATGTCCTCCAAAGTCTGGATGTTACGCTCTGACTGATCGTCCGTCTGCGGGTGGAAAGTTGTGCTGAGCTTGAGCTTGGTTCCCCAAGCTTTATTTAAACCTCCTCAGAAGTGAGAAGTGAATCGTGGATCCCTATCCGATATAATTTCAGAAGGTGTACCGTGTAATCGTACAATCTCCTTGGTGAATAGATCTGCTAATTTACTGACTGCGAAATCTTTACGGATTGGAATGAAATATGCTGACTTGGTCAAGCGATCGACAATAACCCAGATTGCATCATGTCTTCGTTGCGTCTGTGATAATCCGGTGACAAAATCCATAGAGATCTTGTCCCATTTCCACATTGGAATATCTAATGGCTAGAGAAGACCGTTGGTACGCCTGATGCTCCATCTTAATCTGTTGGCAGGTTAGACATTTAGAAACAAAGGTGGCGAGATCATGTTTCATGCCGCTCCACCAGAAATGCTGCTTAAGATCGTGATACATCTTAGTGGAACCTGGATGGATAGAAAACGGAGAGCTATGAGCCTCAGTCATTAAGGCCTCTCTGAGAGTAGGGTCTTCTAGAACGCATAGTTTGGTACCCTGCCATACGATACCATCGTCATCGATATGAAATTTAGTCTGCTGGTCAATGTTCTGGACAATCGCCGAGATTTCACCATCATCCTTTTGTGGGGCTTTAATCCTAGAGAGTAAATCCCGTTCTACCCTCAGACTAGCCCAGTAACCCCTTTGTCCGCGTACTAAGAGCTCAATATCATACCGCTCTAAGTCCTGAATAATTTCCTCCTGAATCTTTATGCCATTTATCATTCCTGACTTTCTGCTAAGGGCATCTGCTACTACATTTGCTTTACCTGGGTGATATTGAATGTTAGTGTCATAGTCTTTCAGCAGTTCCAACCATCGCCTCTGTCTCATGTTCAGCTCTCGCAGTGTAAATATGTACTTGAGACTTTTGTGATCGGTGAAGATATCACACGACTCACCGTATAAATAATGCCTCCAGATTTTGAGGGAGAAAACGACTGCTGCGAGCTCCAGGTCATGCGTAGGATAATTTTTCTCATACGGCTTTAGCTGACGCGAAGCATAGGCAATGACTTTCCCATGCTGCATAAGTACACAACCTAAACCCTTTCTTGAAGCGTCATTGTAAATCTGATAACCACCTGTACCAGATGGGAGAGTAAGGATCGGCGCTGAAAATTAAACGATGTTTGAGTTCTTCGAAACTATTTTCTCTCTCCTCGGTCCATATAAACTTTTCCCTTTTACGCATAAGTTTGGTCAACATTAATGCCAAACGTGAGAAATTTTCTACAAACCTGCGGTAATATCCCGCTAACCCAAGGAAACTACGTATTTCTATAATAGATGTCGGTCTCAGCCATTTAGTGATAGCCTCCACCTTTGTAGGATCCATGGTGATCCCCTCTGTAGAAACAATATGGCCTAAAAACGCCACTTTATTCAGCCAAAACTCGCACTTAGAAAATTTAGCATAAAGCTTCTCTTGTCGGAGGATCTGCAAAACTGCACGGAGATGATCCTCATGTTCCTCTTTAGATTTGGAGAAAATAAGGATATCGTCGACGAATACAATCACAAACTTGTCTAAGTATTCAAGGAAGACTCGGTTCATTAAGTCCATAAATATTTCAGGCGCATTCGTGAGACCGAATGGCATAACAACGAATTCGTAATGACCATACCTCGTGCGAAAAGCAGTTTTGGATATATCCTGCTCTTTTACACGCAACTGGTGGTAACCTGATCGTAAATCAATTTTTGAGAAGTGCTTGGTACCCTGAAGCTGATCAAATAAATCATCAATACGCGGAAGTGGATAACGGTTACGAATAGTGAGCTTATTCAGCTCGCGGATTCAATACACAGCCGCATACTACCGTCCTTCTTTTTGACAAAAAAAACTGGCGCCCCCAAGGTGACACGCTTGGACAAATGAAACCTCTTCCTAGAAGTTCCTGAAGCTGATCTTTCAGTTCCTTAAGCTCTATAGGAGCCATACGGTAAGGAGCTTTAGATACTGGTTCTTCACCTGGAATGAGATCGATACCAAACTCTACCACTCAAATGGGAGGTATGCCTGGGAGTTCCTCTGGAAAGACATCCGGAAAATCTGACACAACTGGCTGATCATGAAGTGAAGGTGTCTCGGAAGTAGTGTCATGAACTGTGGCTAGAAAACCCTCACAATCATGGTATAAAAGAGTACGGGCCTGTAAAGCTAAAATGATCTGAACATGTTTTCCTGGCAGGAAACCACGGTGAATAAACTCTGGTATCTGGACATCACCGAATATGACCCGGTGAGCATGACAATCTATGGTGGCACGATGAAGTGACAACCAATCCATTCCCAGAATAATATCGAACTCACACATATCTAGAGGAAGGGCACTAACTGGACGAATTTTATCGTCAAACTCAAGAGGAAGATCCTTGTACACTTGGGTAATGAGTACATAGTCTCGCATAGGTGTAGATATACTAAGTAAACTGTCTAGTGGTGTAGGGGTCATGTTTATTCTAACAGAAAATAAAGTAGATATAACTGAGTGTGTGGCGCCAGTATCGAAAAGAACGCGGGCAGCCTATCCGTGTATAAACAAAATGCCAGTAATGGTACCTATGGTCTTATTTGCTTGCTCACGAGTAGTAGTGTAAACGCGACCAGTGGTTAGTGGTAGTGGTGGTGGTGGAGGTAAAATCTGAGGAATCTGCCCTGAGGTACTGACAGCATCTCCGTTCTTGCAATCCCTCTTCATATGGCCCGGCTGGCCACACTTGTAACAACCACTCGAACCACGACGGCAAGGTCCCGAGTGTTTCTTCCCACATGTGATGCAGTGGGATAAGAAGACCCCGTAGAAGCATCTCTGGTTTGCTGAGAACCTAATTTACGAAGATGTACACATGTCACAATCCCGATAACATAACTGGAATAAGGTTGTTTGGCTAAAATTTAAAATTACCAGAATTTGTTGGTTGGGCAGACTGTTGACCTCTGTTGTTTTGATCACGCCCCTGTCCAGCATCTCTGTTGGCATACATAAAGTTAGAGTATGTTTTACATGATGGTTTAGTGTTTTGGGGCTTAAAGAATCACCTGTAGTTGCCAGATGAGTTTGAGCTGCCGCGGTAGTTATCACCGCCGCTCATCTTATCTAATCGATTGCGGTCATAAGACTAACCGTGGTTTCTGTAGTTCTGTTGTGGAGTGGCCGATTGGGATCGATCTCCTCCTCTGTGTCTGCAAGATTATAATTAGATAAGGCATGATATAAATTGACAAGTAATAATCGGAGTTAAATTGTTATAAGTCTGTTGAATGAGATATACCTCTTCCCAGGACGCTCTACATTCTCGAGCTCGTCCCTCACGAAAAGCATCTCAATATCATGAGCTGCATTAGCTACTTGTTGTAAAACCCCTGTTTTTACCTTTCAACTTTGTCCCATAGTGGGCACAGTTTACTAAACTAAGTGTAATCCCACTTCATGAAGTTTCAGTCTCTCATTAAATTTTACTGTCGATTCTTGTATATTTATAAATATATGAGACTTCCGTCATATTTAATCGTTGTAAGGCCTCAATTCACAAGTTTAGTTTATGTCTTATTAAAGTTAGAAAATTTCCACCCACCTTATGCCTTGTCTTACCTAAGTGATCACACTTAGCTTCTACTTAATCAAAAACAAACTACACGTCACTTGTGAAACCTTATGTTTACACGACTAGAAATAATACACAAGTGTTCACATAACATAAAAATTACCTTTACACTAAACTAACTAATACTTACTAGATATTTTGAGAATCACAATTCCCCATATGGGATATGCAACCCGCGGCTAGGAGCTCTCCAACAAAACATAAACTTCACTTGGTACAAGGTAATCTTGGTACTAAGATTAGCTAATTAAGAGCATGTACCTTTTGTCTCCCCACAAGCCCTCACCTAGCCGGTTTTGCAAGCTCCACATCACCTTTGTACATCCCTCCATTTATGAAGATGTACTATACTCCTTATACATACATCATCATACAACTAGCTTAAAACCAAAACCACTCCCCACTTGGATGAAACCTACGGCTAAACTAGAAAGCATGGGTAACTCATCCTAAAAACATTAAACACATATCACATTTACTCTCCAATCATCACAAAACTCAAACACATTTACTTCTCCTAGCATTAAATCAAGTCAAAGAAGCATTGAAGGGGTCTCAGCATACATTTGATCCAACTAGGAAGACTTCATTTGTCCAATTTTAGGAACCTCAAGCTTTAGTGTACTTCTACTTCATCACCTCTAAATCTAAGCAAGTAAGTAATTCCATATCTCTTACTTCTCATGCATAGCATTCACGTAAACTTATGACAACCAAGGTTTAGAATGCATGCACACGTAAAAATCATGCTAAAACCCTCCTAGCAAAGCTTACGGCTTGCATATTTAGCCACAAGTATACACACCCTTAGGTTGATCTTATTGGCAACATGTGTGACCAAGTAAATTACTTAGGGTTGCGTACTAAAACCCAAGGTGGCTCGACTAAATATTCAAGACAAGGGAGGAACACCTTGATTTATACATCCTAGATTAACTCCTAATAAAATGAATAGATAGATTAGTTCTAAACATTAGAAAGCTTAAGCCTTAAACCCATTATATTCGGCTTATTTTGAGAACAAGTATATTCCACGGCTTATTGAATCTTGAGTTAGTAACTAGCATGATATGATGAAAGATCCCTTATTGTGATAAGATAAATCTATACTACACAAATAAGCCAATAAGCCGAACCATATTTGTGTAAATCGGATTAGCCATAAGCTTGGTTGGGCCAAAACATATTAAGCCCAAGTTGTGGTTAATGGTTATGCAAATTTGACTAAGGGTAAAGTTAAATATATAGGCACGTTGTTAAGCCCATAAGCCCAAAAGTAAATGTATTGGTTAAATAAATGTTATAGTAACTTTTTAATTAGCCCACTATGAACCATTTGGCCCAAGAAACCCATACGAGCCCATTAAGCACAAAAATACATATTGGAGACTTTTTGGGCCGGTTATGTAAAATAAAGGAAGTACTAAGTTGAAAATGTAAATTTATATAAATGCTGAGTACTTTTTGAAACTTGAAACAAGTACAAGGACTAAAATTGACGTAGTGGAAAGTATAGGGTCACGGTTTCAAGTAGACAAGCCTTATTTCAAACTTCAAGGACCAAACAAGCCATTTAATAAACATTTTACAAACCCTGAAATCTTTTCGTGCCATATAAGGCCTTATCCGAAACATAAAGGACCTAGAATGACATTATGAGAACTTATATACAACTAATTACTTTTTGGGCCCTCTTTGACACTTAGCCGAAACCATAGGGACCCTTTTTGCTAACTCAATAAACTCCTATAAACCCTAGGGGGCTGTTTGGTATTTAGCCGAAACTTTTATAAGCCCTAGGGGCTGTTTTGTAACTTGAGTATGTATCTAAAAACATGGCCGAAACTACGAGGACTAGAAATGACAAGCTTTGAAACTTATGTAAGCCCTAGGGGCGTTTTGTGTAACCGAGGGTACTTATGCAAATTGGGGGACTAGTTTTGACATTCCCTAAACTTAAATAAACTTACATAAACCCTAAAAATATATATATATATTCAACGTATACCAGAAAGGAAAATATAAAGGCCCGATACTTATGGGTATATTTTTAATATGACCGTTTATACAAAATAAATATACTAATTATATTTATTTTTCCACGCATCAAATACTTATGAAATCCTGTTATTAAACATTTAAATCACATTGAGTATAGTATGAATTCGAGAATATTAATTAAATAGGATTGAGTTAATTGGACTATAGTATTTATTTTATTACTTAAAATAAATGTGACTACAACCCGTACCACTTAACCAACTACGGGTACTCTAAATAAAATGCTTAAAAACCTGTAGAAGCATATACTGATACTTCAGTAGCCTTTGTGCAACCTGTTATACTTTTACCGAGACTGTATAATTATCTAGGTTGTTGACTGAGTGTTGAGCACTACTCCAGATTTTGTGACTATCACCATACTGATAAGGTGAGTTCATGGCCCCACTTTCATATATTGACAAACTTTTAAAATCCTTTTGGGGGAGAAAGCATGCAACTGATTTATAGATATAAATTAAACTGTATCAACTTTAATTATATGTGTCTATTGTAGAAGTCCTCATGACCCGTGAATTGAAACTGTTAAAATCGTTGGATTACCTGAATGTTATAAATAGATCTATTTGGGATTGACCATCCCCACCTGGGTGAGTCATGCTCACTGTGCCTTGGCCGGGACAACAGGTGTTTACCATGTCAGCACTTACTTTTGATGGGTGCCTGTTTAGAAATGGTGATACGTCCTCATTTGTTGAGGGCTCAACTATGTCAAGTGTCAGTTTCGGGCAATAGACAGTATAATTACCTTTAAACAGCAATGCTTTGTGCCTTACTGTTTCAGTGACTATTTATATCCAGGCTATACAACTAAACCTATGAATTCACCAACTTTTTGTTGACTCTCTAAAGCATGTTTTTCTCAGGCGTTTGAAGCAGGTAGTTATTCTGTGCATGGACTGTAGCATTGCGTAGTCAGCATCTTCATAAGCATTTGGGGATTTTCATAAGGGACTCATGAACAATCTTTACGTTATGTCAGAACTCTTTAAAATAATGATTTACACTTTTGGTCATGTAATAAATGTTTGATAATCTTTTATCTGACGCTCTATGTACTATTTGCTATGATCCACCCACGTGATACCCAATATATATATCCGCTGCATTTTGACCAATTTGGGGGTGTCACAGAATGGTATCAGAGCAAAAGTTATAGAGAACCAGACTCAGAAAAATTTATAAAGATAAAAAAAAATTATAAATAGACTGGACTATAGCTACATTAAAAATCTTTGGGATTTTTCTTTTGGGACTAGAATAGTTAAGCATATAGGATGTAGAGCACACATTTACTATGTGATCTATGTGTACATTGATTCTAACATCGGTTAAAAGATCTGATAAGTATTAGCTAGACCCTAACATGACATGTCAAGGGAATACTTACTATCACTATTATAATATTAGTATATTATCTTTTTTTTGACATACACTCACGTCAGCAAAACTATGATTTCTTTCAGAGATACTATGACATCACCATCGTCCGTATTAGCAGGATGGCTGTCCGCCTCGGATTCTGAGGGCAGTCAGTCTGATGGAGTAGTCCCAGCCGTTTCTTCACCGCCTACTGCTTTGACCCCTCCAGCTGAGGAGGTGGGCCCAGTGGCCCACACCCTGCCGCCCTTACCACCCTCGTCATCACTCCAGGGTTATGCTCCTGGATCTCTACCCCTCGTAAGAGGAGGTATGAGACGACCCCGACCTCCATCTTTGAGGTCGGAGAGGGATCTGGGACTAGACAGGTGGATCCTGTCCAGGCTCAGATAGCGGCTTTGACAGCCCAACATGCTCAGTATATGGACGATGTCCACAGCTTACTAGCAGCTAGTCAGGCTGAGCGATCGATCTTGAGGGAGCGTTTGGATTCCCTGACTTGGACTACGTGGGTAGAAGCCCAGGTTGCCAGAGGGGCTTGGACCACAGTTTGTGATGCCCTTCAGTGGCTCATGACGGAGTATGACCACGCCATTCACCGCATCTACACCTTGGAGGGCCGACAGCAGCAGACTCATGCCGCCCTCACAGCTTAGGAGCAATCCCTCTCCATGTTCTTTGACCTGGCGATTGTTCGTCACGATGGAGTCACATCAGAGACAGCTCACCTCAGGGGAGCTTTGGACACCCTCAGGGCCCAGTTAGTTTGGACTCTCCGCCACGTCAAGAAGACGAGACTTGCTATGATCGCTCTACAGGACGCTATGCCCGCACCAGCATCTCCGCCAGCACCCGCTATACCAGGCACCTCCACCGGATCCATTAGACCAGCATATATTAGATGTACTAGATCTCATGTACATCATGATAAGCTTTGGGTTGCATCCCAGCTATCATGATATAGGATTTCATGTACTTTTATTTTCATGCAGATTTTGTAGCCTATCAGTACTGTACTCTCATAGGTAGGTGTCTGTATATATATCCCTTTAGACTGTGCGTACCACTACCCCAGACAGACGTACTGTACTTCTGTCTTGGATCGGTTGTACTTGATGCTATGTGTATTTTCTTTCAGGAAATGACATATGCACACTCTCTTTTGTTATATCATGTGTTGTATCATTAAAATGTGACAAGTTATTCAAATTGTTGTAATTATTGTATACAGGTTTGCTCGTGCAAATAATATATAATCATACGGACTTTGAAGCTAACAAATTCATTTTTTTTGTATAACTACAGACAAATGGCAATCACTAGGCAAAACCCTGCCACCAATCCTGCCATTAACCCAGCCAATAACCCTGCTGATAATCCTCCTACTGACGATGCCACCCATAATGTCACCACTGCCCAACTTAGGGAAATGATTGACTAAGGCATCGCCACCACTATGGCAGCTAGCCGAAACATGGACGATAGTGAAAATTCCAATAACCGAAGGAATAATAATACCACCATGGGTTGTTCTTACCCTGACTTTCTCAAATGCAAGCCATATTACTATCGGGGCAACGAAGGCGTGGTGGAGTTGATGCAATGGTTTGAAAGACTAGAGACCGTATTCCGCATCAGCGACTGTGCAGATGAGAACAAGGTTAAGTTCGCCACATGCACGCTGCTTGAAAGTGCCCTCACCTGGTGGAATTCTATAGCTGTTACTCTAGGACATGATGCTGCTTACACTCTGAACTGGAGAAATCTGAAGGAGAGAATGACGGAAAAGTACTACCCAAGGGGCGAAATGAAGAAACTGGAAGTTGAGCTATGGGATCTTAGGTGTAAGAACAATGACATCGTGTTGTACAACCGAAGGTTCCAAGAATTGACTCTCATGTGTACCAGGATGTTTCCCGATAAGGAGGAGAAGATTGAGAAGTACGTTGGAGGACTCCCCGACGCCATCCATGATAGCGTTCTCGCCTCGCGGCCCACTACCGTCGAGAAAGCCATGGAGTTTGCCGCCGAATTGATCAACAAGAGGAACCGTACCATCTCCGAGAGAAACACTGAGAACAAGAGGAAGTTGGACGACAATGTCCGTGCTCACTATCACCCAACTCCAAAGAGGTAAAACGCCGGACAGATCTACAGTACAATCGCTCCCACCGGGTCAAAGATTTACGAAGGCACCAAACCTATGTGCACGACATGCCACTTTCACCATCAGGTGGGTGAACCATGCAAGACTTGTTACAAATGTGGAGCAGTGGGACACTTTGTTCGCGATTGCTAGGTAAATGCTGTTACTCAGGTTCAACCCAACCCTATTGCTAGGAGCAATAATCGAGGTGGAACCAATGCCCGTGGATTTGGGAATAGACAGCCAGGAAACCGTAGTGTTACAGGAGGAAGTAACAGTGGCCCAAGGAAAGGAATCACATGCTATGAGTGTGGAGAACCCGGACATGTGAAATCAGGCTGCCCCAAGTTGGCCAATCAGAACAAAAACAATGGAGGATCCGCATCCAGAGTATACGCGGTGGGCAATGCAAAAGCCAACCCAGACTCCAACATAGTTACGGGTACGTTTTTACTAAATAAACGTTACGCATCCATTCTATTTGACACTGGGGCAGACAGGAGCTTTATGTCCACTGAGTTTAGTAGTGTATTAGAGGTTATCCCTTCCGCGTTAGACCGCCGATTCTCAGTAGAGTTAGCAGACGGTAAGATCGTAGAAGCCGATACCATCGTTAGGGGTTGTACCCTGAACCTTTCCAACCACCCGTTCAATACTGACCTAAACCCAGTGAATCTAGGCAGTTTTGATATCATCATTGGCATGGATTGGTTAGCTAAGTACCACGCAGTAATCATCTGCGACGAGAAACTAGTCCGTTTGCCATGGGGAAATGAGACATTGATAGTTCGAGGCAATGGTAATACCGACCTTGCGGACACTAGACTCAGTGTCATATCCTGTACTAAAGTTCAGAGATATTTATCGAAAGGATGTCCCATCTTCTTGGCTCACATCTCCCAGGTAGATAAAGAAGACAACACAGAAAGGAAGCAAATCAAGGACGTGCCCATCGTCCGGGATTTCCCCGAAGTCTTCCCTGAAGAATTACCGGGCCTACCACCAGCCCGACAAGTGAAATTCTAGATTGACTTAATTCCAGGAGCTGCACCCGTAGCAAAAGCTCCTTATCGACTAGCACCATCAGAGATGAAAGAACTAGCATAACAACTTCAGGAATTGTCTGACAAGGGATTCATCCGACCTAGTTCCTCACCATGGGGAGCTCCGATCTTATTTATCAAAAAGAAAGATGGTTCGTTCCGAATGTGTATCGGTTACAGAGAACTGAATAAGTTGACTGTAAAGAAACGTTATCCACTTCCCCGTATTGACGACCTATTTGACCAGTTGCAAGGGTCAAGTGTGTACTCCAAGATAGATCTGCGATCTGGGTACCATCAATTGAGGGTTAAGGAGGAGGATATTCCAAAAACCGCTTTCAGGACTCGTTACGGCCATTTCTAATTCCAGGTCATGCCTTTTGGGTTGACCAACGCTCTTGCCATCTTTATGGACCTTATGAATCGGGTGTGCAGACCATACCTAGATAAATTTGTGATAGTGTTCATAGATGACATACTCATTTACTCTAAGAATGAACATGAACACGAGGAACACCTTACCCAAGTTCTGAAGATACTTAAGGAAGAACAGTTGTATGCCAAGTTCTCCAAATGTGAATTCTGGATCTCAAAGGTCCAATTTCTCGGTCATGTTATTGATAGCGACGGCATTCATGTAGACCCAGCAAAAGTTGAATCCGTCAAAGATTGGGCATCTCCAAAGTCACCAACAGAAATCCGCCAATTCCTAGGCCTTGCCGGATACTACCGTCGATTCATCGAAGGTTTCTCCAAAATAGCAAAACCAATGACCAAACTCACACAGAAGGGAATAAAGTTTGACTGGGGGAAAAAGAAGAATTAGCTTTTCAACTAATCAAGGAAAAGCTGTGTAGTGCACCTATTCTGGCCTTACCCGAAGGCAACGACGACTTTGTGGTATATTGTGATGCGTCACATAAGGGCTTGGGCGCAGTATTAATGCAGAGGACGAAAGTGATCGCGTACGCCTCCAGACAGCTAAAGAAACATGAGAAGAACTACACTACCCATGATTTAGAGCTTGGATCTGTAGTGTTTGCGTTAAAATCTGGAGACACTATCTGTACGGAACCAAGTGCACGGTGCATACGGACCACAAGAGCTTACAACATATACTGGATCAAAAGGATCTAAATATGAGGCAACGTCGTTGGATTGAGTTGCTAAGCGATTATGACTGCGAGATAAAATACCATCCCGGTAAAGCAAATGTGGTTGCAGACGCACTAAGCCGTAAGGAGACCGATCCTCCTATGAGAGTCCGGGCACTAGTCGTAACAGTTAGTCTGGATTTACCCAAACAAATCCTAGAAGCTCAGAAACCTGAAAACCTCGTGAAGGAAGATGTTGGGGGTATGCACAGGACCGATCTCACCAAAGAAAAGTTGGAACCAAGAGCAGATGGAACCCTGTGTTTGCATGAGAGGAGTTGGTTACCTTGTTATGGGGATTTGAGGGACGTGATCATGCATGAGTCCCATAAATCCAAGTATTCCATACACCCCGGGTCGGAGAAGATGTATCAGGACATGAAAAAGTTGTACTGGTGGCCAAACATGAAGGCAAACATCGCCACTTACGTCCAGAAATGTCTAACATGTTCTCGCGTCAAAACCGAACATCAAAGACCATCCGGATTACTGGTTCAACCAGAGATACCCAAGTGGAAATGGGAGAATATCGCTATGGATTTCATCACCAAGCTTCCAAGATCATCCCACGGATACGACACCATTTGGGTGATCGTTGACCGACTTACCAAATCCGCGCACTTCCTGCCCATCAAGGAGAATGACTCCCTGTTAAAGTTAGCCAAGACATATCTGAAGGAGGTAGTGACTAAACACGGAATACCCGTCTCAATAATCTGCGACCAGGACGGTAGGTTCACATCCAATTTCTGGAAGGCGTTCCAACGAGCTTTGGGAACCCGCCTAGATATGAGCACTGCTTACCACCCGCAGACTGACGGCCAAAGCGAAAGGACAATTCAGACCCTTGAAGACATGTTACGAGCATGCGTGATTGACTTTGGGAATAGTAGGGTTGATCACAACCCTTTGGTGGAATTTTCCTACAACAATAGTTACCATGCTAGCATCAAAGCTGCCCCATTCGAAGCACTATATGGTAGGAAATGCCGTTCACCAGTGTGTTGGGCAGAAGTAGGCGAATTCCAGCTCACCGGGCCAGAACTGATCCAAGAAACGACCGACAAGATAATTCTTATAAAACAAAGAACCCAAGCTGCCCGCGACCGACAAAAGAGCTATGCAGATCACAGACGAAAACCTATGCAGTATGAAGTAGGTGACCGTGTAATGCTCAAGGTATCGCCATGGAAGGGAGTTGTACGTTTCGGTAAACGTGGGAAACTGAACCCACATTATGTAGGCCCCTTTAAAGTGATAGCCAGAGTCGGAGAAGTCGCTTACCGCTTGGAGTTACCCCAACAATTGAGTCGAGTGCACTCCACCTTTCACGTGTCTAACCTGAAAAAGTGCTACGCTGATGAGCCCCTAGCTATGCCATTAGAGGGAGTTCACTTTGACGACAAGCTCCAGTTCACGGAAGAGCCAATAGAAATCATAGAAAGAATAGTTAAAAAGTTGAAAAATAGCCGGATCCCATTGGTCAAGGTACGATAGAACTCGAGGAGAGGTCCTGAGTTCACTTGGGAACGAGAAGACTCGTTCAAAACCAAGTACCCAAGCTTGTTCGCCTGACCAATGACCTTGATCTAAGCTTTGAGGACAAAGCTAAAATAACGGGAATGTGTTGTAAAACCCCTGTTTTTACCTTTCAACTTTGTCCCATAGTGGGCACAGTTTACTAAACTAAGTGTAATCCAACTTCATGAAGTTTCAGTCTCTCATTAAATTTTATTGTCGATTCTTGTATATTTATAAATATATGAGACTTCCGTCATATTTAATCGTTGTAAGGCCTCAATTCACAAGTTTAGTGTATGTCTTATTAAAGTTAGAAAATTTCCACCCACCTTATGCCTTGTCTTACCTAAGTGATCACACTTAGCTTCTACTTAATAAAAAACAAACTACACGTCACTTGTGAAACCTTATGCTTACACGGCTAGAAATAATACACAAGTGTTCACATAACATAAAACTTACCTTTACACTAAACTAACTAATACTTACTAGATATTTTGAGAATCACAATTCCCCACATGGGATATGCAACCCGTGGCTAGGAACTCTCCAACAAAACATAAACTTCACTTGGTACAAGATAATCTTGGTACTAAGATTAGCTAATTAAGAGCATGTACCTTTTGTCTCCCCACAAGCCCTCACCTAGCCGGTTTTGCAAGCTCCACATCACCTTTGTACATCCCTCCATTTATGAAGATGTACTATACTCCCTATACATACATCATCATACAACTAGCTTAAAACCAAAACCACTCCCCACTTGGATGAAACCTACGGCTAAACTAGAAAGCATGGGTAACTCATCCTAAAAACATTAAACACATAGCACATTTACTCTCCAATCATCACAAAACTCAAACACATTTACTTCTCCTAGCATTAAATCAAGTCAAAGAAGCATTGAAGGGGTCTCGTCATACATTTGATCCAACTAGGAAGACTTCATTTGTCCACTTTTAGGAACCTCAAGCTTTAGTGTACTTCTACTTCATCACCTCTAAATCTAAGCAAGTAAGTAATCTCTCATTCCACCATCTTCCATATCTCTTACTTCTCATGCATAGCATTCACGTAAACTTATGATAACCAAGGTTTAGAATCCATACACACGTAAAAATCATGCTAAAACCCTCCTAGCAAAGCTCACGGCTTGCATATTTAGCCACAAGTATACACGCCCTTAGGTGAATCTTATTGGCAACATGTGTGACCAAGTAAATTACTTAGGGTTGCGTACTAAAAGCCTAGGTGGCTCGGCTAAATATTCAAGACAAGGGAGGAACACCTTGATTTATACATCCTAGATTAACTCCTAATAAAATGAATAGATAGATTAGTTCTATACATTAGAAAGCTTAAGCCTTAAACCCATTATATTCGGCTTATTTTGAGAACAAGTATATTCCATGGCTTATTGAATCTTGAGTTAGTAACTAGCATGATATGATGAAAGATCCCTTATTGTGATAAGATAAATCTATACTACACAAATAAGCCAATAAGTCGAACCATATTTGTGTAAATCGGATTAGCCATAAGCTTGGTTGGGCCGAAACATATTAAGCCCAAGTTGTGGTTAATGGTTATGCAAATTTGACTAAGGGTAAAGTTAAATATATAGGCCCGTTGTTAAGCCCATAAGCCCAAAAGTAAATGTATCGGTTAAATAAATGTTATAGTAACTTTTTAATTAGCCCACTATGAACCATTTGGCCCAAGAAACCCATCCGAGCCCATTAAGCACAAAAATACATATTGGAGACTTTTTGGGCCGGTTATGTAAAATAAAGGAAGTACTAAGTTGAAAATGTAAATTTATATAAATGTTGAGTACTTTTCAAAACTTGAAACAAGTACAAGGACTAAAATTGACGTAGTGGAAAGTATAGGGTCACGGTTTCAAGTAGACAAGACTTATTTCAAACTTCAAGGACCAAACGAGCCATTTAATAAACATTTTACAAACCTTAAAATCTTTTCGTGCCATATAAGGCCTTATCCGAAACATAAAGGACCTAGAATGACATTATGAGAACTTATATACAACTAATTACTTTTTGGGCCCTCTTTGACCATTAGCCGAAACCATAGGGACCCTTTTTTCTAACTCAATAAACTCCTATAAACCCTAGGGGGCTGTTTGGTATTTAGCCGAAACTTTTATAAGCCCTAGGGGCTGTTTTGTAACTTGAGTATATATCTAAAAACTTGGCCGAAACTACGAGGACTGGAAATGACAAGCTTTGAAACTTATGTAAGCCCTAGGGGCGTTTTGTGTAACCGAGGGTACTTATGCAAATTGGGGGACTAGTTTTGACATTTCCTAAACTTAAATAAACTTACATAAACCCTAAAAATATATATATATATATATATTCAGCGTATACCAGAAAGGAAAATATAAAGGCCCGATACTTGTGGGTATATTTTTAATATGACCGTTTATACAAAATAAATATACTAATTATATTTATTTTTCCACACATCAAATACTTATGAAATCCTGTTATTAAACATTTAAATCACGTTGAGTATAGTATGAATTCGAGAATATTAATCAAATAGGATTGAGTTAATTGGACTATAGTATTTATTTTATTACTTAAAATAAATGTGACTACAACCCGTACCACTTAACCAACTACGGGTACTCTAAATAAAATGCTTAAAAACCTGTAGAAGCATATACTGATACTTCAGTAGCCTTTGTGCAACCTGTTATACTTTTACTGAGATTGTATAATTATCTAGGTTGTTGACTGAGTGTTGAGCACTACTCCAGATTTTGTGACTATCACCATACTGATAAGGTGAGTTCATGGCCCCACTTTCATATATTGACAAACATTTAAAATCCTTTGGGGGAGAAAACATGTAACTGATTTATGGATATAAATTAAACTGTATCAACTCTAATTATATGTGCCTATTGTAGAAGTCCTCATGACCCGTGAGCTGAAACTATTAAAATCGTTGGATTATCTGAATGTTATAAATAGATCTATTTGGGATTGACCATCCCCACCTGGGTGAGTCATGCTCACTGTGCCTTGGCCGGGACAACAGGTGTTTACCATGTTAGCACTTACTTTTGATGGGTGCCTGTTTAGAAATGGCGATACGTCCTCATTTGTTGAGGGCTCAACTATGTCAAGTGTCAGTTTCGGGCAATAGACAGTATAATTACCTTTAAACAGCAATGCTTTGTGCCTTACTGTTTCAGAGACTATTTATATCCAGACTATACAACTAAACCTATGAATTCACCAACTTTTTTTTGACTCTCCAAAGCATGTTTTTCTTAGGCGTTTGAAGCAGGTAGTTATTCTGTGCATGGACTGTAGCATTGCGTAGTCAGCATCTTCATAAGCATTTGGGGATTTTCATAAGGGACTCATGAACAATCTTTACGTTATGTCAGAACTCTTTAAAATAATGATTTACACTTTTGGTCATGTAATAAATGTTTGATAATCTTTTATCTGATGCTCTATGTACTATTTTCTATGATCCACCCACGTGACACCCAATATATATCCGCTGCATTTTGACCAATTTGGGGGTGTCACACTTGTGACACGTTAGTGAACGTGACACTCATCAGCCTATCCGCAATCCTAGAGTGAAGAGCCCAGTGAAATTGTTTCGCTTGCTCCTCCGCGGTACCCGGAGCCTCTCCTAAGAATCCAGTCAACCTAAGATATCGGTGCATGAACTCTATACTGTTCTCGCCATGATTCTGATGAATGACGTGAAAGTCCCTCTTCAGTTTAGCTTGCTCAGCATGCGGAAAAAACTGGTCATAAAACATTTTCGTAAACTGTGTCCAGGTCAATGTAAGCACCCACTCATCTCACCCATATTCTGAGCCCTCCACCAATGTAGAGCATGACCCTCCAGTTTGTACACTGCAAGCCTAACCTTGAAAGCATCACCACAACCCATAGCCCCAAAAAAAATTCTCTACATGATAAATCCAGTTTTCTGCGTCTGTTGGAGCTACAGTCTGTTCAAAAGGTCGGGGTTTCTGTTTATTAAACAAATCTAGCCAGGTGGCTAAAGTGGAAGGTGGTGGAGGATGAGGGCTGTTATTCTGCTGAGGTCTGTTTTGGTATTCAGCTCGGATCTGGTCATGAATCTGGGTTATCATGGCTTGTACAGCCGCCTGAACAGCAACAGCAATAGCAGTTGCGTTAGCATCATTCTCATTATCGCTTCTGGGTGGCATCTGAAATGAAAGAGGATAAGTTGATAAATCTGTTAGAATCTAGGGTAATAAATCTGAATATGCATGGTGTAGTTCATGAAGGCATAGCCAACAAAATATGACGTGAATACTGGTGAACGCCTATGGTCAGTTCAAAAAATGACAATTTACTAAAAACATGAATCTGACATGAGTAAAGATGAACGCCTATGGTCAGTTCATCTATTCAAAATCTAAATGGTAAGGGTGAACGCCTATGGTCAGTTCACCAAAATGAACATTCGCTGAAAAGCACATGCGACTAAGTATGGTCAGTCATGTACCAAGCATTTACTTAGTCAAAAATTAGAAAAAAAAAACGACTGATAAAATACGTGAGTAACATGAAACATGACCCCAAAATACAGGAAGTTCTTGGTGACTACCCACTAGTCACAGGTCAAGTTTTAGAGCCTACAGGTCGAACCTTGCGCTCTAATACCATAATTGTAACACCCCATTTGGATAAATGGACCGTTACGTGTATTTAAGGCGTGTCATCAAAGCATGCAAGACAATGTATTAAACATTAAATGACCATAACGGAAATACCGGAATCAAACATCGGTACTCCAAACATAAGCTCAAATATAAAAGATTAAGTCTGATTTGATTGAAATTCTGATTTTACAGATTTTAATTGAGAAACTGTCATCCCATTAAATCCAATCGGGATGCCTGTACCTGAAATAAACTAACCAAACCATGGATAAATCCAAGCGAACTTTTCAAGGACGAAACAATGTCCAAACAACCAAAGTAATGTATGTGTGCATAAAGTAAAGGAGTCTGGATAGCTCCCATCCAATGCATGTACTCACTTAGAAGTCCTAAGATCGTCCCTGTGTACCTGCCGTTTGGAAACATGAAAGGAAACTACGGCTTAGCATAATGCTCAGTGAACGGATATGAAGCATGATAATAATATACTGCAAGAGAAACGGTAACAAATACTGAAACTAAAACTGTTATGACAATAGGAGCAAACTGTGTAAAATCTGATATATCTGATTTATGAATAATAAAACTGACTTATTAACTGTTGAATCTGAAAACATGCATTTACTGTATTTTAATTGCTCAGAGCTTATATAGGTCATGTGCTGTAACAACTGTTGCATGAATAACTGGAGAGGTGACCTCGTCATGCTGTAAAGGGGTGACCTCTAAATAATGTGTTGGGTGGAGGGATAAGCTCCAATGTGAAGGATGTAGAGCACACACCACATTCACTTGATAACTGTAAACTGATAAGCCTAGGATGCATCCATACGCCCCACTAATAATACTGATAAAATGGCCAAGCGGAACTGAGTGGAACGCTGCGGGATATCACTCTCCCACAGGTGAGTCATGACACGGGTGCCTCAAGTGTCATGGTTACGGTACCTCCGTAACTAGTACTACTGACTGATCATTCTTGTATATAAGGCTCAGGCAATATCTTAGTTATTAAAATAATTTCAGATAATTTATAACATGTACTGGGGAAAACATTTGGCTGCAAACGGGAAATCCTAATCATGCATAGAAGGGAAGTCCTTACTGAAAGGACGAGAAATCCGTACCTCGTGTCCAGTAACCGACCGAGATCAACTGACAGAAAGTCTACTCTGATTTCACGCGAGCTACATGAATAAAGGACGCGAATAAGTTAACTAATATTCGTTTATTTTATTTATCTCAGTTGTACTTAGTTAATTTATTTATTCTGTACTACTGTTAATATATAAACTTATATGTCTGAATGTTCTAATATTTCTGATTAAAGTATTCTTGTTATATTATTAATTACGGTATAACACATATTCCGACGTTATAATATTTCTATATTTAATACCTTGCTAATAATAGAAGTTTCCTAAATTAGAACGTTTCCCAAAATGAATAAAATTATTAAATAAATTATACCCTTTTTAAATCTTATAAAAACTATTTTAATTTAATCCATTTAAATATACAATTTATACATTTATAAAATTAAGTGCTAAAAGGTATAATTTAAAAATCATCATTTTTATAATTTAACTATATCCCGAGCCTACCGAGATACCCATTCTCGGCCGCACTAAAACAATTCAACTAATATATATATAATCTGTCCATATGAATTAGTGACAGAAAAACTGTCACTAAAGAGTGTAACCAAAAGCTGAGTTTTTAAAAACTGTCACCAAACGAATCTGCGACAGAAATTAGCGTCGCTAATCTGTCGCTAATTTCAGGACTAACACCCTTTTATTTTCTGTTTAAAATGTTCCCAGTGCTCCTTATATAATTCCCACTGTTTTCATGACATTTCCCACTGTTTGACAGTCCCAAACACCCTTTTTATAGCCTTACAGCCGAATGGGTTTTTAGGCAGCTTTTGGGTCGAAACACAGCCCTAGCCACCCCTGTGTGGGTCACAGCTGGGCAGGGCTGAGGCCACTGAGACCTTAGGGTCTCGGTTCATTTAACCAACACCCCCGGATTATCATAAGCTAAACAAACACACCCCTTTGGGGTTTTCTGCCTTCGGTCGACAAAAAACAACCACCACCGAGACTCTTTGAGTCTCGGCTGGACAAATCCCCACACCACCGAGACCTTTTTATGTCTCGGTTTATGTGCAGCCCTAAAACCGAACCCCCTTTTTTCTTTTATTCCATGTTTATAATGTAACATTTCCTTTTCTTTTAGATCAATACCTTAATTCGTGGTCTACTAAAAAATAAAAGAAAAAGAGATCAATACCGTTGTGGGATTTGTAATGAAATAAGAATACACACGGATTCCTTGAAGAAAAATAAACCCGAACCCTCCTTTTCTTCTTTATGGCCGGCGGCACAAAGGGTAACCAAAACCCTAGTTTTTTTTGTTTTATGTTCTTTTTTTTTTCTAAACGTAAGAGCAAAGTGAAAGCTGTGTTTTTTTTGTTTTCAAGTAGTGTAGTTGTGGAGTGGGCTGGGCTAAGCCCATGTTCTTCTTTTGTTTAACAAGCAAACCGCCACCCCCTTTATGTTTATAAGGGGTTTTCGTTTGATTACGGTTTGATGTTTTTATTCACGTAACTCGTAATTATTTCCCGTTTTTTATTATTCGCAAATGTTTATTTACTCTTTTCTTTTTGTATCATAAATACTGTATACATAATATTTTTCTGAAACAACATATTAATTATTTCTGAATAATTAATATTTATAATATTTAACTGAAGCTGAGCTTGCGTATTTAATATTCTGAAATTCTTAAATACGGGTTTTACACCTTCGAAGGACCACGCCTTTGAGGCATCGACTTCTAACTCCACTGAAGTGCCTCCATTGCCTAGCCCAACACCCGTTGAGGCTAAAGGTTTTATCGACATCGATCCTCTCGTCATTAAAAAGTCAACTAAGCATAGCCATTCGACTTGTAAGACCATGGTTGTGAGTGCTCACATCGACTCTTTCTTTGATGATGACGATGCCGATTTTGCCGAAATTGATCACGTACTCAAAAATCCACAAGCAATTTTTGATTCTCTTAAAAAGAATTCTAACTGTGCTAAGTACGATGATTATGAGTTTGATCCCGAGATTGAGAAAATTATCGAACGAGAGCTAGCTCTTTTGCCTCCACTTCCACCTACGAGTGAGGTTGATTTTTCCAAAATCGAGGATGAACTTGATGAGTTGGAACGTCTTATTTTCGATGATGAACCAACTCAGCGTGACCCGAAACCCCATTCTCGAGGAGTTACCTAATCAACACTCCTCAAATGAGAATGACGTTTACCACATTCGTGAGGATCTAACTTATCAACGATCCCCACAAAAGAATGATGGTTTTGTGCTTGACCGTGATCTTTTCGAGGGAGTTTCTAAAATCCTCAATTGAATGAAAAACCTTGGTTTGACAAACCCATCTATGATTAAGAAATCGAAGAGATCGACGTTCATGAGGATGACGAATATGTTGACTCCGAGGGGGCGGTGTTCTTTGTTGATAAACTTTTTGAGAACTTATAGAATCCACCACCCCCTAACCGCAACTTAAATGTGAGGATTTTTAGCGTGACTAATCTTGAATTTGAAACGCCAAATATTTTCGACATCATCAAATCGGGTTTTCATAGAGTTTTAAATGATGAAAAAGGAAATGATTTTGAATTTAATTTAAAAGATTTTTCTACAAGTCTAACTCCGTCATCACTACGTTTATTGAGTGCTACGAGCTTGTCTACTCCTTTTGACGATGCGTCGTGTGGATCTAGTGTGGGGAAAGCCCCTTATGTTTACTCACATTTCTCCACCGAGGACGAGATATTTGATTCCAGAATTGCTTGTAAAGGGAAATCTCGTTCTTCCATCGATGCAATAAATGGAAAAATTATTCATTTGCTTGGTGTGAGTCTACCTCGAGTAGCTCATGGTTTTAGTTCCCCACCCATTGTCCCACCCTTCTATTTCTTCTCATCTATTTTCTTTGACCCTCTCGGGTTTTTGGTTGGAGTAGCGTTGTTTCGTCTTTCATCCCAAAACGAGGACGCTATTGGGCATTGTTTATCATGTAATCCCCACCAAAAATGACCAAACCATGATAATCCCTAAATGATCACATTTATGGGGATTCGAGTCGAGCTTTTGACTCAGTTATAAAAAACAAGGTGCCTCGTGGGGGATTCTCATGCTTATCCTTGTAAATATTATTGCTTTCTAATAGTGTAATGCGGGACTTGTGCTCTTCCGACCTTTGTTCCGTGGTTGTTTGTGATTGTGATTCATTAGGTTCATCGTCATCATTGAAGCCTCTCGTGTTCATTTTACGGATCACTCGAGCTTCGATCGTTGCCTTTGGAGATTCCGATATCTGATGATATCCTTTTATGTTCTAACGTTTATCTTATTAGCATAATTCATAAACGGCTTTTAGGTTATTCGTTTTACCCTTTCCATGCTCGAGATTAAGCATTCGACTTTCGTCTCTAGTATGAGGGTGTTTCACCCCTAGACTCGAAACTTTGAGGACAATGTTTAGTTTTGGTATGGGGGGGGGGGGGGGGGGTGAGTAGATACTTCACCTTGCTTACGTCATCACGCAATCCAATATTCATCTTTTTGTTATCGTTTTATGCAAAATAAGGCTAAAAATGGACAAATTTTAAATTTTTTCTTGTTTTTCATAAGTCTTTAAGACACGAATGTAGGTTTTCCGATGGTGAGAATAAGAGTAATTTTTGACTCGACCGTACGTGTTGAGAACTTAGCTTTGATTCCTTAACTTTTTAGGCTAAGTCTCTTAAATAAGGACGAGAAGTGATAGAGTTAATTATAAGTTACGTAATCTTTCACGATCTCATGTGTGGTAATGATTAGCTTTTTCTCCCCACGCTTTTGTTTAAATAAATGCAATAAGTAAGGTCGTACGATTTAAAAGATTACTTAGCTAGTTGCTTGTGTTCGAATAGAGTTCATAGCCAAGGCATAACTTATTGAAGCGGGATGCGAAGATTGGCAAAGTTTCCAAAATGGCCCTAACAAGGCATAATGACTCCATTTTGTTGCTAAAGATCCAAGATGATGTCAAGTATCATTATTCCAAAATCAATATGAAGGATCAAGACACACGACGAAAAGCAATATACTCCCCTAATGACCATGGAGAAATCTATCCAAAAAGACCCTAACAAGGTATGATGATAAATATATCCAAGTCCGTAAAGGAGGCGGATCGTTGTATATCAAAATCCCAAATAAAGATTGAAGAAAAATGATGAAGTCGTGGTCCAAGTTGGAAGAATCTCTCAAAAACGTCAAGTGAAGAAATTCCATATATGAAGAGAAGACAATTCTTTCAAGAACGTCTTCAAGATTCGAAGTATGAAGTACATGTCAAATATCGGTCCAAGAAAGGTCTCAAATCGTGAAACGAGTTATGCCAAGATATGAACTTAAGGAGATTACGAGAAGTCGTTTTAAAAGATTGTGTCCTTTAGCTAACTATTAATTAAATCGTCCTACTTTATTTTCGGCCTTAATAAAATATCGAAATAAGTCAAATGCATCCTCGTGATCATTAAGACAAAATAAAATATAAGAGATACACCTTAGGAATAAGGGAGTCTAAGTACGTAATTAACGCTCATGAGTAATGATTGTTTTACTAACTTATAATAACAATGATATCGTTACACGCTTAGCATGGAATTGGGTGAAAATCGAGGATGACGAACTTATCTCTATGAGGCATTCACGTGTTCTTATTCTTTGACCCTAAAAGTCACTTAATCGTGATGAAAACAATACATTATGTCTAAAACGCATGTAGTAATTTATTTAAGTTTACGTTTTCAATAAATATCACATAAAAATGAATTTTGGATGTGCTACGATACTTAATTCTAGCATTGCGTGAGGACACAGGAATGGTTTAGTATGGGGGAGTGATGAGACTGCATTTATACATTGTCTTATCGTCTAAATTGGGCTCAAAACGCTTAAAATTTCATAAAATACCCAAAAATATGCTTGTGTTCATTGTGTATTTTAGGTACGGATATCGTGAATTCACCAAAAGATTACAAGAATCAAGCAAAAACGAAAACGGGAAATGAAGCCACACAAAGAACCAGGCCCGAATCATGATTTTCCAAAATACCCTTGAAGTTTGAAGATTTGTCAACTTTGGTCCCTCATCTTTGAATATTTGGCAAGAAAAGTCCTTGGAAAATCATATTATGCAAGAAAGGTCCTCCATGTTTGAAGATTACACAAAACATGCCCTTGAAGTATGGACAAATTACACATATAGTCCTTGGAATAACTTTTCAAAAGTTATTGTGGCCAAAATGAGAAAACAAAAACTTATATAACAAAGGAAGTGTGGTTTTGACTGATTAAACATGAAGTGACAAAGAAATGGAAAGCTAGGGGTTAATTGTGACCAGATAACCAAACCCATTCCCACCACTCTCCTACTGACACCTCACCCCACTTTACCTCTCCACCAATCACACCCCACCAAACTACCACGTCCCCTCTCCACTCACTTTATATAATCAGATTTTTTAAACTAATTTAATTAAAGTTTTATTTCCCTGCTAATCACTTACTGTGCTAATTATCACCCTAATCCCCAACGAAGAACACCCCAAGAACCCTAATTGGGTTTATCTTAATTACCCAAAATCAAACAGCCAAGCCATCCAGAATAATGATTAACCTTATGTTAATCATTTCCCCACCTTCAAAACCCTTCCCAACATCACCACATGGGTTGTGGGGACCTCCCTGAACCCATCGTTTTCCCCCTTTCCCAAAACCCGACCACATCAACGTCCCAAGCCATTTTCTTGGTCCCAAAGCTAACTTGGACGGTTCAAGATCAAAAGGACAACTGTATCTTCATCAGAGATCACATGGCAAAGATTTGACTAAAAATTTCAAAATCACTCAAGGGCAAATATGGAAATGTCTAGCTAGGGTTTTCATTTGTATTTTCATACTAGAATGTTCTTATAGATAGTATATATATGGGTGTCATGTACCCATATATCTCTTGTTCCAGATTTTTGAACAATCTTTGTAAACCTTTTCTCATGAATATTTAGAGTTTGAAATTTAGCCTTGCTTATTGTTCAAGATTCTGAGTTCCAATTTAACTGTTTTATTTAGTGTAATGGTTTAAAGTTCTTATCAAAACGTATTTCTTGTTCAAAGGTTTTTGACATAAAACTGTTTTGAGAACCTATAAACTATAAGCTGGCTTATAAGCTTATTCTGACAAGATAAGCTCATAAGTTTTCCCTTATAGCTCATAGTTACATTCCCTGTTTGTTCTTTAAGTTTCATTGGTAAAATTGGGTTTTCAAGATTTTTGGAAAATCTTTCATCTCTATTTTAGCTAACATCTTATCAAGAAGCTTAAGCCTCAACTGATTGACAACCAGTTGAACTTAAGCTCCTTGTGAGCTCATCTTTTTGTTTTCCTTGTTCTTTTTCTACAGGTACTCAAGGAGTGGTGGTGTTTGACTGTTGTAGTCTCACCACCATCTTTTTCCTTTTTCATTTTTTAAAGATATTAGCTACCCTTCTTGGTCTGTTGTAGACCATTCAGCAAGGGCCTCTACACATTCTTCACAAACTCCAAAAAAGGGCAAATGAGAAGGCATTCAGCTGTAAGGCTTGAACCCTCTTTCATCTTTTTGATAGTTTATGATTTTTGTGTGATATTTTCATTTTTACTTGTTTTTAAGTTTCAGTAGTTGATAAGTAGATTTTATTCATCAGCTATGATTCAGTAGTTGATAGTTCATGATTAGTTAAGAGTTTGTTAGATTTGAATCTAGCTTGTGGAAAATCTTTTGTTAACTTGTTTTTAAGGGGTGTTTGGGTTTATTCTTTTCAAGTCTTGTGGTGACAACAAGTTGGAACTTATATGCTTATACATGTTCTAATGTCAGTTTAAAAAAAAGATTTTGAAGGTTGGAAATATTCAGTTAGTGGTAATAGAGGATTTGCTTGGTAAAAATTTTCAAAAAACCTGCCTAGAAATCAGTAGGGTATTATAGCTTTGTTCTTGAGCTTTAAACTGTGTAATATGGTAATCTGCTTGTGTTATTGGTAATCTAGGGTTGTGAGTAGTTAATTTATGATTTGGTAAGTTTGCTTGGTAGATATTAAGCCTTGACATCCACTTAGAGGTCAAGTATATCAGCAACTTAGTCACCAGACCATGTTTCTGCATAAAGTAACTATTCTTGCTTGAATTTGTGTGATTTTTGTGTTAGACCTATTTTTTGTGTTCCTGTGACTCCCCACAACCCAACTGGTTGTGGGGTGCCATTTGTTCCAACAAATACCATTAAACAAGCTCTCAATCATCTTATTTCGTTTTTCTGTTTAGGGCAGTGGGAACAAACTTCTCATTGGTAGTGTAATTGTAGCCACTGCTACACAAAAAGACAAACCAATCCACACATGTCATTGTCAGGTTTCTTTATTTTTTGTCTTTATTGATAAATATTTCACCTTTTCTTGATTTTTCAATTTTCTTCAGTTTATTTATTTAATTTAAGATTTTTAGAAAAGTTAGTTTTTATTTTCTGATTATTTTAATATTTTTTAGAATTAATTTGAGTTTTAATTAGTTTTATATTATTATGTTTTTGTCTTTTAGTGGCAAAAAGTATTATTTTTCAGATTTTCCAATTTTCATAGTTTTAGTTATTTAATTTAAGATTTTTACAAAAAGAATTTCATTTTTCACTTTATTTAATCATTTTCTCGAATTATTTTAAGTTTTAATTAGTTTTTATTCAAACCGTTTTTGTCTTATTAGGATAAAAATTTCATTTTTCCAAATTTTCCATTTTTCTACTGTTTAAAATTATAATTTAGGATTTTTCAAAAAGTAAAATTAATTTTCTCATTATTTTATTATTTTTAATGATTATTTTAGTTTAAAAAAGTGTTTTTAGCATTTAAAAAATAGAAAAATAGTTTTAAAAATTTAGGAAAAATAATTTTTAGTGCTTAGTTAATATAAGTAAGATATTTGTTTGATAAAATAATACTTTGGGCTTTTTGTTAATTATATTTAATTTTAGGGCTTTAATTAGCATTTAAAATTGAATATTTAATTAATAAAAGGTTTTGAAATTTATTTATTGAATTTTTATTCATATTTATAATATTTTAGACTTAGTTTTAATTTTTAAATTGTTTTTAGCTTTAATTTTTAATTTCGTCGCGTTTTACGTCTTTTCGAATACGTTTTTACGTTTTACGTCGTAGTTTAATCTTAGTGTAACTCGTCTTTAAATTTTATCTCTTTAAACCCAAAAACGACACTAATCCAAACTTTATTTTATTATATTGGCACATAACACACACACCTCCGCCGAGAACGAACTCGCACTTATTCGATTTATCGGTTTTCCTAAACCGTCGAGTTTAATACTTGCCCGCTTTATACTTGTTTTTCCTAAACTTGTATAGAAATACATACATCACTTCGGCTGTAGGATCTATAGTGTATGCTGTTAGACGCATAAGGCCTGATATGGTGATTGCTCAGAACTTGGTAAGTAGATACCAACAGAATCCAGGGAAGCTCCACTGGACTGCTGTTAAACATATTCTAAAGTATTTGAGGAGTACGAAAGATATGTTTTTGGTATATGGAGGGAAACCAGACACAGAACTGAATGTGATAGGTTTCGATGATGCATCCTGGCAATGTGATAAAGACGATACGAAGTCTCAGACGGGTTACGTTTTTGCTATCAATGGAGGAGCAGTTGATTGGAAGAGCAAGAAACAGACAACGATTGCAATGCATGCTACTCAGCCTGAGTACATGGCTGCTTCAGAATCTGCAATGGAAGCTGTTTGGATTAGGAAGTTTAATTAAGATCTAGGAGTGATGCCTTCAATTAAAGAACCTATAGATATGTATTGTGAGAATTCTACCGCAATAATATTTGTCAATGACCCTGGAGTCATGAAGGGCGCCATACACTTTATGCGTAGACATCACTACGTCCGAGAACAAGTTGAAGCTCGTGAAATCAAATTGATAAAAGTTCACACAGACGATAACGTAGCCGATCCTTTAACTAAGGTTTTGCCTAGACCAAAGGTAGTTAAGCATGCCAAGGTGATTGGGCTGCAACAAGCTAGCAAACTCATGCAATAAATCTGTGATTAGTATTTGTTTAAAGGATGTTATGACATTATTATATAATAAAATAAAGATTGAGTTTCGTTTATTCTTAATATTTAATAGTGTATCTTATTTTACATGTTTTAATCCATGAATAAATGTTATGCTAAATGTCCGTTGTCGATTAATAATATGGGAATATTATTAAATTAAGACAAATTAAAATAGTGATAGAGTATACTTGAAAGTATATTGATCAATTTTGGATGATATTCGATGAATCGAATATTGGACTTATCCCAACTATATGTTTTTACTTTATGGATCTTTGTCATCAAGAAAAACATAAATAGTTATCCTTAGACATGAGATACCAGGAAACTGTTGTGAATCTAGTGCATGTGAGACCCCCAGAATCTGACATGGAACAACTAGGCAACGAGGGGATCACACGTCAAGGTACGAGTAACAATGAGTTATAAATGACACGAAAATGACGCAATAAAAGTCACATATATTACATCACAATTTATCAGAGTTTAGAAACTTCGGTCCCATAAGTTTTGAAACATAACAAAGTACCATAACATCATAGTTTAAAGTTTTAAGATAACAAAAGATCACCGGAAGACTTTAACCACGTCATTTATAACAAAAGCACATATCAAAACACAGATCTTTCCAAGCTGCCAACATCCTGCGGTACCTCGTCCAAGCCCATTAAGCAGTATTACCTGAGATTAAAACATGTAAAACCCGTCAACAAAAAAGTTGAGTGATATTCATAGGTTTAGAAAGATAAGTAATGGAACACAATAGAATTTGTAAATCACGTAATGGGGGGGGGGGATAACTATGTACATCGTTCATAGTCACGATGATTATTATTGCTATTTAGTCTCATGAACCGAAGCTTAACTCGAAGTAATTTCCTCTAGGGAGTATTCAGCCTAAACACTCAAGTATAAACAAATGTAAGTGCGTCAAAGTTAACGGGACGGGGATTGTCAATCGATCACCCACAACATTCGCGCTTAGCGTAAAGCATGCGGGACAATTAACGATTCATGATAAATAGAGGAAACTCAAGGCTAACGTCTAAATGCAATAATATCAATAAATTCATCTGGCAGAATACAATTCTGGATAGCATACAATTTAAAAGATTGTGTTCCAACATGTTAATCTCACCTCGTGTTTTAAAACAATAAACAAGTAGCTAGAGGGGCTATGAACTCACCTTAGCTATAAGGTGGAATCAACACGAAACTGGAGGGCTCAGTAGTAACAACAGAAAGTCAAGCAATGTTAAGTCATCTGAGACCTACGATAACGGGACGCGAAAGTTTTGAAGACACGAAGTAAATGTTTATAAAACACTTGAAATAAATGAGTACATAACTAAATTATGACACATAAGAAAAACCATGCAAGGGGTACTTCTAGACTCCATCTAAAAGTATACTTTATTAGATAATGTTTTCGATAAAAACTGCCGGCACATACCAAATGTACGGGCTGATTTATCTCGTTTAGACACGTAAAATGTTTATGGTACTAACTGAGAAGCTCACTTAACATCTATAGAAATACATCTAAAAAGATTGTCAAAAGTTTTTAGTTCTAAGACTCACTGCCCGACACATCTTCGGGTTACAAAATCCGGACAGATTTACGTTAATTTTTCATACAACCGTTTTAACTTATTTATACGACTCCGTTTACAAAACCGACACTCGGGTTTTAAAGTAAACTCGACCTCTAAGGTAAACACCTCATTATCAGTAGGTTATACATTTCAAAACTTCAATTTAGAGTCCCCGAGATTCGATCCAAATATCGACAACAATTTTAGATTGTGTCGATACTCGTCTCCCGGTACACGAATAATCAAACTAACGCCATTTCCAACTCCTTTGGATTTGGAAGCTCTAACTTATATCAAATCGAAGCTAAGAAAAATATCTACATCCCTATCTTATTTGTTTAATAATAAAACAATATTAAGTTACCCAAAACCTTCCTCAACTTTCTGCCTAAAATTGACACTTTGAAAATCATATCAAATGACTTTTTCAACAAAATCTAATCATTTTCCCACTCATAAAATCATTCTAATATCATACTTAAACATCCCAATCCCTTGCATGCATCAAAATGAAAAGATCAAAATCAAAACTTTAGACTTTTCAACATCAGAAACACATAATTTAACCATGATCATGCTAAAAACAATGATCAAACATCATATTCAACCATAAAATCATCAAAACTTCAAAAGTGGTTGCATGTGTACAAATTTTGTACCAAAAGACGCACCTTTCAAAATTAGGAAGGGGACTTTAATTAGTTTTGGATTGATCAAGTTAATTTTTGATGATCAAAGGGTGTTTTGGGGGTTGGGGACTCACGGCAACAAGGGAGGGAGGAGGTGTTTGTGTGTTTTTTTATTTGTTTAATATGTGATAGTGGAAGTGAAATGTTTAATTTATGTATGGTTAGTTAAGTGGAGGATATAACATGTCACTTTGGAAACTTTAGGACCACAAAATAAATACTTTGTTAAAAAGTGGGAAATGACTATTAGTCAAATTTTCAAATATTTACGGGGCTCGGGTTTCGTAAAATACTTCTCAAAAGTTAAAACGCACCCAAAATAAGATAATATTGACTCCCGACCCGACTTAACGCGACATTTAAAAAAAACATCGAAAACATCGAACATTGAAACAATCGACAATAAAAATATGAAATACAAGAATTTATTACTGTGCCCGTTATCAGTCTAGACTTAATAAAATGTAAAGATAAATATCTTTAAGTCGAAAGATTTAGCCCTCGGTTCTCGCTCCGTTGATTCAAGTAAACGTTTGAAAAAATGTACGTGGGTGATTTTTAAATAAAAATATTTGATTTAAATAAATATGGAATTATAAAATAATAATAATTTTATAATTTCGAATAAGTACCAACAATGATTAAAATAATGAATACGAGTAAAATAATTACCAGGAAAATACGAGATCTCACAGTCTTCCCCCCTAAAGGAACTCTGGTCCCTCAGAGTTTAACTGGAGATGGAAGAAGAAGACGTGAACAGATGGGGATACTTAGTCTTGAACTGCTTTTCGCTTTCCCAAGTGAACTCAGCACCCCGACGTGAATCCCAACGAACTTTAACGATATGAATCCAACTACGTTTCAGCTTCTTGACTTGGCGATCCACGATCTCTATTGATTCTTCAATGAAGTACATTTTCTTGTCCAGCCTTATTTCTTCTAACGGAATCTAAACATCTGATTACGCTAAGCATTTCTTAAGATTGGAAACATGGAATACATCGTGAACACAACTTAACTCTTGGGGTAACTTCAGTCGATAAGCTACCGAACCAATACGCTCGACGATCTCGAATGGTCCTATAAAACGTGGCGCAAGTTTTCCTCTTTTACCAAACCTCACAATACCCTTCCATGGAGATACACGTAACAGCACACGATCTCCGACTTGAAACTCAAGAGGTCTACGTCTTTTGTCTGCGTAACTCTTCTGACGACTTCTAGCAGTTTTCAGTCTTTCCCTAATCTGTACAATCTTGTCGGTAGTTTCTAGAACTAATTCAGGCCCTATTAGTTGACTTTCACCTACTTCGTTCCATATCACTGGCGATCTGCACTTACGTCCGTATAAAGCCTCGAATGGTGAACACTTGACACTTTTATGATAACTATTGTTATAGGAAAATTCGACCAAAGGTATATGAGTGTCCCAGCTACCACCAAAATCCATAACACATGCTCGCAGCATGTCTTCCAGAGTCTGAATAGTGCGTTCACTTTGTCCATCCGTTTCTGGGTGATATGTTGTACTCATTAATACTTGCGTACCCGACGCCTTTTGAAGTGCTTTCCAGAATTGTGACGCAAAACGACCATCCCAATCAGAAATAATCGATATTGGCACTCCGTGATTTGCAACAATCTCATTGATGTAGATTCGAGCCAATCTATCAATCTTATAATCCTCACGAATAGGAAGGAAATGAGCAGATTTGGTTAATCTATCAACAATTACCCAAATTGCATCAAAACCACCACTGCTTCTAGGCAGCTTTGTGACTAATTCCATTGTAATCTTTTCCCATTTCCATTCTGAGACTTCTGGTTGTTGTAGAAGACCTGAGGGTTTCTAATGTACTGCTTTAATCTTTAAACAAGTCAGACACTTGTTAACGTATTCTGCTATGTCCTTTTTCATACCTGGCCACCAGTAAATATCTCTTAAATCGTAGTACGTCTTATCTGCACCAGGGTGAATCGAATATCTTGAAGCGTGAGCTTCGTCCATTATTACCTTTCTTAATCCTCCAACTAATGGAATCCATAACCGTCCAACAAAGTAAATTGTTCCATCTTCTTTCCTTTCAAATTGAGCATCTAATCCTCGCAGCAATTCTGCTGGAGCCTTAAAGTCCTTTGCAGCTTCTTGCTGTGCTTCTAAAATCTTAGCCTTGAGACTAGATTTAATGGTTATTCTCATAGCACGCACTCTCCTAGGTTTAAGTCTTTCCTTTCGACTTAAGGCATCAACTACAACATTAGCCTTTCCTGGGTGATACTTAATTTCACATTCATAGTCGCCAAGAAGTTCCAACCAACGTCTTTGTCGCATGTTCAAGTCCTTTTGGTTAAAGATATACTGGAGACTCTTATGATCAGTGTATATCACACTTTTCGTCCCATAAAGATAATGTCTCCATATTTTCAAGGCAAATACTACTGCACCTAACTCTAAATCGTGAGTAGTATAGTTCTGTTCATGGATTTTAAGTTGTCTGGAGGCATAAGCAATCACTTTTCCTCGCTGCATTAAGACACACCCGAAACCTTGGTGGGATGCATCACAATAAACAACAAAATCATTCGGTCCGTCAGGAAGTGTTAACATTGGGGCATTACACAATTTTTCCTTTAATAAGCAAAAGGCTTGCTCTTGCTCTTCATTCCAAATGTATTTCTTATTCTTTTGTGTAAGCAGGGTTAAAGGCTTAGCAATCTTGGATAAGTTTTCAATGAATCTGCGATAATATCTGGCTAATCCGAGAAATGAACGGACCTCAGTAGGCGATTTAGGAGATTTCCAATTCTTAACTGCTTCAACTTTACTAGGATCCACATGTATACCATCCTGATTTACCACGTGTCCTAAAAACTGAACCTCTTTCAACCAAAATTCATACTTGAGAATTTGGCATACAACTTTTCTTTCTCCAAAAGACTTAAAATTGTTCTAAGATGATTTTCATGATCTTTTTCTGATTTCGAGTAAATGAGGATGTCGTCAATAAAGACTATGACAAACTTATCAAGGTAGGGTTTGCAGACACGGTTCATTAGATCCATAAAAACGACATGAGCATTGGTAAGACCGAATGGCATAACGGTAAATTCAAAGTGTCTATAACGAGTTCTGAATGCGGTTTTGGAGATGTCACTTTCATGCACTCTTAACTGATGATAACCTGCACGAAGATCTATCTTGGAGAAACAACAAGCACCTTGCAATTGGTCAAATAAGTCGTTTATACGAGGGCGAGGGTAACGATTCTTGATTGTCAGCTTATTCAATTCCATGTAGTCTATACACATCCTCATTGCACCATCCTTTTTCTTAACAAAGAGCACATGCGCTCCCCACGGCGAATGACTCGGTCTGATGAAACCTTTCTCTTGTAATTCCTTAAGCTGATTCGATAATTCATTCATCTCAGACGGGGCTAAACGATAAGGCGATTTGGCAACAGGCAGTGCACCCAGAATAAGATCGATATGGAATTCAACTTCACGCATAGGAGGTAATCCCGGCAAGTCGTCTGGGAAAACTCCAGGAAATTTACAAACGATACGAATGTCATCAAGCTTTTTCTAATCAGCCTTGATTGAAAGAAGAGAATTTGGATTGTCATCCGGCTTCTCACCACAAAGTTCTAAGATTTTACCCGAAGAAAGAGGAATACGCAAGATTCGCTTAGAACAAACAATGACAGCGCGATGAGACGCTAACCAATCTATACCAACAATAACATCAAAACTGCCGAGACGCGTCGGTAAAAGATCAATTAAAAACAAATGACCAAGCAAATCAAGGGTACAGCCACGCAAGACTGTATTGGTACTAACAATCTTACCGTCTGCTAATTCTACTTCATAGCTAGTATCTAAAGCAGAAGGAGTAATATCAATGAAAGGAGTGAAAGCAGAAAACACGAAACTTTTCTCGGCACCGGAATCGAATAAAACACTAACATAATGATCGTTAAGAATGTACGTACCCGCGACCACTTGAGGATTCTGCTGAGTGTTATTTCCCACCTGATACACCCTGCCTCGAGCTCCATTATTCTGCGAATCCTTAGCCTTTGGACACCTATTCTAGAAATGACCTTTTTCACCACAGTTGTAGCACGAATTGCAGTATCCATACCTATGACCAACCTTTTTACAAATTGCACACTTAGGAGGACACACACCAACATGATGCCAGCTACAGTGATCATACTTAGGCAGATTCTGTAACACCTCATTTTGGAAATGGAAATATCACAGTAATTATGGCGTGTCATCAAAGCATACAAGGAAAAATGTCTAAACATTACTTGACCATAAAAAGGAAAATACCGGAATCAAACATCGGTAGTCCAAAAGTAAAGCTCATCACACACAAACATAGTATAATAAAGGAAAAGGAATAAACAATGTCCAAAGCATAAGTATCAAAAGAAAGGAAATGCATAATGTAAAGAAGGCTAGACAGCTTCCAGTCCATATGCACGTACTCTTAGTGTCTACGAGCGTCCCTGAGTACCTGCCGTTTTGGGAACATAGAAAAGGAAAATGGCTGAGCAATACGCTCAGTGCACGGATGTACAATAAAGCATGAATAGGATAAGCATATAACATAATAACAACGGAAGAAACTAAGTCCCGAGTAACCTGGTTAAGTCTTAATAAAACTGGTTTTATAGTTTGAAAGTCTTATGTTTATCTTATAAAAACTGTTTGTCATATTTTACCATTAGCCAATATAGGTCATGAAAATCCACCGTGCATGAATAATTGGAGGGGTGACCTCATCATGCAAATTAGAGGGGCTGCCTCTAATTTAATATACTGGTTTTTGGGTAGGAGGGATCAGGTCCTTGTGAAGGATGCAAGGCACACACCACATTCACCATGTAATCCCTGAATAAAAAACATGTAACTAGGATGCACCCATACGCCCCACATGATAAATATAAATAAATGGCCAAAAGCTGAAGGGACGCCACGAGCAATCACTCCGCCGTGGTGAAGTCATAACATCAGTGCCTCTAATGTTATGGTTATGGTACCTCCATAACTAGGTGAAACTGGTCATGCATGTATATGGCTATAGGTAATCATATTTAAACATAAGCAATCAAACTCATACTTATACTACGGGAAAACAGTTGGCTGCATACGGGGAAATCCTAATAAGGAAAGAATGTCCATACTGAAAGGACGGGAATCCGTACCTTATGTCCAGTGAACGAGAACGACGAACTGCGAGAATCCTACTTCCGAAACACTAGTGCTACATAAATACGTACATGAAATAAGTATCTGCTTACTAAATACATAGCTGGTTTTATGTCATGTCTTAGCTTATTTTATGTGTTCTTGATGGATCTAACAGATATAGATCTTGCAGCCTGTCAGGACCGGTGAATGACTTCTGTAATCACAAGTCAAATCACAAAGAGACTCTATACACAATATGAATGTAGAATATAAATATAAACAAGAGAAACAGAATAACTATGAAGACTTGATCCTTTCTAAGGATTTCTAATATTAATAAAGACTAGAACTACGTTTTATGAATGAATATCTAACCCTTCTGCCTCAGGTTCCTTTTATACTACAAGGAAACCCTAATATAGCTTACAAGAAAACGTGTAAAACTGATATGCATATCTTCTCCTAATATAACTCATGCATATCCTAACAGAATATTAAGTAAATAACAATGTTTGACTTCGACTAGGACCAGGAGCATAACTTGCTCCTACTACGACTAGGACCAGGAGGAACTACATACCTCCTAGTCTACCTATAACATATAACTATTACAATGGTCCTAACAATCCTCCCCTAAACTTGAATTTGACCTGTTGAGTTCAAGTTTCCTGGAAAACGTGCAAATAAAGCCCGAGGATTGTAGCAGCAAAACAAACAGCAACATCAATAAGATAAGAATCAGAAGAACAGCCGCACGAACTACTAAAAGCTTCTCCAAAGCTTGGAACAAATCAGCATCGTGTTGAATCTTTACAGCAACATGAGCAGATTTGATGAGCCTTTACCAAGTAGCTGCTCGCTCTTGGGCTAGCTAGTCATTCAGGTGGAATAAGCATCACCCTGGGAGACTAGAACCCAGCCCAACTCTTAGAACGTGAATCAATGGTGAGTGGGGGTACCCTGATGATTTTAGGCAAACCATCACAGCCGTCAACGGATTTGATGCGTCTTTACCAGAAGCCGTACCCCTCTGGACTCGCCAACTCTTAGCAATAAAGCATCGGTGAGTTGAACACCCTATAGCTTTAAGCAAGCTATTACAGCTGTCAACGGATTTGATAAGATCTTTACCAAGAGCCGTACCCCCTTGGATTAGCCACTTTTCAGTCCAAGACTATGGCAAGTGAAAACCATCCAGTTTTAGGTAACCTGGCAACCATCAACGGATTTGATAATCGCACCAGGAGCCGTACCCTCAAGGTGAATCAACTTTTTCTTGTCGATGAGACATGGTAAGTTGAGAACCATTTGTTGTGTGGACCACGTCCAACACCAAGTGAAACCAAGGACCAGAACAAGCTCAAACCAGGAACCACAAGTTAAACCATCCAAGGGATATTATGTACAAGTATAAAAGCTAAACTGTGTTAAAGTATAAGCAGATATTATATAAAATGTATATTTTTTTTTTTTTTTTTTTAAGATGTTTTTTTTTTTTTTTTTTTTTTTTTTTTTTAAACTATCAACTATAAAGTATAAAAATCACAAACACTATATACATTGGTGAAAAGAATCAAAATAAAGGAAAAACACTTACAACCCAATCACCTTAGAGACCAGAAGCTGCCCTCTTATCCGCTAGCAGCCGTGCTTGAATACCCTTCACCAAAGACGTAGCCATACTCGACTCATTCCCTGTAGGAGCAGTAGAAATCTGCAAATGACTTGCCAGCATTGCTTCCATGGAAGAAATAGTCAAAGGATACACAACATCAGTCAACATAAACACCACAAGACCAGAACCTAACTCCAACACATGGACTCCACATCCAGCATAAAGCTTCCAGCGAACAATCTCCCATTGCATTTGATCCTTCCATACGCCCAAAGGAGTAGCGGATGGAGGAGGATCCAACATCAGTTTGAGATCAGCCCAAAGACGCATACCAGGCCAGGAAGACACCGCCATAGGATTAAACGGCATACTAGAATCCACAAGCCCAAACAAGGTCATAAGATCCATACGGTCAACCCATGATAACACACCCTGCAAACCCGTAACCAATCGCACAGTCCCATCACTTAAAGTGATCCGATGGGAGACACCACCAGGAAGTGTTGTAGACCTCTCAGCCGCATAACCCGCAATGCTGCCATTGCCCAATGGTAAGTCAGAATCGCTATCCGAAGCTGCATCAATTAAGTTTTCAGGATCACGCTTCTCAAAAGGAACTGATTTACCGCGGCGAACACGACGAGTAAGTTTCTGGCGAGTAGAACGTCGAGGCGTGGGAGCCGAAGGAGTGGATTCAACCTTCACCTGAACTTCATCAACAGCAGGAGAAGCAGTAGGAGTAGACTCAGGAACATGTCCACCCAAAGAACCACTCGGAGCTGCATCAGAAGTGGGAGTAGGTTGTGGTGCAGAAACTGGTGGTGATGAAGATGGCACATCAGATGGAGCAGCAGCAGATATGGTGGAATCAACAAAAGTGCTTGCTGGAACAGGAGTGGTGGAAGGCCCAGGTGTGGTGGGGGTAGTATGAGTGGTGGTGGTTGTCACAAAGATAGTAGCAGCAGGACCAGTAGTAGAACCAATAGGCGCAACCAAGGGTGTAGTAGAAGGACCAACAGAAACAGCACCAGAACCAGAAGAACTACCAGTGGAACCAGGAATGGGCAAGGATGAAGAAACAGTAGAAGTAGCAGGCATCGAAGCTGTCACACCACGAGGATGGTAAACAAATTTTTCCGGTATAGGTTGACTCGCACGCCTCACCATGTTCTCATACAGTTTCTTGAGCTCATCAAAAGTCAAAGTCTGTACCCGTGCCCAAGACCAAGGAGCATTGAAATGAGCAGCAGACTGAAATTTGACATAACGTTGCATCTGCTGGCGCTGCTCAGCCTTAGAAAGAGGTCTGTTCCTACGCTGTTTCTTTAGTTCCTCAGCAAGAGTCAACTGATGCTTACGCATCATTACCATAGCACGCGGAATGCAGTTGTGTTCATCAACATCATCACCCAACAAATCTTTAAACTGAGCATAATCCCGAGTGAGAACAGTTAACACTTGCATCCATTCGCCATCAGTCCAGTGCATAGCATCATGCTGAATTTGCGCACGCCTTCTTTCACGGAGCTCTTCCTCAGCAGCAATGTCCTCTGCATCAAGCTCAGCCTGAACCCTACGAGCAGCCTCTTCACCAAGTCTGTCTTCTTCAAGCTGGCGACGAGAGCGCTTGCGGGTTGGAGAGGGAGGATCAGTCATTGGAGCTTTGCCCTTAGGATCATGTGAAGGAGCAGCATGAGAACCAGTAGCAGCATCAGAAGCACCACCCATAGAAGGGGGAATAGTACTAGAACAAGGAGCATGGGAGGACATTGGAGGACCAGGCAGATCATCTTAAACTTTATCAGCAAAGGCAGCCTTTGCCAGCAATGTCAAGCCATCCTCAACATTCTCCGAAGTCTCATCCTCAGACTCAGAAAGAACCACATGCTTCTTTCGACGACGCTGTTGATTCTCCAAGACCTTAATACGATCGGCCAGAGGAAGAACAAATTCCCGTGTGAGCTTCCGATGTTGGTTCAAGTCAGCTTCCAAGCAAATCATCCTCTCATGGTACCTGTGCATAAGATCTAGCAAAGATGTCAGAGTAGTAGGCTCCTCTGCCTGCCCACCAAGAGAACTTGGATTAGGGAAAGCATCACGGGAGCCCGAAGCAACATTGGGGTCAACGTGTGGAGTACTAGCAGCAAAGGGGATATCTGTCGAGTGTGGGGCAGGACTAGGAGGTGGAGTCTCCACAAATGGAGACCTTTGTGGAGCCGGGGAAGGACCAGCCTTGGGAGGGGATGGTTGTTCAACCACCACCTCCTCAACTAGCTCCTCCTCTACCACAGGAGTGGCATTACCAGCAGGAGCCTCCTCCTCCTCCATGGGGTCATCATCTAACACAACCAACTCAGGAGCCTCCTCCTCCTGACCTATGGGACCCTGAGCCAAACCCATCATGGCTTCAGTCAGGGGCCTCCAATCCCCATGAAACCCATTCATCATGTTATAATACACTTTCGCTGTCAGCTTAGATGGTACATGCTCAGCCCTATCTCGTGGAATGCAAACAAGTATTTCTTGAATAAACCTAGGATACATAAGAAATTTCTTCCTAGATCCCGCAGTGGACAAATTACTAGCCATCCCCTCAAAGATATAATGTGAAAAGTTAAACACTCTACCCTGGGCTAAACATATAAGACCAGTAGCCAAAGGAGTAGGGAACGCATCCCAACTCCCCGACTTGGGACTCAGACAATGGATTAAATAGTGAACCAGAAGCTTCCACTGAGGGGAAAACCTATTCTTTTGGAAGTTAAACTTCCCCCCATGTTCATAACCTATGGCAGCCATACCCTCTAAAACTTCCGAATTTGGAAGTGAGACAACACCCCCCTCATCTTGAAAATGAAGAGAAGAGCGAATAGATTCTTCAGTGACCACATAAGCACGTCCATCTATGGTAGCATGGATTGCTCGTGGACATCCAGCCACATTTACCAGTTCAGCAGACGCCCAAAATTGACGTACCACAGAATCATATATGGTAGGACAAACAGTAAATGCATACCTTAAGTTAGAAGCTTCAATAAACTCCAAGATATCAGCAAAATGTTCACTATTAGGACCATCCCCCAGATAAGCAACACGATTATGAGCAGGTTGATAAGCAAGAGCAGCCATGGATCGTGATGAATGGATTGAAGAAGGATTTAGATTGGAATGAGAGGAGTAGAAGCGGTTTTTGTGTGTGTTGTAATTGTAATGAGTGTATGTTGACCATATAAGAAGAAGATAGTAACTGTTCATTGACCCCTATTAATGGGGGGTTGCCCTTTCAAATTATGCCATAATGGCATACTAACCACTTGCCCTTTTTAACATAATAACTTACCCCCAATTGATTTGGTGAATTCAAACTTGTAAATATCAGTATTGGAAGCGTTGACCAAAAGTCAAAGTGCACAATAGTCGGACCAGGAGCAAAACGTGATTAATAAAGGACAAAAGGAATGAACAGTAGCCAGACCAGTACCAGCACCCATATCCAAACACTACTATACTGGGAAGGATTTGAGACCACCAGAAAGCATCCAATCATAACTAGAAGCTGACCAAAAAGGACCAGAAGCCAGTCATGTAAGGCCATATCCATCAGAAGAGAGCAAAAATCCTTCATCAGAAACACCACACACCACCAGAACCAAGAAAGGATGTTGTTAAAAACTACGAATACGTTAGACTAACCTAATATGTACACAAAGCCTCCCCTTAGGCTTTGCCTCCCCTCAATCCTAGACTTCAAGGATTGACCATCCCAATATGAACCACCAAGTGGTTAAACCGAGGACCATCAAAAGCTTTAGTCAACAGATCAGCAACATTGTCATCCGTATGAACTTTAAGAACCTGTATCAGCTTCTTCTCATTGGCATCGCGTATAAAATGATGCCGAATCTCAATATGTTTCGTCCGCTGATGAAATACAGGATTCTTCACAATACAAATAGTGCTTTGATTGTCAATAAAAATTTTAGTATTCATAAAATTGAACCCATAGTCCAACATCTGATTTTGGATCCATAAAACTTGACCACAGCAACTAGCAGCAGCCACATATTCAGCTTCTGTTGAAGAAGTAGCTACTATTGTCTGTTTCTTACATTGCCATGAAATAAGCCGACGACCCAAAAATTGACAACCACCAGTAGTTGACTTCCTATCATTATTAGCACCAGCATAATCACTATCACTGTATGCTTCAAGCACAAATGGGGATTCTCTAGGATACCATAGACCCAATCTAGGTTGAGCCTTGATATACTTGAAAATCTTCTTAACTGCATTTAAGTTCGAAACCGTTGGAGTCACCTGGTGTCTAGAACAAGCACTTACTGCAAACATAATATCCGGACGTGATGCAGTCAAGTACATGAGAGAGCCAATCATAGACCTGTACATATGAACATTTACGGGTGGATCTGGCTCATTCTTAAGTTTGATTTTAGTAACTTCATAAGGAGTTGCTGCTGGACGAAGAGGATCCATATCAAACTTTTGAAGAATCTCATGAACATACTTATCTTGACTGATGAAAATCCCATCCGATTGTTGCTTGACCTGAAGACCAAGGAAAAATGACAGTTCTCCTATGGCACTCATCTGAAATTCGCCTTTCATCAAGTGTTCAAACTCATCACACCACTCCTTCCTAGTAGAACCAAAGATAATGTCGTCCACATAAACCTGAACAAGGATAATATCCTTGGAATTCCGCCGAAGAAATAGTGTTTTGTCAATAGTACCTCTTCTATAGCCATTCATTAACAAGAAAGTGGAGAGACGCCCATACCAAGCTCTAGGAGCCTGATGTAACCCATAAAGAGCCTTGACCACTTTGTAGACTTTCTTTGGATGAAGTGGATCAACAAACCCCTTAGGTTGAGTAACATACACTTCTTCGTCAATTTTTCCATAGAGAAATGCACTCTTGACATCCATCTGGAACACCGTAAAGCCAACATACGAAGCAAAGGCCAAAAACAGACGAATGGCCTCAATCCTTGCAACAGGCGCAAAGACTTCAGTATAATCAATGCCCTCAATTTGAGTGTGTCCTTGTGCGACAAGCCTAGCTTTATTCCTGACCACAATTCCCCGTGCATCCTTCTTGTTTTTGAGAATCCATTTGGTATTGATAGCTGTCTTCCCATCCGGTAGGTCAACCAGAACCCAAACATTCTGAAACAAGAATTGCTGCATTTCCTCCTGCATAGCCTCCACCCAACTTTGATCCTCAAGAGCATGAGAAACAGACCTAGGTTCCACCTGTGAAAGAAAACAAGCAAACAAACAGTGTTGAAAGTACGTATGATTATTACGCTTTTGATCCTCAATATAGCCCACAAGAGCATGATGAGCAGACGAGGCCTTCTGCTGCATTCTGCGTGTCTTTACGGTAGAACCAGGATCTCCAATGATTTGAGTGGTGGGATGGTCTTTATGTGATTGCAAAACTGGATTGGAGGTAACCTCCACTTCTGGTGCCATGTTACCAAGATCACCAACGAAATCAGCATCATATGAAGCATTTTGGAAAATCCCGTCTACTGGTTGTTTATGAATATCATCCAGCTTGGTAGAAGACTTCTTTGCATGATTCCCCAAATCAGAAGGACTGGAGAAACGTGTATGTGAAGCAGACTCACTAGCCGGAGTACCAGTAGGTGAGTGACTAGCACTAGGAGCAGAAGCTGGAGTACTAGGAGCAGATCTGTCAGAAGGCTCAACCAAGGGAAACTCAAAACTACCTTGAGCCGCCGCTTTAGTAGCTTCTTGTTGTTGCTTTAGAAGAGTATCAAGAGCTGCTTGGGAATCCTGTACTTCCAATGGAGTTGCATCACTAGGAGGAGTAGGAGAAACAGTGGTGGAATAGGATGGAACCACAAAAATGTCATCCTCATCATCTGAATCAGAAAGACTAGAAGGAACACCAGTACCAGAAGTTGCAAACACTTGAGGTCCTGCATCATGGTTAGTTTTGAAACGAAAATATCCTAACGAATCACTAAGATAATCAAGATCAAAATACCATTCTGGACCTGTTCCTTGAATGTTTGTCTTCTCCTCAAAATACCTGAGATTAATAGTTTCAACTATTCGTTTGGCTTGAAGATTGTAGACACGATACGCCCGAGAATGAGCTGAATATCCCACAATATATCCTTCATCAGCCTTGCCATCAAACTTCCCCAAATAGTCACTAGTATTCAGAATGGTGACTGGACACCCAAACGGCTTCAAATGAGCAATATTGGGAACTTTGCCCGTGAGCAGCTCATAAGGTGTTTTCTTATGTGGATTGGTAATAGATACCCTATTCAAAACATAACTGGCCGTATTAACAGCTTCTGTCCAGAACATGGTCGGAAGCTTGGAATCGGCAAGCATAGTCCTTGCTGCTTCTATAAGTGTCCGGTTCTTTCTTTCTGCCACACCATTCTGTTGAGGAGTCCGAGCAGCACTATAATCTCTTTTGATGCCCTTAGTATTGCAAAGTGTGATGAGGTCTCTATTTTTAAACTCGGTTCCATTGTCGCATCGAATACCTTTAACTTTCTTGGACAACTGATTCTCTATTAAGGTAAGAAAATCTCGAAGAATTGAGTAGGTCTCACTTTTGGTAGCCATGAAGAACACCCACGCAAACCTGCTATAACCATCAGTCACCACCAAACAGAATTGCTTGTGGTCTATGCTTCTGATGGAAGTAGGACCAAATAAGTCCATATGTAGAAGCTGCAATGGTTCAGTAATGAGACTTAAAGCAGTAATGGCCTTGAAGGATGCTTTATGTTGTTTGCCTTTGCTGCAGGCAACACAATTTATGTCATTTCTAAACGTCTTGGGAGGTAACCCAGAGACCAGATTCAAATTGGCAAGCTTGTGAATGGTCTTGAAGTTCACATGTCCCATCCTTCGGTGCCATTTTGTGGCTTCATCCTCCGAGGCTTTTGCAACCAGACATGCTAGTTGACCAGTAGGGTTGACTTCATTCAACTTGATGCTATAGAGATTGTGTCTTCTAGGGATTCTGAGTAAAACTTGTGAGTCATCCGGAAGCTTAAAATCTTTGGAGAGCACAAGAGCATCAGTATCGGTGAAGAGTACAAACTGCTTCTTGTCACATATCTGAGAGACCGATATCAAGTTGAAGTGTTGAAGTGCTTCCACATAGTAGACCTGCTCAAAATTGAGATTTGGAGTCTTTATCGTTCCCTTGCCAGTGATTCTGCCTTCACCTCCACCAAAATAAACCTTGCCCCCATAAAAGGGTACAAAATTAGAGAGAAGGCCTTTATTGCCAGTCATGCTCCTGGAGCAGCCACTATCAACAATGCCTAGACTAGGATCCTGGTATGGAGTAACCTACAACAACAATATAATCAAAATGCAAAAGTTAGTGTCTTAAGGGGACCCAAACCTTTTCAGGTTTGAGCCTGCCTTGTGGATCATTAGTAGAATGCCAAGAAGATTGATGAGATCCACTATTGTTCCTTGGTTGCCTATTCATCATAAGGGTATTATTATTTGACCAGGAACAACCTGCTGAGGGCTTAACAGCAGTTCCCAAATCTCCCAAACCAAAATACGTGTGGTCAAAATAATGCGCATAGTTTGGATTATAATTTGGAAAATAATTACTTGTTGTCTGGCATCTATTTTCTCTCCAAGAATCAGACATATAAGGAGAGGATACTCTAGAAGTATGAAACATTGGAGCACAAGGATTAAGTCTTCTAGTAGTATATGGAGCAGCTCCTGGTGATCCAGGAGCAAGTAAAGCATGATTAACAGATGCATGTGTGTCATAATAATCACAATCTTTAATTAAATGAAAGGGACTGCCACAAACAAAACATGTTTTGAAAGACCTTTTATTAGAATGAGACTGTTTCATACTGCCTACTTTATTACACACAGTTCTAGAAAGAACATTCTTCCTAGGACTCAATAAACAAGGACCAGACACACTTGACTTGACAGCGACTTTGTCTTCACACTTCCTAGCACCAGTAGCAGCATGTTCATTCGACTTGGAACTCGTAGGTCTTGACTCGTCACTTGAACCATTAGATGCAGAGTCACCGGCTTTGTCACTGAAAGTACATGAGACAAAGTCGTTAGAATTAGTAGAACTTGTTGGGGACTCAAGCATCTGTGATCCATCCGAGTCATTATTCCATGAGGTAGGCATGAAAGTTCCTGTAAGAGGAGGAGGAACAGCATGCATTTCTGCTGCTGGTTTAAACCTATTGTAGCTAGGTTTTCCCTCATCCTCTTTGTCGGCATCAAAGACGCTTGAGAAAGATAGATCAAATACATCTTCAGAATCAATATATTTTTCAAATCCTAAGCCTCTTTTAGTTCTGCCAGACATGCTACTATCAATTAATTTTGAAAGATTTTTAGGTGCCTTTTGCCATTTGTCAAACCTTAACATTGTAGCATCTAATTTAGCTTGCATCTCCTCTTTTTCTTTGATACTAGCATCTCTTTCAGTTTCTGTATATTTAAGCATATTTGTAGTGTTTTCTAAATCAATGCTTAGTATCCTGATTTTATCCTCATATGCACGTTGTGTATCTTGTAACCACTTCTTTTGTTGTTCCAATGTGTTTAATGAAGCTTTATAGGATTGTACCTCTAAGTAATACTTATCATTTTGTTCATTTACTTCATTAAATTGGGACAACAGTTCTGTGTATTTATCATGACAACCAAGGGGACAATGTTGTACCTGAGGTGAGATGCCCATAAGAGCAAACTCTTCTGCTTCTTCTGCATCAGAGAGATTCCCAGCAATCATTGCCAAGACATCAGTCGTTGATTCCGCTGATTCAAGAGTAGAAGCCTGATGATCATTCCAGTTGACCATGGAGTCAACAGATACCAATGCTCTCTTGTCATCTTTAACCTCCTGAACTTTGAAAGCGGAGTACCTGCTCTTCTCCTGATCATTCTTGCTAGGGCACTCTCTAGCAAAGTGACCCTGTTGCTGACAGTTATAGCACCGAACCTTGCTTCTATCGAATCTTGCTGGCTCCCTAGGGTTGTAATTAAACTTCCTTCCTGCTTTCTTCTCAAACTTGTGAACCCTCAGAGTAAGCATGGCCATCTGCCATTTAAGATCTATCTCATCCAGATCCAGCTTATCGATCTGTTTGAAGTCATCAAACGCAAGTTGTTGTTCAGCAGTAACATCAGCAACAAAAGAATGAAGAATAGCTTCTACCATACTACCAGACTTGGCAGGGGGATCAGAAGCAGAAGACATGGGACTAGATGCATATGACATGGGACTAGTATGCTGAATAGTATGCTGGGGAGACACATTATTGCTCTGGCTACTTGCATATGCCATGGGACTAGACGCCATAGAGCTCACAAAGGCTGAATTAGCAGGAGTGGGAAAAGAGTCACTCGGATATCCCCTCACATGAGGTTCGAATGTTCTGAGCCTATGAAACAAATCATCAAAACTGAGATAATCAAGCCCACCTTTGGCTTTAAGAGAGATTACCACCTGGTTCCAAGAGTAGGGCAAGGCTTTAAGAAACCTTGCATTAACATCACCATCATCAGGCTTGGACCGAAGTTGATTCAACTGGCTCAATATTTTATGGAACCTATCATACCCTTGATTCAGGCCTTCAGTTTCTGAGATTTTGAACTCTGTGAATTCATCTCTCAGCATGGACCTTCGCATTTTCTTTGACTCCTCATTTCCGCCAAACCTTGCTTTTATGCCGTTCCAGATCTCTCTGGCATCATCCAAATGGTAGAAGTCACCCATGTGATCTTCAGGAAGAGATTGAAGCAAAATTGTTTTTGCTTTTACCTCCTTCTGAATAGCGATAATTTCCTCATGAGTTTAGGGTCAAGAAGAGTAATATTACCGTTCTTGTCTCGTCCAGTAAGCTTTCTGCTGTTTCCATTTAGAATGATCTTCCAAAGATCTTGATCAGTGTTGGTGATCCACCATTCCATCTTCATTGCCCAGTTGTCATATTCACCTTTCTTCAGAAGAGGGAATTTTCCATTCGTGTTGGAAACCGTAGCCAGGATCTGCTGAGGTTGCACAATTTTAGGAGTGCCTTCTTCTCCTGTTTGAGTAGAAGTTGAGGCAGACATGATAAACAGATTGTTAAAAATAAGAGAACTTGATTCTTGTTGTATAGAGACCCTCCCAGGCTCTGATACCACTTGATGGATCTAACAGATATAGATCTTGCAGCCTGTCAGGACCGGTGAATGACTTCTGTAATCACAAGTCAAATCACAAAGAGACTCTATACACAATATGAATGTAGAATATAAATATAAACAAGAGAAACAGAATAACTATGAAGACTTGATCCTTTCTAAGGATTTCTAATATTAATAAAGACTAGAACTACGTTTTGTGAATGAATATCTAACCCTTCTGCCTCAGGTTCCTTTTATACTACAAGGAAACCCTAATACAGCTTACAAGAAAACGTGTAAAACTGATATGCATATCTTCTCCTAATATAACTCATGCATATCCTAACAGAATATTAAGTAAATAACAATGTTTGACTTCGACTAGGACCAGGAGCAGAACTTGCTCCTACTACGACTAGGACCAGGAGGAACTACATACCTCCTAGTCTACCTATAACATATAACTATTACAATGGTCCTAACAGTTCTTATTATATTTTACTGTTTAAAGCCTTAAACTGTATTAAATCTTATACTCTGTTTAATCTGATTAAATATTTCTGGTATTTCATGTGTTATTATACTTACTGTGTAATAATAAGTAACTTTCCAAAAATAGCAGGTTTCCTAAAATAGAAAGTTTCCAAAAATAGAAAGTTTCCAAAAATAGAAAGTTTCCAAAAATAGAAAGTTTCCAAAAATAGAAATTTACCAAAAATAGGAAGTTCCCAAAAATAGAAAGTTTCAAAAATAGAACGTTTCCAAAAATAGATTTACTACTTAAATTAGATAAGTTTCTAAAAATAGCTGGTTTCCATAAATAATTTAGCTGCCTTATTTAATTAAGTTTCTAAAATAGAAAGTTTCCATAATTAGAAATAAGCTGGTTAAATAAGTTAAGTAAATAAGCCTAAGTGTTTTCATGATTATTTTCTAAGTCATATGATATATTGTATAGTTTAATAATTATTTCATGTAATTTAATTAAACTATAGGTTATAATATTTAATTAAAGTATAACATGTTTTAATTAAATATATTAAATACCTAGGTTAAAATATGTATTATTAAATATTAATAATATAACCTAAGTCATGTTAATTAATTAATTATATCCATGGTTTTTAAAATAATTAATTAATTATAAGTCTTATTAATATAAATACTTAGGTTAAAATAATTTCATGATCATTAATAATTAAATAACCTAAGTCATGTTATTAAATTAATCACATTCTTTATTAATTTAATCTTAATCATAAGTTCATAAGCATAAAAAACTAGCATACACCATGAACCGGATCTAGGCTTAAAAACGTTAACCGAACATGAATCGACACCGTACCCCGAACCAACTCGGGGTACCCCTTGCTGCCGTGGGACCCACACGCACCAACCAAGACCATATGGTCTTGGTGGTGGTAGGCTAAGCAAACCGAAACCCCCTTGGGGTCGGTTGCAGCCTGCGGCCAAAACAAAACACCCCTTAAATCGACCCTTTGATTTAATTAATCATCAAAACATGTTAGATCTATGATTAATTAATATGTTTTATAAAAACATCACATGTTCATAATTAATAAAAAGATTAAATTAAAAGAAAAGGTTTAAAAAGGTTTTACCGTATTCGTGGATTAAGAGAACGAAGAACAAACACGAACAAACAACAAATCTTCAAGATCCAAGATCAAAGAATCACCTTGTATGGTGATGTATAGGTGGCGGCACAAAGAACAAGGGAGGAAAGGGTTTTAGGTTTTTCTTAAAAATCTTCTGTAACTTAATTTGAGTAGTGAAAACTTAATTAACCCCCTTTTAGTAAAAATTGATAATGGGCTTGGCCCATTACCCTTGTTTGGCCGCGGGTAGGGACCCCCCCATGGGGTTCCCGTACCTCTTTTCGTGTCTCGTTATTTAGTTACTCGTTTGTGTTTATTTATGTTCGTGTTTTAAATGTTCTCGTTACGTAAATACCATAATCTAATATATTTAATTACGCTCGTAATAAATATATATACGTAATTAATAATAGCTCGTGTTTTAATTACGTTCGTGATTTCGTGATCGCATGTTCGTGATTAATTATTGCTAAATAATTATTATGTGATCGTGCATATAAAATACTTATCGTGTTTTAACACGTACGTAATACGTAAACTCCTAACACGTAATCGTAATCATGCTATATTAGTAAAGTTTTTAACTAGTACGTACGATCCTAAGGGTACTATGCATGGTAAAAGCATGCGGGTTTTACAACTCTTCCCCCCTAAAAAGAATAATTCGTCCCCGAATTATAGATAAAGTAAACTAGAAAAGAAGAACATACCCGAATTCAAAATATGAAATGAGGGTAAGAAGCCCGGATAGACTCCTCCGTTTCCCAAGTGGCTTCCCGCTCGGTATGATCCCTCCATAGAATTTTGACGAATGGAATCGTCTTCTTTCTCATGACTCGTTCTTGCCTGTCAAGAACTCGTTCGGGTTCTTCTATAAAAGTGAGATCTTCACGTATCTGTTCCAGTGGATACTGAACCATGTGAAGGGGATGATATTGGTACCCTCTGAGTAAGGACACATGAAACACATTGTGCACATGCGAAAGCTGCGGAGGTAACGCCAATCGGTAAGATACTTCACCGACTCGTTCAATGATATCAAACGGTCCGATGAAACGAGGACTGAGCTTCCCTTTAATCCTGAAGCGTCTAACACCACGTGCCGGCGAAACCTTAAGGAAGACGTGATCTCCTACGTTAAAGTGTAAATCCCTACGATGCTTATCGGCGTAACTCTTTTGACGTGACCGTGCCTCCTGAATTTTCTGCCTAGCTACTGCGATCTTCTCATTTGTCATCTCTATGATTTCCGGTCCTTCGAGTGTTCGCTCGCCAACCTGATCCCAGCAGATTGGGGCACGACACTTTCTGCCATACAACATCTCAAATGGGGCACATTTGATGCTTGCGTGCCAGCTGTTGTTGTATGCAAACTCCACCAAACAGATGTATTCGTCCCAATCACCCGTCCATTCCAGCGCACATGACCTCAACATATCCTCCAATGTCTGAATGGTTCGCTCCGACTGTCCGTCCGTTTGAGGATGAAAAGCCGTGCTAAGCTTAAGTTGTGTACCCCAAGCTTTCTGCAGACTTTTCCAAAAGCGCGAAGTGAATCGAGGATCTCTGTCTGAGACGATGCTGGATGGTGCACCGTGGAGTCTCATGATCTCTCGTCTATACGTATCTGCGAGTATACTTACCGGATCTTCCTTGCGGATCGGTAAGAAATGAGCTGATTTGGTAAGTCGATCAACGATAACCCAAATTACATCGTGCTTCCTTTTGGTAGGCGGAAGACCGGTAACAAAATCCATGGTGATTTTATCCCACTTCCACTCTGGAATGTCTAACGGTTGAAGGAGACCGCCAGATCGCTGATGCTCGATCTTAACCTGCTGGCAGGTAAGACATTTGGAGACGTAAGTGGCAACATCCTGTTTCATACCACTCCACCAAAAATACTGTTTGATGTCATGGTACATCTTAGTCGAACCAGGATGTATCGAGAATGAGGAGCTGTGAGCTTCAGCTAACAAAGCTTCCCGGAGTTCTTGGTCATCAGGAACACAAAGTCTAGTGTCCTACCATACGATACCATCTGCATCTAATCTGAATTCTGTCTGCTTCTCCAAATTCTGTACTATCGCCCAGATTTCTCCGTCATCCTTCTGAGCTTCCTTGATCTTAGATAGTAACTCGGGTTCTACTCTAAGATTAGCCCAGTAACCGTGCTGTCCACGTACCATGATCTCGATGTCTAGTCGCTCCAAGTCTCTGATGACTTCCTCTTCAATGCTAATGCCGTTGATCATTCCGGACTTCCTGCTAAGAGCATCTGCTACTACATTTGCCTTTCCGGGATGATACTGTAGATTGATGTCATAATCCTTTAACAGCTCTAACCATCTCCTCTGCCTCATGTTCAATTCACGTTGAGTGAAGATATACTTCAAGCTCTTGTGGTCCGTGAAAATGTCACATGATTCTCCATATAAGTAGTATCTCTATATCTTCAATGCAAACACGACTGCAGCAAGTTCCAGATCGTGCGTAGGGTAATTTTCTTCATAAGGCTTAAGCTGCCGTGAAGCGTACACGATCACTTTCCCATGTTGCATGAGAACACAGCCAAGTCCCTTCCCCGATGCATCGCTGTAGATTTGAAATCCACTTGTACCAAATGGTAGAGTAAGAATAGGTGCAGATACTAGCTTCTGTTTCAGGTCTTCAAAGCTCTTCTCTCGATCTTCAGTCCAGACGAATTTCTCCCCTTTCCGCATCAGTTTGGTCAATGGTAGTGCTAGGCGGGAAAAGTTCTCCACGAACCTATGGTAATAGCCAGCTAAGCCTAAGAAACTGTGGACTTCCGTCGCCGATGTCGGCCTCGGCCACTTAGTAATGGCCTCAACCTTCGCTGGATCCATAGTGATTCCTTCTGCTGATACAATGTGACCTAAGAATGCCACCTTGTCTAACCAGAACTCACACTTGGAGAATTTAGCATACAGCTGCTTCTGGCGAAGAATCTGTAGTAATGTACGAAGATGGTCTTCGTGTTCCTCCTTGGACTTTGAGAAAATCAGGATGTCATCGATGAAAACAATGACGAACTTGTCTAGAAATTCGTGAAAGATTCTGTTCATCAGATCCATGAATACTGCTGGAGCATTTGTCAGGCCAAATGGCATAACTACAAACTCGTAGTGGCCATAAGGGGTACGAAAGGCAGTCTTAGCAATATCCTGCTCCTTGACCCGTAGCTGGTGATAGCCTGACCTAAGATCGATCTTGGAGAAGTGTTTGGCCCCTTGGAGTTGGTCAAACAGATCGTCAATGCGTGGTAGTGGATACCTATTCCGAATGGTAATCTTGTTGAGCTCGCGATAGTCTATGCAAAGACGCATACTGTCGTCCTTCTTCTTAACAAACAAGACCGGTGCGCCCCATGGAGATGCGCTCGATCGAATGAAACCTCGTTCAAGAAGTTCTTGCAGTTGATCCTTTAGCTCCTTTAGCTCTATAGGAGCCATGCGATAAAGAGCCTTGGAGATTGGTTCAGCTCCTGGAACCAATTCGATACTGAATTCCACTTCTCGTGCAGGTGGTATGCTCGGAAGTTCTGCTGGAAACACGTCTTGGAATTCCGACACTATTGGTTGATCCTGAATCGATGGAGATTCAGCATCCATGTCGTGAACCGTAGCTAGATAACCCTCGCAGCCATGTGACAGTAGTGCACGCGCTTGCAGGGTGGATATGACTTGTACAGACCGTCCGGGTATGAACCCATTATGAATGTACTCTGGTGCATTGACATCACCGAAGATAACTCGATATGAATGGCAATCTATGGTAGCATGATACTTGGATAGCCAATCCATGCCTAAAATCATGTCGAAGTCATTCATGTCCAGCGGAAGTGCGTCGACAGGTCGAACCTTATCATCAAATTCTAAGGGAAGACTCTTGTATACATGGGTGATTAATACAGAGTCCCTCATAGGCGTGGAAATAGTAAGCCTATTTTCTAGTGGCAAGGGAGGCATCCTAATGTTCTTAGCATAAGCAGTAGAAATAAACGAGTGAGTAGCACCCGTATCGAAAAGAACACATGCAGCGCGACCATACATATACAAGATTACAGTGATGGTACCTGTAGACTTGTTGGCCTGGTCTCGAGATGTCGTGTAGACACGCCCGACAGTAGGAGGCGGCTTGGTATCAGCATGTCCCGATGTACCCTCCATCTCGCCCTTACGGCAATCCTTCATAATATGGCCAGGAAGACCACACTTGAAGCACGCATCAGTGTTACGGCGACATGGTCCTGGGTGCCTACGATGGCAAGTAGAGCATAGAGGATGAGTGTATCCTCCAGCAGGTGCTCTGGCTGGCTGAGGACCTGATAAAAACATTTCACATAAGACATGATAGTTGGGTACAAAGGACAAACCGGATAATCGTAGGATTGAATACCAGTGATAGCTGGACGGCTAGGCTGCGAACCTCTCTGGTTCTGGTCCCTACCGTTTCCATGGTTCCTGGTAGAAGTTTGCTAAAGTGTCAGAATATGAATTATAACATGAAACATAAGGAATTTCGTAAGTATTAGGACCTACTGTTGTTGGATTGCCCAGCGTTGTTACGGTAATTGTCATTACCGCCACGCCTATCCGTAGCAGAACGGTCGTTAGTCTGACCGTTTCCCTTGGGCTGATGAGGCTGCTGCTGAGTAGCCGACTGAGACCGGTCCCCAGTTTTCTGCCTGGAAGATACAGTTAAAGAGATGAATAATTGACATATGGAAAGTATACGGGTTGGTCACCGTTTGAATACGAAGGTTTACCTCTTGTCGGGTCTTTCAGCTTCCCCGAACTCATCCCTCTCCTGCAGCATCTCCAGTCTACGTGCTGCATCGGCTACTTGTGCTACCGTATCCAACGGAGCACCTGATAGGTTATTTGCAATCCTTGGATTAAGAGCCGAACGAAAATGTATTGCTTGTTCTTCAGTGGTGCCCGCAGCTGCTCTCAGGACACCAGTATAGCCAAGGAAACGTTGCATGAAGTCATTGCTGTCTTCGTCAGGTCGCTGTCTGAGGCTATAGTATTTCGTCATGAGCCGATTCCTTCATTCCATGGGAAAGATGTTAGGCGGGGGAGGATAACCGTCGTTATGAAGAAGAGCGTCTTGTATCTCTGCATCGGCAGCTGCAAATATGTTATTCCCATTCAATCCATAACACAAGATTTAGAAGAGATATTTAGAGAGAGAAAGAGAAGAAAAGTAGAGAGAGAAACAAGAGAGATTTGGAAGGTTTTTGTTTACTAGAGAGAGAAAGTAAAATGAACCAACACCCTCTTTCACATGTGAAAGAGGGTTATATACCCTTGGCCTTTTGGGCCGTGGGCTTTGTTTCCTTGGGCCGGGCTTGGCTTTGCTTTGGGCTTACGCCCCTAACTTATACAATATTAGCTTAAAGTCCAAGCCCGGTTTTCCCGACTAACCTATTACAATACAAGACCTTTTAACGACTAAGATGACCTATTACATTCTTGTTCGGCTATATAAAATATAGGGCTAACAATCTCCCCCAATGTATCGGTCATCTTAAAAAGCTTAAAAAGCATAAGATGATTGAGTGAATACATTCTTGTAGAGGAGATCTTCCTGCTTTGGTCTTGTATCTTGGTCTTGATCTTGTTTGTAACAGCTTTGTTCCTTCATGCTTTCGTGATCTTTATCTTGAGCCTTGGTCATTTGACTTAGAGTGCTTGAGATCTTCATCTTTGCTCCTTGTGACAAAGATGACCTATTACATTCTTACATTCTTAGGTATCTTGATAATCGCCATCTTGTGCTCTTGTGACTTCTGAATCGACATCGGTTGCACAGCTACGCCACCTTCTTGATATGCAGCAACATATATAGACACGGATGAAATGGCTTTGAACATTTCACCCTAACTCGGTAGCGTTTTACCTCCGGTCGGTGAAGACCGTTAAACGGTATTAAATACCGTACCTGTGATCAGGTAGATTCGATTAAGAACCTCCTTGACAGGGTTTCCCGGCGGTAGTAGCCAGTTCTCTTTACTCGACCGTCTCAAAGCAGACTGCGAACGTAAAGAGTGAATCATAAGGATAAATTATCCGTCTGATTAGAGTCGTCAATTCAGATTTCCTGGAACAAGTTTGATTCTAAAAGAATCGCACCATTGTTGCTTTCCAGTTTGTCACAAGCTTGATTCATAGAGAATCTTGCGAGTTACCTACCGCAGTGCTGTTTGATGTTGACACTGGAAGGATTTCCATTCGTCACTGTGAACACTAATGAGTGTCACTCTGAATGTTCTGGCAAGATCACATGGATTTTGCGAAGAAACCTGGAATCAAGTTTGAATCAATTAAGAATCGAAACTTAGTTGCTTTCCAGTTCTCACAAGTTTGATTCGTGTAGAATCGCACAAGTTACCTACCATGAGCTTGTTTGATGCTGGCTCAAGCAGGATTTCCATCTTCATTGTGAATCGTATCACTCAGATGTTCTGGCAATATCACAAGGATAATGCGTAGGACTCGATTGTGTCCTAATGAGATGATAGATAGATCTCGATTGGCTCTAGACTCAATAAGTGCATTTTGGTAATCGGAGGCTGGAGCAGACTGCCACCTTTTCAATATTAACTGACTCGGAGTGAGAAAGTCAATAGATACGTGTTGATCTCCGTGACAATGAGACAAGTTTCTTTTGAGAGAAACTCGAATGGCTGGTTAGGGTTGTGCATTGCATCACTGGGTCCATGATGACTTGTCTTCAATATATGTATTGACCCGGTTTCTGCCTAAGTTGCATAGAATATTCAACTCCTTCAATGCTTACCAATACGTCATCATTAGCACCTTGTTGTGATTGTTCCAGTGCTAACTTAAGTACTTGGTCCGCATTCAGCTTCATTCCACTCCATCTTTCCTAAGGACAACTATTTCTAGCTATGGAATGTCCTTGGGTAGATCCCTCCGGTTCTGGTTGGATCATAGGACTTAGTTTCCTATCCTAAACCACCTTTTGACTCCAACGTTCCGTCGTGGATAGTAGGTTGTTTTGGGTAAAGATCGTAACCATAAAACCATTGAAAACCATTCAAAGTGCTTGATAAAAATCAAAACTTTTAACACTTGAAAGTTTTACATTTCTGAAAAGCTCCCCTACACACATGCATCGATATACGAAATAGTTTGGCATGTGAAGGAAAGAGTTGCACTTGAGTCTTTAAGATCACATGTTGCGATATATTACATTTTAATCACATTTTCTCCCCCTATCTCTAATATAATAATATAATATTAGAGATACCAATTGATTAAAATATGACATTTTCCGAAAAATCGTTGGGAGAGAAACATGTGTGCACGCATGAATCATGGAACATTTTTAGTCGGGTCGCTCCCCCTCAACAATATATGTGTGTCTTGAGACAAAATTTGACAAAAATTTAGAAAAACGACACCACAAAATATGTTGAGGTACGGAGTTGAGATGCCTTTTCCGATATAATATATTACATTTGACAATTTTATATCATTTTCGGAATGTGTTGGATACATAAAATATGACAATTTTAGAGATGTACCCAACAACATTAAAAGGCTTGATTTTAAAACGCTCCCCCTCAAAAATTGATCAAAATAACATATGACAATTTTGAGATATAAAAACCACTTATGAGGAAGGGAGTGTTGAACACACAATTTTGAAAGATTTAGAAAAACCTTTTGAGAAATTCTTGAAAAATTGTGTTCAACGGTTTTAAAATAATCAGGATAGAAGACTTCTCTTCTATTGCTTAGGGAAAGCGCACTGAAACGTACACCCCCCTTTCGGGTCCGTTTTTCATGAGCTCAAAACTTTGATTGTTTTGTGACTAGCTCATGACCAAGAAAAATAAATTTACCGTTGTGAAGGATAAGTTATCATCCGTGATAAACTTTCCTTAAGTTGAGTTTCGAGTTCTAAGCTGACATTTACTTAGAAATCGTTTTCATGAACTTAAAAACTTTGAATGTTTTTATGAGAAGCTCATGACCGAGAAATATGAATTTCTCGTTGAGAAGGATAAGTTATCGTCCGAGATAAACTTTCCTTAGTTGAGGTCCGAGTTCTAAGCTGTGATGCGCCTAGAAGTCATTATGAGAGAATATCAAGCAGCTTCATTTGCCAAAACCTCCAAGTCTTCTGGAGTCATATACTTCATACCAAGACGACCAACGAGATACGCAAACCTATCTTTCGATAGAGCTTTTGTAAACAAGTCTGCCAGCTGGTACTCAGTTCTGACAAAGTATAATTCCACGATGCCGCGTTCCACATGTTCCTTGATGAAGTGATATCTGACATCGATGTGCTTGGTGCGGGAGTGCTGAACCGGATTGCAGGATATGGCTATGGCCGACTTTGAGTCACAATACATAGGTATTTTATCAAAGTGGAAGCCATAATCCGTAAGTTGAGTTCTCATCCAGAGGACTTGAGCACAACACGCGGATAGAGCCACATATTCTGCTTCAGCTGATGAGAGCGAAGTGCAGTCCTGCTTCTTTGACGACCAGCTGACAAGCTTGTCTTCCCCTAGAAATTGTATGCTACCAGAAGTGCTTTTACGACTATCAAGACAACCTGCGTGATCAGAATCTGAAAAAGCCGTTAGATGAAAACCGGTTTCCCTCGGATACCAGAGTCCCATGTGAATGGTATTCTTAAGGTATCGAAAGATCCGTTTAACCTCTTTGAGGTGCTTTTGAGTAGGTCTGGCTTGATATCGTGCACAATAGCATGTGGCATGATGAATATCAGGCCTGCTGGCTGTAAGGTACATAAGTGACCCGATCATACTGCGATATCGCGTTTGATCTACGGGATATGAGTACAAGTCAGCGTCTAGGGATGTGGTCGACAATGGTGTACCAACGCGAGCACATGAGGTCATACCATGCTTTTTAAGTATCTCTTGAGCATACTTAGCTTGGTTAATGAAGATACCACGTGGGGATTGATGAATCTGGAGGCCTAAAAAGAATTTTAGCTCCCCCATCATTGACATTTCAAATCTGCTGTGCATTAATTTTTCAAAACGTTTTGAAAGTTTTGGGTTCGTAGAACCAAAAATAATGTCATCAACATAAACTTGCACCAGCATTATGTCATCCCCATATTTATTTGTAAAAAGAGTAGGATCAATAGAACCTTTGGAGAATCCTTTGGACACCAAGAAGTTTGAAAGTTCTTCGTACCATGCCCTTGGAGCTTGTTTAAGTCCATATACAGCCTTCTTGAGACGATAGACTTTGTCAGGATGATGAGGATCGATGAATCCTTCCGGCTGATTCACATACACTTCTTCCTTCAAATGACCGTTGAGAAAAGCAGTTTTAACGTCCATCTGAAAAACCGTGAAGCCCTTATGTGCAGCATAAGCAAGGAATATCCTGACTGCTTCCAAACGAGCAACTGGAGCGAATGATTCATCGAAATCTATCCCTTCTTGTTGACGATACCCCTTAACCACAAGACGAGATTTGTTTTTGATGATGGTTTGTTCTTCATCCAGTTTGTTTTTCCAGATCCATTTGAAATCTAAAATTGACATTCCATAGGGTCGGTCAACAAGTTCCCAAACATTTAGGCGTTCAAACTGATGAATTTCGTCTTGCATTGATTCAATCCACGCATGATCATTCATGGCTTGTTTGATGTTTGTAGGTACAGTTGAACTCACGGTGAGTGCATACATACACACATCGCCATCGGTTTCGAGTTGTCTGCGTGTTCGAACCGGTTGTGAAGGATTTCCAATTACTTGCACCAATGGATGATCACGTGTCCAATGGTGAGTGGATGGATATGGTTGGTAGAATGTATGCATGTTGGACGGATCAACATGTTGACTAGAAGACTCTCCGACTTCGTGTACTGGTGTACCGAACGGATTGATAAATTCTTCATCGTCAGGTTGTGCATCGACTGCTTGATTGTTGTTTCCTCCTTCAGCATTGACGGTTGGTGATGTTGGTTGTATGACAGTTTCTTGAGTTTGTTGAGTATCCACTGGAATTGTCTCTTGAGCAACTGTTGCTGAAGTAGAGGCAGTTGTGTCTTGTTGATTTTGTTCAGGTGCATCAGCAGTATTGACAGCGGAAGGCTTTGACACAACTTGATTGTTTCCATAGTAATATTCATCAAACATAGGATCATATAAGTCAACCAACTCATTCATATGTGTTGTATCCGTCGAGTCTGCTGTAGGAGTACTTTGTTGACATTCTTGCACGGGACGTACACTGTTTTGTGTAGGTGCCATAGCTGGACATTGAGGTGCGGGACTTGAGCTGTTGTGATCAAGTACCATTTGTGGCAATTCGTCAAAGTTCACATGAATTGTTTCGACAATAATCTTTATTCTCTTGTTATAGACTCGATATCCTTTCGACAATGTAGCATACCCCACAAAAATACATGCATCACCTTTTTCTTTCATCTTGTCGAGATTTTCACCGTCTTTAAGGATGTAGCATATAGATCCAAATACGTGAAAGAATTTGACAGTAGGTTTCCTGCCATTGATGATGTGGTAAGGTGTCTTTTCATGTCTTGGGATGACGAGAGAACGATTCTGAGTATAACAGGCAGTTGCAATTGCTTCAGCCCAGAAAAATAGCGGTAATTTTGAAGCAGAAAGCATTGTTCGAGCAGCCTCAACCAAAGTACGGTTCCGTCTTTCGACAACGCCGTTTTGTTCAGGAGTTCGAGCAATAGACGTTTGATGTTCGATGCCTTCTTCTTGAAAATAAGATTGCAAGGTCTTGTTCAAAAATTCAGTACCCCTATCCGTTCTTACGGTTAAGACCTGAGCTTGAAGATTGCGTTGTATCATCTTGAGAAAGTTTTTGAGAACCTCTGGTGTTTCATCTTTGGACCTTAAGAAGAAAGTCCATATGTATCTAGAGTAATCATCAACAATCACTAGAATATACTTTTTTCCGTTAATACTCTCTACACGCATGGGACCACATAAATCCATGTGTAGAAGTTCCAATCGTCCTTTTGAGCTTGGGGTAGTCTTTGATTTGAAAGACTTCCGTTTTGCTTTCCCCAACTCACAAGAAGAACAAAGATGGTCTTTGACGAATTTCAACTTAGGAAGACCGGTCACAATATCATTCTTCGATAGTAAGTTGATGGTGTCAAAATTGAGATGTGACAATCGTTGATGCCATAACCATGCTTGAGATGATGAGGCTTTAGCCATTAAGCAAATCGGATTTGTTGAAGATGTGTCTTGAAGAGTTACTGTGTAGAGATCAGAACCACGAGAACCTGTAAGAAGGTCATTCCCATCGTAGTCTCTAACATAGCAAGTAGATTTCCGAAAAGCCACTTCCAAATCCGCATCACAAAATTGACCAACCGAGAATAAATTGTGATTCAGTCCCTCGATGTAATAAACCCGTTTTATAGTGATATTCCCTTGAACCAAGTCTCCATATCCGAGTATCGGTGCAAACTGATCATTTCCAAACCGTACCGTACCCAGAAACTTCTCCACGAAGTTAATGAGAAGCTTGAGATTTCCCGTCATGTGCTTTGTGCACCCGGAGTCCATTATGAATAGGATGAGTTCGACGAGCTGCAGAAGAATTAGAAGACAATGTAGCATTTGACAAATGGGAGCCCTTGATAGAAACGGGTTCCAAAATAGTAGTGGACCTAGATTCTAAAGGCAAGCTAACATTCATAGTCCCAATTAGAATGGGGGTTGTCTTAGGTACCCATTTGTATCCGGGTGGTGTAAATCTTGAATACCCCCGTGTACATGTCCTAATCATGTTCTCATAAAGCTTCTTTAACCTGCTTTGTTTACGTAGAGTAGTGGATTCTAACGCACTTAGTTTCTTAAGTGGTTGCTCAGTGGATTGGTTCAAAGTTCTTGTGGGTTTACTAGTACTAGTGGGCATACGAATAGGCTTCCTAGTTCTAGTATTCACGCCATTATAGTTAAGAGCACAAGCATCATGATTGAAAGTACGAACACATTTGCCACATTCAACACAAACAAATTCAACATTCGAGGTCTTAGCATTTAAACTGTCATTACAAGCAATTACAGACGTTTTATTCTTAGAAAACTTAAAATTCCTACGGTGATCTTCTACTTCATTCTTCTTCCCTTGACTATTGTTAGGCATGACTCTATCTTCAACTCTAGTGCTCTTAAGCTGTGGTCCGCTAACACTAGTAGTGGGATTTACTCCTGTAGAAGAAGACACACGTTGATTAGTTTTCCTAGTATTCTGAGGTAACTGCGTTGTTCCAGTTTGAGTGGACCTAGTGTTCATCTTATACATTCCAGGTGCTATCACATTAGTGCTCTTATCATTTCCTATCTTAGGAAAAGTCTGTGGGGATTGTCCCAAAATAGATGATTTAGGGCATTTAACCGCATTTGGTTGACGAACAGCGGATGGTTTACCCAAAACAGACTTTCCTTTTATTTTCTCAATGAGTTTCTGTAACTCACTGATGGCTATGTCCCTTTCTTTTAGCTGAGCTTTCAAATCATTTATTTCGAAATCCTTTTCATTTAGTAAACGAAACGAAGAGGCTGACATTTCTTGACACTTTTTATGATTATGAGATTTTTCACCTTTTTGTAAAGCAAGTTCAAGAGAAATGGAGTGTTTCTCAAGTTGAGAAAAACTTTTCGAAAGTTTGTTATATGACTGAATTTGTTTTGAAAGCTCTACTTCAAGATTGCGACATTTCGCGTCCGATTCTGACACAAGACATGCTACATGACAATATTGATCAAGATCGGTATACACACCAAGTATAGCATTCATATGGTCAGCATAAAAATACTCCTTAGAAAGTCGATCAATTTCGTTAGAAAGTTGGTGTTCTTGTGTCTTTAATTTAATTTGAAGAAAATCAACTTCATCTTCAAGAGATTTGACATAGCTTAAATCAGTTAACATTTCTTCAGTGAGAGCATTATAAAACATTTCCACATTTTTTGAAAGATCATCAATGGTTGGAACAATGCATTGTTGAATGACGACTTCTACTTGTGGGTTAGGTTTAATATTCCAAATGGTATCCCTAGAAACTTTTTCATAGTCGACGACACCTTTGTACAAATTTAAAACCCCTTGTTTTATAAACTCAAATTGCTGAACACTTTTGCTTTTCGCATCCCATTTACGTTTTTCATCCAAAATTCGCTTTTCTAACAAAATTGATTGCTTTTTGAAACTCCTTTTTAAAGAAACTTTCTTTTGTGGTTCATCATTTGGTGGTGGAACACTATTATACATCTTTTGTTCTTTTGAAATTTCTTTTTGAGGGACAAACTTAATATGATTGTTAGAATCAGAAAGGTTTATTAAATCACTTAAGTTTGATCGACTTTCTTCTTGTTGACGAATGATTTCGTCGCAGTCAGGGGAAAGCATAAGAGCAAGATTATCAACATAACAACCGATATCATAAAGAGCAGGCTTGGTACTTTGAGCTTTCTTGAGATATTCAGGCTTGACAAAACTCGTTTTCATATTTCTATTGAGCATATTCATAGTTTGAATAGACTGACCCGTTTTGTAAACAATGTTGTTTAACGTGTCGACTCTCTTTTCCAAAGCAAGAATTTTTTCAATATCCTTTTCTTCACGAGTTTTATAAAGCTCAGTTTGTTCTTTGTTAACCGACTCTAATTCAGTAATTTGGAGTTTATGTAGCAGCAGTTGTTCTTCAAGTTCCGATATCTTCTGTTTTGACATATGAATTTCGTGTGTTACTTCAGAACAATATTGTTCGTTGAGCACCTTACGTTCATATACCAAACCATTAGCTATTGCAACTCGTCGATCAGCTTCTTTTACATAATCACACTCTTTAAGCCTGTCTATCTCCTCGGCTAAGGATGTGTTTGCTTGCTTCAAACGTTTATTAGCATCTTTGTTTTCCTCAATTTCATGTTTTAAAGAATCAATTATAGACGCAAGCAAATCACGGTCCTCATCCGAGTCAGTATCCTGAGTAGCATTACCGTCATCATTACCCATATGCTGTGAATCCGTAGAGATATTGCTATCCTCCGTGTCCATTACATATGTGTCATTGATGCTTTCGGGTTGCTCAGGATGCCGTCGTTCATTAGCAAACACATTATAGTTATCATTTGTTGGTACCTTTTCAATTGGCTCAGTATCAAAGATAGGTCCAGAAGTATCAGCAGTCTCTGGAAGCACTTCTTGAATCTTTGCCATGTACACATAATGTGCCTCAAGCTCTTGATCATCGGCTTCATCATCAGTGTCATCACGCCAGTCAACTTCATCTGCTGTAAGTGGAATTCCTGCTTCTTCTTTCTTACACAGCAGCATCTTTTCCTTGTGATACCCTGAGTCCTTAACCCGTTTTGGCTTCTTGCATTCCCTAGCCATGTGCCCAAATCCCTTACAGTTGAAGCATTGAATCCCAGTCTTCTGCACAACCGGAGTGCCTACAGTATCTCTAGCCCCAACTTGATTCAGCATCCTCTGATTATCATACCTAGCATCACGATCATACCTAGGTGCATGATCAACTTCCTTATATCTAGCATTGGATGATGATCTGAGGTTGTTGTTGGTAGGTTTGTAGATCTTCTTATAAGTTGTGGTGAGTAAAGACATGAGTTCTTCAATCTTCTTGTCCCTTGAAGTTTGTTCATCATCACTGTCTCCATCTGACTCGGTGTCATACTTTGGAGGTGGAGTGGGGACAATTGCTTTTGCTTTGTGTTTAGCAACAACTAGAGGTTTGGTGGATGAGCTTGATGACTTTGAGGAATGAGTAGGTGGTTGTTGACGGGGAACGGGTTTTGTTGAAGTAGCAGCCACAAAAGCAATAGAATTAGCAGACCGTTCTGCCTTTTCAGCCCTTAGTTCATTCACTTCATTCTGATGTTGTTTCAAGATATCATAAAGTTTGTGGTAAGAGATAGTCTTGATATCCTCCCTTTGTTTGACCAAAGTCACAAACCTTTGCCATTCCGGCTTGAGTTGAAGTAAGAACTGAACATTGGCATGATGATTGGAGATGGTGCACTGATTTCTGACAAGCTCATTCATCATTTTGTAGAATCTCGAGTAATATGAGTCAATGGATTCACCATCTTCAGATGTGAATTTTCCAAACTCCCAAAGTAGATTAGTCTCGAGATCTTGAACATTGATCGACTCACCTTGCTTCAATCGATGAATTGCATTCCACATTTCCATAGCATTAGGACATGCATCGACTGTGGAATAGATATCGTTATCAATTCCAGTGAGTATGAAGTTTACAGCATCAGCTTCAGCTTGGAGGAGTTTCTTTTTCTCAGCAGAACATGTGTCAAAATCCTCCATAGCTCGTATAGTTGATGAAGTACCATCCTCTGCCTGTGTGGTAATTGGTCTGAATTCAAAAACTGGAGGTGGATTCTCAAGGCAGTGACGAAGAGCAGTTCGATTTTCTTTTCCGTCGAGAAATCTGAGAAAACGAGATCTCCATTGAACGTAGCAACCGGCAGTGAGCACAGGTGGATTACCGTTGCCACCTTGTTCCAAACGAATTTGATTAGCAGTTGCAATGTTGATGTTGTTGTTAGACATGGTGAATACTTGTGAATGAATTGCAGATCTTAGTGGATTTGTTGTGATGATGTGTGGTTAAAATTGAAATTCCGAAATTTCCAGAAAATTTTTTTTTTTTTCTCAGTCCGAAAATAAATTCCTCAGTCTGACAAAACGGTAAGCCGAAAAATTTTGTATCGCCAAATTTTGAATTTGAGTTAGAAATAGCCAAAAACTAATAGGGAAAAAATTTGATTTTACTTGACCTAAAAATTTTAACTCTTTTTTTTTTTTTTTTTTTTTTTTTTTTTTTTTTTTTTAATCTTCGTGTAAACGATGTTCCTAAACTAGTCTAGATAGTGGCTAAGTCTAAAAATTGCTCAAACAAAAATATCCATCGGAATGCCCATCGGAATAACCTTGTCGGAATGACCAATCGGAATTTCAAATCGGAATACCCAATCGGAATGCCAAAACGGAATGACCAATCGGAATGAGTGATCGGAATACCCAATCTGAATACCAATCGGAATGTACCAAATCTGAATACCAACCAATCGGAATGTCGATCTGAATGCCAATCGGAATACCCAATCTGAATACCAACCAATCGGAATGTCGATCTGAATGCCAATCGGAATACCCAATCTGAATACCAACCAATCGGAATGTCGATCTGAATGCCAATCGGAATGCCCAATCTGAATATCAACCAATCGGAATGCCGATCTGAATAAGTACACCCTTTTCCGATTTGACCAGATCGGAATATTTTCCACTTTTCTCGGACAAAACTCAACCAATTCGTGATTTTAAGCCAAAAAATGATCAAAACACCCAAAAAATTTGTGTTTTTAGCCAAAGTAACTATACCAAATCCCTACCACAACTATGTAGAAGATTTGTATCAAGAAAAAAACCATAAAAAACACAAGAAAAATTTTGGGACGAGATATAGATCAAAATGACCACGAAAAATCAAGAACACACCACACGAATCTTCAATCACCTATCCACTATAGGCTCTGATACCAAATGTTATTCCCATTCAATCCATAACACAAGATTTAGAAGAGATATTTAGAGAGAGAAAGAGAAGAAAAGTAGAGAGAGAAACAAGAGAGATTTGGAAGGTTTTTGTTTACTAGAGAGAGAAAGTAAAATGAACCAACACCCTCTTTCACATGTGAAAGAGGGTTATATACCCTTGGCCTTTTGGGGCGTGGGCTTTGTTTCCTTGGGCCGGGCTTGGCTTTGATTTGGGCTTACGCCCCTAACTTATACAATATTAGCTTAAAGTCCAAGCCCGGTTTTCCCGACTAACCTATTACAATACAAGACCTTTTAACGACTAAGATGACCTATTACATTCTTGTTCGGCTATATAAAATATAGGGCTAACAAAATATTGCCCAGATGTTGTTTGCGTTTGCCATCTACAGTATGACATAAAACGTATGATTAAACAGATCAAAACATAAATATAAATACATACATGAAAATAAATTTATACTAAAATTTCACGAGAAAAATTTTATGCAAGAAAATTTGTGTATGAATGCATGATGCAGTTTTATGAAAACTTTTGTATGCTCGAGAGTGAACGCCTCTTGTCAGTTCACTCAAAACAAAGACATTGCGAGGGGACGCCTATGGGTCGGTCCCAAATCTAAAACTTTCGATAAAACACATGCGACTAAATAGGGCCAGTCCTGTACCAACCATTACTTAGTCAAAAACCCTGTAACAATGACATGTATATGTATGCTTAAAAATGATGAATGCATGAAAACAACTATCAGTTCTAGGAAGACCGTAGTGACTACCCACTAATCACAGGTCATATTTGAGAGCCTACAGGTCGAAGCCTTGGCTCTGATACCATAATTGTAACACCCCATTTTGGAAATGGAAATATCACAATAATTATGGCGTGTCATCAAAGCATACAAGGAAAAATGTCTAAACATTACTTGACCATAAAAAGGAAAATACCGGAATCAAACATCGGTAGTCCAAAAGTAAAGCTCATCACACACAAACATAGTATAATAAAGGAAAAGGACTAAACAATGTCCAAAGCATAAGTATCAAAAGAAAGGAAATGCATAATGTAAAGAAGGCTAGACAGCTTCCAGTCCATATGCACGTACTCTTAGTGTCTACGAGCGTCCCTGAGTACCTGCCGTTTTGGGAACATAGAAAAGGAAAACGGCTGAGCAATACGCTCAGTTCACGGATGTACAATAAAGCATGAATAGGATAAGCATATAACATAATAACAGCGAAAGAAACTAAGTCCCGAGTAACCTGGTTAAGTCTTAATACAATTGGTTTTATAGTTTGAAAGTCTTATGTTTATCTTATAAAAACTGTTTGTCATATTTTACCATTAGCCAATATAGGTCATAAAAATCCACCGTGCATGAATAATTGGAGGGGTGACCTCATCATGCAAATTAGAGGGGCTGTCTCTAATTTAATATACTGGTTTTTGGGTAGGAGGGATCAGCTCCTTGTGAAGGATGCAAGGCACACACCACATTCACCATGTAATCCTGAATAAAAACATGTAACTAGGATGCACCCATACGCCCCACATGATAAATATAAATAAATGGCCAAAAGCTGAAGGGACGCCACGAGCAATCACTCCGCCGTGGTGAAGTCATAACATCAGTGCCTCTAATGTTATGGTTATGGTACCTCCATAACTAGGTGAAACTGGTCATGCATGTATATGGCTATAGGTAATCATATTTAAACATAAGCAATCAAACTCATACTTATACTACGGGAAAACAGTTGGCTGCATACGGGGAAATCCTAATAAGGAAAGAATGTCCATACTGAAAGGACGGGAATCCGTACCTTATGTCCAGTGAACGAGAACGACGAACTGCGAGAATCCTACTTCCGAAACACTAGTGCTACATAAATACGTACATGAAATAAGTATCTGCTTACTAAATACATAGCTGGTTTTATGTCATGTCTTAGCTTATTTTATGTGTTCTTATTATATTTTACTGTTTAAAGCCTTAAACTGTATTAAAACTTATACTCTGTTTAATCTGATTAAGTATTTCTGGTATTTCATGTGTTATTATACTTACTGTGTAATAATAAGTAACTTTCCAAAAATAGCAGGTTTCCTAAAATAGAAAGTTTCCAAAAATAGAAAGTTTCCAAAAATAGAAAGTTTCCAAAAATAGAAAGTTTCCAAAAATAGATTTACTGCTTAAAATAGATAAGTTTCTAAAAATAGCTGGTTTCCATAAATAATTTAGCTGCCTTATTTAATTAAGTTTCTAAAAATAGAAAGTTTACATAATTAGAAATAAGCTGGTTAAATAAGCTAAGTAAATAAGCCTAAGTGTTTTCATGATTATTTTCTAAGTCATATGATATATTGTATAGTTTAATAATTATTTCATGTAATTTAATTAAACTATAGGTTATAGTATTTAATTAAAGTATAACATGTTTTAATTAAATATATTAAATACCTAGGTTAAAATATGTATTATTAAATATTAATAATATAACCTAAGTCATGTTAATTAATTAATTATATCCATGGTTTTTAAAATAATTAATTAATTATAAGTCTTATTAATATAAATACTTAGGTTAAAATAATTTCATGATCATTAATAATTAAATAACCTAAGTCACGTTATTAAATTAATCGCATCCTTTATTAATTTAATTTTAATCATAAGTTCATAAGCATAAAAAAACTAGCATACACCATGAACCGGATCTAAGCTTAAAAACATGAACCGGACATGAATCGACACCGTACCCCGAACCAACTCGGGGTACCCCTTGCTGCCGTGGGACCCACACGCACCAACCAAGACCATATGGTCTTGGTGGTGGTCGGCTAAGCAAACCGAAACCCCCTTGGGGTCGGTTGCAGCCTGCGGCCAAAACAAAACACCCCTTAAATCGACCCTTTGATTTAATTAATCATCAAAACATGTTAGATCTATGATTAATTAATATGTTTTTATAAAAACATCACATGTTCATAATTAATAAAAAGATTAAATTGAAAGAAAAGGTTTAAAAAGGTTTTACCGTATTCGTGGATCAAGAGAACGAAGAACATACACGAACAAACAACAAATCTTCAAGATCCAAGATCAAAGAATCACCTTGTATGGTGATGTATAGGTGGCGGCACAAAGAACAAGGGAGGAAAGGGTTTTAGGTTTTTCTTAAAAATCTTCTGTAACTTAATTTGAGTAGTGAAAACTTAATTAACCCCCTTTTAGTAAAAATTGATAATGGGCTTGGCCCATTACCCTTGTTTGGCCGCGGGTAGGGACCCCCCCCCCCCCCATGGGGTTCCCGTACCTCTTTTCGTGTCTCGTTATTTAGTTACTCGTTTGTGTTTATTTATGTTCGTGTTTTAAATGTTCTCGTTACGTAAATACCATAATCTAATATATTTAATTACGCTCGTAATAAATATATATACGTAATTAATAATAGCTCGTGTTTTAATTACGTTCGTGATTTCGTGATCGCATGTTCGTGATTAATTATTGCTAAATAATTATTACGTGATCGTGCATATAAAATACTTATCGTGTTTTAACACGCACGTAATACGTAAACTCCTAACACGTAATCGTAATCATGCTATATTAGGAAAGTTTTTAACTAGTACGTACGATCCTAAGGGTACTATGCATGGTAAAAGCATGCGGGTTTTACAGATTCCCAGTATAATCTCGTTTGCCACCAGGAGTAGCAGGAGTAATAGGAGCAGCAAGAATAACAGGAGTAGCAGGAACAACAGGAACAACAGGAGCGGCAGGAGCGGCTGCATACATGGTTGCTGTCTCTTGTCTCTTGTTGGCTTATCGGTTATTATTCCTGTTGGAGTTTCTATTGTTACCTCGGTTGTTGTTTCAGTTATTGCCCTGATTGTTTCCTTGATTGTTTCCTTTACTATCCTCCCATTTCTGTTTGTTATCAGCATCTAATTTAGCAGCTTTACCTTCCACGGACTGCTCGACCAACTCACGAGCCATGTTTACTGCTTCATGTAGGGAAGAGGGTTTTGATGAAGTAATGTGTCCTTTAGTCCTTTCAGGAAAGCCCTTGACATACCTTTTTATTTTCTTCTTCTCATCTGGAACCAGTTCAGGACACATTAAGGCCAACTCATGAAACCTATTAGTGTAGGCTTCAATATCATCATTCTTCATTTGTAAGTTCCATAGCTCGTGTTCCATCCGAGCTATCTCAGTCCAAGGGCAGTACTCAGTAGTCATCATTGTTTTGAACTCGCTCCAAGGGATTTGCTTTGCATTATCAAGACCTAAGGTTTTAATATTTCCATTCCACCATGTGAGTGCTATACCTTCCAACGTACTAGCAGCATAAATTACCTTATCCTCTTCAACACACTTGCAAGTTCCAAATACTTGCTCCATATTTTCAAACCATCGTGTCAAAACCAACGACACCTTCGGTCCCTTTGAAGGAGTGGGGTTTTCCAGACATGAAGGTCTTGTGTGAACATCCTTTTGTGCTTGAAGAACCTTCAGCTTTAGTTTGAGTCTCTCGGCTCTTTTCGTATTCAGCAACAGCTTTCTTTACCCTTTTTGCAATAACTCTCCCCATAGTAGCCCGGTGGGATCTCCTGGGTCCATCAGCTCTACGAATTCTGGTAGGCGCCATGTTTCTGTCAACAACACAATACAAAATTCAGTGTGAACTTGTATAAGTATGCTATTTCAAGATTCATGAAATTGGAGAAAATAGAATAAGAAGAGATTTTAGGTATGCATAACTGATTGTCAACAAGGAATGCAACACTAAGGAGGAGAATATATAATATTAAGCAAGAGGGGATTTGAAAGGAGGTAATACGTATCCCAATGAAACCAATGTAATATTTCAAATGAAATCAAGGTATGAAATATTATAACAATAATTAAGGTAAACAATAAGGATTAGAGAGTTACCAGCGCAGATATTGAACAACATTGGCAGATTCTGTGTTTGACGCTTGTAAAGCATGAAATATCTTGATATTTAGTTATAGACCAAGTTTTGAAAATGACTCAGTTCTCTATAACCATCGCTCTGATACCAATGTGTGAGACCCCCAGAATCTGACATGGAACAACTAGGCAACGAGGGGATCACACGTCAAGGTACGAGTAACAATGAGTTATAAATGACACGAAAATGACGCAATAAAAGTCACATATATTACATCACAATTTATCAGAGTTTAGAAACTTCGGTCCCATAAGTTTTGAAACATAACAAAGTACCATAACATCATAGTTTAAAGTTTTAAGATAACAAAAGATCAGCGGAAGACATTAACCACGTCATTTATAACAAAAGCATAACATATCAAAACACAGATCTTTCCAAGCTGCCAACATCCTGCGGTACCTCGTCCAAGCCCATTAAGCAGTATTACCTGAGATTAAAACATGTAAAACCCGTCAACAAAAAAGTTGAGTGATATTTATAGGTTTAGAAAGATAAGTAATGGAACACAATAGAATTTGTAAATCACGTAATGGGGGGATAACTATGTACATCGTTCATAGTCACGATGATTATTATTACTATTTAGTCTCATGAACCAAAGCTTAACTCGAAGTAAGTTCCTCTAGGGAGTATTCAGCCTAAACACTCAAGTATAAACAAATGTAAGTGCGTCAAAGTAAACGGTACGGGGATTGTCAATCCCGATGGATCCACCCACAACATTCGCGCTTAGCGCAAAGCATACGGGACAGTTAATGATTCATGATAAATAGAGGAAACTCAAGGCTAACGTCTAAATGCAATAATATCATTAAATTCATCTGGTAGAATACAATTCTGGATAGCATACAATTTAAAAGATTGTGTTCCAACATGTTAATCTCACCCCGTGTTTTAAAACAATAAACAAGTAGCTAGAGGGGCTATGAACTCACCTTAGCTATAAGGTGGAATCAACATGAAACTGGAGGGCTCAGTAGTAACAACGGAAAGTCAAGCAACGTTAAGTCATCTGAGACCTACGATAACGGGACGCGAAAGTTTAGAAGACACGAAGTAAATGTTAATAGAACACTTGAAATAAATGAGTACATAACTAAATTATGACACATAAGAAAAACCATGCAAGGGGTACTTCTAGACTCCATCTAAAAGTATACTTTTATTAGATAATGTTTTCGATAAAAACTCCCGGCACATACCAAATGTACGGGCTGATTTACCTCGTTTAGACACGTCAAATGTTTATGGTACTAACTGAGAAGCTCACTTAACATCTATAGAAAGACATATAGAAAGCTTGTCAAAATGGTTTACTTCTAAGACTCACTGCCGACACATCTTCGGGTTACAAAATCCGGACAGATTTACGTTAATTTTTCATACAACCGTTTTAACTTATTTATACGACTTCGTTTACAAAACCGACACTCGGGTTTTAAAGTAAACTTGACCTCTAAGGTAAACACCTCATTATCAGTAGGTTATACATTTCAAAACTTCAATTTAGAGTCTCCGAGATTCGATCCAAATATCGACAACAATTTTAGATTGTGTCGATACTCGTCTCCCGGTACACGAATAATCAAACTAACGCCATTTCCAACTCGTTTGGAGTTGGAAGCTCTAATTTATATCAAATCGAAGTTAAGAAAAATATCTACATCCCTATCTTATTTGTTTAATAATAAAACAAGATTAAGTTACCCAAAACCTTCCTCAACTTTCTGCCTAAAATTGACACTTTGAAAATCATATCAAATGACTTTTTCAACAAAATCTAATCATTTTCCCACTCATAAAATCATCCTAATATCATACTTAAACATCATAAACCCTTACATGCATCAAAATCAAAAGATCAAATCAAAACTTTAGACTTTTCAACATCAAAAACACATAATTTAACCATGATCATGCTAAAAACAATGATCAAACATCATATTCAACCATGAAATCATCAAAACTTCAAAAGTGGTTGCATGTGTACAAATTTTGTACCAAAAAATGCACCTTTCAAAATTAGGAAGGGGACTTTAATTAGTTTTGGATTGATCAAGTAAATTTTTGATGATCAAAGGGTGTTTTGGGGGTTGGGAACTCACGGCAACAAGGGAGGGAGGAGGTGTTTGTGTGTTTTTTTTTATTTGTTTAATATGTGATAGTGGAAGTGAAATGTTTAATTTATGTATGGTTAGTTAAGTGGAGGACTTAACATGTCACTTTGGAAACTTTAGGACCACAAAATAAATACTTTGTTAAAAAGTGGGAAATGACTATTAGTCAAATTTTCAAATATTTACGGGGCTCGGGTTTCGTAAAATACTTCTTAAAAGTTAAAACGCACCCAAAATAAGATAATATTGACTCCCGACTCGACTTAACGCGACATTTAAAGAAAACATCGAAAACATCGAACATTGAAACAATCAACAATAAAAATATTAAATACAAGAATTTATTACTGTGCCCGTTATCAGTCTAGACTTAATAAAATGTAAAGATAAATATCTTTAAGTCGAAAGATTTAGCCCTCGGTTCTCGTTCCGTTGATTCAAGTAAACGTTTGTAAAAATGCACGTGGGTGATTTTTAAATCAAAATATTTGATTTAAATAAATATAGAATTATAAAATAAAAATAATTTATAATATCGAATAAGTACCAACAATGACTAAAATAATGAATACGAGTAAAATAATTACCAGGAAAATACGAGATCTCACAGTGCATCTCTGTGGAATAATCTAACGCTAAACGTAACTGGTAGCTATAAGGATTATTTTCGGAAGTGTTGCAAAATTCATAAGTTTTGCTCGTAGTCAATATGGAATTTATTTCCTCCAATTTCATTTTGGAGTTTAAGACAGCTGGGCCCCTTGTGGGATTAGTTAGATGTTTGTGTGGCCACACCCAAATTTGTTTTGGTAATCTTGCTGAATCAATGAACGAGAAACAGAATGGTTAATGAAAGAAATGACTGAGATCCATATCCTTATTAACGTTTTATTAAAAATAAAAGGATGATAATAAAGATGTAGAATCGTTAAAAGGTTTTTACTCGAGTTGTACTAGAGACATTGCTAAGTATAACTAGACGCTAGTCAATGTAATCACGATATTCGAAATATGTCCAAGTAGGAGCTGTAAGTTTATGGATTTATGTTTAATAGTCGTGTGATAGGATCGAACTCGAGATTACGGGATTACACTCAATACGTAAAGGGTTAATTTATTTAATACGTATATTTATTATATTTATTAAATTAAACCGAGCAAATAACTAAATAACTTTAACGATCGTTAATTAATTAATAGTTAAGTAATAACTTTAACGAGTGTTAAAATAATATATAGTGTAGAAACTAGAAGGGGGGGTTGAATAGTTTCTTAAATTTACTTGTTAAAGATTGGTTTTAAAAAATCCTTTTCAAAAAACTTAGGCTTGAGAATTTATGTGAAACCTTATTATACACAATATGAATAAGGTATAGTGCAACTAAACTAATAATCACAAGTATAAAGAATAATGAATGTAAAGAGATAAGGGAAGGAAAGATCAGACCAAACACCAAGGATTTATAGTGGTTCGGCAACGAAGTTCACTCCTCGTTCCTACTCCACTCCTCGAGTGCTCCTTACTCGAGAGTTCACTAAGCTAAAATTCGAGCCCTAATCTTAGCTAGGACCAATCTACACCAATATACTTTAAGGATCAAGTATTAGCCTTAATACATACACAACTTCCAAATAGACACAACTACTTGGATCTTCACAACAATGACACAACAATGAATAAATAAGTTTGGATCTTCAATGGATCTTTGAGGTAGACACAAAACTTCAAGGATGATAGTGTTCTTCTCTTTGCACTTTGAGAGGAAAAGATGAGAGGAGAAAGATTCACTTCTAAACAAGTAGTAATCAAACAAATGATCAAGGATTTGAGTGACTTAAGAAGTATGAAAGAATCTGGAAATGTATGGGCAAAAGAGGTGAATTAAAAGTTTGAGAATGGTCCACTATTTATAAGACAAACATCCAACGGCCATATCTGCCCATGGTTCCTTATTGGATCCCGCGGTTCCTTATCGATAAGGAACCGCTATAGGAGCCAAGGAGCCGCCTACATAGACTCCGCTCCCTTTTGTCTTTTAGTAGATTGGTTCGAATCTGGGGATTAAAATATCCTGAAAGGATATTCCAAACCAAGATAGAATATGCCATTTTCAAATTTCAAATTTTCAAATAATTAATTTAATAAAACATTTTCTTAAAAAGAAATTTTAATAAAAAAAACTTGTCACACTTAATAAAAAGTGAGTTTTAAGAAAAGATTAAATCCTTTATTACTTAATTAGGATGAGTACTTGTTTGTTCATACCATAAGTGATAATAGTTGAAATGAAAAATACTTGAACTCAAGAATTCGTTTTTCGTTGTTTTCGTAAATGCTTGTTTTTACATATTGTCGTAATCAAAACAAAGCGAGACCGAAAAATGCAAGTAATGTTTTTAGGCATCATTGCATTAACAATCTCCCCCTTTTTGATTTCGACAATACGTAAACTCAATCACCTAATAAAACAAGATTCTCGAAGACGAGTATATATCATTTCTCCCCCTTTGTCGAAGCAAAAAGGTTGCAAAAGTCTTTGAAGAAGAAAAGAACCGGACTTTGCAAATGCTCCCCCTTGGTGCTTACTCCCCCTTGCTTGGGGAACCAAGGAATCAATATATGGTGAAAAGTTACATAGAAGGGTTAGTAGAAGAGAAGAGACACCCAACAAGATATAGCAAAGGTCATACAAAAAATTAAGAGAAGAGACAAAAGATCCAATATAAGTCAAGATAGTGACAAAAGGAGGTGGTGGTGGTGGCTTCGTAGAGATCTCATAGTCATAGTGAAGAGGAGGTTTAACTAAGAGACTCTTGATGTAATTCAATTCTTCATAGATATGAGCCATAGCAAGATGTTGATATTGACAACAATGACAATATGTTCCATGATGCATGACATTATCATGTGAAGGAGGAAGAACACTAAAAGCTAGTGGTGGAAGATAAGAAGTTCCACAATCAACATTCTTAGAAGAAGAAAAGATGTGATTTTGAGTATTCTTGGGTGAATTGGGATTGAAAGCAATTGGAGAAAATGGAGGAGAATCAAAGCTTTCATTTGGGGAATAAGACATTTTGATTTGAGGAAGGATGCAAAATGCTTAAGGTTAAATAGAGAAAGCCCAAGATATTTTAGGGGTGGTCAAAGGGTTGAAACAAAGATTCCAAAAAGTGTTGGAACAAATTTGGAGTTTCAGGAATACCCGAAAATGAGGTTATTGGGCGCGGTTCCTTATCTCCACGGGCGGTTCCTTATCACTAGGGAACCGCGGTCTCAATAGACAACCACCTACGGTGGGTTAAATATGGTGATGAGGGAGGATTTTCTAATTCAGCAAATCATTTTTTTCTAGTCTAACTAATCATGGAGATATGCTTAGAAGCAAAGATAGACAAAGGAAACACACAAGAAATCACCAAACAAGGTTTTGACCAAAATACATGGATTTTAAAGAAAATCGATGTAGGAGGTGTGTAGAACTAGATACAAAGTCATGACACAATGATCCTCCATAGTTCTCTTTTGTTCTTGCTATATTTGAGAGATCCATACATATGAATTATGTAAGCTCAATAAGAACAGCAAGAAGCTATGAAAAACGTTTTTAGATTGAATTAACAATGTAAAAACATTTCTCGACCATTTTCGAAAGAACTTTGAGAATTTTGAAAAAGGGAAGAGAAGTTATCCAAAAAGAGTTTACGATACTCAAAAGATCAAAGAAAGAAAAGACTCAAAAGAGAAAAAGACTCGATTAATTAAAATGCATAATTAAGGAATAAGCTCCATTAAACCTAGACCTAGACGCAAGTAATTAAAAGGTTCCCTCTTAAGTGGCTTAGTGAACATGTCGGCTAAGTTTTCTACCGAGGGTACCTTCTCAATCGAAATGTACCCCTTTTGAACATTATCCCTAAGAAAATGGTGGCGAATCTCTATGTGCTTAGTTCGCGAATGTTGCACGGGATTCTTGATAAGGTCTATTGCACCCTTGTTGTCGCACATGATGGGAACATCATCAAGAGAAATCCCGTAATCAACAAGCGCTTTCTTCATCCATAGAGCTTGTTGACAAGCTTTACCGGCACTCACATACTCGGCTTCCGTGGTGGATATAGCAAGAGCGGTTTGTTTCTTGGAGAACCAAGAAGTTAAACAATAACCCATGAAGGTACAAACTCCATTCGGTCCACATAGTCTCCCGCATGATCCGGGTCTGCGTAGACAATGGTTTCTACGCCGGTCCCTTTAGGATACCATAATCCTAAATATATAGGGCCCTTAATGTATCGGAAGATACGCTTAACCGCTTCAAGGTGAGAGGTTTTGGGAGCCTCTTGGAAGCGAGCACAAAGGCAAACACTAAACATGATATCCGGTCGACTTGTCGTTAGGAACAACAAACTACCAATCATTCCTCTATATTTGGTGTTGTCTACCGACTCACAATCATCATCTACGGTGATTTTAGTATCCGAGGCCATAGGGGTCTTCATTGGTCTAGAGTCTTCTAATTGAAATTTCTTTAGCATTTCTTTAACATACTTGGATTGATTAAAGAAAATACCATCATCCATTTGTTTAATTTGGAGTCCTAAAAAGAAGTTAAGTTCTCCCATCATACTTATTTCAAACTCGTTATGCATGATTTTGGCAAAGTCATCACACAATGATTGACAAGTTGAACCAAATATAATGTCATCAACATATATTTGTACGATAATGAGGTGAGAAACTTTCTACTTTGTAAAGAGTGTATTGTCTACCATCCCCATGGTATACTCATGTTTTACAAGAAACGCTTTAAGTCTATTATACCAAGCTTTGGGTGCTTGTTTGATACCATAAAGAGCTTTCTTAAGCTTGTAAACATGATCCGGTTTCTCAAAATAAATGAAGTCGGGAGGTTGAGCCACATATACCTCCTCATTGATCAAACCGTTAAGAAATGCACTATTTACATCCATTTGTTGAAGCTTAAATTCTAAGGTACAAGCGTAAGATAAAAGGATTCTAATGGATTCTAATCTTGCTACGGGTGCGTATGTCTCGTCATAATCAATACCTTCTTGTTGATTATAGCCTTGAGCTACAAGTCTAGCCTTGTTACTAGACACAATACCATTCTTGTCTAACTTATTCCTATATACTTATTTGGTTCCTATGATGGTCGAACTTCTAGGTGGAGGAACAAGTTCCCAAACATCATTAGCAATAAATTGATTCAGTTCTTCTTGCATAGCGATGACCCAACTCTCATCCATCAAAGCTTCTTTAACATTCTTTGGTTCAATCAAGGAGATGAAACAAAAGAAGTTACTTTGATTTTGGACTTGAGATCTTAGGGTCCTTTGATTTAATTCTCCTATGACGTTATCGAGAGCATGATCCTTTGACTCCTTAATGTTTACTCCCTTTTCAACACTAAGGTCTTCAACTCCTATGTTTCTAACATCTTTGGCATTAACTATGTATATTTCATCCAAGTCATCATCTACCAAAGGTGGTGTCTTAGATGAAGGAGGGGTTTCATCAAATGTCACGTTAAGTGATTCTTCAATTACACCCAAGGTTCTATTGAGGACTGTGTAGGCTTTGCTAGTTTGAGAATAACCTAAAAAGATACCTTCATAAGACTTTGGGTCAAACTTAGTAAGGTAATCTTTGGTGTTGAGAATGAAGCACTTTCTTCCAAACACCCTAAAGTATTCCAATGAGGGCTTCTTACCTTTAAGAATCTCATAGGGTCTCATTCCTAGAAAAGGTCGAACAAGAATTCGGTTGAGAATGTAGGTCGATGTGTCCACGACATTGCACCATAACTTTTGAGGGAAATATTTCTCATTTAACATCGTCCTACTCATCTCTTGGATGGTCCTATTCTTCCTTTCAACAACCCATTTGATTGTGGAGTGCGAGGAGCCGAGAAGTTATGGGTAATACCATGAGCTTCACAAAAGGCACCGAATTGCACTTCATTATCAAATTCCCTACCATGATCCGTCCTAATAGAGACAATTGAACATCCTAGTTGATTTTGAATTCTTCGACTAAAGGTTTCGAAGTGATCGAAAGCTTCATTCTTAGACGCCAAAAATCTAGTCCAAGTGAATCTAGAGTAGTCGTCAACTATAACTAGGGTATAAAGGTTACCTCCATAACTCCGTATGACGGAAGGTCCAAAGAGATCCATATGTAGGAGCTCTAAGCACCGAGAGGTCGAAACCAAATTCTTGGCTTTGTGACTTGAGTGAACTTGCTTCCCAATTTTGCAAGTATCACAAAAGTGACTATCAAACTTCATCTTGGGGAGATGTCTTACCAACTCCTTAGAGGCTAAAGATTGAATTAAACGCATATTAGCGTGATCTAATCTCCTATGCTAAAGATTAGAACAATCATCTAAAGTCGCTAGACATAAGTCGTCCTTTGACTTCCTATTTACCTTCATGACATAAAGCCCATACTTTCTAACACCTTTTCCAATGACTTTCCCATCTTTTACGATTTCACTGTCATATTCCGAAAAGATGACCTTACACTTATTGTCACAAATTTGACCTATACTTAGAAGGTTAAAACCTAAGTTATCTACATGCTCTACGTTTTCTATAGTCATAGAGTCAAGAGAGATCGTACCTTTGCCAATGATATTACCTCGTCGATTACTTGTGAATGTAACGTTACCTCCATCATATGCTTTGTAGTGCGAGAATAAACTTTGATTACCCGTCATGTGTTTAGAACAACCACTATCCTTAATCCACTTGTCGGGCTCTAAATCGATTTCCAAGCATATCTAGGTAACAACACAAAAGATCAAACATTTGGTCCCCAATATCTCATGGGTCCAAAATTGTTAGTTCCAAACATCGCTTGCATTTGGTTGGGATGCATGAATGAAGGAGTCATTCCACATGGGGAAAAATATTGTTGTTGAAAATTATTCCAATTCATATGGTCATTTTGTTGTCCATAGTTTCTCCTAGGTGTCTTTTATCTTGATCTAGAATTATTGTTATTCCTCCTAGGTGTTGGAGTTTTACTTCTAGGTCGTGATTTAGCTTGATCATCTCTTTTTGGCGTAGGTGTTCTACTTCTAGGTTTAGATTCATTTTGTACTCTTGGAGGAGTAGATGTTTGTCTAGATAAGTTTCTAGTTCCTATTAGAGGTTTACTCAAGGGCTTGTAGAATTTATCTAGAGTAGGCTTTTCAATTATAGGTACTTTGACCTTGTTAATAAGAATATGTTTTGGTCCTTCACCTAAAATAGACTTTTCAGAAAGTTCAGGATTTTCACACAAATATTCTTCTAGCCACGGCTCTTTAGCTCCACCCGCGGTTCCATAGCAATAAGGAACCGCCCCATATTTTGGAGAACCGCGTACAGGGGTGTGTTTTTCTGAAAACCTAACTTGTTTTGGTTCACTAGTTGATGCTTCATTAGTGTTATATCCTAGCCAAAGTCTTTCCTTAGAATGAATTTGTTTGTTTAACATATCATCAAGAGCATTAGTACCTCTCATGAACTTTTCAAGTCTAATGGAGGTGCTCTTGAGGTTTTCATTTTCTTGTCTAAGGTTTTCATATTTTAAGCATCCTATATCTACTTCTTTGTTGCTCTCAAGCTTAGCTAATTTCTCTTTTAGCTCACTAATCTCATTCTCAAGCTTAGTTCTAGTTGATTTTAGCACTTTTTTCTTTTCAATGAATTTAAGACTAAGCTTATGCAAGTTATTGTATTGGCCCTCTAATTCACTATCATCTTGAGAAGAACTATTATTGCTATAATAATCGGTTTTGGAATGTACCTCTTTAGAAGTGTGAGCCATGAGAAATTTCTCATCTTTGGGGTTGTCATCAACATCTTCACCGCTATCGCTCCATGAACCTCCAACAAACGTCGTGTGGTTCTTGTCGTGTGAAGGCTTAGGACAATAACGATGAAATGATTTGGATCACCACATCTAAATCATTTTCAATCACCTTTATCATCTTTGGCAAATCGGTTTTTGGAGAAGGGTTTCTTGTCGTTGTTTGGTTGCCTCACGTATTGACCTCTTCTTTTGAATAACTTCTTAAATTCTCTAACCGCCATGGCATATTCCTCATCATCACTATCTGAGGAGCTTTCATGGTCACTTTGCGCCTTCTTGGCCTTGAGTGCAAGAGACTTTCTTTCACTCTTAGTTTTCACCATTTCCGAGTCCTTCAAAATTATCATCTCGTGAACCTTCAAGTTACCAATGAGTTCATCGAGTGGTAATTTTGTGAGATCCTTTGATTCTTCAATAGCCGTGACTTTAGCTCTCCACTTTGGATGCAATGCCCTAAGAAACTTCCTAACATTGTTCTTGCTAGAAAAACCTTCATCAAGTGATTTTAGACTAGTAATAATAATGTTAAATCTAGCAAATGCACTATCAATAGTTTCATCTTCTAAGATGACAAATTGTTCATATTGTTGAACAAGAAGATCGATTTTACTTTCTTTGACTTGGATATTACCTTGGTGGGTTACTAAAATAGTGTTCCAAATATCTTTAGCGGTTTCACACATAAAAGTCCTTTCATACTCTTTCTTTGGTAAAGCATTATAAATCACCATTTTAGCCTCATTATTTTTAGCAAGTTTCCTTTTAGTATCATCATTAGCTTTGTCAAAAGTAACTATCTCTTTGCTTTTAGAAACTTCATTAAATTGATAAGGCAAAAAATCACCATTGGAAATAACATGCCAAAGATCTAAATCTTTTGATTTCACATAAGTCTAAAATCTATTTTTCCAATAAATAAAACTATCAGTTTCAAAAAGAGGTGGTCTTTGCATGGATTGCCCTTCTAGATACTTGTTGGAATCCATAGATCGATTCAAGTTTTAAAATACAATATATTTTAAAAAGGCTTGAGCAACCATGCTTTGATACCAATTGTAGAATCTAGAGGGGGGGGGGGGGGTTGAATAGTTTCTTAAATTTACTTGTTAAAGGTTGGTTTTTAAAAATCCTTTTCAAAAAACTTAGGCTTGAGAATTTATGTGAAACCTTCTTATACACAATATGAACAAGGTATAGTGCAACTAAACTAATAATCACAAGTATAAAGAATAATGAATGTAAAGAGATAAGGGAAGGAAAGATCAAACCAAACACCAAGGATTTATAGTGGTTCGGCAACGAAGGTCACTCCTCGTTCCTACTCCACTCCTCGAGTACTCCTTACTCGAGAGTTAACTAATCAACAAGCTCCTTAAGGTGGAGAAACCGTACACAACGTCGCTTAACCAATTTTCGACTCTAAGCTAAAAGTCGAGCCATAATCTTAGCTAGGACCAATCTACACCAATATACTTTAAGGATCAAGTATTAACCTTAATACATACACAACTTCCAAATAGACACAACTACTTGGATCTTCACAACAATGACACAACAATGAATAAATAAGTTTGGATCTTCAATGGATCTTTGAGGTAGACACAACACTTCAAGGATGATAGTGTTCTTCTCTTTGCACTTTGAGAGGAGAAAGATTCACTTCTAAACAAGTAGTAATCAAACAAATGATCAAGGATTTGAGTGATTTAAGAAGTATGAAAGAATCTGGAAATGTTTGTGGAAAAGAGGTGAACTGAAAGTCTGAGAATGGTCCACTACTTATAAGACAAACATCCAACGGCTATATCTGCCCGTGGTTCCTTATTGGATCGCACGGTTCCTTATCGATAAGGAACCGCTATAGGAGCTTAGGAGTCGCCTGCATAGACACCGCTCCCTTTTGTCTTTTAGTGGATTGCTTCGAGTCTGAGGATTAAAATATCCTGAAAAGATATTCCAAACCAAGATAGAATATGCCATTTTCAAATTTCAAAATTTCAAATTATTAATTTAATAAAACATTTTCTTAAAAAGAAAGTTTAATAAAAAAACTTGTCACACTTACAAAAAGTGAGTTTTAAGAAAAGATTAAATCTTGATCACTTAATTAGGATGAGTACTTGTTTGTTCATACCTTAAGTGATAATAGTTGAAATGAAAAATACTTGAACTCAATAATTTGTTTTTCGTTGTTTTCGTAAATGCTTGTTTTTACATATTGTCGTAATCAAAACAAAGCGAGACCGAAAAAAGCAAGTAACGTTTTTAGGCATCATTGCATTAACATATAGTAAGAGGAATAAAAAGGAAGAAGGACGGAAATTTCTGGAACACCCCACAAGGGGTGTTTTGTCGGTCGGTTAGGGCTCCAGGGGGGGAAGTTTCCTTTTATTTACTTGGGCTACATTAGATTTTAGGCCTATAAATACACCTCCTTAACCCTCATAATCTTTATAACTTGAATCTCTTCTCTCCCTCTCCTCTGGTCGATCGCAAGGTTACACCACGAAGGGTTTTCAGTTGGTTTTCTTGGTTGATCGATTGTGTTGATAATATAGTCCTAGCCCCTCTCTAGGGTTGTTGGGTAGATTATTTACAAGCGTTGTATCTCGGTTTTCACGTGTTAGAATCACGGTTAGCTCGTTGTATTACGTGTGTACAAGATCGTAATATAGTCTTACTTTAGACTATATCTTGGTATATTACGGTATAGACCCGAATTGGTGATTCGTTCTTCGTCTTGTGGATTTGCTTTAGCGTAAAGGTATGTAACCTTAATTCGATTAGTTATAATTGTGTTATTATTATAATCTTGTTAAATCGCTTCCGCTATGTGTGCTTTGATCTCGTTTAGGGTTTTATATAATTGTTATGATGTTAATAAACCTTCACATAATACAACCATAATTTTTATTTGAACCATACAATCAAACAATTATAACTACTAATACATTTCGAGCTTCGGCATGGCCATCACCCGAAAAAGATTAGTGTACTCAAGTATGTCGAGCTTCGACATTACCATCACCCATTAGACACTTCTTGCAACGCGTCCTTTCCTCCCCATCTTTCATAACACACAAATCGTAATTAGGCTAAACCTCGCCTTTTCTCATAGTTGGTCTAATTAGCTCAACATCTTCATTTGTGTAAACTTTTTGTTGACGCCTAGAGGCAACGGAGGCATCAGTGGAAGCATGTTGTGATTGTGAATTTTCCATTATATCGGTAATCCGGATTAGAAAAATTAGAGAGATTAGAGAAATAAGAGTGTTTTTTATATGTTTTCAACCCCTAGCTTATCAAGCCTTAAAAATTATCAAAAACATTAAAAAAACAAATTAAAAAAAACATATCAAACGGCTATATGACCGTTATGCTTTTTTTAAAAAGAGCCGGTTAAACCCGGTTATTTTCAATTAAAAAAAACAGCTAGTTTGACCGGTTTTTATAACCGGTTTTTTTTTCAAACGGTCATAAAAAAAATTATATTTTACATTTGAATATAATAAAAAAAATTAATTTAAAAATTAAAAAACCGGTTTTCGGGTAAAACAGATTACGGGTAAAATTGGAAAACCGGTCTAACCGGTTTGGTTATTTTTAACCGATCCGATTAAAAAAATCGGTTTTTTAAAACCGATTCCGGTTTTTTGTACCGGATTTTATTTGCACCTCTAGACTCGACACCTCAACGAGCCTTCGTAAGGAAAGCTAAAGCTCGGGTCGGAATATTTAGAATCCGGCACATGCTCAGCTCGAAAAACTGAATTTTTATGTAATGACGTGTTTCTAAACCAAATATAATGGGAATATAAGATAGCATATGAATCCGCTTGAACTCGGCTCAAGCTCGATAAATTGATAAATAAATATTTACCCTTAAATTATGTAAAGAAAATTATAAAATTTGAAAGCTTGAAAGGCTCGACAATAACTTGAGTCGAGCCTATATAAGCTCAAGCTCGATTCGTCAAATATTTTGAGATCACTTTTGAGCTGGAACTAGCGATAAAGATCGGCTCGAACAAACTCGATTCATTTACACCTCTACCTCTCTGCTTGTACTTGAAATTCAGATGAAACTGAATTTTGAAACGAGATCAAACCAAAACATGACCTATCGGACCGAATAGGTATGCTACTCTGCTTTCATATCAATCTTAAGGTACCTTAAAATCTAGATTAAAAACCCAAAATTGATGACAACACACCTATTTTTGCAGCAACTGCAACACCAAACATTAATGAAGTCCAACAGATACTCTGAGTGACATTAAACATCAGATACATTTTTTAGTTCACATATTGTGTCAAATAAACTGAAAAAACACAAAAACAACCAAATATAATACTTGAAAAGAGGTTGCAGGCTCAACAATAGCAGATTACAATCAACTCCCAAAAGCAGTTAGGTCTAAGAGTGATTTGAAGCTAATTGCAGCCTTAAGGCATATATTTTCAGACACGACTCTGACTTTTCCTACCAACCACGACCCTTAACAACGATTCGGGCAAAGGGTGATGCACGTGGGTACCATAAGAGATCTCTTAATATCTCCATTTCTCTATCCTTGTCAACATTGCAGCTAACCGCTATAATCACCTTTTCCAGCACGGGTGACTTGGCCAAGATAAGCTTCACAAACCCACTCTCACCTTCCAGGTTGTCGAAACCTTTAATCTCCAATTCCTTTAAGTTCTCCAACCAAATATCCGAACAATCTTCCAGTGAGTCTAAATCCAGCTCATAGGGAGGAGGGGCATATGGATAATTTAAAATCTACACAAATTGTTGGTGATTCTTGTGTCAGCGTATTTTCAATTAAGAACCAAAAAAAAAAAAAAGAGACAAGATAGATTAAAGATATTTACATCTAGCTTAATTTTCTCTAAGCTTGGATAGCTTTTCGTCACATGACAAACAAATGGTAAATCATACTCGTCAGAGAGCAGAACCGGTTTCATGCAGAAGTACTTTAGGTTGACTAGTGCAGTTGGAAGCTCTCGTGATACACCGTCTTGGGCAGAACACTTCAACTATACCCACAGCAAATATTAACAACCAAAGATTTTTCCCAAGCTCAATCAATTATGTATCATATGGATAAATATTACCTCAATGCCGGGATTATGAATAGTTAGATGCTCAATCACAGGCAAGCACTCAAATAATTCATTAAGTGTGATTAATTCATCAATGCCATCAATATTTAATGCCTGCAACAGTTTATAATATTCAGATAAGTTATGAACGCCCAAGAGGTATACTTTTTAAGTAAGAACTTACCAGTTCTAATCTTTTAAGTAATGGACAATTTGATAAGAGATGTAGAACCGCCTCTTTAGAGAAATCTATACATGTGAAGTATAAGCTTGTAAGGCTACCAAATCCACTGAACGTTGGTTCAAAGTTAAAAGTATAGTTACTGCAATGTAGGTCTGTTAATTGATTCAAGGAGAAGATAGATAGCGGTAGATTATATGATGAACGAAGTTCAAGATTAGACAAGCGAAGTGTAAGTTTCTTGATAGGATTGTTGTTTCTTGCCAGATGAAGTATTATCTGGTCAATTTCAACACAAGTGTCATCTGCTTCCATGGAAAGACTGAACTCATGTATTGGACCTTGGTGCAGTAACAGAACTTGATGTATAGCATAGAAAACTTTACACTTCCTCGTCAACTGCTTCCTTTCACTTGGCGGGTTTTCAAATGTTTCCTCTAGAACGGACAGCTGTCCATCAGTTGTTTTATCAAACATATCCTTCTCATTAAACACAAGTTTAGGAATTTTAACCCAGTTGTATCTCCATTTCTTCGAGAGGATACTCGTCCTGACTGCCTCTTTAATCGGAACAAGACATAGGATGTTTTCTATAATGGGCGAAGGAAGGTTGCTGATTACATCCGAGTACGCATGTTTAGCTTTAGCTTGCATCCCAAGGTGGTGGTGTTGGACAAATGCTAGATAGGGTTGCAAATATCAGTAACTATAAAAATCGCTTTAGGATTAACACATTTCTATGCACACAGGATTAGCCTGCTACAACATTCGGAATATTCCTACATTGCAATAAATCAAAGATAAATCACAATTTTGTGTGGCTATGATTCTTAAGTGTATATCATTAATCAAATGATTTAGTAATATTACTTATATTAAGTAGTCCTATGACATTTGCTTACTAAATTAAATGTGAAAAAAGTAGGTAATAAGGGGGCGCTAAAAGTAATTTTTATCAATTTCTACAAAAAAGAGTCACTCCTACTCTTAGAAAAAGAGTAAGTAACAGAGAGGATCAGTGATCACTTAAAAGTCTAAAGAGTAAGCAAAAGTGTAAAACTTTTATAGACTCTTTTTTTAATAGGCAAAAGAGTAACCCAAAGTTGTAAGCTTTCTTTTACCTACTTTTATATTGATTGTGTAGTAAGAAAAAATTATAATGATTTAAATAATTGTTTATGTTATTAGTAAGCAAAACTTTTAGTAAGTTTGGATGAGCATTTTAGAAATGATAAACCCCAAATCAGTTTTTAATGCTTAAGTAAATAACTTTCGCTTATGATCAACACAACACATATTTCAAACAGGGCGGACAGAGGGGTTTCCGGAGGTGCTGCGTACTGTGTTACTCTGTCTTTTCTAGTTTTAGATTATGCAACTCATAAGCTTTAGTCCTCGGTTGGCCACTAATTTTAAGGATCAAAAAGTCAATTCAATAAAACAAATCTGGTTATCAAATGATAAAAGTAATACAGTATTACTTTAGCAATAAAACAACGAGAGCAAACAACCATGTAAATTAAATACCCTTAAGTAACATCGGATCGAATAGAAAAGCATATTAATATGAACTTTAAGATAAGTAGATCAATAAAAAAGGGGAAGATATACCTGAGTCACCGAGTGAGTGAGTTGTACTGTGTTGAAGCTGGTAAATCTGTAAAAATAGGTTAATTGGGTTGGGCTTATGTTGCTGCAAATTTTTGGGTTACAATGATTGGGTAAACCGAAACCCAAACTGATTCAACGTGAAGTATGAAACTTTGATCAACCCATAATCACTTAAACTGAAGCAAGGAGTTGCCAAACCCAAGTGTACTTTATCCTCAAAGCTACAACTTTATTACGAGGGTATCTCGTATATTCTCTCATAGGCACAAAGGTTAGGAGAACATGCTAGCTAGCATTCTTTTGGAAAATCACACACAATACACGTACGACACATTGTTATGTACGTACTTATATGACTCATTCAGTTCGTCAAAATGTACCAACTAATAACTTAAGCTTAAAACCAATAACGCCTTGTGTCAATATATTCAGTTTGTCCAAATGTACCAACTAATAACTTAAGCTTGCGATTTGCAGATCGGAGCAACCCTAATTAAACCCTCTTCCTAGATATTCACGAACTAGCTAGTTTGTACGTATTTTAACCTTTGTCTATGTTGTTTTACCTCACAATTAAGTTACAACACACATCATCCTACTTTTTTTTATAGAACATCGGTTATTCAAATCAGTTAATTTACTCGTGCAGTAGAGCAACAACTTGAATTCAATAGTTACTGTTATCAAATCGTCTTTTGAATTTAGGCTTGCAGTGTTATTAACTTAGCGAACATATATAAGTCACTACTACATTATGTAGTGAATGATATATTGTCATTTATCATATTTTAATATTTTATCATCAAAAGATTGTTGTAAACCTCTTCACCTACGAAAAGTCGAAAACTACTCTTTTTTTTTTCTTTCTTTTTAATTTACTGTTTTTTTCAATTGTCATTGATAACTAATTATTATAAGAACACAAACATAAAAATCCAATCTGAACAAATATTAACACGGAGTAATATTTAATAAATTAAGTAACTTTCTTTCTAATCAACTAGTGTCTATATGATAACAACATTAATCATTAACTGAAAATGTAAATGTGCATCAACTTTGAATACATGCACAAGACACAAAACCATCTCCATCTATGAAGACAACGTTCTCGTCAGTTACATATTTTCTACTACTAAAATGGTTTACAACATCAGCCTTTGTGACATGTTCCATTCCGATCCCCGTATTTCGAATCTTGATATCTTATTCACAAATTTTCCAACAAAATCAAACATAACTTGATATCAGCAACTTGAGTTTGAGGATGAATCATCATGGCAATCGACATCAAAACATCAATGTCAAGACTAAGGAGTAACAAGCTCAAATTCAACACATATTTTTGTTTTTTATATGAATAATACACGAGCTCAAATTCAACACATATTTTTGTTTTTTATATTAACCATTGTGGCTGCGATAAGTTTCGATCAATAATATTTTAATTTTTATGTTTCTTGCAACAACATTTTAAAAAACGACAATTGAAAGTTTAAGTAACTTTATCTAATTGTCTAACCTAACGAACGATGACTCTGATTCTCGGTTGAATATGTTAGTCTAGTTATGTTTTCAAATCTATGTACACGATCATTTTAAATAAATAACATATATATATATATATATATATATATATGATTTTGTTGATATATGTCTAAATTGTTTTATAATGTGAATATAAAATTGTATAATTAATTAAGTACCAAAGTGTATTACTTAAATATTAATTGGTATTGATTAAATTAAAAAGATACAGTGACATTTGTAATATATTGTTTTATTTGTAAATTTTAGTAATGTAATGTTGTTAGTTATAATATTAATAATATTTTAATTATGTTATTAAATATAATATGTTGTTGTGTTAGATGATATTAATTGTGTATGAAAATATTTATTAGTTTTGTTTTATATGTTAAAATTAATTTGTTTGTATATAAAGCATTAAGTTGATTTTTTAAACACTTTTAAAATAAAAGAATATATTTTTTTAATATACACTAAGAGCACAGGGTACGGGGGTATTTTCTCTCGCGTTGTGCGAAAACGCAGTCCGAAAACGCGACAAACCACACCCCATCTGGCGTTTTCGTGTCTCGAGCCGAGGGGACGGCGCGCGTTTTTGCACGAAAACGCGAGACACGAAAACGCGAGACCGTACCAGGTCTCGCGTTTTCGTGCATAAATAATTTTTTTATTTATTTTTTATTTTTTTTTTAAAGAAAAGTGGGCTCAATTTTTTCCTCATGGCTCAAGCCAACCAGGGAGCGTGAAATGTGGTGTTTTCGTGTTTGTGGTGTGGTGGGATCATTTAGCCACCACTCACCATACCCCCTCAAAATTTTGGTGTTTTCCCACGACTCAGCACGAAAACACTAAACCATACCCTGTGCTCTAATCTTAGAGTAAAGATAATACGCGTTTTTCAATAGAATATGACCACTAGCGCGTGCATGCACTAGGGCTAGTCAACTTTGCTGCACAATCCTTGTTGTAATTTGGAAATACGATGTTAACCCCTGACAGAATTATATAAATAGGACGTCCTCGAAATTATTTTACTAGCATTTTTGTCAAGTTCTAATGCCCTAGAAAATTACAGTAGTATATTGTTCGCGGTGACTAAAACAAACACATTAACGGCCGATAATATCCAATGATGTAAAAGATGGGCTAGGCGGTCGTATAGGCGGCGCCTAGACGTTAGGCGGTCATACTTCGTCTAGGCGGCGCTTAAAAACTAGGTGGTCTAGAAGGTCAAAAAAGTTAAGAAAGCAACAAAAATTCAATATTTTTAAACAAAAAATTAGAAGTTTTCTTTTTAATATATACCGTTCATATTTATTTTAACATAACATATTAAAATCAAATATAAGCGAATGATTATAAATATAAAGTAATGGGTTTTCGTATTTTAACGTAACACATTTTAAATTTTAAACACTTAAATTGTTATGTTTACTTGTCTAATTCAAATTATTTGAAATCAGAAATATTTTTTTTATGTCATAATATTATTTATAATATTGATATGTATAAAATTCTAATCCGCTTAAATAAATTCCGCCTCAAAAATCGTCGACCGCCTCACTAACGCCTAGCAATTTCTGCAACCTTGATTATATCCTGCAACCTTGATTATATCACGTTTACAATATTTTGGTTATATGTTTTGTTTAACTAGGGTGATATCATCCAACTATCCAAGTTGGAATTCGTTATTTATTGCAAGTGTATCTAAGGGCGCGTTTGGTATGAGGGAGTAAAAGTGTTAGGGTAGGATTTTGACAAAATCAATTGTTTGGTTGGTCCAAAAGACTTTTAGATCACTCATAATGTCCAGATATCTTCTTTACGCGAAAGATAAGTATAAGGTCAGGTTTTGTAAAAAAAATTTATAGCTTTAAACTGTTATCATACGTAAAAAAAAAACTGTTATCATACGTGTATCATTCTCAATCACATAAAGCTCCCTGTATTGTATTTATAACATTTGTTTTACTATTTTGAGATAATTTCATATTTACTCAATATGAAACTCAAAATGACATATTTACTTAATTTATAAGTGAATAATACACAATGTACAATAAATTTGATGCATGTGTGAGGAAATATGGAATTTTTGATGTTTTAATTCGATAAATATAGAAATGCCCCTACTATTTTTTCATTATAAAGTAAAAATTTTATTTTATAAAATAATTAATACATTATAAAAAATTATTATCTTTTCTCTCATATCATTTAATAAACCTTACATTAATTCTCAATTTTACCCAATCCTAAACCACCCATTTTATAAACTCACATTCAAAATAAAACCCGATTTCAAACCAAACGGACCCTAATATTATTTGCATGTAACCTCTATTTCTTCTTTTCTGCTAGAGGAAAAATTACTAAACAATCTTACGATCAGACTTGAGGGTTTTGGGTTCATAAAAATTCGATTGGATGTTTTTCGTGTAATATAATTTTTTGTGAAAATTATCGATTTTTTCATACTAGACTTGGTTTTAAAATTGTGTCACGTAAATATTACTTAATCTGAAATTTTGAATGTTCAGATATGTTACTATTTTATCCGAGTTGCGTATATATGAATTGAAAAAAAATAATTAAAATAATCGTTCTCACATACAACGATCATAATAAATTTCGGATATCTAAATTTGTCATGTAACTAATTATTGACAAACATTTGAATTATTCAAATTGACAACAAAAAATTACTTAGCAAATGTAAATACAGTGTGATCATTTCATAGACCTAGCAATAATTAGATATGACAGCTCCTAATTTTTTTACTAATGTCACAAATCTTTTGTCACTTAAGGCATGCTAAAGCAGTTATGGATGTGTAAGTTTTACAAACCATAAACAGTAGTTGTTTACAGTTTTACCTTACCCCTTGCAAGACTTGAAGACGTCATATTGTGATAGTGTTGTATATATATACACACGCATTGCCATTCACTATCTAAAAGTTGTGTTGTGAAGCGAACATTCACACACACACACACCTTTACAGTCTAACATAAACAAATACATATTACTCCTAGAGGTTGTGGAAGTATGGATATGAAGGTGGAAGGCATGGGAATCACCGGAGATGATACAAAAGAAGTCAAACAACTCAACTATAGAGGAGTCAAAGCCATGCCTTTTGTTGTTGGTATATATATATTTACTACTAATTTACCGGCAATATCTATAACACACTGGAGTCATGTTATTATTAACCTGTATGTAGCCCTGATACACGCACAAGTTTTCTGAGGTTTACTTGATTGTGTGTTCTGTAATACGAGTAACTAATAAGTATATCGATAAAACCAAGTTTTGGCAGTATAGCTTAATGGTAAAGTTTGATTGCCAAAAAACCCCGGAATAGTTAACGAGCATTGCTATATGATTTATGCGCTATTTTCCTGAAGGCAACTCTCCACATGAGCCATATCCAGTTATATTTGAGTTATATTAAGTTCAGTGATGGACCAAAAGATTGAGTAATTAGATGCACATTAAATTTTCTTAGGAAACAGTTTTGATATCAGGCGCATTTTGGCTAAAAATAAACCTCGAACAAAAAGTTCGGCTTTAAATTTTTCCAAAACAAAACCTGGAACCAAAAATTATGATGTTTTTTTATATTGATTTTTGTTATTAGTTTTCGGTTTTATCATTGGAGGGTTATACTTTCTACAAGTTTGAAATATTTTTACAGACAATTACTGCGCATGAATTTGACATGTATTTAAAAGATAAGAATTTGTCAAATAAGTAAATACGGTTCTGATTGTATTAGAGCATGGCTTTTTGTGGACTAAAGTGAATATATGAAATGAGATCTTTTCGACAATCATTTTTTGTTATCAATTTAAATAATATAAAAGACTTGCTGATAACTAGTGTATCACAAATTTGGATTGCGATGACGGTTATTGGTTAGACCCATTGTCATAGCTAAGTTTTTTAATTCAGATATTCGAAATTTTGGATAAAAGTTTTTTATATATCCGTATTCCCAAAACTTCGGATTAAGTCATATTTTTATGACACAAAATTTTGGAACCGGATTCGTTTTCAACTTTTGTTTGTTTATTGCAATTTCGAACATGTGTAGGAAATGAGGCATTTGAGAAGCTAGGAACGATTGGGACATCGACAAATCTATTGGTATACCTGACTACAGTATTCAATATGAAGTCCATTACGGCTACTAATCTCATTAACATATTCAACGGTACTTGTAATTTCGGTTCCCTTGGAGGAGCTTTTCTGTCCGACACTTATTTTGGCCGATACAAAGTCTTAGGAACGGCTTCCTGTTCTTCTCTCCTGGTACATAATATCTTCTACTAACTTAATGGAAAAAGATATGGAGTACTACTATATTTTTATAAGCAATTTCAAATCAACAATGAGACAGGCTGATAGCTAAACAAAAAAAGATAATAATTAACAATATACATCATTAGCTTCTTATTCTTCAAAACAGACTAATTTTCTTAAAGTTAAATTTACAATATTCGAACTTTAGAAACTATTACTGTTGATTCAGGGGATGCTTGTGCTAACGTTGACGGCAGCAGTCACAACCCTTCACCCCCCTCACTGTGTAGATAGTCCTTGTGTGGGACCAACAGCATGGCAAATGGCTTTCTTGCTCACCGGTTTTGGGTTTCTGATAATTGGAGCTAGCGGAATCCGACCATGTAACTTAGCTTTTGGAGTTGACCAATTCAACCCGAACACAGAGTCTGGACAAAGAGGAATTGCTAGTTTTTTCAACTGGTATTACTTCACATACACTTTCGCTGTGATGGTATCATTGTCCATCATTGTCTACGTGCAAGCAGATGTCAACTGGGCTCTTGGGTTAGCCATCCCGACATTCCTTATGTTCTTGTCATGTACCGTATTTTTTATTGGCACAAGGATTTATGTCATAGTACTGCCAGATGGCAGCCCTTTGACGAGCGTTTTTCAAGTCCTCGTAGCCACTTTTAAGAAAAGGGATCTGGCCGTTCTAGAGGAACCAACATTGTCCCTTTTCAATCATGTTTCCTCGAAATCTATCAACTTAAAGCTTCCACACAGCAAACAACTTAGGTTCTTAACTTAAAACCCAAAATCTTATAGTACCATAAATAAAAATTATGTAGTGAAACTAATACTTTATGACATGTTACAATCTTATGACAGGTTTCTAGACAAAGCGGCGATCATAACCCCTAACGATAAAATCAACCCTGATGGCTCATCGGGGTCCAAATGGACACTTTGTAGTATACAACAAATTGAAGAAGTGAAAGCTGTAATCAAGACTATTCCAATCTGGGTAGCTTGCATAATATACAATGTTTCAATTAACCAAATGCAAACCTACACCGTCTTTCAAGCCCTACAATCTGACCGTCGGCTCAAGCCAAGCTCATTTGAGGTTCCCGCTGCTTCATATGCCGTCTTCCAAATGCTGGCCTTGACCATATGGATCCCAATCTACGATCGAGTACTAGTACCATGTCTTAGAAAAATAACACACAAAAGACAAGGAATCTCACTTCTTCAAAGAATTGGAGTCGGGGTAGGCATTGCCATTTTCACAATGCTTGTTGCAGCTATAATCGAAACAAAAAGAAGAGATTTGGCACATTCAGAGCCCACATTAGGGGTTCAAAAGGGAAAAGGCACGATTTCATCTATGTCTGGTTCTTGGCTAATACTTCAATTGACGATAGCCGGGTTCTCAGAAGGGTTTGCTATTATTGGGTTTGTTGAGTTTTTCTATAAGCAGTTTCCGGAAAACATGAAGAGTTTTGCTGGTTCTTTCTTATTTTGTGGATTCGCAATGTCAAGTTATTTAAGCAGTTTCTTGATAACGGTCGTTCATAGAACGACTCGTGAAAGTGGGTCAAAAAATTGGTTAGCAGAAGACTTGAACGAGGCAAAGTTAGATCACTTCTATTATTTATGCACAGGGTTGGAGGTATTGAACTTCATATACTATTTGATGGTGGCAAAATGGTATAAATACAAAGGAGCTGGAGATGAACCTGATGTGCTATTAGAAGATATGCCTACTGAAAAACATATTGTTTAGATACAGAATGAATAAAATACAGGTCATACTAGTTAACATCGTATGCCTCGAACATATATTGAGGGGTTTACTTGATAATATTGCAAGTAGTTTGTGTATGAAATATTGTATAAGTTAGTATAGTGATTAGTAACAATGAAGTTCATTTTCTGTAACAGCATAAGTCATTATTAAAATAGTTGATAACGAGATATACCCAACCCTATTATCCTGAAAATCGACCCACGAGACCCAAATGCCACATCTGCCTGTAACTTTTATGAGCAATTCATTCTCCGGAGTTCTAACTACAGGACTATAACATTTGCAGTTCAGAAATTCTATTTTCATGTAAATCTAACATGTTACAATCACATGGTTGATGGTTAAGATGATAATTAGCTTATTACACATCATCATTATCTTTAAAGTAAAAAAGACCATACTATATAAACCTCTGTAAAAGAAACAATTCAAAATCGTCAAAATCTTGACACGAGAGGCAACTCACTCATTCAGCTGTGTAAAATGTACCAAATATTAAGAAAAGATTCAAAGTGCATATGAATACTTATATAAAGTTACCTAAAATTTAGATGACAAACCCAAGAATCGAAGATAGATGACACCACAGCCACTGTGAGACCAAAAGTTCAAGCAGTTCAACAAATTTTGTAAGGTACATCCGGACACTGAACACCACACACATTTTGATATCACATTGCGTCGAAGAGAACCGAGAAAACACAAGAGATTATTAGACAATTCGGATTAACATATTAGCATAATAGCAGGTCATTAATAGTAGGTTAACATAGTCAATTCCCAAAAGTAGTTCCGTGGCCTAGAATGGCATGAAGCAAATTGCACTCCAAAGGCGTAAATACTTTACACAACCTCAGTTTCCCAAATAAGGATTACTCGCGACAATCACTTCTACCACCCTAGTATGTGTAAACCAGACAAGTGTTGGTGTAGTTCATAGATCAGATTCAGGGGTACCGTTATGGCAGTTTGGAATAGGATAACCGGATCAACATTAATTTGTTGGGTGACACATGAATAGCTAGTACCTGTTAGGTTATCAGATTCCCATGAATTTACACTACTGGCATGTCAAAGAAGAGGTCAGTTTGATTCTTATTATGTAAAGATTTGAGGGCAAGACTCGCAAAGCAATCCACTTGTATAGTTGAATTACCAACAGATAAAGAGTGCACACTTATATATGAGTGAAGATGGAGGACTAATGACAGTAATATAGTAATATCATATACGAATCTATATGAGTAAACAACATATAACAAACACCCTTGGATTATAACCTACAAGCATGAGAGGCTGCTTCACTAGATTTTACTTGTTTCCATCTCAAATATCACCTACCTATAAGGCTATAAATATAGGCAGCTACCCAGAAATCCCAAACAGCTACCTGTTAAGGTGCATCTATACAAGAGTAGACAGGACAGGACATTCTTAAGTAAAAGCAAACGCAATTCATCAAAAAATTAACTTACAAACCAAATCTGAAAACTCAACAGACAGCTTGTGTCGACAACATATGATACTTGCATCAAAACAAGGAGCTTTGTCACACAAATAGCCAATCAAAAGGTTGAAAATCTGATAACAACCCAATTTCTCGATTTACATAAGCAGCAGCGCGGGAGGATCATCGAAAACACGCTGAACCAAAGTCATGAAAAGGCTTACAAATCCGGGGCTTCGCGATATATAAAAAAACTAATAAATTAGAGGCAGGAATATCTAAATTTCCATGATTTATGGAGTTTGAAAAGGCATTTGGAATTAATTTCCTGTCATTTTCCAACCAAATTTTTTATGTAATTGCATTTCAGCTCCAAAGCCATCAAAACCGCATTCACCAAACTCACCGTTAGTGGTTTACAACTAAGGGGTGTTTGTTTCAGCTTATATAGCGAGCTTATCGCTTATTTGGTTTTGGGCTTATGTGCTATAAGCTCATTTTGTTGCTTGTTTTGAAATTTTTTAGCTTATATAAGTTCATCATGTCATATATCAGCCGAAAAGTTTCAAAACAAGCCACACAAAGTGAGCTTATGAAACATAAGCCCAAAATTAAATAAGCCATAAGCTGACTATATAATCCGAAACAAACACCCCATAAAAGTGAATACACTTGAAAATCACAACTTATAAATGTCAGATATAACGATTCCAACGAAAAAGGGGAATGAAGGATACTTTACTGAAAAAAAGGACCAAAATGAAAGCTAATGGCTACTACGAGTAGTATGTACACAACCCAAAATGAGAAATAACTATGCGATGTACATTTCTCTTACTCTTAGTTGTACTCAAACGTTTTTTCCAACATAATCACGTCAATTACACATAATATTTTACTAAATTAGATATGCGAGTCTTTTTCCTCTACTGCATATATCTTCATCTTAACAACCTGAAATGCATGTTAAGTTGAAGTAAGCACTCAGTGTGTTCAAAATTTTATACATGTTTGTGAAAAAAAATGTACAATAAAACATCAGCCAAAACTAAAAGTTCCGAGCTTGTAGGTGCTTTTACATTCATACTTGTCTTTTCCCCTCAGCTTCAGATTTTAACTCAAACTCAAAGGGATAAAAGAAACTGTTTTTTTAAGGTGCCACAGCTAATTAAAACTCATGTTGTGGCTGAACAATAAGATAGAGAAATAGACCTGAAATGGACATACGTAGTCAGACATGAGCAAAAGATGTAATGAAATCATGGCAATCACATTCGCCGACCCCTTTCCCCAAATCCAAAAGCTTAGTGACAGCCGCTGACACAAATTTGTACCGCAAGACCTTTCCTGACAATTCAATTACCATATATGAATCCTCTTCTCGTTCTCCACAAAAGATACTCCAAACATTATAACAACGCCAGACCTTGGGCAACCTCCATCTTCGTCTCACCATGTTATCAAGATTAACAAAGTACTTAATCGACCATTCAGAACACCCACTTTTAATCTCATAAATATTAAACTTCCGAGAACGATAATGCTCCTTACAAACAAGAAGCAAGCTATCATAAGATCCAAACAACTTGTGATCATCATGCATCTCCCCTTCTAAAGTTAGAGGGGTTTGTATCTTAGTTAAAACCAGACGATCCACAAATTCTAACTTGAAATAAGAAATACCAGGACCATAATTTAACCAATGAATGGCACCATTTGAATATATTGCATTCCAAAAACCTGTGAAACTGGTCAAGGGAAATAGATCATCCCACACGGTCCAAACATCGGTTTCCGAAGAATAAGTTTGTATCTTAATGCAGTGACCATATACAGCAACAGGATCTCGTATGTCTCCAACATGTACGACTTTGTAATGAGGTGATTTAGTAGGATCAAAAGCCATTCTAAAATCACTAAGATCGACATAATTGAAGGAATGTATAGGTGGAAGCATCTTGAACATACTAATCAAAGGATTATATATGAAATACTGATAATTATAAAAGCTGAGAAGCAAACCATTGCACGACTGCCTAATTATAGACTTAGTACCTATCTCTGAGTTGTAGGTAAAGACAGTTGACCTTTTGGATATTTTTCTAGAACCAAATGACAGGAAATCATACTCAGGGGACGAGGTGTACGAGTCATGCCCAAAGATAAAGAGACCGGAAGGAGGAACAAAACCAGAGATTTGGGTTCGTCTAAAAATGAAACTAGGAGATTTTATGATGGATTTCCAGTGTTTGGATACGCGTTTGAAAAGGTTTAGGGAGATTAATGGTAATAAGAGTAAGATTTCAATCAAAAGATCCTCATTCGACATTACCTTGTGAACGGATGAACAAGGGTTTGAATTAAAGACCTTTTTGAATGCTCTGCAATCATCATCACCTCTACCAATTGCTTCCATCAAAAGGGGTTGTAAATCAAAACCCTAATCTTTATGTCTTTTTGGAATGGAGGGTTTGGGGCTGTTTTTGGCTTTGGGAAACCCACTGTTCTTTTATCGTATTGATTTTGATTACCTTCCACCTACGGCTGAGCATCGGTCCAGGACGGACCGGACCGGCTAAAATCGGACCGGACTGAAGACCGAAATGGTCCGAAACCCTGGACCGAGAACGGACCGAAATAGTCTAGTTCGGTCCTCGGTCCTGTCCGTTCCTATTAGGCAAAATTGACAAGATTTTTTGTAAGACCGAACCGGACCGATGACCGAAATGGTCCTAAACCCCGGACCGAGGACCGGACCGAAATTATACGGTCTGGTTCGGTTCGGTCCGATCCGATTTTCCGATCCGGGTCGGTTTTACGTCTATGCTCAGCCCTACTTCCACACTGTGTTATACTTAGTAATTTTTGTGGTTAAAGGGCCGTTTGGTTAAAATGAGAATGGATAGAGAATATAAAATAACTTAATATGTTATTTGTTTAGTTAATAATATATAAGTTCTTGTTAAAAAAATATATATATATATATATATATAAGTTACGGCGGTTACGGAAGATGGCGGTATATTATTAGGGTGATAGGTAGTGCCGTAGTGGTCGTAATGATGACAATGTTGTAGTGAAGGTAATTAATGGAAATTAGTGGTGGTTGAGGACGGTGGCCATTGCAACACATAATTGCGGAGTTGGCAGGGGTGGTGATCGGAGGTGGATGTGGTGGTAATGGCGATGATTGGTGCTTTGTTGGTTTTTGGATGGTAATTGATGGGTGATGGTTGCGATAAGCGGTTGTGGTAGTTAGTATAAGTGGCGACGAGATGTGGAGGTTGTGCGAGTAGCGATGACTGGGGTGTGATGGTGGTAGTGGTGGTGGCCTCATGGGTAGTCGTTAATGATGGTGGTAGAGTGTGGTGGCGGCATCGATAGAGGTAGTGGTTGTTGGTGGACTAATACACACTTTAATCCACGGTAAATTTGGTCGTGGTTGTGGTCGATGGTAGGGGTGGTGATTGTGCGACGAGTTACCATGTTGAGGTAGTTATAGCCAGTGAGAGTGGCGGTGGTGGTGGCGTTGGGAGGGCAGTGGTATCAACAATAGTGGTGGTGGTAGGTGGAGAAATAGATACTTGAATTTATTACTTCGAATTCATTATCATCAATTTGTATATGAATGGTTTATTACTCATTAACGGGTAATGATTAACTAAGCAGTATTAATCATTCTTATTTATATTCTTTACACCCTAAAACCACTAACTAAACACACCCATCTTAATATGATTTAACAGTTTTATTAGAATTAACTTTTAACATTTTTTTTAAGTTTTTTCTTTGTGATTGTGACTTATAATGAGTTTGATTTTTAATCGATTTTTTTTGCTTAGTTTTATTGTAACACCCTATTTTGATAAATAGGATATCACAGGATAATTATGTCGTGTCATCAAAGCATGCAAGGTAAATGTCTAAAACATTAAATGACCATAAAAGAATCCGGAAACAAACATCGGACCCACATAAGCTCCACACACGAAATGCATAAGTATAGAATGTAAGGAAATGACTAAACAATGTCCAGCAAAGCAAAAGTATGTAAATGCATTAAAGAATGAAAGAAAGCTGGCGCCTATTCCATGTACGTACTCTTGAAATCCTAGCTTTGCCCTTTAATACATGTTGATGCAAAAGTTAGGGTAGACCGAGCTTAACCCAAATTAGGCTTAATTTGGGGTCTTGTGGACTCCGGCTCTCGCACCAAGTGAAACTTGCTTTAGGACCCTGTGCACTAAACAGACACCGTTAGGCTTACCGTGGGTTTGTGACCCACGATTAGACTCCAGCGTGAGAGTAAGTAATCGGTTTTGAGTATATTAGTGTTTAGGGTATTGTGTGTATCGTACCTTTGTGGAACCGAAGGGGTTCCTTTTATACTCGAGAGAGTCCAGGCTGGGCTCCATGTTCTTGCGGCCTAAGGAAGAGATAATGACTCGAAATAGCTTGATCTTCATTATCCAACTAAGGCAAGTGTATATCCCTTTTCCTTAGGCGAATATAACTATAATATAAGTTATATTCGGTCTGATCCTGCCGCACTGCGACGAGGACTTGGCTAAGTAATCAACCTCTTGTGCGACAGCGACTTACCGAGCTTTATGGGCTATGTGCGCACATCGCACATGTATCCAATCCATTCCTGATGGATGCGGGTAGTACCCGTGAGTTGGACTATCCAGCCCGACTAGGGACTATACGTCATCATGTCCCCCTAGTCTAGTGGTCGCAGGTCCAATCCGCGGCTACTAGACTATAATCAAACCTAAACAGTCGCATAGTCCAAGCAGAAACTTAGATTTTAAATATTCCCGCCAAGAAGACAAACATCCCCCTTTCACCTAACCTCCTTGGTACTCGGGAAAAGTGCTTGCCACGTCATAGTTACCCCTTAATCTTCTACCGTTAGATCTAGAAAGTGGGGGACACGTGGCACACATCTGACCATGAACAGTAAAACTCAGGAAGCCTATATAAACCCATCACGCCTCCTTTTGACTGTTTACCATCTACTAACCTTCAAACCACCATTAACGCCTCTATCATTTACCATCATCACCAGATCTCTTATTAAGGTAATCCGCGCGACCACTATTTTGTATACATAGCACCATGGTGAAACAGCTAACAGACACCACGTCAATCTTGACCATTGAGCAGCTAGATGAATTTACCTTTGAGTTCTACATACCCGACTACCTGCACCCAAAAGTTCCTAACCCGCAACATAATATAAGTCAGTTCCCCGCAGGGAAGATAGGGTTGTACATCCGTTACTTCGATTACGCAAACCAGCGTATACCTATGTCGCGCTTCCTTATGAGTGTATTAATACACTACGAGACCCACGTCTCCCAACTACATTGCATAGGGGCATCGGAAATTTCGAGTTTTGAAATAAACTACCGCACCCTATACATAGAACCCACAGTAGATCTCTTCCGCGTCTTCTACCAACGGCAATTAGCCAATGGCTGGGTATCTTTTGCTAAGCGAAAGGGTGGTATGCAATGTTTTGATGGAAAAGTAGATTCCTTAAGGAATAAGACTGACAAATTCTTCTGGGTCGATGACGCTGCCTTTCCCTTCCACTTTCCGTTCTTGACCCCTGACACTGTGAGGAAGGACCCCCTACCTGGCCCCAACTCCTACAACGCTGCAGATGCGGAAACTTTGAACAACAACCACATTCCCGTGCAACTTTATCCGGAGAGTGTTTTAGTCACTCTTGGCCTAAGCCGCGCAGTCATCTGTGGCGAGCACATGGTACTAACGTTCCGCAGAGAGAGTGGTCAGGGTTAGTGGTCCTTCCCACCTTCATCATAACGTTCTGTAAGTACCATCGCATATCAAAAGACTAAAATGTATTTTCATGTTGTCTGTTTGCTTCTTGTTGTAGCTATGGACGTTCTTGACCTTGTCCGTGGTGCCTTTCCCGAAGATTTGCTGGTGTACTCTCGCCCTCAGCAGGAAAATGAAGAATCACTCCGTGACCGTGCGCAGAAAAATACCATGGACTTAGAGATGGAGGAGCCATCTATCGCCCAAGGGAGTGAAGTCACTGGCGCTGACCAACCACCACCCTCTCCACCAGTTCATCAGTTGGAACAGCAGCCACCCATACAACAACAACCACCACCCTTTCTCAGCTCCTCACTGTCTTCAGATGATTACACCAGAGACGCCAAAAAAACCGCGACTGGGTTTGAGGAAGAGGACATTACCTCTTTAGGAAAAAGACACAGAAGCCCCCCATCATCTCCACACAAATCCGCACGCATCGGGGCTGGTCCCTCCTGGACAGGGGTGCGCACAACAAAGGAAGAGTTTGAGAAGAACCTAGCAAAGACCCCTCCACGCACTCCTCCCGCCACCATCAACCTAAGGTAACCATCTTCTTCTATTCGGTAATAGTTATTCATACGCTCTTCCACATATGTCACTATTTTTCGTGCGGGCGTCTAACCATTACCCTTATGCAGCAGCGACGAACAGGAAAAATCTGCTGAAAAAGCAGAGACTACGCCCTCCCCCCCCCCCCCCCCCCCATAAGGGGACTTCGTCGGTGGGGGGAAGCGGGTTCGCACAAGATCCCACATTTGCTCCAAACTGGGAGCTGCCTGCATCCTCCGACCTAACGAGTGCTTTTGACTGCGCAAGCTTCTTAGACAACATTGTGCCACCTGGTCGAGAGGTAGTGCTAGAGGGGATGAGCGATGTTGTCCTGGCTGATGACGTAAGCTATTTGGCAGCACAGCAAGTGACACTGACATTGCACCTCAAGAAGAGATACTTGGGTGTTGGAAATATGTTTTACGTATTAAGAAGGATCGGTCACTCCAACAATAGTCCATGTAATAGCTCGTAGTTTAGTTACTTATCTTTATTTAACAAACAAACCAAAGCCTAGCCTACAACATGTGTAGGCCGGCCCAAATGTAAGCCCAAGCCCATGACAAGGGCTTGGGTATATAAACCCTCTCCTTAGATGGAGAGGGTGTGTGGTTCTTCATTTTTACACATAGTAATCATGGTGTTTTATTACTATTCTCTCTCAAGTGTGTGTGTGAATCAACCATCTCTCTATCTCTTTCTCTCTCTAAAACATAAGCAAGATTTACACTTCTTCAAATGTTATCAAGAGCCATGGGATGAGTGGATTGTTTATGTGTTTGTGTTCATAAAATTCGTGTGTTTTTTTATCCATGAATCCCACGTCCAATTTTTTTTTTTTTGTTTTTTGTGGTTTGATCTTCACCAATATCATCTACATATACGTGTTAGTGATTTGGGTTACTTGGATCGCTCAAAAACGCAAAATTTTTGAGTGTTTGGATTCATTTTTGGCATCAAAATTCGTATTTCTTATAGTACAATTCGTATTCCTTGTTCTTCGCAATTTTCGGAATATCTGGTATAATTTCGCAATTATCTGTTATATTGCGAAATCTTGCATCCTTGCAAATTGCGAAATCTTGGACTTTTTTGAAAGTTGCGGAATCTTGCACTTTGCTGATTGCGAAATCTTCAATATTGAGTATTGCGGAATTGTCATTGCGGAATTGTGCTAGTTGCGAAATCTTGTTATTTGCGAATTCTAGTGAATTGCGAATTTGAATCTTCCAAGGAATTGCGGAATCTTCAAGAATTGCGAATTTGAATCTTTCAAGGAATGGCGGAATCTTCAAGAGTTGCGAATTTGAATCATCAGAACATTGCGGATTTGTTCTATCTTACAGATTGCGGAATCTTGGCATATTTCCGGAATTGAATCATTGCGAAATATCAACAATTGCGGAATCTTGCAATTCTTTTGCGAAATCTTTAGAGTGATTGCGAAATCAAATCCACAAAGGGATTGCGAAATCATTGAACCTTATTGAGGAATCTTCACATTGCGAAATCTTTGGAACTTTTCAAGATTTTTTTCAAGATTTTCGAAAAACGTGATTTTGAAAATTTCGTACAAACTTGCAATGTGTAATTTTGCAGTGGAATTTTTGGTTTCTCAAGAAGACAATTTTAGGGGATTTTAACACAGTTTCTCGACTTCAACACACGACAACAAGCACATTTACTTTCTCTCATTGTTCGATCATCGTTTGTAAATCTTAACTTATCGAAATGGAGTACACATCTCTTACGGATAAGTCCATCCTCTCGGGTACGGATAATCGTCCACCAATGTTGGAGAAGTCTATGTACGAGGATTGGACTTCCCGAATGGAACTTTACATGTTGAACAAAGAGAATGAACATCTCATTTGGGCATCGGTACTCAATGGACCATTAGATTATGGTACAGTGACGGAAGGTACGACTGCTCGTCCTCGCACAACGGGTGAGTTGACTGGAGATATGAAGATTCAAGACAAATGTGATAAGTATGCTACAAACATCATTCTCTAAGCCCTTCCTCCAGATGTCTACAAACTCGTCAGCAAACATAAAGTTGCCAAAGAGTTATGGGATAGAATTCGGGTTCTAATGCAAGGCACCTCGTTAACTAAACAAGAACGAGAGTGTAAGCTTTATGATACTTTTGATAAGTTTGCCTATGTGCCAGGGGAGACTCTCAATGACACTTGAGATTTACCCTATTGTTGAATGAGCTAAATATATATGGCATGGCAATTCCTACCTTTCAATTGAACACCAAGTATTTAAACACTCTTCCTTCAGAATGGAAAAAATACGTGATGGATATTAAATTGGCTAAGGACTTGCATAACACCAATGTGGATCAACTTCAAGCTTTTCTTCAACAACACGAATGCCATGTGATCGAGGCTCAGTTGTCTAAACCTCAAGTTCATGATCCACTTGCCATGTATGCTTCTCAACAAAACATGGCTTATACTTATCAACAACCATCATACTTGCAGCAGCCAACACTACACACCTATCAGCAACCACAGCAACCATCTTATCAACCACCAATGATGCCACAACAAGCATTTCAACAAAGTGTTCATCAACAATCTTTTCCACAGCAACCAACATATCAAACATCACCATCACAAGCCAACACTTCTCCAATGGGCTATACTCCTCAGCAAGGATATTTTCCAATAGAAGCTCAACCAGCACAATCTTTCTACTCTAATGAACTTCCACCAATCCAAGCACCGGTCTTTACTCCAAATAATACGCCAGCTGATGTTCTAAACCATCTCACTGCCTACTTGTCGAAACTTGTTGCAACTAGAGGATTTCCACCAACAAACAATCAGCTCCGCACCTCTTCAAATCCTCGACAACAAGCTACTGTTCAAGATGGTCAAGTAACAGTGCAACCTATTCAAGGAAGGCAAAATTCATATGGGCCTCCTACAAGGACTGTGAATGCTCAAGCTATGAATTCTCAAGCTAATGGAAATGGAAGCCCCATTGGTCCTCAAAAGGTTGTGACTTGCTACAAATGCCGAGGACAAGGTCATATGGCTAGGCAATGCACTCAGCCGAAAAGGAGAAGGGATGATGCATGGTTTCGTGAGAAGATGTATTTGGTTGATGCTCAGTCTAAGGGGAAGATTTTGGACTCAGAGGAGTTAGCATTTCTTGCAGACCCAGGGGCAGCAGATACTGAAGGCATTGCAGTCGTTTCTACTTCTAATGCCGCTTATCAAGCAGATGATCTTGACGCATATGATTCGGATTGTGATGACATTCACTCTGCCCAAGCTGCTCTCGTTGCTAATCTCTCTCCCTATGGTTCTGATGTCGTCAGTGAGGTACCAACTACATCTAATAATATTGATGATAACCAACATCAAGTTGGGCATGAAAATGACAACCTCGAACAGCATTCGGGGACTAGTAACTCAAATGATGTGGTACCCAATCCTACACATTTGAGTGAACCTCAACCAAATGCTACGACGGGTATGGAATCTTATGCTCAACATGATTTGGTCATGGTGCCTAAACATATTATTGATCAAATGCATATGGCCCTCAGACAATCCGTAGATACGAATTCCACCCTAACTGCTGAGCTTGCGTTGCATAAAGAAAATGAAGGTCTACGAGATCTTTGGCATATTCTACATGATGGATTTGATGGATTAGATGTAAAAAGATGGTTGATTAATAGATTAATATAAAGAAGATGAGATGAAGGAGATGATGGAGTAGAGAGAGAAAGGAGAGAAAAGAGAGAAATAGAGAGAGAAAGTAAAGATGGAATAATGAAATGTGAAAATGAGCAACCCCTCCTAACATTCTAGGAGGGGATATATATAGCCCACCCTACATGTGGGCTATATGGACTATACATTAACTAAATGGATCACGAGCCCATTACATAATTATCGTTGGAGCGACCGATCCTTCATAAATACGTAAAACGTATTTCCAACAATCTCCCCCTAAGGGAGGTCGCTCCAAGAGACAAAGTTCTAAATAGTCTATATCTCGTGATCTATGCTAACTAAGATGTGACCGAGACTTTATTGGGAAAAACGTATTTCCAACAATTTCCCCCTAAGGGAGGTCACATCTTTTTACAAAATCTTAAACCTAGCATCTATGCTTGAGTCTTCGATCTTGTTCTTGTGAATATGCTTGATGTGATCTTTGACTTTAGTCTTGAGCATGTTTCCTTGCCTTGACCTTGTGCATTCTTCACTTGTGATATTTGCCTCTTCGTGACTTCATGTTCCACATACTTATACTTTTAAATTCTTGAAAGCTTCAGAGTTTGATACAGCGGAAGACTTGACATTCAGGCTTTCTTGAATTTGTTGAAGTACTAATTGTATGTAGTATAAGCATGTGGTGACGACTTCTTCTGGATTGTACACCGCAATGTCACCTTCTTGTTACGCTGCATAAGACAGTTAGCAACAAACAATATACACGGATGAAATGACCTTGAACATTTCATTCTAATTCGGTAGCATTTTACCTCCGGTCGGTGAAGACCGTTGGACGATATTAAATATCGTACTTGTGGCAGGTAGTTTCAATAAAGAACCTCCTTGACAAGATTTCGCGGGTAAACCCGTTCTCTTTACTCGACCGTCCAAAGCTGACTGCGAACGTAAAGAGTGAATCATTTGGATAATATTATCCGCATGATTTGAAGCCGTCAATTCATGTTCCTGGAACAAGTGAAGTTCAATTAAGAACCGCACCATCGTTGCTTTCCAGTTGTCACTAGCTTGATTCATATAGAATCTTGCAAGTTACCTACCAAGTGCTGTTTGATGTTAACACTAGAAGGATTTCCATTCGTCACTGTAAATACTTAATAGTATTACTCTGAATGTTCTGGCAAGATCACTAAGATATTGCGTAGAGGCCTGGAACGTGTTTAAATTCATTTAAGAATTAAACCACTGTTGCTTTCCAGTTATCACAAGTTTGATTCATAAAGAATCGCACAAGTCACCTACCATGAGCTTTTTGATATTCGCTCAAGAAGGATTTCCATTTTCATTGTAAATACTTTCGTATTACTCGGATGTTCAGGCAAGATCATGAAGATTTTGCGTAGGACTCTTAAGATCTTTCTTACTTTTCACAGTGTGTGAAGAAGCAAGGAAATATGAAAGTGTGTCCTAATGAGATATTTAATGATCTCAAATGGCTCTAGACTCGATCGTGCATTTTGGATTTTTAGTGATCGGAGGCTGGAGAGGAGTGCCACCTTTTCAATACCAATTTATTCGGAGTGAATAAACCAATAGATAACGTGTTGATCTCCGTGTGATTAAAACAAATACCTTTTGAGAGATATTTGAGTTAGCTGGGAAGGGTTGTGCATTGCATCACTGGGTCCATGATGTCTTTCTTCAATATCAAGAATCATTAAAAATGATCTCAATAGCATATGAGTTGACCCGGTTTCTGCCTAAGGTTGTAAGGAGGGCTTCTTTCTTTACACCCTTTATCTTTACAATTCTTTTTCATTCTTCAACCCCTTCAATGCTTACCAATACGTCATCACTAGCACCTTGTTGTGATTGTTCCAGTGCTAACTTAAGTACTTGGTCGGCATTCAGCTACGTTCACACTCTTTCTCCATCTTTCCTAAGGACTACTATTTCTAGCTATGGAATGTCCTTGGGAAGATTCCTCCGGTTCTAGAGAAATCATTGGACTTTAACCTATCCTGCCATCCTTATGTCACCACAATCTTCACCGTCGTGAATAGAGATGTTTTGGGTAAGTGTATGTCACCATGAAATCCATTTAGAAGTGCAAATCCATTTTGCTCCCCCTTAACATATGCCACGATATCCGAAAACATTTTGCACATGTCGGGATGAGCTATCACGTTAAGTCAAACCATTTATGATTGATCATATACCATATTAAATCACATTTTCTCCCCCATATTAAAAATATTAACCCAATCGATGTTTTTAATATCAATTGATTTAATAGCATTTTAAGAAAATTTGGGAAGAAAAATGCAAATCCAATTATCTTCATGAATTACACAAGCTCCCCCTCAATTTAATGAGGGTGTGCTGAAACGTAAATTAAATACCTTTTAAACACAAGTGTAAGGTATTTATCACGTTCAAAGATCATATATGATAATGAATTCACAATATTAGCAATTTACGAGGTTGGACCTGAATGATGGAGAACATCATATGAAAGAAGCACATGGTTCTTGTTCACGAATGTTGGTCTTCCTCGTAGCTTCTGAAGTTATCTCTTGACTCCATGTGTATGATAGATATCGTTGTCTTAACACCAATATGTGAACTTGGCACTCTCGGCATCAAGGATTCTGAATGCTGGACAATTGCTCCCCCTCAATTGTTGACCCGTGTTCTATTGAAAGAGCTGTAGTCACCGTTTGAGTAGTCGCATCGTCGAGTATGTAGATATCAATTGTAAGTTGCTACGGTTGGTGGAGATGATAACTTCGGATTCTGAAGTCAAAGCTTTCCGGTGAAATGCTTGACTTCAAAGTGAAAAGCGGGTTACTATCGGAAATAATAGCAAACCATATGGAGCATGTTTTAAATCTTTTAAACTTCTGCTCGAACTTTATTTACAACCCCGTGTCATTATTGAATGACATTTCTAGGTTCGTAAATATTATCGATTCCAGAAGACATGCTCGTTTTATCAAAACGTTTTTGAACACACAATTTTGAAAGATTTAGAAAAACCTTTTGAGAAATTCTTGAAAAATTGTGTTCAAAGTTTTGAAAACCAATTACTTGAGCTTAAGATTTGGAATATCTTGGGAAATCTCAAGTCCGAGAAGTTGTAAACTTCTCGTTGTAAGGATAAGTTACCATCGGCGATAACCTTTCCTTTTATCTGAAGAACGAGTCCTAAGCTGACATTTACTTAGAAGTCGTTTTTCATGAGCTTGAAAACTTTGACTGTTTTAACGGAAAGCTCATGACCGAGAAAGGTTAATTTCTCGTTACGAGGAAAAGTTCTCTTATTTAAAAGATACACTTTCCTTTCTGAGCTTAAAACTTCGAATGTTTTAATACAAGCTCATGACCGAGAAATGTTAATTTCTCGTTATGAGGATTAGTTATCATAAAAGATAATCTTTCCTTTATTTGAAGTTCGAGTTACAGTCTGACATTTAACTGTAAGTCATTGTGCATGAGCTTAAAAACTTCGAATGTTTTTATTATTAGCTCATGCCCGAGAAAACTTAATTTCTCGTTGTAAGGATAAGTTTATCATCGGCGATAAACTTTCCTTTATTTGAAGAACAGGTTACCATCTGATATTTAATGATAAACCATAGTGCATGAGCTTAAAAACTTGGAATGTTTTTGATATAAGCTCATGCCTGAGAAAAATTAATTTCTCGTTGTTAGGATAAGTTTACCATCGGCGATAAACTTTCCTTTCTTTGAAGAGCGAGTTATAGTCTGTGATGTGACTATAAGTCCTTTGTGCATGAGCTTAAAAACTTCGAATGTCTTTAATATTAGCCCATGCCCGAGAAAACTTAATTCTCGTTTTGAGGATAAGTCATCATCGGGATGAACTTTCCTGTCTTTTGAGAGCGAGTTACAGTCTGTTATGTGACTGTAAGTCCTTTGTGCACTTAGCCATGAATCCCCTGAGACACTTGTTTCTCCGATATCTGCTTCTTCAGCAACCAAACTCTAAGAGTGTCCTTAGTTGAACGGTATACAACGATTGGACCGCTTCGTTCTTTTGGAACATCAACTTTGGTACCTGCATTCTCATTAGGAGTTTGTATACTTTGACATGGGTTAGCGATATCTATTTTAGAAGCACGTGGGGGTTCACAGTTTTCTTTTCTTGTGTCAGAGGTGGCCTGAGGGGATGATTCACTTGTCTTAGTTGGCAAACGTTTCCTTTTATAGAAAACCTTAAGTTCAGGCTTAAGAGATGTATCATCCTTTGCAATTTCCTCCCTAGTAGTGTTCGTAGAATCAGAGACTATCGTAGTTAAAGGGCACTCGTTTCCTACAAGAGTGAAAGTTCTACCAGTGGGGCGCCACATTTTGCCAACGGGTTTGATTTTAGCAACCCACTGGGATTTAAGTCTAGCACGGGAGTTCACCTCATTAAGTAATTTTTTGATACAAGAGTCATGATTTGCCGTAAAGACACATTTTCTACATGTTTTACAAGTAGCATATTTAATGTCCGAGTAATTCCTAGATGATTGATCGATGCTCCTAGGAGACGTCATGCTACGGTTAGCATTGTTGGGTAATCTAGAAGGCATCTGACTAGGTTGGACATTGCTATCTCTTTCATGTGTCTTTTGAATAGCTTCCCTTTGACCAAAATCATGGCGCACATCAGTTGAACTAGTTCTAGACGTGTTCATGGAACTATTCTTAGAGAAACTAGGGGCAATCATGTGATGAGGTCTTGCTAAAACTGATTTAGTCACATTAGGCCTAGTTGGTGGAGTGAATGTTCTAGAAATATGTCCCAAATCAACTTGGGAGGCAAACCACGGTCTCGAGGATTGTGGTCACTCGGATCTAAATGCAGTAGGTTGTCTGACAATTGGTTGTCTGACGAACTGATTTGTAGGCGGTTTCCCCAAGATTGATGGTTTTTCAAGCTTAGTGTCCACACTAGGTCCTCTATTTTTCCTTAACTCGTTTTTCAACGCGGCTATAGCAAAGACCTTTTCCTGTACTTGAGTCTTTAATGTCTCATTCTCTTTAAGCACTCTATCTTGGGATGCCAATTTAGACTCTAGTAACTGAATTTGTTTCAAAAGATTATCCTTTTCAGCTTTCGAAGCCAAAACTTTTTGATCCAATTTTCTTTCAAGAACAACGTTTGACTTTTCAAGTTTTTCAAAGTATGTTTCAAATTTGTCTGTTTTGTTAGAAAATTCAAGTTTGGCATCCTCAAGATCTTTTGATTGTTGAGCTACAATCGTTTCGAGCTCTCTAATCTTGGAATCAGAAGCAGTCAATGAAGCAGTTATAATACAATTATCATGATGTATAGCATTTTGAACACTTTCTCCCCCATTATGACTCACATCGGATGAATCAGAAGTGGTATTTCTATCACTCTTTTCCATCCGATGTTTGTCATAATTAGGTTCAGAATGCTCAATATGCGGCATGGCATCAGCATATACATCATAAGCAACATTACATTGTACCATGTTTGCCGGCTCTTCGTCATAAACGGGTAAGGTGTCATCAAGAGAAATCTCGTGAACATTCCCTGACGTGCCACTGATATCATGTTGTTCTCCTGATTCCGTGCTCTTGCCATCGTTATGCTCCAAGTTGTCAACCGTATGATCAATCTCCTCTTGTATCTGCGTCATTGATTCTTGCACCCCATTATCATACACTTGCTGAAGTTGTGATCTTTCATAAATCGAAGACGAGACTGATGTCATGAGTTTCAAGATTGTATCACGGAAAACTCGAAGCTTCGTATGTGTATCTCGAAGAAATGATTGGAAAATCACTGAACTTTCAGACTTGATGATATTGAATTGAAGAAAAGGCGTGAGTTGGGTCACAAGAGTCTTAAATGCACGTGCCGATGCAGAGTGATTGAAGTTTTCATTGTTGAGTTGCTCGGCGAGTTGGGTCAAAGTGGTAAAGATAGAGTCGATGAATATATGACGATCTTGACCAAAGATTGTCACAAATTCGCTCCCTCCTTGAAGCCGTGAAAGAGTAACAAGATGATATTGAAGCAATTGAAATGAATTTATACCACTTTCTCTAGCTTTGTCTTGCATTCGATGCAAGTCTCCCTCTTTAAGTGTCGAATTGAACGAATCCATTGAAAATCGAGGAAAGATAAAGAAAAATGATGTGGATGTTGTTGTTGTCGGGTTTTTACAATACGACTCGGCTCAAAAATTGTTGTCGGCTCAAACGATTATGAATTAAACCCGATCAAAAATCCGTATTTGCTAAAAATATATCCCGTCACGTTGACTCGTCACTTTGTCTTCAAATCCGGCCACAAAAAACTTTGAACCCGTCAAATATTTTTCCACGTTAATTCTTTTAAAATACCCGCCTCAACACGATTTGCCAAAAATTAATAAACAAAATTAACTTAATAAAAAAAAAGAAAACAACCTTTAAAATATATAAATATAAAAAGTTTATCTTAAAAAAAAATATAAAATATAAAAAGTTTAACGTTTAAAAAATAAAGATAAAATATAAAAAATTTAACTTTTTAAATAAATAAAAAAATAAGGAAAATTTAACTGGTATGTAACGGTTTTTAAAAAAATCTTAGATAAGATTTGTCAAATAAGAGCCCACGTGGAGGCCTAAAAACGTGGCATCACTTGCCTAGTTTCCTCCGTCCCTAATAATTTAATCTACACGTGGCTATTACAACAAAAAACTTTGGTTACTCCGTCCCACTGTTTTCTTTGTGTATGGCGCCCAATTAAAAGACTTTAACCTAATCTCTCTTCTCTCAATCACAAAATAACTCTCTTCCGTCTCTTTCTCCTTCACAAAAAATTCAACCGATCCAATCTCATAACCTCCCAACTAAATCTAATCTCTCTCTCTCCTGTTTAGATGCACAAACTCTCTATACCAAAAACACACAATGTAATGTTCCTCTTATCATCCTCTTATCAGTCTGTTCCTGGATTCGTGTAATGTTTTCTTCAAGATCTTCGAAAACAGAGGAGATCTCGGGTAGGTTGATTTTAGATTAATTTGTTGAGTCCCTCTCTCATCTGTAGAGTCCTTCTGTCAATGTTTGATGTTGGTCTTTGATTTCTCGTAATCCAAAATCGAAACAAAGATAGAATTTTAACAGCTTTGTTAAAGTTCTTACTTTTAATTCGAAAAACAAGGATGGTTCAAAATAGACATGGATCGATGATGATAACAATTTCGTGTTGGATGGATCTTAATAGATCTCTACATGCATGAAGGTATCTCATGAAATTGAATCTGAGATCTAGTTGTTTTATTTTTACGATTCTAGAGGGATGATTAGAAGAAGATTGTTGGCTGAAACAGAGGAGTCGAGTCGAGAGATCGAGTCAGATGTGTTGGTCTGATGATGACGAATCGAGTACGTGTTAAGACGAGAGGTGTGGGTCTGTGGGTTTTGAATTGAGTCGAGAGTCTTATTTGAAAAAGTGAGTCTTTGTGTTGGTTCGAGTGATGATGTGAGGGTGGTTTTTGTGGGTGAGAGATGAGACGAGTTGTTGTGTCAAGGTTTTTGTTGGACGAGAGGTAAGTGTGCGAGGTTGTGTGTCGAGGGTTTGTAATGTTCGAGGGTATGTGATGTTCGAGGGTGTGTCGGGAAATCAGAGTTTAAAAAGGATTTGGATTTGAGTCGAGTCGGGAGTCTAAGTTATCGAGTCTAAGTTATTGTGGGTTGTGGGTGAGGGAAAGAGGGTGTGTCGAGTCTGTTGGTTTCGAAAGAGGGTGTCCGAGAGGGTGTGGTGCGGTTAGGGTGAGAGTCTGTTGTGGTTGAGAGAGTCGAGAGTGGGTGGGTGTGAGGGTCGAGTCGGGGTGTAAGTGTGTTAGACGAGAGTGTTTGTTTGTGAGTCGAGTCAGATTGTTTGTGAGAGGCTGTGTGTTTGTGTGTTCGAAAAGAAGAGTAGTCGAGTCTGGTCCCGTTATGTTTGAAATGGTTCATTCGGAAGATTTCTTCATTCGGAAGATTTCATTCATTCGGAAGTTTCGTTCATTCGGAAGTTTAGTTCATCCGGAACTTTTCGTTCATCCGGAACTTTTCGTTCATCCGGAACTTTTCGTTCACCCGGAACTTTTTGTTCACCCGGAACTTTTGTTCACCCGGAAATTTTGTTCACCCGGAACTTTTGTTCACCCGGAACTTTTGTTCACCCGGAACATTTGGTTTGATTCGGAACTTTAAGAATGACAGTTTTGTTGGGACATATTTGGACAGAAAGATTTGGACAGAAAGATTTGGACAGAAAGATTTGGACAGAAAAATGATAAAAATAGAGAAACTGATTATATATATAAAATTTATAACAACTGATTATATAAAAAATTGAAAATTATATAAAAACTGATAACAACAGATTCGATGGACATAAAATTATATAAAAACTGATTATATAAAAAATAAAAAAGGTTATATAAAAAACTGATAACAGAAAAACCAGATAGGATAAAACTGAAACTGATAAACGAAAATCAATAAAAAAAAATTAAAGTGGCAAAATTAAAAAAAGAAAAACCCAAACTTTTTATAAAAACACAAACTTTTTAAGATTTGATAATAAAAGTTTTGATTTTTGTATAAAAATTTGTGATTCTTGTCTAAAAAGTAAGTAAATCTAAAGATTTGACATGATTTAAAGCATAAAAATACAAACTTTTTAAGATAAAAGCTTGATTAAATCAAAACCCACCAAAATCAAAAAGAAATAAAAGCAAGAATAAACCAATCAAACCTTGGCTCTGATACCAATTGAAGGTCTACGAGATCTTTGGCCTATTCTACATGATGGATTTGATGGATTAGATGTAAAAAGATGGTTGATTAATAGATTAATATAAAGAAGATGAGATGAAGGAGATGATGGAGTAGAGAGAGAAAGGAGATAAAAGAGAGAAATAGAGAGAGAAAGTAAAGATGGAATAATGAAATGTGAAAATGAGCAACCCCTCCTAACATGCTAGGAGGGGATATATATAGCCCACCCTACATGTGGGCTATATGGACTATACATTAACTAAATGGATCACGAGGCCATTACATAATTATCGTTGGAGCGACCGATCCTTCATAAATACGTAAAACGTATTTCCAACAAGGTCAAAACTTTTGAAATGGTCCCTCAAGCAGAGAAAATAACATGTTCTGAATTTGACCAATTTCGTTTTGAAAAGATTGAACACTTGAAAGAAATAGAATCATTAAAAGCTAATCTTTCCAATGAATTAAAAGCAAAAGAGTCGGTTGTCAATGATTTTCAGAAACTTAAAATGGATTTCGAAACTCTCGAGTCTAAAAAGGTTGAATCGGAAATTAATGCTACCAAACTTCTTAAATTTAAAGAACAACAGCTTTTAAAACAATACGCTTCCACATAAAAGGTTCATCTTTTAACTAAATCATTTAAAGAAATCGAACTTAAACGTCTTCAAGATTTACAACCTAATCCCGGTTATGCAAAACAAGCTCAGGAATATATTCCGTGTCTTTATGATATGACCCTAATTGGTAAATCGAAAGAAGCACCTTTTGTTCGTAGTTCTGAGGAGACACAGTCACTTGCGGATGAAACTCAATCCAAAATGCTTTCAAAATTCCATACGATTGATTATGATAAGTATAACAAAGATCAATTGTCTAAAAAGACTCGCATTCGCTTACAAAAGGAATTAGCTGAATTGACAGTTCTTGTGTCCCAAAGTTTGTCAAATGAAAACCCTCCTAGTACGTCTCCTACACTTGTCAAAACGGATTTAAAGAAGTTAATTCCACCGGTAAGTAAGGCATCCGTTAACTTAAATGCGGTATACCAACACTTAGCCGATTTTGACAAGGTCATTTTGGAACGTATGACGGCTTCAGCCATAACGGAAGGTGAACGGAATTTTGAGCACACTAGAGCTGCGTTTCGAGACGAAATTGTTCCTTTTGTAAAGAATGTTAAAGCTTGTCTTAGTACTCTTGATCAATATTTGTTTTTGGAAATAGAAGAAGTTAGACGTGTTTTCAATGAAATAGATGATGCCTATGAAAACAGTTTACTTGAAATAGAACGGGTTTCACGCCAAAATGATCAGCTTCTGAAGCAAGTGATGTCTCATGATATAGTTTCTGTCTGTGTGAATAAAAGTGTTGATAATGATTCTATTGTGCATAATGTTGAATCTGTGGATAATGTGGTAGATAGTAATTGTCACGAATCTGACGCTGAATTTTTAAAGCTTCAAGATTCATATTCTTCGCTTTCAAAACGTTTTGATGAGATTCAAACACATTGTATTTCGCTTGAATGCAAGCAACAATTTATTCAAGAAATCTTTGGAACGTCATTCGAAGGTGTTAATATCGATGATGCAAACTTTGAAAAGAATTTTCGATTGAATTTACAATAAAAACAGCGTAAGCCAAGTGACAAAGTTGCTAAATCTTTGCCGATAGAAATAGAGAAATCTAAGGAGCTTAACTGTGTGAACGTACTTGAGGCCGCTGAGAATTTTAAACTTGATCTAGATAATCGAGTTTCCAAGATTTTGTCCAAAGTTGATAACTTAAAACAGAAAAATACACGACTCTTCGATTCAATAAAGCCCGCATGTGTTGATATCACTGCACAGAATCAATCATTGATTGAACAATTGAATCGAAAGTCGGTGGAAATATCTGATTTGATGGAACAAATTTGTGATAAGAATCTGGTCTTGGCTGAGTTAAATGAAACACTTTGTACTCTAAAAGGTAAGAATGTTGTGGATAACGCAACCACTGTCTCAGCATCATCCTCTAGTGCAATCAAAAGGAACCTTATAGCCATCACACCATTTGATAAGGGCCCTAGGACTAAACCATCTCAAACTTTGGTCACTAAAGATAAGGCGGAATCAGAACCAGCTTCTAATATTCCTGTGTTGCCTTCTACAGGAGTAAGCACCACTACTAAGGCTCAAAGATCTAAGCTTAAAAGAAACAAGAAGAATGATAGGATCTTGCTCCCATCTAGTAGTCAAGTGAAGAAGAAAGTAGAAGCCCATCCTAGGAATGTTATTTCTGTTTTGAATAAAAAGAATCATGTAGCTAGACCTAAAGGCTCTGCGGTTGTGCAGCGTTCTAAGCCTACTGTGAATTCTAACTTGAAATGTTGGAATTGCAATGAATGTATGTTTTCTAGTCGTCATGATTCTTGCCTTATTGACCATGTGAATGAGATGCATGCCCGGAAAAATGGCTGGGAAAGTGTTAACCTAAGTTGGTTGGTTGTGGCACCCCACTGGTAGAACTTTAAATATAGTAGGAAATATGTGACCTTTAACTAGGATCACTCCCACTGAAGTGAAGAAAGTGTGCCCTTTAACTAGAAGTACCAAGGCTACCAAAACACAAGCGTGTCCTTTAACTAGGAACACTGACACTACTGTAGGAACCAAGTGCCCTTTAAATAGGTCTACTCCCACTGTAGTGCCCGCGAATAATCCAAAACCTAAGAAAGTTGGAACAGTAAAACCTGTTAGTGCTAAAACTCACATTAGAAAACGCAGGAAATCTAAGGGTCTCAAAAATGTTAGCAATTCTGATAATTCTATATCTGTATCTGCTAACACTCCGGAACCAATAGTTTCCAATGCATTGTCTACTGTTGTTATTGAAAACAGGTGGTCCAAATTGTTCTATGGTATTTGGACTCTGGTTGCTCCAAGCATATGACCGGAGATCGCCCTCAGCTTAGAAATTTCGTCAGCAAGTTTCTTGGTACGGTTCGATTTGGAAATGATCATATTGCAAAGATAATGGGTTATGGTGAATATCATATTGGGAATTTTATTATTTCAAGAGTGTATTATGTGGAGGGTCTCGGTCACAACTTATTTTCTGTGGGACAATTTTGTGATGCAAACCTAGAAGTTGCTTTTCGAGAGCATACCTGCTTCATTCGTAATTTGGAAGGGGTTGATTTATTGAAAGGTACTCGAGGGAATAATTTGTATACTTTGTCTCTACAAGACATGATGGCCGCTTCTCCCGTATGTCTTCTCTCCAAAGCATCGAAGACTAAGTCTTGGTTATGGCATCGACGGTTATCTCATCTTAACTTTGACGCTATTAATCATTTGGCGAAAAACGAACTTGTTCGTGGTCTTCCTAAACTTTCATTTCATAAGGATCATTTGTGTTCCGCGTGTACAATGGGGAAAAGCACTAAGAAATCATACAAACCCAAGACGGAAGACACCAACCAAGAGAAACTTTATCTGTTGCATATGGATCTTTGTGGGCCAATGCGTGTTGAAAGTCTTAGTGGTAAAAGGTACATCCTCGTTATTGTGGATGATTACTCTCGGTTTACATGGGTGAAATTTCTTACAACAAAAAATGAGGCACCGAAATTCATCATCGGATTTCTCAAGATGATTCAAGTGCGTCTCAACACTACTGTCCGACGCATTCGTACAGATAATGGAACCGAATTTATGAATCAAATCTTGCGTGATTATTATGAAGAAGTTGGCATATCTCATGAAACATCCGTTGCACGCACTCCACAACAAAACGGTGTCGTTGAAAGGCGAAATCACACACTTATGGAAGCTGCTCGAACGATGTTAATTTACGCAAAGGCTCCATTGTTTTTATGGGCAGAAGCAGTATCTACAGCAGTGTATACCCAAAACCGGTCACTAATTCGTAAACGCCATGGTAAAACACCTTATGAGCTTCTCCACGGAAAAGTACCAGATTTATCATATCTTCATGTATTTGGTTCTCTTTGCTATCCAAATAATGATGGTGACAATTTGGGAAAACTTCAACCAAAGGCTGATATTGGTTTTATTGGTTACGCACCCGCAAAGAAGGCATACCGAATCTACAATTGTAAGTCTCGTAAGATCCTCGAAACTATGAATGTTGATTTTGATGAGCTGACAGCAATGGTTTCTGAGCAAAGCAGCTCTGAACCCGCACTTCATGAAATGGGACCCAGTAATATTAGTTATGGTCTTGTCCCAAACATCCCTACTTCATCATCATTTACACCAACTACTAGGAAGGAATGGGATACGTTGTTTCAACCATTCTTTGATGAATTCTTTACTCCTCCAAGTATTGTTGCTCCAGAACCTGAGGTAATAACTCCGGTAACCGAAGTTTTCGCTCCAACAACCGAAGCACAATCTGATACGTCTGCACCTACAATTGGTCAAGATATACCCTCAACAAGTAATTCTCAACCAACACATGTTTCAACTACCCATGTCATGCCTATTGATGATGAAGAGGATGATGATGATCACGATTTGGAATTCGCTCAAATGCGTGAACTTCCATTCTTTGGTGTACCAATTCCCGAACCTAATCAAGTCGGGTCGTCCACATCAGAGGAAGCTCCTAGTACGGTTTACTCCAATCCACGGATTCGTGAACATGACAGCAAGTGGACAAAGGATCATCCTATAGATTCTATTATTGGTGACCCTAATCGTCCGGTATCCACACGAAGTCAACTACAAGAAAATGCAATGTTTTGTCATTTTGATGCGTTTCTCACTGAAGTTGAACCTAAGACATGGCAAGAAGCTTTTACTTAATCCTGTTGGATAGAAGCTATGCAAGAAGAACGTAATGAATTTATACGTCTTGAAGTATGGGAACTTGTCCCATGCCCGGATCAAGTGCAGTTACTCACTTTGAAATGGGTTTACAAGGTGAAACTCGATGAGTTAGGCAGAATATTAAAGAACAAAGCTCGACTAGTAGCTCGTGGATACAAGCAATTATTGGGCATCGACTTTATGGAATCCTTTGCACCTGTTGCCCGTTTGGAAGCTATTAGACTATTCCTTGCTTATGCAGCCCACATGAATATGATCGTCTATCAGATGGATGTGAAGACGGCATTTCTTAATGGTGAAATCAAGGAAGAGGTCTATGTTCAACAGCTGGATGGTTTTGTGAATCCTAAATATCCCAATCATGTGTACAAGCTTAAGAAGGCTCTCTATGGGTTGAAGCAAGCTCCACGCGCATGGTATGATCTATTATCACAATTTCTCATTACGCAAGGCTTCGCTAAAGGCAAGGTGGATCCCACACTGTTTATTCAGAAACGAGGTAAAGATATGATTATGGTACAAATATATGTTGATGATATTATATTTGCAGCCTCGACCCAAACCTTATCCGACGAGTTTGGGACACTCATGTCTTCCAAGTTTAAGATGTAAATGATGGGCAAGGTATCATTATTCTTAGGTCTTCAAATATCTCAGAGTCCTAGAGGCATCTTTATCAATCAATCCAAGTATGCCCTTGAATCGCTTAAGAAATATAAGATGGAATCTTGCGACCCCGTGGATACTCCAATGATGGAACGAACTAAGCTTGATGCAGATTCACATGGAGTTGCTATTGATCCGACACTTTATCGTGGAATGATCGGTACCCTTCTGTATATCACAGCTAGTCGACCTGATCTTCAGTTTGCTATATGTATGTGTGCTCGGTATCAAACTAGGCCTACTGAGTTACACTTGGCTACTATGAAACGGATCTTTCGATATCTTAAAGGAACCATTAATCAGGGACTTTGGTATTCGAAGGACTCTTCGCTTGCACTTATGGCATATGCAGATGCGGATCATGCGGGTTGTCAAGATACAAGGCGTAGCACGAGTGGAACTTTGCAACTACTAGGAGATCGACTAATCAGTTGGGCATCGAAAAGGCAGAAAAGCGCTGCAATTTCAAGTACGGAAGCAGAATACATAGCTATATCCGGTTGCTGTGCTCAAACTCTTTGGATGAGATCACAATTAACCGACTATGGTCTAGGTTTCAACAAAATTCTGATGTACTGTGACAACAAGAGTGCAATTGCCTTATGCTGCAACAACGTTCAATTCTCCCGGTCGAAGCACATTGACATTCTCTACCACTTCATCAAGGAGCAAGTGGAAAATGGAGTAATCGAGCTTTACTTTGTCCGATCTGAGTATCAATTGGCGGATATTTTCACGAAGGCTTTAGATCGTGCTCGAATTGAATTTTTGGCCGACAAGCTAGGATTGAGAACCTTCTCGCCTGAGACTCTAAAGGAATTGGCAGATGAAGCAAAAGAATAGTGATGGTAAACTATTCTCTGTATCCTTGGTGATCATCTGTATATATTATTTATATTTTTATCCACAAAAGCAAAATACAAAAATATAAAACCATATAAAACCATAAAAATTAAAAATTCATAAAACTCCAAAAATATTTTTACTTTATTTTACAAAGGCATGTCTTTTGGTACGATAATATTTACGGCCTTAGAAATGTTGATTAATATTGACACGGCGCCATAAATAGAGTTCGTACAAAGTTGTAAATATTTCATAAAACATGCCTAAATGGCTTATAGTTATTTCTGACTGCAACCCGGTTTTCATATTAAAGTCAAGTATTTCTTCTGAAAGCTTTGGCTCACAACGGGAATTATTTTTCTCGGACAAGGTTTACTTTATAACCTTGTAAGGGATCAAGTTTACTTTATAACTTGGTCTAACACAAATTAATGTACGCTTCAGTGCATTTATTTGTTAAAACAAGAGAAGTCTTGTTTTTATGAAGCTATCATCTCTACAACCATAGCAATCTACAATTGGTATCTACATACTCGACGATGTGACTACTCAACCAACGACTACAGCTCTTTCAATAGAACACGGGTCAACAATTGAGGGGGAGCAATTGTCAAGCATTAAGAATCTTCGATGCCGAAAGTGTCAAGCTCAGTAATTGGTGTCAAGACAACCATACCAATCGTACACGTGGTGTCAAGAGATGACTTCAGACGTGACGAGGCGAACAACATATGCCGACAAGAACCATCTGATCTTATCATATGATGTTCTCATCAATCAAGTCCAACCTTGTCAATTTTTTTTCTAATATGGTGTATATGTGATCATGTTACAAATCGGTATCATATCTCATACATTTGATATCATGAAGATAAAATGGACTTGCGTTTTTCTTCCCAAACCTTTGTTAAAACTTCATTAAATCAATTGATATTAAAAACATCGATTGGGTTAATATTTTTAATATGGGGGAGAAAATGTGATTTAATATGGGAAATTATCAAAAATGGTTTGACTTAACGTGATGGCTTATCCTGACATATGCGAAATGTTTTCGAATATCGTGGCATGTGCTAAGGGGGAGCAAAACGGATTTGCTATATCAAAATGGATTTTCATGGTGACATATACTTACCCAAAACCCATTTATTTCACGACGATGAAGATTGTGGTGACATAAGGATGGTAGGATAGGTTAAGTCCTATGATTCTTCCAAAACCGGAGGAATCTTCCCAAGGACATTCCATATCTAGAAATAGTAGTCCTTAGGAAAGATGGAGAAAGATTGTGAACGTAGCTGAATGCCGACCAAGTACTTAAGTTAGCACTAGAACAATCACAACAAGGTGCTAGTTATGACATATTGGTAAGCATTGAAGGGGTTGAAGAATGAAAAAGAATTGTAAAGATAAAGGGTGTAAAGAAAGAAGCCCTCCTTACAACTTTAGGTAGAAACCGGGTCAACACATATGCTATTGAGATCATTTTAATGATTCTCGATATTGAAGACAGACATCATGGACCCAGTGATGCATTGCACAACCCATCCCAGCTAACTCAGATCTCTCTTAAAAGGTATTTGTTTTAATCACACGGAGACAACGCATTATCTATTGATTTATTCACTCTGAATAAATTGGTATTGAAAAGGTGGCACTCCTCTCCAGCCTCCGATCACTAAACTCCAAAATGCACGATTGAGTCTAGAGCCATTTGAGATCATCAAATATCTCATTAGGACACACTTTCATATTTCCTTGCTTCTTCACACACTGTATGCTCGAGAGTGAACGCCTCTGGTCAGTTCACCCAAAACAAAAGACATAGCGAGGGGACGCCTATGGGTCAGTCCCACATTTAAAAGTTTCGATAAAACACATGTGACTAAATAGGGCCAGTCCTGTACCAACCATTACTTAGTCAAAAATCTGCGACAATGACATGTATATGTATGCTTAAAATGATGAATGCATGAAAACAACTGTCAGTTCTAGGAAGACCGTAGTGACTACCCACAAATCACAGGTCATATTTGAGAGCCTACAGGTCGAAGCCTTGGCTCTGATACCATAATTGTAACACCCCATTTTGATAATGGAAATGTCACATGCAATTATGGCGTGTCATCAAAGCATACAAGGAAAAATGTCTAAACATTACTTGACCATAAAAGGAAAATACCGGAATCAAACATCGGTAGTCCAAAAGTAAAATCTCATCACACACATAGTATAATAAAGGAAAGGACTAAATTGGTATTGATTTATTCACTCTGAATAAATTGGTATTGAAAAGGTGGCACTCCTCTCCAGCCTCCGATCACTAAACTCCAAAATGCACGATTGAGTCTAGAGCCATTTGAGATCATCAAATATCTCATTAGGACACACTTTCATATTTCCTTGCTTCTTCACACACTGTATGCTCGAGAGTGAACGCCTCTGGTCAGTTCACCCAAAACAAAAGACATAACGAGGGGACGCCTATGGGTCGGTCCCACATTTAAAAGTTTCAATAAAACACATGTGACTAAATAGGGCCAGTCCTGTACCAACCATTACTTAGTCAAAAATCTGCGACAATGACATGTATATGTATGCTTAAAATGATGAATGCATGAAAACAACTGTCAGTTCTAGGAAGACCGTAGTGACTACCCACTAATCACAGGTCATATTTGAGAGCCTACAGGTCGAAGCCTTGGCTCTGATACCATAATTGTAACACCCCATTTTGATAATGGAAATGTCACATGCAATTATGGCGTGTCATCAAAGCATACAAGGAAAAATGTCTAAACATTACTTGACCATAAAAGGAAAATACCGGAATCAAACATCGGTAGTCCAAAAGTAAAAGCTCATCACACACATAGTATAATAAAGGAAAGGACTAAACAATGTCCATAGCAAATGTATCATAAGAAAGGAAATGCATAAAGTAAAGAAGGCTAGACAGCTTCCAGTCCATATGCACACTCTTAGTGTCTACGAGCGTCCCTGAGTACCTGCCGTTTTGGGAACACAGAAAAGGAAAACGGCTGAGCAAATACGCTCAGTGCACGGATGTACAATAAAGCATGAATAGGATAAGCATATAACGTATAAAAGCGGAAGAAAACTAAGTCCCGAGTAACCTGGTTAAGTCTTGATAAAACTGGTTTTATAGTTTGAAAAGTCTTATGTTTATCTTGTAAAAACTGTTATCTTATTTTACCATTAGCCAATATAGGTCATGAAAATCCACCGTGCATGAATACTTGGAGGGGTGACCTCATCATGCAAATTAGAGGGGCTGCCTCTAATTTAATATACTGGTTTTTGGGTAGGAGGGATCAGCTCCTTGTGAAGGATGCAAGGCACACAGCACATTCACTATGAAATCCCGACTGAAAACATGTAACTAGGATGCACCCATACGCCCCACATGATAAATATAATATAAATGGCCAAAAGCTGAAGGGACGCCACGAGCAATCACTCCGCCGTGGTGAAGTCATAACATCAGTGCCTCTAATGTTATGGTTATGGTACCTCCATAACTAGGTGAAACTGGTCATGCATGTATATGGCTATAGGTATTCTTAATTAAACATAAGCAATCAAACACGTAACTTATACTACGGTAAAACATTTGGCTGCATACAGGGAATCCTAATAAGGAAAGAATGTCCATACTGAAAGGACGGGAATCCGTACCTTATGTCCAGTGAACGAAGAAGATGAGCTGAGAGGAAACCTACTTCCGTATCACCAGTGCTACATAAATACATACATGAAAAAGTATCTGCTTACTAAATACGTAGCTGGTTTTATGTCATGTCTTAGCTTATTTTATGTGTTCTTACCATGTTTTACTGTTTTAAAGCCTTAAATCGTGTTTATCTTATATTCTGTTTAATCTGATTAAATATTTCTGGTATTTCATGTATTATTATACTTACTGTGTAATAATAAGTAACTTTCCAAAAACAGCAGGTTTCCTAAAATAGAAAGTTTCCAAAAATAGAAAGTTTTCAAAAATAGAAAGTTTCCAAAAATAGAAAGTTACCAAAAATAGAAAGTTTCCAAAAATAGAAAGTTTCCAAAAATAAAAAGTTTCCAAAAATAGAAAGTTTCCAAAAATAGAATTACTGCTTAAAATAGATAAGTTTCTAAAAATAGAAAGTTTCCATAAATAGATCAGCTGCCTTAATTAAATAAGTTTCTATAAATAGATTAACTGCCTGAAATAAATAAGTTTCTAAAAATAGAAGGTTTCCATAAATAGATTAGCTGCCTTATTTAATTAAGTTTCTAAAAATAGAAAGTTTCCATAATTAGAAATAAGCTGGTTAAATAAGCTAAGTATATAAGCCTAAGTGTTTTCATGATTATTTTCTAAGTCATATGATATAATGTATAGTTTAATAATTATTTCATGTAATTAAATTAAACTATAGGTTAAAATATTTAATTAAAGTATAACATGTTTTTAATTAAATAAAGTTAAATACTTAGGTTAAAACATGTATTATTATTTATTAATAATATAACCTAAGTCATGTTAATTAATTAATTATAATCATGGTTTTTATATAATTGATTAATTATAAGTCTAAAATATAAAAATACTTAGGTTAATTAATTTCATGATTATTAATAATTAAAATAACCTAAGTCATGTTATTAAATTAATCATGTCATTTTATTAATTTAATTTTTAACATAAGATCATAAAAAAATAAAACTAAACATACACCATGAACCGATCTAGACTCAAAACAATGAACCGGACATGAAATCGACACCTTACCCCGAACCAAATCGGGGTACCCCTCGTCTTGATGCTGCCGTGGGACCCACACCAACCAACCGGGACCATATGGTCTCGGTGGTGGTCGGATGGCCAAACCGAAACCCCCCTTGGGTTCGGTGTAGGCTGCGGCCAAAACAAACACCCCTTAAAACATTCCTTTTGATTTTATTAAATCCCAATTCATGTTAGATCCATGATTTTAATTAGGTTTTTATAAAAACATAACATGTTCTTAATTAATAAAATATCAAATCAAAAGAAAAAGGTTTAAAAAGGATTTACCGAATACGTGGATCAAAAGGACGAAGAACAAACACGATCACCAACTAGAATTCCAAGATCCAAGATCAACAAACACCCCCTTGTGGTGTTTTGAGGGTGGCGGCCAAAAAAGAAGAAGAGAGGCGGGTTTAGGTTTTCTGTTAAAATCTTATGTAAACAATTATGAATAGTGTTTATTTCTAATCCTCCTTTTTTGTAAAAAAACAAATGGGCTTGGCCCATTTGCTCCTGTAGCCGCGGTTAGGGGGCCCCACATGGGGTACCCGTACCTTTTTTCGTGTCTTGACGTTTAGTTATTCGTTCATGATTATTTGTGTTCGCGTTTTATGTGTTCTCGTTACGTAATTATCGTGATCTAATATATTTATTTACGCTCGTAATAAATATATATACGTAATTAATAATAGTTCGTGTTTTAATTACGTTCATGATTTCATGATCGCATGTTCGTGATTAATTATTGTCAAATAACTATTACGTGCTCGTGCGTAGTAAATACTTATCGTGTTCTAACACGTGCGTAATACGTAAAATCCTAACACGTAATCGTAATCATGCTATATTAGGAAAGTTTTAATCTAGTACGTACGATCTTAAGGGTACTATTCATGGTAAAAGCATGTGGGTTTTACAACTCTTCCCCCCTAAAAATAATAATTCGTCCCCGAATTATAGATAAAGTAAACTGGAAAAGAAGAACATACCCGAATTCAAAATATGAAATGAGGGTAAGAAGCCCGGATAGACTCCTCTGTTTCCCAAGTGGCTTTCCGCTCGGTATGATCCCTCCATAGGATTTTGACGAATGGAATCGTCTTCTTTCTCATGACTCGTTCTTGTCTGTCAAGAACTCGTTCGGGTTCTTCTATAAAAGTGAGATCTTCACGTATCTGTTCCAGTGGATACTGAACCATGTGAAGGGGATGATACTGGTACCCTCTGAGTAAGGACACATGAAACACATTGTGCACATGCGAAAGCTGCGGAGGTAACGCCAATCGATAAGATACTTCACCGACTCGTTCAATGATATCAAACGGTCTGATGAAACGAGGACTGAGCTTCCCTTTAATCCCGAAGTGTCTAACACCACGTGCTGGCGAAACCTTAAGGAAGACGTGATCTCCTACGTTAAAGTGTATGTCCCTACGATGCTTATCGGCGTAACTCTTCTGACGTGACCGTGCTTCCTGAAATCTCTGCTTAGCTACTGCGATCTTCTCATTGGTCATCTCTATGATTTCTGGTCCTTCAAGTGTTCGCTCACCAACCTGATCCCAGTAGATTGGGGCGCGACACTTTCTGCCATACAACATCTCAAATGGAGCACACTTGATACTTGCGTGCCAACTGTTGTTGTATGCAAACTCCACCAAACAGATGTAATCGTCCCAATCACCCGTCCATTCCAACGCACATGACCTCAACATATCTTCCAATGTCTGAATGGTTCGCTCCGACTGTCCGTCCGTTTGAGGATGAAAAGCCGTGCTAAGCTTAAGTTGTGTACCCCAAGCTTTCTGCAGACTCTTCCAAAAGCGCGAAGTGAATCGAGGATCTCTGCCTGAGACGATGCTGGATGGTGCACCATGGAGTCTCATGATCTCTCTTCTGTATGTATCTGCGAGTTTACTTACCGGATCTTCCTTGCGGATCGGTAAGAAATGAGCTGATTTGGTAAGTCGATCTACGATAACCCAAATTGCATCGTGCTTCCTCTTGGCAGGCGGAAGACCAGTAACAAAATCCATGGTGATTTTGTCCCACTTCCATTCTGGAATATCTAACGGTTGAAGGAGACCGCCAGATCGCTGATGCTCGATCTTAACCTGCTGGCAAGTAAGACATTTGGAGACGTAAGTGGCCACATCCTGTTTCATACCACTCCACCAAAAGTACTGCTTGATGTCATGGTACATCTTAGTCGAACCAGGATGTATAGAGAATGGGGAGCTATGAGCTTCAGCTAACAAAGCTTCCCGGAGTTCTTGGTCATCAGGAACATAAAGTCTCGTGCCCTGCCATACGATACCATCTGCATCTACTCTGAATTCCGTCTGCTTTTCCAAATTCTGTACTATCGCCCAGATTTCTCCGTCATCCTTCTGAGCTTCCTTGATCTTAGAGAGTAACTCGGGTTCTACTCTAAGATTAGCCCAGTAACCATGCTGTCCACGTACCATGATCTCGATGTCTAGTCGCTCCAAGTCTCTTATGATTTCCTCTTCGATTTTAATGCCGTTGATCATTCCAGACTTCCTGCTAAGAGCATCTGCTACTACATTTGCCTTTCCGGGATGATACTGTAGATTAATGTCATAATCCTTCAACAGCTCTAACCATCTCCTCTGCCTCATGTTCAATTCACGTTGAGTGAAGATATACTTCAAGCTCTCGTGGTCCGTGAAAATGTCACATGATTCTCCATATAAGTAGTGCCTCCATATCTTCAATGCAAACACCACAGCTGCAAGTTCCAGGTCATGCGTGGGGTAATTTTCTTCATAAGGCTTAAGCTGCCGTGAAGCGTACGCGATCACTTTCCCATGTTGCATGAGAACACAGCCAAGTCCCTTCCCCGATGCATCGCTGTAGATTTGAAATCCACCCGTACCAGATGGTAGAGTAAGAATAGGTGCAGATACCAGCTTCTGCTTCAGGTCTTCAAAGCTCTTCTCTCGATCTTCCATCCAGACGAATTTCTCCCCTTTCCGCATCAGGTTGGTCAATGGTAGTGCTATGAGGGAAAAGTTTTCCACGAACCTACGGTAATAGCCAGCTAAGCCTAAGAAACCGCGGACTTCCGCCGCTGATGTCGGCCTTGGCCACTTAGTAATGGCCTCAACCTTTGCTGGATCCATAGTGATTCCTTCTGCTGATACAATGTGACCTAAGAATGCCACCTTGTCTAACCAGAACTCACACTTGGAGAATTTAGCATACAGCTGCTTCTGGCGAAGAATCTGTAGTACTGTACGAAGATGGTCTTTGTGTTCCTCCTTGGACCTTGAGAAAATCAGGATGTCATCGATGAAGAAATGACGAACTTGTCCAGAAATTCATGGAAGATTCTGTTCATCAAATCCATAAACACTGTTGGAGCATTTGTCAGGCCAAATGGCATAACTACAAACTCGTAGTGGCCATAACGGGTACGAAAGGCAGTCTTAGTGATGTCCTGCTCCTTGACCCGTAGCTGATGATAGCCTGACCTAAGACCAATCTTGGAAAAGTGTTTGACCCCTTGGAGTTGGTCAAACAGATCATCAATTCGTGGCAGTGGATATCTATTCCGAATGGTAATCTTGTTGAGCTCGCGATAGTCTATGCAAAGACGCATGCTGCCGTCCTTCTTCTTAACAAACAAGACCGGTGCGCCCCATGGAGATGCGCTCGGTCGAATGAAACCTCGTTCAAGAAGTTCTCGCAGTTGATCCTTCAGCTCTATGGGAGCCATGCGATAAGGAGCCTTGGAGATTGGTTCAGCTCCTGGAATAAGCTCAATACTGAATTCCACTTCTCGTGCAGGTGGTATGCCCGGAAGTTCTACTGGAAAGACATCTTGGAATTCCGACACTATAGGTTGATCCTGAATTGATGGGGATTCAGCATCCATGTCGTGAACCGTAGCTAGATAACCCTCACAGCCATGTGACAGTAATGCACGCGCTTGCAGGGTAGATATGATTTGTACAAACCGTCCGGGTATGAACCCATTATGAATGTACTCTGGTGCATTAACATCACCGAAGATAACTCGATATGAATGGCAGTCTATGGTGGCATGATGCTTGGATAGCCAATCCATGCCCAAAATCATGTCGAAGTCATTCATGTCCAGCGGAAGTGCGTCAACAGGTCGAACCTTATCGTCAAATTCTAGGGGAAGACTCTTGTATACATGGGTGATTAATACAGAGTCCCTTGAAGGCGTGGAAATAGTAAGCCTATTTTCTAGTGGCATGTGGAGCATCCTAATGTTCTTAGCATAAGCGGTAGAAATAACCGAGTGAGTAGCACCCGTATCAAAAAGAACACATGCAGCTTGACCATACATATACAAGATTCCAGTGATGGTACCTGTAGACTTGTTGGCCTGGTCTCGAGATGTCGTGTAGACACGCCCGGTAGTAGGAGGCGGCTTGGTATCAGCATGTCCCGATGTACCCTTCATCTCGCCCTTACGGCAGTCCTTCATAATATGGCCAGGAAGACCACACTTGAAGCACACGTCAGTATTACGGTGACATGGTCCTGGGTGCCTACGGTGGCAAGTAGAGCAAAGAGGATGAGTGAATCCTCCAGCAGGTGCTCTGGCTGGCTGGGAACCTGATAAAACATTTTACATAAGACATGATAATTGGGTACAAAGGACAAAGCGGATAGTCGTAAGATTGAATGCTAGTGATAGCTGGACGGCTAGGCTGCGAACCTCTCTGGTTCTGGTCCCTACCGTTTCCATGGTTCCTGGTAGAAGTTTTGCTGAAGTGTCAGAATATGAGTTATAACATGAAATCATAAGGAAATGCTTAAGTATTAGGACCTGCTGCTGTTGGAGTGCCCAGCGTTGTTACGTTAATTATCATTACTGCCACGCCTATCCGTAGCAGAACGGTCGTTAGTCTGACCGTTTCCCTTGGGCTGATGAGGCTGCTGCTAAGTAGCCGGCTGAGACCGGTCCCCAGTTTTCTGCCTGGAAGATACATTTAAAGAGATGAATAATTGACATATATGGAAAGTATACGGATTGATCACCGCTTGAATACGAATGTTTACCCCTTGTCGGGTCTTTCAGCTTCCCCGAACTCATCTCTCTCATGCAGCATCTCCAGCTTACGTGCTGCATCGGCCACTTGTGCTACAGTGTTGAACGTAGCACAAACCAGATTGTTTGCGACCGATGTGCGAAGAGCCCATCTAAAGTGATGTGCCTGCTCTTCAGGAGTTCCTGCTGCCACACCAAGGAAACCAGCTAAGCGAAGAAAGCGCTGCATAAACTCGTTGCTATTCTCCCCAGCTCTCTGTCGGATCCCATGGTACTCTCTCTTGAGCTTGTCCTGCTCAGCCTTGGGAAAGAACTGCTCCATCATCCTGTCCTTGAACTGAGCCCAAGTCAAACCAGCAACCCACTCGTCACCACCTTCGGACTGCATCAACGCTAACCACCAGTTTAGCACATCGCCTTCGAATCGGTAGCATGCCAACCTCGCCTTGTATGCGGGGTCACAGCCCATAGCATTGAAAATCTTCTCGATGTGAGCCAACCAGCTTTCAGCATCGCTGAGGCTCTCTGTCTTCTCAAAAGCTCGAGGGCGGAGCTTGTTGAATCTCTCCAGCCATACTGCTAATGTTACTGGAGGAGGAGGAGGAGGTGCCTGATTATGCTGCTGATTGTTGGCAGCTTGAACTTCAGCCCTGATGTCATTCCTTAGTTGAGGAAGCAAAGCTTGCATAGCAGCTTGAACTGCAGCATTGAGTTGTTCCTGTTCGCGTGTGAGAACCATCTGACAGTATAACATAAAACATATGATTAAACAGATCAAAACATAAAATATATATATACATGAAAAAAATTTATACTAAAATTTCACGAGAAAATTTTATGCAAGAAAGTTTTGTGTATGAATGCATGATGCAGTTTTATGAAAACTTTTGTATGCTCGAGAGTGAAAGCCTCTGGTCAGTTCACCCAAAACAAAAGACATAGCGAGGGGACGCCTATGGGTCGGTCCCAAATTTAAAAGTTTCGATAAAACACATGCGACTAAATAGGGCCAGTCCTGTACCAACCATTACTTAGTAAAAAATCTGCGACAATGACATGTATATGTATGCTTAAAATGATGAATGCATGAAAACAACTGTCAGTTCTAGGAAGACCGTAGTGACTACCCACTAATCACATGTCATATTTGAGAGCCTACAGGTCGAAGCCTTGGCTCTGATACCATAATTGTAACACCCCATTTGATAATGGAAATGTCACATGCAATTATGGCGTGTCATCAAAGCATACAAGGAAAAATGTCTAAACATTACTTGAACATAAAAGGAAAATACCGGAATCAAACATCGGTAGTCCAAAAGTAAAGCTCATCACACACAAACATAGTATAATAAAGGAAAGGACTAAACAATGTCCATAGCAAATGTATCATAAGAAAGGAAATGCATAAAGTAAAGAAGGCTAGATAACTTCCAGTCCATATGCACATACTCTTAGTGTCTACGAGCGTCCCTGAGTACCTGCCGTTTTGGGAACATCGAAAAGGAAAACGGCTGAGCAAATACGCTCAGTGCATGGATGTACAATAAAGCATGAATAGGATAAGCATATAACATATAACAGCGGAAGAAAACTAAGTCCCGAGTAACCTGGTTAAGTCTTGATAAAACTGGTTTTATAGTTTGAAAAGTCTTATGTTTATCTTGTAAAAACTGTTATCTTATTTTACCATTAGCCAATATAGGTCATGAAAATCCACCGTGCATGAATACTTGGAGGGGTGACCTCATCATGCAAATTAGAGGGGCTGCCTCTAATTTAATATACTGGTTTTTGGGTAGGAGGGATCAGCACCTTGTGAAGGATGCAAGGCACACACCACATTCACTATGAAATCCTGACTGAAAACATGTAACTAGGATGCACCCATACGCCTCACATGATAAATATAATATAAATGGCCAAAAGCTGAAGGGACGCCACGAGCAATCACTCCGCCGTGGTGAAGTCATAACATCAGTGCCTCTAATGTTATGGTTATGGTACCTCCATAACTAGGTGAAACTGGTCATGCATGTATATGGCTATAAGTATTCTTAATTAAACATAAGCAATCAAACACGTAACTTATACTACGGGAAAACATTTGGCTGCATACGGGGAATCCTAATAAGGAAAGAATGTCCATACTGAAAGGACGGGAATCCGTACCTTATGTCCTATAAAACCCGCATGCTTTTACCATGCATAGTACCCTTAGGATCATACGTACTAGATTAAAACTTTCCTAATATAGCATGATTACGATTACGTGTTAGGAGTTTACGTATTACGTACGTGTTAGAACACGATAAGTATTTACTATGCACGATCACGTAATAATTATTTAACGATAATTAATCACGAACATGCGATCATGAAATCATGAACGTAATTAAAACACGAACTATTATTGATTACGTATATATATATTTATTACGAGCGTAATTAAATATATTAGATCGCGATATTTACGTAACGAGAACACTTAAAACGCGAACACAAATAATCACGAACGTGTAACTTATTAATTAGACACGGAAAACATTCGGGTTACCCCTTGTGGGCCCCATTTCCACGAAATTTAGGAGGGAGGATGGGCTTAGCCCATCAAAATTTTACTAAAAGGGTTTAAGAGATTTTTCACTACTCATTTAATCTTTACAGAAGATTTTTAAGAAAACCTAAAAACCCTCCTTCTTCTTCTCCTTTGTGCCGACACCCTACAACCACCATGGAAGGAGATTTGTGATCTTGGATCTTGAAGTTTTAGTGATTGATCGTGTTGGTTCTTCGTCCTTTTGATCCACGAATTCGGTAAAACCTTTTTAAACATTTTCTTTTGATTTAATCTTTTATAAATCAAGAACATGAGATGTTTTTACAAAAACATAATAATTAAACATAGATCTAACATGTTTTGGTGTTAAATTAAATCAAAAGGGTGTTTTAAGGGGTGTTTTGTTTTGGCCGCAGGCTGCAATCGAACCCGTATGGGTTTCAGTTTGCCAAGCCGACCACCACCAAGACCATATGGTCTTGGTTGGTGCGTGTGGGTCCCACGGCAGCAAGGTAAACACGGGGTACCCCGAGTTGGTTCGGGGTACGGTGTCGATTTCATGTCCGGTTCATGTTTTTAGCCTAGATCCGGTTCATGGTGTATGTTAGTTTTTTTTATGTTTATGAACTTATGTTAAAATTAAATTAATAAAATGTTGTGATTAATTTAATAACATGACTTAGGTTATTTAATTATTAATGATCATGAAATTATTTTAACCTAAGTATTTATATATTTAAGACTTATAATTAATTAATTATTTTAAAACCATAGATATAATTAATTAATTAACATGACTTAGGTTATATTATTAACATATAATAATACATATTTTAACCTAAGTATTTAACTTATTTAATTAAAAACATGTTATACTTTAATTAAATATTATAACCTATAGTTTAATTAAATTACATGAAATAATTATTAAACTATACATTATATCATATGACTTAGAAAATAATCATGAAAACACTTAGGCTTATATACTTAGCTTATTTAACCAGCTTATTTCTAATTATGTAAACTTTCTATTTTTAGAAACTTAATTAAATAAGGCAGCTAAATTATTTATGGAAACCAGCTATTTTTAGAAACTTATTTATTTCAGGCAGCTAATCTATTTATGGAAACTTATTTAATTAAGGCAGCTAATCTATTTATGGAAACTTTCTATTTTTAGGAACTTATCTATTTTAAGCAGTAAATCTATTTTTGGAAACTTTCTGATTTTGGAAACTTTCTATTTTTGGAAACTTTCTATTTTTGGAAACTTTCTATTTTTGGAAACTTTCTATTTTTGGAAACTTTATATTTTAAGGAACCTGCTATTTTTGGAAAGTTACTTATTATTACACAGTGAGTATAATAACACAGGAAATACCAGAAATACTTAATTAGATTAAACAGAATATAAGATTTAACACAGTTTAAGGCTTTAAAACAGTAAAACATGGTAAGAACACATAAAATAAGCTAAGACATGACATAAAACCAACTATGTATTTAGTAAGCAGATACTTATTCATATACGTATTTATGTAGCACTAGTGATTCGGAAGTAGGATTCTCGCAGTTCGTCTTTCTCGTTCACTAGACATAAGGTACGGATTCCCGTCCTTTCAGTATGGACATTCTTTCCTTATTAGGATTCCCCGTATGCAGCCAACTGTTTTCCCGTAGTATAAGTTATGAGTTTGATTGCTTATGTTTAATTAAGATTACCTATAGCCATATACATGCATGACCAGTTTCACCTAGTTATGGAGGTACCATAACCATAACATTAGAGGCACTGATGTTATGACTTCACCACGGCGGAGTGATTGCTCGTGGCGTCCCTTCAGCTTTTGGCCATTTATATTATATTTATCATGTTGGGCGTATGGGTGCATCCTAGTTACATGTTTTCAGTCAGGATTTCATGGTGAATGTGGTGTGTGCCTTGCATCCTTCACAAGGAGCTGATCCTTCCTACCCAAAAACCAGTATATTAAATTAGAGGCAGCCCCTCTAATTTGCATGATGAGGTCACCCCTCCAAGTATTCATGCACGGTGGATTTTCATGACCTATATTGGCTAATGGTAAAATATGTTAAACAGTTTTCATAAGATAAACATAAGGCTTTTCAAACTATAAAACCAGTTTTATGAACATGTTCCAGGTTTTCCAGGACTTATACATTTCCGCTGCTATTAGGTCTCTATTTATGTTCTTAGTCACTTATACTATGTCTATATCCGTGCACTGAGCGTTTTGCTCAGCCGTTACTTTCCTTTCCATGTCCCAAAACGGCAGGTACCCTAGGGAAGACTCGAGCATTTGGAGGACGTGCATAGGATGGAAGCTGCCAGAGACTTCTTTTCCTTTTTGCCTTCATATACTTATGCTTGTTTAGTCTTTCATTCATTTCCTTTGCTTTATTATGTTTTGGGCTTATGTTTGGGAACCGATGTTTGATTCCGGTTATCCCTATGGTCATGTAATGTTTTATACATTTATCCTTGTATGCTTGATGACACGCCATAATTACGCGTGACATTCCATTATCAAAATGGGGTGTTACAATTATGGTATCAGAGCCAAGGCTTCGACCGTAGGCTCTAAAACTCGACCTGTGACTAGTGGGTAGTCACCAGGAGCTTCCTAAGCCAACGTCTGTTATTCTACGTATTGATGTTTTCAGCGCGTTGTTGTTTTAACCATGATGTTTTCAGCACCTTGAGGTTGTAACCTTGATGTTTTCATCGATATTGTTTTACTAATATGGATGGACAACCTTCATTCATATTTAGTTATGTGTCATTGCTTCATGCATAATATTCCTCGTGAACCGTGGCTATGTGGACTGAACCCCAGTAGTTCATAAATAGTCACATAAAATTTTTTTTCTGATAAGTTTTGACAGATGAGTCTCATTTATTTATGTTTCATGTATCATTGTTGCAGGGATTATGACTAAGTAATGGTTGGTACAAGACTGACCCTATTTAGTCGCATGTGCTTTTATCGAAACTTTTAACTTTGGGACCGACCCATAGGCGTCCCCTCGCCATGTCTTTTGTTTTGGAACTGACCCATAGGCGTTCCCTCGCACATATAAAGGTTTTATAAACTACATTACGCATTCATGCACTGTTTTTCATGCATAAAATTTTTCTCATGATTTAAATTGGCATAAATTTTTTTTTCATGTCCCTTCATAAGTTATTATGTTTTTATGTCAAGTATGTATTCATACTGTCATGGTTAACTTCAGTTTCATGCTGATTATGTTATACACTTCTTCGTGATAGATGGTTTCATGTTTCTTCATGATAATTTCGTCTTCATGTTGATTATGTTTTACGCCTCTTTTGTTATTTACATTGTCCGGCAAGACATTGTTGGATTTCATTGAATTCTGCTTTCATGATAGTCATGGTTGGTTTTCATTGATCATGCTGTCAGGCAAATCATCGTTGAATTTTGTGTAACCACACTTTAGCGTTTCTCTATGCAACCAGAATGAGGTATATACTGGCATTGCAAGGTTATCATGATGGTTTTCCTAACCGTTTAAATGATATACTTTCTTTAGATCATGATAAATGATCGACCCCATACCGATCATTTCATGTGAATTCAACGTGTACTCCATGTACCGTATTCCATGTGTATTACACGTACCTAAATCCATGTGTATTTCACTTGCAATACTGCACGAGTATTCGCTAGTTGATTCTGAATCACCTCAGGCGTATTTTCAATTGCTTATGTTCTACAAGATTGCTGATGCCGCTCATAACTGGGAGATGTTACTAAAGGTTGATGCTGCTGACGTTCGGAGACGCTACGAGATGCGGATGCTGTTCACAACCTGGAGATCCTACAAGACGAAGACAAAGGCGTTGGAGCAAAGCAATTGGACGAGAAGATGCTTCACCATCAGACGATTTCCATCAATCATTGTCCCTAATTCTTAGTTACATGTCATACGTCATTCAGCTGTCATTTCAGCCATATGAGTGCAAACCGGTACCAGCCGGCCACTCAGCTGAATAGTTACATGAATCACGGTCATGAGAATGACCGTCATGGAACTGACAGACAGGACGATAGTAACCACTACTATGACAGAAACTATCCTAGAAATTTCAACCGAGGCTCCGGCCGTGGACGTGATCAGACATACAAAGGATCAGTAGTCCAACCGATCCGCCAATTCTGGCATAATAACCTTATATTGTGGTTATATTTGTTTCACATCTCGAGACAAATGTCAAGACATCCGTCAAGACACATGTCTCACGTATACTTTCTGAAGACACATGTCAAGACACCAGTCAAGACATATGTCATGCTTATAGTTCCAAGAAACGAGTCAAGACACATGACTCACGTCCAACTATGGAACATTTCTAAGAAATTCAGAGTACCCTCCAAGGGTATATCTATTTTGTTGTGCCATGTATTAATCAGGCCACAAGAATTTCAATACCATTATCGGCGCATCAGTGAGAACTGTCACGTTGCCGATGTCACTTTCATTTCTTTCACCATAGTTCATATATTCATGACCATGAAGGACGCCTTTCGTATTCCCACGCATACAAAGGTTTTCCTTCAGTTTAATGATGAGATCCAAGCTGCTAACGCATTTCCTCGGACAGACACGAGATGAATTTTATCCTAATTATGTACTATGAACAACACACCATGCTACGATTCATAATTATGTACAGTAAGGTTCAGGCTCCTGAATACATTCAGCTTGATTTTCCATCGGGAAAATCGGTACAAATTATCTATGCTTACAAGCATGTGCGTTGTTAGCCATGGTCGCTAAAATTTACTAGCTGTCAGTAAGACACGACCACTTAAGTCTTCTACGCATAGCCAGTTGATTATTCCAAAATCTTCCCATACATTCCAGGAGAACCTACAAGGAGAAGGATGGTACCATGAGATTATGTGTCGACTACCGTCGACTTAAACAAATCACCATTCATGACCGTTATTCTCCTCCACATATTGACAACATGTCCAATCAACCGTATGGTGTTAATCACTTTTCCAAGATCGAACTCATGATCATGCTGCCAACAGTGACGAATGAAACAGCAGGACATGTCCATGACTGCTATTCATACACGACTCGGTCATGCTAGATTTATAATTTTGAATTAGTCTCATCAATGCTCCAACGTCATTATAAGAATGAGTTTCCATGAACTCATAGCAAATTCATCAGTGTTTTCATTGAGGATAACCTGATTTCCTTTAAGTCTAGAAGAAGAACAGGAAGACCATATCTGCACTATGTTGCAAATTCTATGACAAGAGAAATTTTACCCTGGAAAATTTTCCAATATCAATTCTGTTTGATTACAGTGACACGCTAGATCACATGGATTTGCATGGTTAATCTTACCATGACTCTGTTTATGGCGTAAAGGAGAGAACCCTACACTACATTAGGTGTTCTAGAAAATCCTGCGCTAGGAGAAGTCTAGATTCAGAGACTCAGAGTTTCGCAAACTCCTATGTATCAAGTTCTACGAAGCAAGATACAGTTACGTTCATATCTAGGTACCTGACATACCAACAGGTTAAGATAGGACACCAACAAACTGGGATGGTTTTCATCATCTGAAATGGTGAATTGAAATGGGACAAGATCTCCACGGATTTTGGCTACCAGTTTAACGCAAACTCCGAAGAAGCATGATGCTATCTGGTTTATTGCAAACAGTTTGATCAAGTCTACAGAATCCTTACATCCGCAAGGATTTCAGAACCAACAGATTGGTCGGACATGTTCCAGCCAAGGCTCATCCGATCACTTGGTAATCCTCAGTTATCGGGTCAGACAAAGATTCGCAATTGTGCTCCTTGTTTACGTCCACGTCCTTGTTCTAAGTTCACGACTTGCTTTCGCACTCGCGTTCATGACACTATTCACGTTCATGATCGTATTTTGGTTTACGATTTTATGTTCATTTCTTTTCTCATTATGGGTAGTTTGTAAGAACTTGAGAGACCAGACCTAAGTTTAGTATAACTCCCTATCCTCAGATAGACGTTTCTCGTCATAATCTATGTCTCACCTTCTAGCGTTTGTCGTTACCGCCATTATATTCTATGATCACGATATGTTTCACATGTCATGTTCATTCCACGTTCCTCATATCATGATCAAGATATGTTACACGTATCAGGGATCACGATATGTTTACTCATACTAAACTCGCCATATCTCCACGTATCACGTTCAAAATTTTTCACGTATCACGTTCAAAATTTTTCACGTACTACGTTTCTATATGTCTCGCGCATCGTTGCTAGTTATCGGTTAAGTCGGATTGTTTTACACCATAATGTTTCAGTTACTCTTACACGTTAATTCTTATTCCCTCGATCGAACTTAGGGGATCTACCTTACGTTGATAACCAGGAACTTCTTCGTATTCCAAGTCAAGGTCAGGAGGACCAAGACTTATCATTCGTGTCAAGATCTTATAAGGAACCGTTCCAAGAGGGAAGCCACTTGGAAACGGACAAGTTCATCTGGACTTCTTATCCGTTTTCTCTTATCAATTAGATATGTCCTTTCAGCCACGTCACGTTCCATTTCCTTTTAAGACATGTCACGTTCCGCGTTCTTTCTGCCAGGTCACCTGCACGTTAATTTATCTTACATACCCTCTCAGTTTGATTCGGGTATGTTTCTCTTTCAGTTATGTTATCTATAATTCCGGGACGAATTATTCTTTTTAGGGGGGAAGAGTTATAAAACCCGCATGCTTTTACCATGCATAGTACCCTTAGGATCATACGTACTAGATTAAAACTTTCCTAATATAGCATGATTACGATTACGTGTTAGGAGTTTACGTATTACGTACGTGTTAGAACACGATAAGTATTTACTATGCACGATCACGTAATAATTATTTAACGATAATTAATCACGAACATGCGATCATGAAATCATGAACGTAATTAAAACACGAACTATTATTAATTACGTATATATATTTATTACGAGCGTAATTAAATATATTAGATCACGATATATACGTAACGAGAACACTTAAAACGCGAACACAAATAATCACGAACGTGTAACTTATTAATTAGACACGGAAAACATTCGGGTTACCCCTTGTGGGCCCCATTTCCACGAAATTTAGGAGGGAGGATGGGCTTAGCTCATCAAAATTTTACTAAAAGGGTTTAAGGAATTTTTCACTACTCATTTAATCTTTACAGAAGATTTTTAAGAAAACCTAAAAACCCTCCTTCTTCTTCTCCTTTGTGCCGCCACCCTACAACCACCATGGAAGGAGATTTGTGATCTTGGATCTTGAAGTTTTAGTGATTGACCGTGTTGGTTCTTCGTCCTTTTGATCCACGAATTCGGTAAAACCTTTTTAAACCTTTTCTTTTGATTTAATCTTTTTATAAATCAAGAACATGAGATGTTTTTACAAAAACATAGTAATTATAAATAGATCTAACATGTTTTGGTGTTAAATTAAATCAAAAGGGTGTTTTAAGGGGTGTTTTGTTTTGGCCGCAGGCTGCAATCGAACCCGTATGGGTTTCGGTTTGCCAAGCCGACCACCACCAAGACCATATGGTCTTGGTCGGTGCGTGTGGGTCCCACGACAGCAAGGTAAACACGGGGTACCCCGAGTTGGTTCGGGGTATGGTGTCGATTTCATGTCCGGTTCATGTTTTTAGCCTAGATCCGGTTCATGGTGTATGTTAGTTTTTTTTTATGTTTATGAACTTATGTTAAAATTAAATTAATAAAATGATGTGATTAATTTAATAACATGACTTAGGTTATTTAATTATTAATGATCATGAAATTATTTTAACCTAAGTATTTATATATTTAAGACTTATAATTAATTAATTATTTTAAAACCATGGATATAATTAATTAATTAACATGACTTAGGTTATATTATTAACATATAATAATACATATTTTAACCTAAGTATTTAACTTATTTAATTAAAAACATGTTATACTTTAATTAAATATTATAACCTATAGTTTAATTAAATTACATGAAATAATTATTAAACTATACATTATATCATATGACTTAGAAAATAATCATAAAAACACTTAGGCTTATATACTTAGCTTATTTAACCAACTTATTTCTAATTATGGAAGCTTTCTATTTTTAGAAACTTAATTAAATAAGGAAGCTAATTTATTTATGGAAACCAGCTATTTTTAGAAACTTATTTATTTCAGGCAGCTAATCTATTTATGGAAACTTATTTAATTAAGGCAGCTAATCTATTTATGGAAACTTTCTATTTTTAGAAACTTATCTATTTTAAGCAGTAAATCTATTTTTGGAAACTTTCTGATTTTGGAAACTTTCTATTTTTGGAAACTTTCTATTTTTGGAAACTTTCTATTTTTGGAAACTTTCTATTTTTAGAAACTTTCTATTTTAAGGAACATGCTATTTTTGGAAAGTTACTTATTATTACACAGTGAGTATAATAACACAGGAAATACCAGAAATACTTAATCAGATTAAACTATATATAAGATTTAACACAGTTTAAGGCTTTAAAACAGTAAAACATGGTAAGAACACATAAAATAAGCTAAGACATGACATAAAACCAACTATGTATTTAGTAAGCCGATACTTATTCATGTACGTATTTATGTAGCACTAGTGATTCGGAAGTAGGATTCTCACAGTTCGTCTTTCTCGTTCACTGGACATAAGGTACGGATTCCCGTCCTTTCAGTATGGACATTCTTTCCTTATTAGGATTCCTCGTATGCAGCCAACTGTTTTCCCGTAGTATAAGTTATGAGTTTGATTGCTTATGTTTAATTAAGATTACCTATAGCCATATACATGCATGACCAGTTTCACCTAGTTATGGAGGTACCATAACCATAACATTAGAGGCACTGATGTTATGACTTCACCACGGCGGAGTGATTGCTCGTGGCGTCCCTTCAGCTTTTGGCCATTTATATTATATTTATCATGTGGGGCGTATGGGTGCATCCTAGTTACATGTTTTCAGTCAGGATTTCATGGTGAATGTGGTGTGTGCCTTGCATCCTTTACAAGGAGCTGATCCCTCCTACCCAAAAACAAGTATATTAAATTAGAGGCAGCCCCTCTAATTTGCATGATGAGGTCACCCCTCCAAGTATTCATGCACGGTGGATTTTCATGACCTATATTGGCTAATGGTAAAATATGTTAAACAGTTTTCATAAGATAAACATAAGGCTTTTCAAACTATAAAACCAGTTTTATGAACATGTTCCAGGTTTTCCAGGACTTATACATTTCCGCTGCTATTAAGTCTCTATTTATGTTCTTAGTCACTTATACTATGTCTATATCCGTGCACTGAGCGTTTTGCTCAGCCGTTACTTTCCTTTCCATGTCCCAAAACGGCAGGTACCCTAGGGAAGACTCGAGCATTTGGAGGATGTGCATAGGATGGAAGCTGCCAGAGACTTCTTTTCCTTTTTGCCTTCATATACTTATGCTTGTTTAGTCTTTCATTCACTTCCTTTGCTTTATTATGTTTTGGCTTATGTTTGGGAACCGATGTTTGATTCCGGTTATCCCTATGGTCATGTAATGTTTTATACATTTATCCTTGTATGCTTGATGACACGCCATAATTACGCGTGACATTCTTTTATCAAAATGGGGTGTTACATGTCCAGTGAACGAAGAAGATGAGCTGAGAGGAAACCTACTTCCGTGTCACTAGTGCTACATAAATACATACATGAATAAGTATCTGCTTACTAAATACGTAGCTGGTTTATGTCATGTCTTAGCTTATTTTATGTGTTCTTACCATGTTTTACTGTTTTAAAGCCTTAAACCGTGTTTATCTTATATTCTGTTTAATCTGATTAAATATTTCTGGTATTTCATGTATTATTATACTTACTGTGTAATAATAAGTAACTTTCCAAAAATAGCAGGTTTCCTAAAATAGAAAGTTTCCAAAAATAGAATGTTTCCAAAAATAGAAAGTTTCCAAAAATAGAAAGTTTCCAAAAATAGAAAGTTTCCAAAAATAGAAAGTTTCCAAAAATAAAAAGTTTCCAAAAATAGAATTACTGCTTAAAATAGATAAGTTTCTAAAAATAGAAAGCTTCCATAAATAGATCAGCTGCCTTAATTAAATAAGTTTACATAAATAGATTAACTGCCTGAAATAAATAAGTTTCTAAAAATAGAAGGTTTGCATAAATAGATTAGCTGCCTTATTTAATTAAGTTTCTAAAAATAGAAAGTTTCCATAATTAGAAATAAGCTGGTTAAATAAGCTAACTATATAAGCCTAAGTGTTTTCATGATTATTTTCTAAGTCATATGATATAATGTATAGTTTAATAATTATTTCATGTAATTAAATTAAACTATAGGTTAAAATATTTAATTAAAGTATAACATGTTTTTAATTAAATAAAGTTAAATACTTAGGTTAAAACATGTATTATTATTTATTAATAATATAACCTAAGTCATGTTAATTAATTAATTATAATCATGGTTTTTAAATAATTTATTAATTATAAGTCTAAAATATAGAAATACTTAGGTTAATTAATTTCATGATTATTAATAATTAAAATAACCTAAGTCATGTTATTAAATTAATCATGTCATTTTAATAATTTAATTTTTAACATAAGATCATAAAAAAATAAAACTAAACATACACCATGAACCGGATCTAGACTCAAAACCATGAACCGGACATGAAATCGACACCGTACCCCGAACCAAATCGGGGTACCCCTCGTCTCGATGCTTCCGTGGGACCCACACCAACCAACCGGGACCATATGGTCTCGGTGGTGGTCGGATGGCCAAACCGAAACCCCCCTTGGGTTCGGTGTAGGCTGCGGCCAAAACAAACACCCCTTAAAACATTCCTTTTGATTTTATTAAATCCCAATTCATGTTAGATCCATGATTTTAATTAGGTTTTTATAAAAACATAACATGTTCTTAATTAATAAAAGATCAAATCAAAAGAAAAAGGTTTAAAAAGGATTTACCGAATACGTGGATCAAAAGGACGAAGAACAAACACGATCACCAACTAGAATTCCAAGATCCAAGATCAACAAACACCCCCTTGTGGTGTTTTGAGGGTGGCGGCCAAAAAAGAAGAAGAGAGGAGGGTTTAGGTTTTCTGTTAAAATCTTCTGTAAACAATTATGAGTAGTGTTTATTTCTAATCCTCCTTTTTGTAAAAAAACAAATGGGCTTGGCCCATTTGTTCCTTGTAGCCGCGGGTAGGGGGCCCCACATGGGGTACCCGTACCTTTTTCCGTGTATCGACGTTTAGTTATTCGTACATGATTATTTGTGTTCGCATTTTATGTGTTCTCGTTACGTAATTATCGTGATCTAATATATTTATTTACGCTCGTAATAAATATATATACGTAATTAATAATAGTTCGTGTTTTAATTACGTTCATGATTTCATGATCGCATGTTCGTGATTAATTATTGTCAAATAACTATTACGTGCTCGTGTGTAGTAAATACTTATCGTGTTCTAACACGTACGTAATACGTAAAATCCTAACACGTAATCGTAATCATGCTATATTAGGAAAGTTTTAATCTAGTACGTACGATCTTAAGGGTACTATTCATGGTAAAAGCATGCGGGTTTGCCAGATACCTTAGTGTTCACAGTGATGAGTGGAAATCCTTTTAGTGTTAACCTCAAACAGCACTTGGTAGGTAACTTGCAAGATTCAATATGAATCAAGCTCGTGACAACTGGAAAGCAATGATGGTGCGATTCTTAAATGAATCAAACTTGTTCCAGGAATCAGAATTGACGGCTTCAATCATGCGGATAATTTTATCCAAATGATTCACTCTTTACGTTCACAGTTAGCTTTGGACGGTCGAGTAAAGAGAACGGGTTTACCCGCGAAATCTTGTCAAGGAGATTTTTAATTAAATCTACCTTCCACAAGTACGATATTTTATATCGTCCAACGGTCTTCACCGACCGGAGGTAAAATGCTACCGAATTAGAATGAAATGTTCAAAGCCATTTCGTTCGTGTCTACTTATGTTGCGGCATTTGAAGACGGTGGCGTTGCGGGATCCAAGAAGAAGTCGTCTCCGCATGCTTATACTTTATGCACTTAATACCTCATCTAATTCAAGAAAGCCTAAAAGTTAAAGTCTTCCGCTGTATCAAACTCTGAAGCTTTAAAGAATTACAAAGGTATAAGTATGTGGGACGTGAGGTCACGAAGAGGCGAAGATCACAAGTGATGGATGCACAAGATCAAGGCAAGAGATTAATGCTCAAGATTGATATCAATGATCACATCAGCATGTTCACCTGAAAAGAAAAAGAAAAGAAAGACGAAGACTACGAGCTCAAGACAAGCATAGTATGCTAGGTTTATCTTATTATTGTAACTTGGGTAATGCCCTTGTTTGGAGTGACCTCCCTTAGGGGGAGATTGTTGGAAATACCTTTTACGTATTAAGAAGGATCGGTCACTCCAACAATAGTCCATGTAATAGCTCGTAGTTTAGTTAATTATCTTTATTTAACAAACAAACCAAAGCCTAGCCTACAACATGTGTAGGCCGGCCCAAATGTAAGCCCAAGCCCATGACTAGGGCTTGGGTATATAAACCCTCTCCTTAGATGGAGAGGGTGTGTGGTTCTTCATTTTTACACATAATAATCAAGGTGTTTTATTACTATTCTCTCTCAAGTGTGTGTGTGAATCAACCATCTCTCTATCTCTTTCTCTCTCTAAAACATAAGCAAGATTTACATTTCTTCACTAGGGTTGTCTGCCAAACTCCACACGACAGAGGAAAAGCTGAGGCAGGTTACTGAAGAGAAATCCTCCGCTCTCGGCGATATGCAAGAAAAAATAGACCAAGAGGCCGAGAGAGGAAGAAAAGATGTCGCCCTCCTCCATTCCTTAACAGAAGAAAGGAACAGGTTATCTGCTGCTCTGGATGAAGAGCGCGCCTAACTTCACCAGATAAAGGCCTCCAACCTTGTTGCTATGGGGGCCTTTGAGGAGGGGAAGAATAGGTTCGTTGCTGATGTTGATGCTCTGGGTGCGAAGGTAAAGGAAGATGTAAGCGATCTCAGTTGTCAATTGAAGAGGCTGAGTATCGAACTGGATGAGGAGCTGTACCCCCGCCTGATGAAAGAGATAGCCGAGAAGTGGTGGTTAGTGCGTCATGGTCTGCGCCTAGCCGCAATGGTGGCTTTGGAAGACCCCACCCTGCGAGCCTCATTCTCCAAGTCTGTCATAGCCGCCATCAATGAGGGCACTTCAAGAGGCTTAGCGACAACGCACAAGGAGAAGTTACTGAACAAAGAACTATCGGAGGTGTCGTTTTATGATCCGAAGGCTGATACCAAGCTCACCACAGCCATGAAAGAAATGAGCGTATGTCCGCTGCCCTCTTTTGGCCTGGAGGACAAGGATCATGAAGTGCCTTTTGAAGTGGTGATGGAGGGCCTCACCCTAGCGCGTTACAAGGTAGAGGGCGCAGAAGCATTGGCAGACTTCCACCTAAAACCATCCATGGAGCAGTTGACCGTGCCAGTATTCGCGCATCCCAAGGATATTCTTGATCCCTTCAAGATTGGGAAGGAAGTGCCACTATTTGAGGTCCTTACAGGGCACGAGAGCCGCGCTGCTGCCAAGAAAGCCCTGCTGAACATAGAAGCAGCGCCCTCCGTTGGTGCGACCCATCTTGCTCCTGCCATCCCTGTGTTGCCATTGCCATTGCTAGAGAGGGATTCGCGCCTGCTGGACCGGATGGAAAAAAGTCTGAAGGATCACTGCACTACTGCTTACTGCCCTCCTTTGCTAAAACTGAAGAGATCCTCCTCTGAGACCCATTTGCTCTCATATCGCCTAATAGATTTGTAAATATATGTTGCATTTGTGATTTGTGAATGTTTGCTTTTGTAATAAACACTATCCTCTTTTTTTGTTATGAAAAGTTGATTTAACGTTTATAGCGCAATTTCGCATAATAAGCTAATGTAAACTTATAAATGGTCCATATGGGTTTGAGAAGCTCATTACGTGCGGTATACCGCTACTACCATAAGGACGGTCAGGTGAGGCTGACCAATTGTTAGGTGTGCACAAGTGTGTCTTAACAGTCTCAGAGTTTACTGGCTGCATAACTTGCTACAACGTCATTAATAGCAAGGGGCCTAACAAGGATACACGATCCATTGTCGAAGGGGGTGCATCCCACTTACTCGACGAGTCTAATTAGTAGGGTAGGCTCATTCCTCTTATTTCTCCTGGAAACGTTTTGCACGCGTGCGCCAATAGGCAATATATAATAAGAAAAAAGTATGTATGACATAAAGAAAGAATTCTTGATAATGCGTCATGGAACTATCTAGGGACCATGACTGTTTTATTAACACTTGCAAGATTTTAAACATAAAAAATAAAAGGAAAAACAATACATTCACTTAGGAAGTTTTGCCCTTAAAGGTAGCACTTCTTTAGATGGCATATGTTCCAAGGTCTTTGTAGGTCGCGACAATCTATATCGCGTAGCCGGTACGCATTATTTCCAAGTGCATATGTCACTATGTAGGGTCCCTCCCATTTTGGTCCAAGCTTCCCTGTATTCTCAGCGTGACTGGCCGCGTTTGAGCGATACACAAAGTCACCTGGCGGGAAGGAGGTCTTGCGCACCCTAGCATCATAGTAGCCTTTCATTTTTGCTTTTGACTTAGCTTCACGGATTGTTGCTAACTCTCGTCGTTCCTCGATTATGTCTAGGTTCAATTGCAGCTCATCGTCGTTAGTAACCAAGTCTACCTCCGCTGTGCGGAGTGTTTGCAGTCCTATCTCAGCTGGAATGACCGCTTCTATACCATATGTTAGGGCGAAGGGGGTATCACCTGTGGCTGTTTTGATCATCGTGCGATGTGCCCACAAAACATGCGACAACTCATCGACCCACTTCTTATTATGCTCCCCCAACCGTGCTTTTATGCCATCCCCCAAACTCATGTTTGCTCTCTCCACAAGTCCATTCGTTTGTGGGTGGGCGACCGATGCGTAACGTTGATGTATCCCATTCTTCACGCACCAGTCCTTGAACGGGTTCTCTGCGAACTGCTTTCCATTATCAAAGACTATTTCACCGGGCAGTCCGAAACGACATACTATGTTTTCCCATACGAACCTTTTCACCTGATTCCCCGTGATCGTTGCGAATGCCTTCGCCTCAATCCATCTTGTGAAGTAATCCATCGCAACTATGAGTAAATTAACTCCCCCCGCAGCTACGGGAAAGGGTCCCGCGATATCGATTCCCTATTTGAAGAATGGCCAAGGGGAGGTAATCGGCGTGAGCTCCTCCTGAGGCTGCCTAGGTACTGGCCTGTGCACCTGGCAGTCATTGCATTTATTAATGAGTGTTCGCGCGTCTGTATGCATAGTTGGCCAGTAGTACCCGCTGCACAACGCTGTCGCCACCACAGACCTTGGACCTGCGTGCATTTCGCATGACCCCTTGTGGATTTCGATAATGATGTACTGTGCATGTCATGGCCCTACGCATCTTAACCATGGTTGGAGAAATGATCGCTTGTAAAGGACCCCATCTCTGACTTCAAATTTCCTCGAACGTCTTCGCACTCGTCGTGACTCATTTTCGTCATGCGGGAGTGAGTCATTCGTCAAACAATCCATAATCGGTGTCATCCATGTAGGGCCTTCTTCCTCTATGACCGACGCGACCTCTTGCTCTTTGATTGACTTGTCCTTGAGGATTTCCACCAGGACTTGTTTCGATAAGTACGCAAAACTGGTGGAAGCTATCTTGCTAAGTGCATCTGCTTTCTTGTTCTCCTCCCTGGGTACTTGGCGTATTTGGAACCTATGGAACCCCTCAATCAGTGCTTTGGCTTTTTGTAAGTACTGCACCATATTATCCTCTGTTACTTCATAATCACCAAGTATATGGTTCGCTACCAGTCAAGAATCTACATTTGCTTCGAGATTGCGCACGCCTATTCTTGCTGCGATTCTTAGCCCTGCTATCAGCGCTTCATACTCTGCCTCATTATTTGTGGCTGTGAATTCAAAACGTAATGCGTATGTGAACTCCATTCCTTCTGGATTGGCGAGTATGAGTCTCGCGCCTGATCCATCAGTGCAGGATGACCCATCTGTGAACAAGATCCACGAGGCTTGGTCTTCTTCCTTTTGATCTAGCCCCGGAGCGCCCTCTTCTGGCTTTTTAATAATAAAATCCGCCAGAATTTGTCCTTTCACGGCATTACGCGGTCTGTAGGTAATATTGTGTTCCCCTAGTAGAACACTCCATTTTTGGAACCTGCCTATGACATCTGGTTTTGAGATCACATGCTTTATGGGTTGATATGTTATCACCACTATTGGGTGCGCTTGGAAATATCTACGCAACCTCTTTGCTGCAAACACTAGCGCGAGCACTAATTTCTCCATTGGGGTGTAATTTAGCTCTGAGCTCTGTAATGCTCTACTTATAAAGTACACTAATGTTTGCACATTTTCCCTGTCCGTCATTAGCACCGCGCTGATCGCTCCATGCGTTGCGGATAAATATGTTATCAGCTCTTCTTTAGGTCGTGGCGCGACTAACATGGGGAGCGAAGCTAAATGCGCTTTTAATTCCTCGAAGGCCTTTACTGCTTCCTTCGTCCAATTGAAGTCCCATTTCTTAATGAACTTTTTAAGTGTTTTAAATAAAGGGAGCGACTTATTTGCTGACTTGGACAGGAACCTGTTCAATCCTGCAAGCTTCTCATTTAGCGACTGCACTTCCTTTTTCGTTTTTGGGCTCTGGAGTTGAATGACCGCGTCTGTTTTCTCTGGACAGGGCTTGATTCCATTGGGGTCAATCATGTATCCTAGGAACATTCCTCCGGTCGCCCCAAAAGTGCACTTCTTTGGATTTAACTTCATGTTTATCTTTCTGAGGGTAGATAATGTTTCCTCTATATCCCGAATAAGCTCGCTCTTCGTATGACTCTTTATTACCAAGTCATCGACATACACCTATAAATTTCTCCCTATTTGGCCTTCAAATGCCTTATCAACCAGTCGTTGATACGTGGCCCTTGCGTTCTTTAGTCCAAACGACATTTTTGTGTAACAGTACATGCACTGGCTGGTATGGAATGCTGTCTTTTCCTAATCTTCTTCTGCCGTTTTTATCTGATGGTATCCCTTGTATGCGTCCATGAAGCATTTTAAGGGGTATCCGCACAATGATTCCACCTTCCAATCTATTTTCGGGAGTGGGTAGTAATCTTGGGTACAAGCTTTATTGAGGTCTGTAAAATCAACGCACATGCGCCAGCTACCATCATGTTTCTTTACCATTACCGGGTTAGCGAGCCAGTCGTGATAGTAAACTTCCCTCATGATTCCTGCGTCCACGAGCTTTTTTACCTCGTCCAGTATTACTTTGTTGCGCTCTGGGGCCTGTCCTCTTTTCTTTTGCCTAACCGGAGGGTATCCTTCACGGATCTGAAGCTTGTGTTCGGCTATCGACCTTGGCACCCCTGTCATATCTTTGGGTTCCCATGCGAAGACGTCCAAATTATCCTTCAAGGCGACACATATCTGTCTTTCCTTTGTCAGATAATGTCCCTCCGATCGTTATCTCCTGATCTGGGTACTGCGGATGCACTGCTACCTTCAAGTTTGGTGGTGAGTTCACCTTTGGTTCCATCGTGATCCTAGGTGGTTCTGTGATCGCGTTGCACTCTGGGGGTGTTACTGCCGTGTTGAATATCGTTACGACCCCTCCATCAACTGGGAATTTCATTATACCGTGAGCCGTAGAAGGTACCGCTCGCATTGCTAGTATAGTTGGTCGCCCTATGATCCTGTTGTATTGTGATGGCGACCGTATGATCAAAAAATTCATTTGAACTTCCGTCGAGTGCTCATCATTTCCCACTCTTACTGCTAACTTCAGTTGGCCCAAGGGCCATACCGCTTCTCCGCTGAATCCAATGAGCGGGGAAGTCGCGGGCATTATTTGGCTCTTTATTTCTTCGCTAAGCTTTAGAAAGCAGTGCTCGTACATTATTTCTGTTGATGAACCTCCATATGTATGTTGTGCTGGCCAATGCTTATTTCTATAACTAGCGGGCCATCTGCGATATTCCTTGCAATGAGTGGGGGGAAAGAAATGTCTTTTCCCTTCGAGAATTTTTGGCTCACCCTCTGCCTTGTCCTTCGTTGCTACGATTCCATCATGTAAATGTTCGCGCTAGCGACTTTTTGTCTATCATCCTTCGTGGTTTCCTTGACAAGGTGTTTTAGCTCGCCTTTCTGTACTCTATTCTCGATATATTTTTGCAGCTGAATACATTCGTTCGTAGTGTGCCCTCTCTCATTGTGGTATTTACAGTATCTATTACTGGCGCGTTTTTGACCGGGGTGGTCATTGGCATTGGCCTTGTGAAACTCGTACCTTCTGATCCGAGGATATCTCTTGGGGTTAACTTAAGGGGGTAAACCTTGAGTTATAAGATCGCCCCTATCTTCTCCTTCCTACGTAATCAAAGCCTAGAGGTTTGCCTTGCTTGTTGGGTCCTTCATTGATTATGCGGATAGATCTGTGATCATAAGTGCTTTGTGTTATTTCTGAAGCAACCGATTCTCCTTGTATGAAAGACCTTACCCGCCTTAGCACTCCATCGAAGGTTTCGGGCGTTCTTTCATTAAGCTTCTTTATTAGATCGTTGTTTCGTATACCCGCCATGAAGCAGGATACTTTCAAAATTTCTGGGCAGTCTTTTATTTGGAGATACTCGCTCTTGAAACGCTCTAGAAAGTCTTCCAGGTATTCGCCCTGGTTCTGCTTTACCCTGGCGAGCGATACAGCACTCATATCATGTCTTTTTTGTTGCACATAGTTTCTTTTGAACGCTTTTCGCAACACTTTGTACCCGTTGACTGTTCGCGGCGGAAGCCTATCGAACCATGTCCGCCGGTTCCCTACAAGTGTAGAGTTAAACATATTACACTATACGGGTTCTGGCCATTGTTCGATACCTGCCTGGGATTCAAAGACTTTTAAGTGGTCTTCTGGATCCGTCGTGCCATTATAAGTTTTCACGTTTGATGGCATGCGGCGCTTTCTGGTGTCTCCATAATGCTGTATGCGCCTCGTAAAAGCGTTTTTACTGGCTCTCCTCCAAGGTTGTGAGAAGATTTGGTCCTCCGAGGAATAACTTGCGCGCATACGTTTTTCGGGTGGATTATCACTTGATCCTGACAGATTGCCTTCTGAGGATGAGGCATGCTTCGCGCGCTTTGCTTCCTCTACCATCTTTTCATGTTTAGCCACCAAAGGGATGAGTGCTTGTAGGTTGTGTGCTACGTACTCCTCCATCATGCGTGCCTTTGTAGCGATGACTTCCCCTCTCTCCTCTTGGGGCGTATTTCTTTTTTGTTTATTGGGGGGAGTCTGAGTTGACTCCCGTTCGATGCCTTTTTCCCCGGCGGCGAGTAGGGGAGTTGAGAACAGTCCTCCTGGTCTTATAACTGGGGGATTGTTCACGTTCCGAGTGTTTGCCTTACTGGCAGATCTAAGGGTAACATTTGCTGATGTGATACGGCAATCTACCGTCGAGGATCCTTGACGGCCTTCATTCTTACCGCTTTTCGTCATTAGTTAGAGCTTAGTGTGGGTCCCACGGATGGCGCCAACTTGTTGATGCAAAAGTTGGGGTAGACCGAGCTTAACCCAAATTAGGCTTAATTTGGGGTCTTGTGAACTCCGACTCTCGCACCAAGTGAAACTTGCTTTAGGACCCTGCGCACTAAACAGACACCGTTAGGCTTACCGTGGGTTTGTGACCCACGATTAGACTCCGGCGTGAGAGTAAGTAATCGGTTTTGAGTATACTAGTATTTAGGGTATTGTGTGTATCGTACCTTTGTGGAACCGAAGGGGTTCCTTTTATACTCGAGAGAGTCCAGGCTGGGCTCCCTGTTCTTACGGCCTAAGGAAGAGATAATGACTCGAAATAGCTTGATCTTCATTATCCAACTAAGGCAAGTGTATATCCCTTTTCCTTAGGCGAATATAACTATAATATAAGTTATATTCGCTCTGATCCTGCCGCACTACGACGAGGACTTGGCTAAGTAATCAACCTCTTGTGTGACAACGGCTTACCGGGCTTTATGGGCTATGTGCGCACATCGCACAAGTATCCAATCCATTCCTGATGGATGCGAGTAGTACCCGTGAGTCGGACTATCCAGCCCGACTAGGGACTATACTTCATCAGTACCTGTTGTATTGGGACATGGAAAAAGAAATACGGCTGAGCAATACGCTTAGTGTGCATATATATAACATAGAATGTAACGCATAAACATAAGCAAGCGATAAAATGAGAAGAATAACAGCGGAATAAATGTATGTCCTGGAAAACCTGGTTTAAGTGTAAGTTTATGGACTTATATTTAATCGTCGTGTGATAGGATCGAACTCGAGTTTACGGGATTTCACACAATACGTAAAGAGTTAATATAATTAATAAATATATTTATTGTATTTATTAATTTATTTAATAAATATATTTATGTATTTATTAATTTAACCGAGCAAGTAACTATATAACCTTAACGATTGTTAAATAATTAATAGTTAAGTTATAACGAGCGTTAAATAAACATATAGTATGTATGAACAAAAGGAAAGAAGTTTGGAAGATTTCAGAACACCCCTAAGGGGTGTTCGACCGTCGGTTATGCCCTAAGGGGGGGGGGGGGGCAAAAGTTGCCTTATATTTATTGGGCTACAATGGGTTGGAAGTCTAAAAATACACCTCCTAATCCCCTCATAATCACACATCATAAATCTTTCTCCCCTTCTCTTCTTTGGGTCGATCGCAAGTCACACCACAAAGGGGCGTTTGGTTGGTTTTCTTGGTTGATCGATTGTATACGTAATCTAGTCCCAACCCCTCATGAGGGTTGTTGGGTAGATTAATTAAAAGCGTTGTAGCTCGGTTTTCACGTGCTAGAATCACGGTTATCTCGTTGTATTACGTGTGTACAATAATGTAATATAGTCTTACTTTAGAATATATCTTGGTATATACGGTTTAACCCGAATCGGTGATTTGTTCTTCATCTTGTGGAATCGCTTTAGCGTAAAGGTATGTAACCCTAATTTGATTAATTATAACTGTGTTATTATTATGATCTTGTTAAATCGCTTCCGCTATATATGCTTTGATCTCGTTTAGGGTTTTATATAATTGTTATGATACTAATAGACCCTCAGTGGCATCGAGAGCCGTTTTAACATGTTATAATTATCGAAGATCTAAAGTTTTTTTTAACTATAATTGTTTTTATTTAAAACTACATGTTTTTTAGGTTTTTCATAAAATTAGGTTTTTCTTTTTAAAAACTAGGGTTTTACTCTATTTTTAATAAAAAAAAGAATTGTTTTAAAACCCAAAATTACATATGGGATAATTTTAGATTAAATTACATGATTAATTGTTATGTCATGTATGGTTACGATCCGTAGATATTTAATTGTTAAGATTTGTGGGGATTCCATGATTACGTGGATGTTTTCATGGATCGTAAAATTATATGTTTATATGATTTTATGTGCTACGTCATTATTTAATTCGATAAATTTTGAATTAGGGAAGACTTTTATATAGAGATATAAAGACATATATTTGATGATTATTGAATAAATCATATGCATGTGGCTAGTTGATTTATTTGTTGCACATATAAATTGTTATTATGTGTTTATGATTTAGTTTTTTTACTTGTTTATATTGAATTGTTGTAAACAAGGGTTATTTTTGAAAAGAAATAATATGGACTAAATCATATTGAAAATAATGATTTGTTAAGAGATTTTAAATTACTTAAGATTACGTTGATTGGTGAATTGCAATAATAATCTGACGGCCTACTCAATTTAGACAAACTATAAAGTGGGTTTAACGCACCGCTGGTCATGTACCCGGTTAAGGAAGGAGGTGTTAAGCCATTAGTCACTGACCAAATTCCCGGCTCGCCTGTGCGTCAAATTGAAATTACCTACGATTATAAATTGAATTGTACCTTAAGGGTGATTTACCACAAATTCACATCCGAACCACAATGAATAAGGGTATTGCTTTGTGCGTAGCCGAGTTCTAGCAAAGTACGATGTGATGATTTGTCGGTAAATTCTTTAATTGGTTTAACCAATACCGCAACATAATTTATGAAGAAATTTAATCTCATGAATAAATTTACTAAATGTTTTATTAAACTTATGCTATGAAGATTGTATGCATTCTTCTCCATACGTAGATTTTGACATCAAAATTTATACCCTTAAAATTTAAGTCGAATGCTCCTAATTGACAACACTTGAAATTACTTCGTCATCAAATGAGATTTTTGGATGATGTTGTGATGGAGAGAAAACCGTTTGTAGAATGAGAATTCGTATGATGGTTTTACGTTACTCAGATTAGACGACTTAATTAAGTTTCTCAGTGAGATCTGGAAACTTAATGCATTCAGAAGGGATGAAACATGTTTACAATGCAAAACGTTTTTTGGCAATGTAAATCCCTTAAAAACCTAGAAATTGAAAATTGTTGGTCAATTGAATTGTTCGACAAGTCGCTATGTTGAGTACATTCATTAGTTACAGATCAACATATGTAATTAATTGATCTATGTCAATGTAGCTCTAGAATTCAAGGAAAATAATATGGTTTTAATACCGGGGTAATCTTATTTTCTAGAAAGTATTTTGTTATCGAAAAAACTAATATTTGAACTTATTTATGTAGAAATGGCTCAACCCACCAATAACACGATAAGTTCTGCGTTCAAAGCTTTCTTTGAACAACCTGAACTTACTGGCCCAAACTTCAATGAGTGGTATAGCTCGCTAAGAATTGTCTTGAGAGCAGCGGGTACTATCGATATCTTGACTACTCCATATCCGGAGGATCTTGCTGAAGGAGCATCTGATGCGCAAAGGCTTGAACACGCTGTTAATATTAAGAAGCACTCTGAGGTGGCTTGCTTAATGCTAGGAAAAATGACTCATGCACTTCCACAGAAGTATGAGCTATTTTCTCCAAAGCGAATGCTTGATAAGCTCAAGGCTATGTTCGAAAAGCCGCAAGCTGTGGAGATCTACGATTTGGTAGATGCTTTCCATAGCTGCAAGCAAGCTCTAGGAAATTCTGTAAGTGCCCATTATTTAGAGATGAGGGGTTATATGGAGTAGCTCATTGCACTAGGACAACCCTATGATCATAATATGTGTAAAACCCGCATTAAAAACCTATGAACAGTACACGTGAACAGTAACTTATCAAAACACGATAAAATTTAAACTTTCCATTTATAATATTAATACACGTGTCACGACAATAAATAACGAACAATCATGAATATTATAAATGTGACACGATCACGAATACCAAATCACGGATACTAAAACACGAGCATACACAACTAATTATTTAGACTTGGAAAAGTTACGGGTTCCCTTATCGGGCTCCCCTATGCCGCGACTACAACAAAGAAAGGAAGAAAAGATGGGCTTTGGCCCATAACCAAATTTTAGATAATAAAATACAGGAAAACATAAACATATTTTAGGTTTTCAGAAAAGTTTTCCCTGCCTCCTTTTTGTGCTATTGCCGCCGACCATATACAACCACAAGGAAGATTCAGACGATTTTTGCTATTGGTTTTGTGTTCGTGATCATTCTCTTTTTCTTTTCACGCATTCGGTATAAATCAAACCCTTTTCCTTTTATTTAATTCTTTTGATTTCATGTTATAATTTAATTAATCATCAAGAACAAGAATAAAACATGTAAAGGATTAATTAAATACATGGTACGGGTTTGGTTTGTGTGGGTGTGGTTCGGCCGAGACACCGAGACCCCATATAGGGCTCGGGTTGCTTTTCTTCACCACCACCGAGACCCCCAAGGGGCTCGGCTTGGTGTGGTTTGGCTCGGCGCAGTAAGAAATCCCCGACCTAGGGTCGAGGTGTTTTTGTTTGTTCGGTTGTGTGCACCGAGGCACCACCGAGACCCCCTAAGGGGCTCAGTTGGTTTTGTTGTTCGGACCAGAGACCAAAAAGGACCCCGACATTAGGTCGGGGTATGTGTATGATGAGACTGCTTTTATACATAGTCTCATCGTCCAAAAAGGGCTTAAAATGCATTAAATATCATGAAAATACCCAAATATATGCTTGTGTTTGTTGCTTGTGTATTTTAGGTACGGATATTGAGAAAATGACAAAAGATCACAAGAATCATGCAAAAACGAACACGGGAAACGAAGCCGCACATTGAACCAAGCCCTAATGAAGAATTTTCCAAGAAAACCCTTGAAGATTTGAAGATTTATGAAGAAGGGTCCTCCAATATGGAAGAATTGACACTTTATACCCTTGTATCCTCATAATTATAAGTTTGGTCCCTAAAGTTTGTCAATTTTGCAAAAAGGGCCCTCCACTTTGAAGAATTGGCAATTTTAGTCCCTCAACAGAACTAAAATGTCAATATTTATCCTCCTTAAAGTCAAACATACCAAGAAGGACTCCAAGTTACAAGAAATTATAAGTTTGGTCCTTTGAAAATATCAAAATTACCAAAAGGACCCTTGACTTTGAAGAAATGGCAAAAATGGTCCCTCATTAATCATGACTTGGCAATTTCAGTCCTCCAAGAAGTCAAACAAACAAGTCAAGACCATTATCAATCAATAAAATGCCAAATCAGTCCTTCAAGAATCACAAAATGGCAAGAAATACCCCTGAAAATACTTTGGAAAAGTATTTGGGGCAAAAGTGTGAAAAAAAAAGTTTGTTATCAAAGGGAATCCGGATTTAAGGAGTTTATTTGCAAAATACAAGTAAAAGAAAGGAGAGGGGTTTAAATTGGCAGACAATAATACTTACCTAGACCAGTAGTGGGGTGACACGTGCCCCACTACCACTTCTCCTCCAATCAAAACCTCCCATTGCTCCACATCATCTCCCACTCACCCGGATATTATTAATTAACTTTTCATATGTTAATTAATAATAAAACTCGCGCTAAACACCTCTTAAACCCAAAACAAAGATCAAACCTGGTGTTCTTAAGTGTTCTTATGAAAATTGGGTTTTCTTAATTGTGTAACAATTAACCCATCAAACCTTCCAGATTTATGATTAAGCATGCCTTAATCATAACCCAATCTTGAAAATACTTGCCACATCACTCCTTTGTCCCACAAGAGATTCCCCTGCTGCAACAAAGAGCTAACTGCCAAATTTTGGACAGTCATCCAACGTCCCACAACAAAGCCTGAAAGTTAAGCTTATTACAAGCCCCTTGATCAAGTTTTCACCATGACAGCTCCACAAACAAACAAAAAAGAGTCACATGATCTTCAAAGTTCACAATCTGCAAAGGGCATAATGGGGACTTCACTACATTAGGGTTTATATTTTTTAGCTCTTAACTAGTTCATGTATGCCTATATAAAGGCCTTAGGTTATTACATTTCAGTTTGCTCTTGAATTTTCCTTTGTTCAATATTCTGTAAATCCATTTTCAGTTGAATGAAATGTGTTTGTATCTTTGAAGAAAACTCAAGTGCCATTGTTGTTTACTACTTCTTATTGTTCTTAGTTTGATAATCTTGAATCTCAAAACCTGTTTTTTAGGAGTGTGCAAAAGTTTGCACATTTTCCTTCAAGCTTGATATTTTGCTAAGTTTCTTGGTTCATCTTGGAATTCCTGGGCTATAAAGCTGATCATAGCATCCTGATATTGAGTTATCAAGGTGTGGTGAAGCCTATAACTTGGGGATAATCAAGTGTGGAGTACAAGAGTTGCATTAATCAAGGCTTTTCAACCTTACTGTTTTTGATATTTTGCTTCTAACCTTGTTGAATCTTAGCAGTCTTTGTTGTGGAAGCTTGTACTTGTTCTTACTAGTACATAAGCTTAAAATTCGTGGGTGTGGATGTACATCCATGAGGTTTGCATACTTAATCCCAAAATCTGTTAAAATCTTGATTTTTGGTGATATTTGTGTGTGACTTGTGTTCTTGCTGATTTTGGGGTTTAATCTTGTTCTAATATGTTTATCTCATCTGTTATTGTGTTGATTTGGGCTTGGGTAACCTCGGAATGCTGTTTTGATTTGAAAATCTTGATTTGAAAAGTTAAAAGGGTGTTTGGGATTACCTGTCTTCAATCATAAGTTGTTATTTTGTGGTTGGAAGTTTGTGTATTTGCTTGGTATCTGTTAAATACTTGGTTGAGTGCATATTGCTGCAAGTTTTTGGGTTTGAATCCTCAAATCAAACATTGTGCTATATCTAGTTGATTTTAACTGTTTTTGACCTAAGATTTTGGTAAAATCTAGAATTTATGCATGCTTAGGGTTAAAAGTTGTTAAAACATCATTAATATAACATAAGTGATAGATCTGAGTGATTGAATCTGGCTTGTTGGTCAATTGCATCAGCAAAGTGAAAAAACTGCATGTTCATAGTTCATCAGTAACTTTAAGTGCTTGAATCTTGCTCAATACTTTGAATTAATGCATGAAACCTGTTTAGACTTGCTTATTTAAGTTTAATATTGCTTGTGTATGCATTTGGTTAAGTTTGGCTGGCTGAATTGTGCTATAAGTGCTTATTGAACCATAACTGCTTATTGTTCTAAGTCTGGTGCATATCTGGTGATTAATTGAATTAACTGTACAAATTGGCTGATTGTGATTGTGATTTCTTTGTTGTTATTGACTCCTTATGATCCACTGATCATTTGGGTGCCTTTTGTGTAACTTGAATCTCCAAAAAAGTCACTAAAGACAAAAAAGTCAAGAAGTCAAGCAGTGGAAAAAGTTTCCACTGCTCAACACCCAAAACTAGCCCCTGCTAGTGTTAATTTGCTTTCAGATTATCAATAAGCCATATTGGCTTATCCAGACCTGTAACAACTTATTTTTTTGATAGATCTTCATTATTTGACCCATTTGATTGAACTAGAGCTTATTAGACTTTGACTTTGACTTTTTGCTAGAAAACCAACTTATTTGACTTTTCCATAAGTGCTTATTTGATTTTTCCAGCTTATTGAGTCAACTTATTTGAAAACTTATTGTTGATTTAGCTTATTTAAGTCATTTAAAAGCTTTTGCAATTTGAATCAGCTCTTGGGATAGCCTAGAACTCAAAAACGACTATTTTATCGTTTTCTGTAGATTGCTTTTTGCATTTTCAGGCTTATTCCTTTGGCTTATTTCAAATTTCTTTTTACAGAAGTCTTAAGCAACTCAAAAGAAGCTTGTGTGTCTAATTTGAGCTTATGGCATCAGCTTATAGCTTAATGGGCCAAAAAGCCCATTAAGAATAAGCTGTTTGGTATAAGTCAGCTTATTTCACATTTTCAGCTTTTGGGCCTTTGAAAAGTTGTGTTTAAAATCAAATTTTGAGTCAGATAGGAGCTTTTGGGCTTAATTGGACAACATTTTTCTTATTGGGCTTATTTTGGCCCATTAAGGTGATTGTTTGGACTTTTGGCCTATTTGGAGGCCCATTAGGGGTATTTTTGTAATTCAAACTTCTTTTTCTGTTTATTTAGGTTAAATTAAGCTAGTTTGCAAGTTTTTAGAATTTTTATAAATTTTAGATTTTTAATATTATTTTATTATTATTTTATTATTATATTATTATTAAAAATTAAAATTTATATTTTTCAAGTTTTTATATTTTTCTTAGGTTAAACACATAAAGTTAGGAATTTTAAAACTTTTAGAATATTTTTATTGTCCTTAGATTAATTTTTCTAATTATTTTAAGTTTTAATAGTTTTTAAATGTTTTTAAATATTTTTAATTAATTTTAAAATTTTCAAAATTAGATTTAAAATAATTTAGGTCATTTTAGAAGTTTACAAAGTGATAAAACTCATTTTGGACTTTTTGTTAATTAAATTGATTTTTAGGGCCTTAATTAGCATTAAAAAATCATTATTTAATTAATTAAAAGGTTTGGGTGATTTTTGATTTTTTTGTAAACTCTTAATACATTATTTAGGATTTATTGCAATTTTTTAGGAATTTTTAGGGTAAATTTTTAATTTTGGTGCTTTTACGATTTTACGTGTACGACCTTTTCGTCTTAGTGTAATCCGTCATCGTAACCGTCATTCTTTTCTTATCCCATTTCTATTTTATTTTCTCATAATCAATATAATCACATAATTAATCATTTCATTACACACACACCAAGCCTCCTTGAGAACGATCCCCACTTTGGGTCATAACTTGTGATTTTCCTAAGTCACTTGTTAATACTTACCCTAATTACACTTTGTTTTCCTAAACAAGGTTGTAAAATTACAACTATCATTTTGGCGCCGCTGCCGGGGAGGCGTGTTATGTTTTGATTTGGCAATTGTTGTTTTTATATATAGCCATAATATCTGTTTGTATTAGTAGCACTCTACTAATACGTATTATCGGTTTTTCGTTTTTTGTGTGAATATTATTACTATATTGTATACGTAGAACAAAAAATACACAAGTACTCCAAAAGTGAGAAATCACAACCTTGAATTGGGAGGTCATTACCCAATCATTGTATTCGAATCTCAAACAAGAAAGAAAAGGCAAAAATAGATAAATACTTTCGTGAAGCTCGATTTTGAAAAATACAAACTATAAGGTGGGTATAAGGCGGATATTATAAAATATATCCTAAGGAAAAAGGCTCTTAAGTGCTTCGCGCCACCTCGTTTCCCCGCTTGCTTGTGAGTATTTGATTTTTAGGGCTAATCGAGGGTTTTGCCGCCCAAAGTATTATTAAGTATCATAATTACTTTCTTGGTTTCATTGATTAAACCCTCTTGAACGTTTTGGTGATCCACCAACGTTCTAAAGTCATCGAAAGCGTTCACTTCACGTGGTCGTTTTCATTCCTCGAGGCTTCTTTAATCAAGAGATTTGATTGAGGAGAAGATTTGTAGATTTTGGTCTACTTAATACAATCACAAAAATCCAAAAAAAAAGTAAAAACAATCAAAAACCACAAAAAATTTGGAAAAATACAAAACACCAAAAAGAATCTTCTTTGCTCACCCCCGCGTTGTACGTGACGTTTATGCTTACTCGTAATCAAGCAAGACGTGCACGTAAACAAAAAAACCGAAAGGAGTCAACACCTACTCCTAATCTTTCTAGTGAGGAGTCTCCTATTGACGAACCCATTGTAAGAGAAGAACCAACCATGGTGAATCGAACTATGATGGAGTTACTTCAAGCACCCACCGAGGGTTATGGAGAGGCTATTGTGATTCCCGCTATCCTTGCGGAGAATTTTGAGGTGAAAACGGGTTTGTTGTCGATGATCCAAAACAACAAATTTCGTGGTGATGAGAAGGACAGCCCGCACAACCATATCCGCCAATTCAATCGTCTTACCGCCACTTGCAAGTTTAAGGATGTTGCTAATGACTCGATTAAGATGATGCTTTTTCCTTATTCCTTAGCGGGGCCCGCTAAAATTTGGTTAGAGAAAGAGCCACCCAATTCTATATTGACGTGGAAGGATCTCGTGTCTAAATTTGTGAACCATTTTTTTCCTCCCTCTAAGACTACGCATTTGAAAAACGAGATTTCAAAATTTTCACAAGAGTTTAATGAAAGTTTTTCAACGGCTTGGAATAGGTTTAAGGAAATGTTACATGAATGTCATCATCACGGTTTTCTGACTTGCATCAAATTGACACGTTTTACAATGGACTTAATGATCATGAAAGGGATTATCTTAATGCCGCCGCGGGTGGTAATTTTTTGTGTAAAACGGTTGAGGAAGCTTTGGTGATAATTGAGAATAGATCTAAGTTGTATAGTCCTCGTAGCACGTCTAGTGTTCGTAAGGCTTCGTCTTCGGCTTCACCTTCTTTGTCTACTACCATCGATGCTTGCCAAATTGAGGCGAACTTGGAAAACAAAATCTTTGATAAGGTTAAAGGTCTTTTGATTGAGTTCAAAGTTGGAGAACCAAGTGCTCCCGCTACGGCTAAAGCGGTTGAGGTTTCATGCATGTATTGTGGTGGAGGTCATGATTTCTCCGAGTGCATTACCAACGGTGGTAACACTTCGAGTGCCTACGCGGCCACGGGAACTTACAACCAAAACGGTCAAGTTACCCGCTCTAAACAATTGACTCCAACGGGTTTTGGTTCAAATCAAAATGCTAACAACAAGTATCGCAACAATCAAGTTGGTTTCAAAAACAATTACAACAAGGGAAACTATGGTAATCAAGGGGATAATAATCAAGTTTCAAACAAAAATCAAAATGATTTTCAAAACAACAACAAAAGTTTGCAAACTTTGAAAGATCTTCCAAATGAATTTGTTGAATACGCTAATGGGAACGATGCTAGGTTTGACAACATTCAAAGAGAAATCATTAGCCTAAGATCCGAGTTTAAGAACGACTTGAAGAAAGAGTTGAAAAATGAGTTAGCAAATGAGCTTAAAATCCATACCAACAAGATGGAAGGGAATGTAACTAGGTTACAACAAAACCAACAAAAAATGGAACAAGGGAAACATGAAATTAAGCAAGAAATGATAAAAGCCGAGAAGAGGCAATCCATGTTTGAAGATAAAATTTCATCTATGTTTGAGGAAATTATGTGCAAACCGTCTTCCAGTAGTCTTCCTAGCAACACCGTATCAAACCCTAAGGGTGAGATGAAAGTGATTACCACACGTAGCGGTAAGACACTTAAGGAACCGACTCCTCAACCAATTGCTCCTACGGAGGATGCAATTGAGGAAGAACCCGAGGTGGTGGTCCAAAAGGAGCATGTTCCAATCCCACGAAGTACCGCTCATGCCACACCTACGGTTGACCCATTACCAACATTGGAACCCGAGATTCCAAAGGCTATGCCTATGCCTCAACCCACACCACCTTTGCCCTATCCATCGAGACTTAGAAAACAGAAACGTCAAGAGCGCGACAATTATCAATTTGAGCTTTTTATGAAAATGTTTCGTGATTTGCACTTTAATGTGAGTTTCGCCGATGCTTTGGTCATGATGCCTCGATTTGCCGCTAATTTAAGAGTATGTTGAACAACAAGGAGAAATTGCATCAATTGTCTAGTTGCTCATCGGTTTATCTTAATCGCATACCTCAAAAAGTCGGTGATCCCGGTAAAGTTTTGATCCCTTGTGCAATCCAAGATATGGAAGAATGCTTTGCCTTGGCCGATCTTGGTGCTAGCATTAACTTGATGCCACTTGCAATCTTCAAGTCGCTCAATCTTCCTAATCTTACTCCTTCACTAATGTCTATCGAGTTGACTGACCATTCCACGATTCCCGCATGTGGATTGGCGGAAGACGTTTTTGTGAAAGTGGGAAAGTTCTATTATCCGGTAGACTTTATCGTTGTCGATATTCCCATGGATCCTCAAGTTCCTCTTATTTTAGGTCGTTCGTTTTTAGACACGTCTATGGCTTTGATCGATGTTCATGCTAGAAAGATCACCTTACGTTTCAACGACGAGGAACTTGTTATAAACGCAACTCAAAACGCTCAAATTTCTCATGTTTATTCCATTGCAAGCATAAACCTCGTTGATATGATTGACGTGGTTTGCGAGGAATTTTCACAAGAAGTTCTAGGTTTTGGTGATGATGAAAATGGTGGCAATCCCACTATGTTAGATCCCATTCTTGATAAATCGACACCAACCTTCACTCCATTTGAAGGTGGTGGGTTTACGTTGGAAGAATTTGATGTTCCACGTACTTGTAACGAAGACCTCGACAATGATGAGGACTTCTCGATTATCAAGGATTTTCTTAACAATTTCCCATTTCCTCCACCCGAGGAGGTTATGAGTATCGAGCCCAAATCTTCAATTGAGGAACCACCTATCCTCGAGTTGAAAGATTTACCTCCTCATCTCGAATATGTCTATTTGGAGGAGGGCGACATGTTGCCGGTTATTATTGCGAAGGAACTTTCAGATGATGAAAAAACCGCGCTTGTCGATATTCTAAAGGATCACAAAGGGGCAATTGCGTGTAAGTTATCCGACATTAAGGGGATCGATCACAAATTTTTTACCCACAAAATCTTAATGGAGGAGGATTACAAGCCCGTAATCCAATGTCAAAGGAGGGTGAACCCCAAAATTCACGACGTCATCAAAAAGGAAGTCCTAAAACTCCTTGACGCGGGAATGATTTACCCTATTTCCGATAGCCCTTGGGTGAGTCCTATTCATTGTGTCCCTAAAAAGGGAGGAATGACCATTGTGCCAAACGATGCCAACGAGTTAATTCCCACTAGACTCGTGACCGGATGGAGAGTGTGCATTGACTATCGTAACTTGAATGAAGCCACTCGTAAAGACCATTTTCCCTTGCCCTTCATGGACCAAATGTTGGAGCGTCTTGCGGGAAATGATTTCTATTGCTTTTTAGATGGTTTTTCTGGTTACTTCCAAATCCCCATCGATCCTCGTGATCAAGAAAAAACTACGTTTACGTGTCCATATGGAACGTTTGCCTATTGTAGAATGCCATTCGGACTTTGCAATGCACCGGTAACCTTTCAAAGGTGCATGATGGCTATTTTTCATGATATGATCGAGAAGACGATGGAAGTCTTCATGGATGACTTTTCCGTGTTTGGTTGTTCGTTCACTTCGTGTTTGTCGAATCTTGAGAGAATGTTGAAGCGTTGTGAGGAAACCAACCTTGTGCTCAATTGGGAAAAATGTCATTTTATGGTTAAAAGTGGAATCGTCTTAGGGCACAAGGTCTCGAAAGCGGGGATTGAGGTAGATCAAGCTAAGGTAGACGTCATCGCCAAATTACCTCATCCCAAAACCGTTAAGGGAGTTAGGAGTTTCCTAGGCCACGCGGGCTTTTATCGTCGATTCATCAAGGATTTTTCAAAGATCTCTCGACCTATTACACATCTTCTTGAAAAAGAGGCACGTTTTGTCTTTGACGAAGATTGTGTACGAGCCTTTGAAATCCTTAAGAGGAAACTTACCAAAGCTCCCATTCTTGTTGCTCCCAATTGGAACCTCCCCTTTGAGCTCATGTGTGATGCTAGTGACTATGCTATTGGGGCCGTATTGGGGCAACGTCATGAAAAGCACTTCTTGCCTATTCACTATGCTAGCAAGACGATGACCGAGGCTCAACTAAAATACACTACAACGGAAAAGGAGTTCCTTGCCGTGGTGTATGCATTTGAGAAATTTCGACCTTATCTCGTCTTGACGAAATGCATAGTGTATACGGATCATTCGGCTATCAAGTATCTTATGGATAAACAAGATGCAAAGCCAAGATTACTTCGTTGTATTTTCCTCCTTCAAGAATTTGATCACAAAATTGTTGACAAAAAGGAGCCGAGAATCTAGCGGCCGATCATCTTTCTCGTTTGGAAGATCCTCACCAAAGTATTTACGAGCCCAAGGAAATCACCGAAACATTTCCGCTCGAGACACTTTGTGTAGGGAATTTTAAGCTTGATTCTTCCACCCCATGGTTTGCAGACTTTGCAAATTACCATGCGGGCAACTTCATCATCAAGGGTATGACGACTCAAGAAAAACGAAAATTCTTTCGTGACGTCAAGTTCTACTTTTGGAACGACCCTTACTTGTTTCGAACTTGTGCGGATCAAATTATTCGACGTTGTGTCTTTGGTACCGAAGCTTCTAATGTCCTTAGAGCTTGTCATGAGGGACCCACGAGTGGTCACCATGGTGCTAATCTCACGGCTAAGAAGGTGTTTAATGCCGGTTTCTTTTGGCCTACTATTTACCGAGATGCACATGAACTTGTGAAGTCGTGTGACTCATGCCAATGACAAAGAAAAGCCTCACAAAAAGATGAAATGCCACAAAACATCATCCAAGTGTGTGAGATCTTTGACGTTTGGGGCATCGACTTTATGGGGCCGTTCCCATCATCTCGTGGTAATAAGTACATCCTTGTTGCGGTTGACTACCTATCTAAGTGGGTGGAAGCTAAGGCTTTGCCCACCAATGATGCTCGTGTGGTAGTCAAGTTTTTGAAGCAATTGTTTTCTCGGTTTGGAACCCCTCGTGCGATCATAAGCGATCGTGGAACCCATTTTGTAACGACCAATTCGAAAGGGTCCTAAGGAAATATGGGGTTACACATCGGCTTTCTATGGCTTATCACCCACAAACGAGTGGGCAAGTCGAGGTTTCAATCCGAGCGTTGAAGAGGATCTTGGAGAGATCCGTTGGGGAAAACCGACAATCTTGGTCGGATAAGTTGGACGATGCTTTATGGGACTTTAGGACCACTCATAAGACGCCCAATGGGTGCACTCCCTATAAGCTTGTGTATGGGAAAATTGTCATTTGCCAATCGAATTGGAACACAAGGCTTATTGGGCCCTAACGCATTGTAATGATGATATGGAGACCGCGGGAAAACACCGGAAAATGCAACTAAATGAATTGGATGAATTAAGGGATATTGCTTATGAAAATTCATTGATTTATAAAGAAAAGACTAAAAAGTTGCATGATTCTAAAATTAAAAACCGGGGTTTTAACATTGGGGATCAAGTTTTGCTTTTTAATTCTTGTTTGAAAATATTTTCCGGTAAGTTGAAATCCCGTTGGTCCGGTCCATTCACCGTGACTCAAGTATTTCCTTATGGGACCATCGAGCTAGCTCAAAATGATGGCCCCAACTTCAAGGTGAATGGACATAGGTTGAAGCACTACTTTCGCGGGGAAGTTCCATCCTTGAACTACCTCGACCAAATCACCTTCCCCAATGATAATTAGTATTGAGGGGATCGAGTCGAGCTCATGACTCGGTATTCAAAAACGAGGTGCCTCGTGGGGGAGTCCCATGCTTATCCTATGTACATATTATCGCTTTCTAATGTATTAACGTGTGGGGATTTGTGCCCTTCCAACCTTTGTTCCGTGGTTGTTTGTGAATTGTGGATTTTAGATGATCATGATCTTCACGATTGGAGCCTCTCGTGTTCGTTTTATGGGAGCACTCGATCGTTTGCTTTGAAGACTTTCTCAATATCCATGATATATCCTTTGATGTTCTAACCATATGTTTATAGCACACTTCATAAACGGCTTTAAATTTAACGGTTACACCCTTTCCATGCTAGATTAGGCATTCGACTACGTCTCTAGTATGGGGGTGTTTGCACCCCTAGACTCGAAACATTGAGGACAATGTTTAACTTTAGTATGTGGGGGTGAATAGATACTTGCCTTGCCAAACCATCACGCTTTCCAAAGTTTATCTTTTTGTTTATCGTTTTGTTGCAAAATAAGGCTAAAAATGGCCAAACTTTAAATTTTTTCTCATGTTTTACAAGTGTTTGAAGACACGAATGTAGGTTTTCCGATGGCGAGAATAAGAGTAATTTTTTACTCGACCGTGCGTGTTGAGCACTTAGCTTTGATTACTTAACTTCACATTAGGCTAAGTCTCTTAAATGAGGACGAGAAATGATAGGGTTAATTATAAGTTACTATGCTAAACGTAGAGTACTCGTATTCTTTCAAAAACTCATGTGTTCTTGTTGTTTGCTTATTCTCCCTTCGCTTGTAAATATTTTTTGCTTAATAAATATTGACTTAGCGGTTTAGTCTTGATTGTTGGGTTTCTAGTCTTTTCTAGTAGCTTCCGTGTAATGAAATTGGGAAGACATTAAGGTATCGCCAACGTCACGGTTTTGAAGTATTGGCACCCGAATAATCAAAAGCTTCATCCACTAATAAGATTTCAAGTGCTCACCTAAATCAAGCAAACAATTTGAAGCCCACAAGGCCAAAAAATCTATGCAAAAATTGAAAGTGAATCAAGCCTTAATCTTTGAAGCTTTAAAGATCCAAAATTCGCCTTAGCGTGAGGATATACGTCTTTGGCTAATAAAACTACCGATGAGGTGGATAATAAAAGGCAAGGCAAGACTGAAGTAATAATAAAAGCTTCATGGCAAAGTTGAATAAAAGATGGAGGTAAACCAAAGATAATAAGGCCCTTTCGTTAGGGGGCGTATAAAATTCTTGGTAATAAGTCTCATGTTCAAAATCGTTATAAAACCGTGTTCATCGATCCTTCTTGTTGACTTAATTTTTTGACATCGTTGTCTATTAGGAGGGGTTATTGATTTGATGGTCTTGGTTACACCGTTAGGACTCTATTTTTAGACCTAAATCTCTATTATCGCATAAGTCAAACAATGTATCCTCGTGAAACATTCAAGACATAATAAAATTTCAGAGATACAACTTAGGAAATTGGGAGGATAAGTACGTGATTAGGGCATATGAGTAGTGTTAGCATTACTAACTTATAATGACAATGATCTCGTTGCACGCTTGGCATGGAATTGGGGTGAAAATCGAGGACGATGAAATTATTTCTAACGAAGCATTCACGTGTTCTTATTCTATGAACCTAAACGTCCCATTTTGCGATGAAAATCATACATTATGTCTAAAACGCAAGTAGTAGTAATAGTAGTAGTGTAGCTAGTTTATCGTTCAATAAAGTGAATAAAAATGAATTTTGGAGGTGCTACGATACTTTATTCTAGCATTGCGTGAGGGCACGACAATGGTTTAGTATGGGGGAGTGATGAGACTGCTTTTATACATAGTCTCATCTTCCAAAAAGGGCTTAAAATGCATTAAATATCATGAAAATACCCAAATATATGCTTGTGTTTGTTGCTTGTGTATTTTAGGTACGGATATTGAGAAAATGACAAAAGATCACAAGAATCATGCAAAAACGAACAAGGGAAACGAAGCCGCACATTGAACCAAGCCCTAATGAAGAATTTTCCAAGAAAACCCTTGAATATTTGAAGATTTATGAAGAAGGGTCCTCCAATATGGAATAATTGACACTTTATACCCTTGTATCCTCATAATTACAAGTTTGGTCCCTAAAGTTTGTCAATATTGCAAAAAGGGTCCGTACACTTTGAAGAATTGGCAATTTTAGTCCCTCAACAAAACTAAAATGTCAATATTTATCCTCCTTAAAGTCAACCATACCAAGAAGGACTCCAAGTTACAAGAAATTACAAGTTTGGTCCTTTGAAAATATCAAAATTACCAAAAGGACCCTTGACTTTGAAGAAATGGCAAAAATGGTCCCTCATTAATCATGACTTGGCAATTTCAGTCCTCCAAGAAGTCAAATAAACAAGTCAAGACCATTATCAATCAAGAAAATGCCAAATCTGTCCTTCAAGAATCACAAAATGGCAAGAAATACCCCTGAAAATACTTTGGAAAAGTATTTGGGGCAAAAGTGTAAAAATGAGAAGTTTGTTTTCAAAGGGAATCTGGATTTAAGGAGTTTATTTGCAGAAGACAAGTAAAAGAAAGGAGAGGGGCTTAAATTGGCAGACAATAATACTTACCTAGACCAGTAGTGGGGTGACACGTGCCCCACTACCACTTCTCCTCCAATCAAAACCTCCCATTGCTCCACATCATCTCCCACTCACCCGGATATTATTAATTAACTTTTCAAATGTTAATTAATAATAAAAACTCGCGCTAAACACCTCTTAAACCCAAAACAAAGATCAAACCTGGTGTTTTTATGAAAATTTGGTTTTCTTAATTTTGTAACAATTAACCCACCAAACCTTCCAGATTTATGATTAAGCATGCCTTAATCATAATCCAACCTTGAAAATACTTTCCACATCACTCCTTTGTCCCACAAGAGATTCCCCTGCTGCAACAAAGAGCTAACTGCCAAATTTTGGACAGTCATCCAACGTCCCACAACAAAGCTTGAAAGTTAAGCTAATTACAAGCCCTTTGATCAAGTTTTCACCATGACAACTCCACAAACAAACAAGAAAGAGTCACATGATCTTCAAAGTTCACAATCTGCAAAGGGCATAATGGGGACTTCACTACATTAGGGTTTACGTTTTTTAGCTCTTAACTAGTTCATGTATGCCTATATAACGGCCTTAGGTTATTACATTTCAGTTTGCTCTTGAATTTTCCTTTGTTCAATATTCTGTAAATCCATTTTCAGTTGAATGAAATGTGTTTGAATCTTTGAAGAAAACTCAAGTGCCATTGTTGTTTACTGCTTCTTATTGTTCTTAGTTTGATAATCTTGAATCTCAAAACCTGTTTTTAAGGAGTGTGCAAAAGTTTGCACATTTTCCTTCAAGCTTGATATTTTGCTAAGTTTCTTAGTTCATCTTGGAATTCTTGGGCTATAAAGCTGATCATAGCATCCTGATATTGAGTTATCAAGGTGTGGTGAATCCTATAACTTGGGAATAATCAAGTGTGGAGTACAAGAGTTGCATTAATCAAGGCTTTTCAACCTTACTATTTTTGATATTTTGCTTCTAACCTTGTTGAATCTTAGCAGGCTTTGTTGTGGAAGCTTGTACTTGTTCTTGCTAGTACATAAGCTCAAAATTCATGGGTATGGATGTACATCCATGAGGTTTGCATACTTAATCCCAAAATCTGTTAAAATCTTGATTTTTGGTGATATTTGTGTGTGACTTGTGTTCTTGCTGATTTTGTGGCTTAATCTTGTTCTAATCTTTTTATCTCATCTGTTATTGTGTTGATTTGGGCTTGGGTAACCTTGGAATGCTGTTTTGATTTGAAAATCTTGATTTGAAAAGTTAAAAGGGTGTTTGGGATTGTTAGTCTTGAATCATAAGTTGTTATTTTGTGGTTGGAAGTTTGTGTATTTGCTTGGTATCTGTTAAATACTTGGTTGAGTGCATATTGCTGCAAGTTTTTGGGTTTGAAACCTCAAATCAAACATTGTGCTATATCTAGTTGATTTTAACTGTTTTTGACCTAAGATTTTGGTAAAATCTAGAATTTATGCATGCTTAGGGTTAAAAGTTGTTAAAACATCATTAATATAACATAAGTGATAGATCTGAGTGATTGAATCTGGCTTGTTGGTCAATTACATCAGCAAAGTGAAAAAACTGCATGTTTATAGTTCATCAGTAACTTTAAGTTCTTGAATCTTGCTCAATACTTTGAATCAATGCATGAAACCTGTTTAGACTTGCTTATTTAAGTTTAATATTGCTTGTGTATGCATTTGGTTAAGTTTGGCTGGCTGAATTGTGCTATAAGTGCTTATTGAACCATAACTGCTTATTGTTCTAAGTCTGGTGCATATCTGGTGATTGATTGAATTAACTGTACAAATTGGCTGATTGTGTTTTCTTTGTTGTTATTGACTCCTTATGATCCACTGATCATTGGGGTGCCTTTGTGTAACTTGAATCTCCAAAAAAGTCACTAAAGACAAAAAAGTCAAGAAGTCAAGTAGTGGAAAAAGTTTCCACTGCTCAACACCCAAAACTAGCCCCTGCTAGTGTTAATTTGCTTTCAGCTTATCAATAAGCCATATTGGCTTATCCAGACCTGCAAGAACTTATTTTTTGTGATAGATCTTCATTATTTGACCCATTTGATTGAACTGGAGCTTATTAGACTTTGACTTTGACTTTTTGCTAGAAAACCAACTTATTTGACTTTTCCATAAGTGCTTATTTGCTTTTTCCAGCTTATTGAGACAACTTATTTGAAAACTTTTTGTTGATTTAGCTTACTTAAGTCATTTAAAAGCTTTTGCAATTTGAATCAGCTCTTGGGATAGCCTAGAACTCAAAAACGACTATTTTATCGTTTTCTATAGATTACTTTTTGCATTTTCAGGCTTATTTCAAATTTCTTTTTAAAGATGTCTTAAGCAACTCAAAAGAAGCTTGTGTGTCTAATTTGAGCTTATGGCATCATCTTATAGCTTAATGGGCCAAAAAGCCCATTAAGAATAAGTTGTTTGGTATAAGTTAGCTTATTTCACATTTTCAGCTTTTGGGCCTTTGAAAAGTTGTGTTTAAAATCAAATTTTGAGTCAAATAGGAGCTTTTGGGCTTAATTGGACAACATTTTTCTTATTGGCTTATTTTGGCCCATTAAGGTGAATGTTTGGACTTTTGGCCCATTTAGAGGCCCATTAGGGGTATTTTGTAATTTCTTCTTCATTTTCTATTTATTTAGGTTAAATTAAGCTAGTTTGCAAGTTTTTAGAATTTTTTATAAATTTTGGATTTTTAATATTATTTTATTATTATTTTATTATTAAAAATTAAAATTTAGATTTTTCAAGTTTTTATATTTTTCTTAGGTTAAACACATAAAGTTAGGAATTTTACAACTTTTAGAATATTTTTATTGTCCTTAGATTATTTTTTATAATTATTTTAAGTTTTAATAGTTTTTAATTATTTTAAATAGTTTTAATTAATTTTAAAATTTTCAAAAATAGTTTTAAATTAAGTTAGGTCATTTTAGAGGTTTACAAAGTGATAAAACTCATTTTGGACTTTTTGTTAATTAAATTTATTTTTTGGGCCTTAATTAGCATTAAAAAATCATTATTTAATTAATTAAAAGGTTTGGGTGATTTTTGATTTTTTGTAAACTCTTAATACATTATTTAGGATTTATTGCAATTTTTTTAGGAACTTTTAGAGTAAATTTTTAATTTTGGTGCTTTTACGGTTTTACGTGTACGACCTTTTCGTCTTAGTGTAATTCGTCATCGTAACCGTCATTCTCTTCTTATCCCATTTCTATTTTATTTTCTCATAATCAATATAGTCACATAATTAATCATTTCATTACACACACACCAAGCCTCCTTGAGAACGATCCCCACTTTGGGTCATAACTTGTGATTTTCCTAAGTCACTTGTTAATACTTACCCTAATTACACTTTGTTTTCCTAAACAAGGTTGTAAAATTACAACTATCAGTGTACATGTTTGGTTGGTTTATTTAGTGTCAACCGAGACCCCTCCAAGGTCTCGGTGGGACTTTGATTTTGGCTTATTTGATTCTTCTTATATAAAACACGGGCTCGGGATCGGGTTTTTCATGAAGACTATTTTAAAGTCATGTTATATTAAAACTTTAGGTTATTTAATTTATTAAATTAATTCATGTATAACCTAAGGTATTTTACTTAGTCATTTAATTAAAACATGTATTTTTAATTAAAATCATATAACGTATAGTTTAATTAATTAACCAGTTATTTAATTAAAGAACTATAACTATGACTTGTATTGTACTAATTAAACTTTAATTATTATTTATAATCCAACTTATTTCTAATTATGGAAACTTACTATTTTTGAAAACTTTCTATTTTTAGAAACTTACTATTTATGGAAACCTGCTATTTTTAGAAAGTTACTTAGTATTACAATACAAGTATTATTGTAACACCCCATTTAATAGGATAGAGTGCTACAGTAAATTATGGCGTATCATCAAAGCATGCAAGGTAAATGTCTAAACATTCATGACCATAAATAGAAATACCAGAATCAAACATCGGTAGTCTGGTAACTCACAAACAAGCAATATAAGTACTGTAAATGGAAAGGACTAAACAATGTCCAAAAGATGTAAAGTATGATAAAGTAGGAAATAAATGCATAAGGTAAAAGAGGCCGGATAACTTCCAATCCGAATGCACATACTCTGGAGTTCCTACTTGCGTCCTTCGGTACCTGCCGTTTGGGAACATGGAAAATTAGACGGCTGAGCATAACGCTCAGTGCACGGATATACAATAAAGCATGGAAAAACATAGAGTATGGAAGCATATAAAGAATATAAAGCATGAATGGCAGCGGAAATGAATAAGTCTCAGAAAACCTAGTTGTCTGTCATGTTAACCGGTTTTAATTCTGAAAACATAGCTTACGTTACTTATGAAAATCTGTATTAGTTTACGTACCAAATTAGCCAATACAGGTCATGAGGTAAACAACGTACATGAATACTTGGAGGGGAGACCTTATCATGCAATTAGAGGGGTTGCCTCTAATTAACTGGTCAGTGGGTAGGAGGGATCAGCTCCTTGTGAAGGATGCAAGGCACACACCACATTCACCATGAAATCCTGACTGAAACATGTAACTAGAATGCACCCATATGCCCCACATGATTTTATAATAATATAATGGCCAAATAACTGAAAAGGGACGCCACGAGCTATCACTCCGCTGTGGTGAAGTCATAACACTAGTGCCTCTAGTGTTATGGTTATGGTACCTCCATAACTAGGTGAAACTACTCATGCATGTATATGGCTAAGGTAACTAATAAACATAAGCATTTAATCTGTAACTACCGGGAAAACAGTTGGCTGCATATGGGAAATCTTAATGAAGGAAGAGATTATCCTTACTGAAGGACCGGAAATCCGTACCTTATGTCCAGTAGAAGCTAACGGAAACGATGAAGACTAATCCGCCTTGACGGATAACACTACATAAGAAATATGGACGTGTATGAGTTGTTTGAATTACATGTGTTTTACTGGTTCCGTATGTTATTAGCTTATTATACATATTCTGTAATGTTTTAATGTTTACTATGTATTCTGTAGTTATTATGATGTTCTGTTGTGTATTATTCATGTATTAGTGTATTATAATACTTGTATTGTAATACTAAGTAACTTTCTAAAAATAGCAGGTTTCCATAAATAGTAAGTTTCCAAAAATAGAAAGTTTCCAAAATAGAAAGTTCCCAAAATTAGAATTAAGCTGGATTATAAATAATAAATGAAGTTAAATTAGTACAATACAAGTCATGATTATAGTTAGTTAATTAAATAACTGATTAATTTAATTAAACTATATGTTATACGTTTTTAATTAAAATACATGTTTAATTAAAATAGCTAAGTATAAATACCTTAGGTTATACATGAATTAATTAAATAAATTAATTAACCTAAAGTTTAATGTGACATGACTTATAAAATAGTTTTATAAGAACCCTAATCCCGAGCCCGTGTTTTAATACAAGCCGAATCAAATAAGCTATAAACAAGTCCCACCGAGTCCTTGGAAAGAATCTCGGTTGACACTACTTAAACAACTAACATCTAAATATACCCCGACTCGAAGTCGGGGTCCCTTTTGTCTCGGGTCCGAATAAACAAAACCAACCGAGCACCCCTTGGGGTCTCGGTGGTGTCTCGGCTCCACCCTAAACCGAAAACAAACACACCCCGACCCAAGGTCAGGGTTCCCTTGTCTTGCCGAGCCAACAACCAACCAAGCCGAGACCTTGTATGGTCTCGGTGGTGGTGATATAAACAAACCGAACACCCCCTTTGGGGGTTTCGGTGCCTCGGCCGAACCACAAACACGAACCAAACGTACCGTTGACCAAAAATTAATTAATCCTATTAATTGGTTACATGTTCATGTGATTAATTAATTTTTAAACATGGATTCATAAGAAAATAAAATTAAAGAAAAAGGTTTCTAAATATACCACTATGCGTAGAATCACGAGATGATCACAAATAATTAATCAACACCAAAAATCGTCCGGGTTTGCCTTGTTTTGTTGTGTAGGCCGGCGGCTAAGGAGAAACAAGGAGGAGAGGCAAAGTTTTTCTGTAACCTAAAATATGAGAGAAAATAACTCTCCAGGTGTTTTAATTAATTAAATGAGTTTTGGGCCAAATGGCCCATCTTGGTCCTCCTCTCTTGTTGCCGCGGCTATGGGGCCCACCATGGGTAACCCATAGGTTTTCTCGAGTCTATTTATTTACATGCGTATTCGTGATTTATTATTCGTGATTTTTGGTGTTCGTGATCGTGTCACATTTATAATATTCATGATTGTTTGTTATTTATTGTCGTGACACGTGTATTAATATTATAAATGGAAAGTTTAAATTTTACCGTGTTTTCGTAAGTTACTGTTCACGTGTACTGTTCATAGGTTTTTAACACGGGTTTTACAACTCTTCCCCTCTAAAAGAACAATTCGTCCTCGAATTGGAGAAACGTAAACTGAAAGAAAACATACCAGAATTAGTCTTCCTCCGCATGACACGATCTTGTCGCTCAAGAACTCTCTCGGGTTCTTCGACATAAGAATGATCCTCTTGAATCTGATCAAGTGGATACTGGACGACATGAACTGGATGATAGTTGTATCCTCTGAGTAAGGACACATGGAACACGTTGTGAACGTGTGATAGCTGAGGCAGTAACGCTAAACGATATGACACTTCACCAACACGTCCTATGATGTTGAACGATCCGATAAAGCGAGGACTGAGCTTCCCTTTGATTCCAAAACGTCTAACTCCTCGTGCAGGTGATACCTTGAGGAAAACATGGTCACCTACGTTGAAAGACACATCTCTACAAAGTTTATCAGCATAGCTCTTCTAACGAGCACGAGCTTCCTGAAGTTTTGCCTTGGCGACAACGACCTTCTCATTGGTCACTTCAATCATCTCTGGTCCTTCAAGCAGTCGTTCGCCCACTTGATCCCAGCAGATTGGAGCGCGACACTTTCTGCCATACAACATCTCAAAGGGAGCATACTTGATGCTAGCGTGCCAGCTGTTGTTGTATGCAAATTCTACTAGGAATATATAATCATCCCAGCTTCCTGACCATTCTGGAGCACACGATCGCAACATGTCCTCCAATGTCTGAATGGTACGTTCCGACTGTCCGTCGGTCTGAGGATGAAAGGCAGTGCTACGCTTAAGTCTGGTGCCCCAAGCTTTCCACAGACTCTGCCAGAAACGTGATGTGAAACAGGGATCTCTGTCAGAGATGATTTCTGATGGAGTACCATGCAGTCTCATGATCTCCCTCTGGAATGTGTCTGCTAATTTGCTGACCGGATGCTCCTTGCGAATTGGCAGAAAATGAGCAGATTTTGTCAATCTATCCACAATGACCCAGATTGCGTCATTCTTCTTCTGAGTAACCAGAAGACCAGTAATAACTTGATTTTGTTAGGTTAAAAAGTTCTTGAATTTGGTCTAATCGAATTGATCCCGGTTAAATGTGTGACTTAGTCGTCTTTGGTGGATAAAAGAAAAGTTTGTCGTTGATTAACTAATTAAAAATAAAATGCAGTATTTAACGTAAATGAAAAACTAATAAAAGCGATAAACTAATTAAAACTTAAATAAAATATCGATAAAAGCTTGAAAAGATTTAAACTAAACAAAGACTTATAAAAACATAATTGACGAAAATTAAAACTCGATAAAAAGGTAAAATTTGAAAACTTTAAAATAAAACTAAGACAAAACAAGCTTAAAAATAACACTAAGTAAAATGGAGGGAAAAGTTAAATTTAAAACTTAAAATAAAAACAGGAAATAAAAGAAAACGAAACTTGTGTTCGGATCGCAACTCGCGATCGCAGTCCAGATCGCAGCCAGCGATCGTGGTCTTGGATCACAGCCCAGATCGTGGTCTTGGATCATGGTCTAGAATCGTGACAAGCGATCGCAACCACGGATCTTACCCCCTCGATCGAACTTTGGATCGCAGTCCAGATCGCAGCCAGCGGTCGTGGTCCAGATCGTAGTGTGTGATCTCGGTGGTGATCACAGTTTGTGATCGAGGTATTTGATCGCAAGTAGAAACCCTAAGGTTTATGCGATCACAATACCCGATCGGATCCTTTAAAACCCTTGCACATTACGATCGAATACAAAAATGCAATAAGCAATAACCAAATAAGCACTTTAGTAATAAGCAATTACCAAAAACTTAATTAAAACAATAAAAAGAAGAACTAAATAAGCACAAATTTAAAAAATTTCAAGACACAAAATAAGCAAAATTTATAAAAGAAACTAAAAGAAAAAGATTAAACTTTTGAAAACACTTAAATTAAAATAAGCTAAACACAAAATAAGCTAAAAGCACCAAAAGGTTGAGAATATCAAACGTATGGATTTGATAAGAATAACAAGATGAACTTTTAATCAAATAAGCATCAAGATGAAACAAGATACAAACTTGATCCGAATCAAAAATAAAATCAAAAACAAGAAAGGTAGAATAAGAAAGATTATGAAAAGCTTGAAATTAAACTTAAAAATTCAAGACAAGATTAAAAGACTTACATGAAATAACTTGAAAATAAAGACAAGTATGTAAATGACAATATGAAAAGTGCATAAAATAAAGTGGAGAACTAATTGGTGAAATTAGCTAACACCTTTAAAATAAGGTTAAGGGTGGTATTTATAGGGAAGGGGAACGTATGGTGGTTGTGCTTCTTTCTTTGTTTTGTCTTCTCGTCTTTCGTCTTTGACAATAAACTCGTCATTCTTGACTTTGTCTCGGGATTTGTCGATAAATAATTTGAACTCGTCTTCTAATTTCTTCATTAATTAGATTTGGTTCTTCGACTTCGTTAAACTTTCGTCTTTAGACTTTTTCTTCGATAAATCTTCAGAATAGGCCTTTGACTTATGTTCTTTTTGCACTCTTAATCTTTTGACTTCGTCTTTTGTCTTTTTCTTCAATAAAAGCCCGTGAAAGCCCGTGTTTTCTTCCCTTTTCACATTTTGGTCCTAAATCACAATAAAAACACAAACCACGCATAATTCCGAATTTTACGACAATAAATACACGTTTAGGCTTGGTTATTATTATAATTAAGTGGTAAAAGGATGGGTGTTTTCACACCTATCAAATCCCATACACTTGACCATTGCAATGCCCTCATGCAATGCATTAGCTACAAAGTAAGATTTACATTTTCCATCATAATTAACCCACCTTGGCCTTTATTAAACATAAGACATTAAGGAAACTTAAAGAGATAGAAATTTACAAAATATTTGAAGGAAGAAAACAAGTAAAGAGATCGAAGACTTACATTAGGGCTTTGGTTGTCATGAATGTTTATCACCCTCAAGTTTCACGTTCCCCAAACCAAGCTTAAAAACGAGATCATTGTTATTATAAGTTAGCAAACTAACACAAACTCTTGTGGCTCAATTATTCACTTAGACTCCCTTATTCCTAGGTTATCTCTTATATTTTATTATTGTCTTGAATGATCACGAGGATTCATTGTTGACTTATTTCGATAGTTATTTAGGCTGAAAATAAAGTAGGACGATTTAATCAATAGTTAGCTAAAGGACAAAATCTTCTAAAACTGCTTCTCGAGACCTTATAAAGTTCATATCTTGGCATAAATCGCTTCACGATTTGAGACCTTTCTTGGACCGATATTTGGCATTGACTTCATACTTCGAATCTTGAGAGACGTTCTTGAAATAATGGTCTTCTCTTCATAATAGGAAATTCTTCACTTGAAGTTTTTGAGAGATTCTTCAAACTTGGACCACGACTTCTTCATTTTTCTCCAATCTTTATTTTGGATTTTGATATACAACGATCCGCCTCCTTTTAGGACTTGGATCTATTTATCCTCATACCTTGCTAGGGTCTTTTCGGATAGACTTCTCCATGATATTTAGGGGAGTATTTGCTTTTCGTCATGTGTCTCGATCCATCATATTGATTTTTGATAAATGATTCTTCACATCACTTGGGATCTTTAGCAAAAAAATGTAGCCCTCATGCCTTGTTAGGGCCTTTTTGAACTCGCCAATCTTCGTATCCTGTTTCTATAAGTTATGCCTTGGCTATGAACTCTAATTAATACCAAGCAACTTTTAAACGATCTTGGGCTAGAAGCTAAGTAACTTTTCAAATCGTACGACCTTACTTATTGCAATTAAATTTATTAACAAGCGATGGGAGAAAAAGCTCATAATTAACTCATATAAATTCATGAAAGAATACCAAACTTATAATTGACTCTATCATCTCTCGTTCTCCACAATTTAAAATCTCAAGGAATGAGACTCGTGGATGCTTAGCCTATTAAATCAAAGTTTTGGGTTTCCAAGTCATCTATAGGATCGTGCAACTTATTGGACTTTTTCAAGTTTAGAATTCGCATTTTAAAGTTCCCTTGATAAACGACTTTCTAGGATCAAATATAGGAACTTGCGAAAAGTTCTTGTTCTTAACCCGTAAGAGTTAAGACTTTCGTGTTTTAAAGTTCCCTATATAAAAGCCTAGCAAAACTTGATTTAAACACGTTAACGTTAAGGATACTAGCTAGAGTAAACTTAGATCAGTAAACTCAGGTTGAGTCAAAAGATTCATGATGGGCCTAATATATCAAAGACGTCTAAACTTGTTAAAACCATTTTAATAAAATTTATTTTAGCAATGAAAGAAAATAACGATAACAAAGAAAAATACTACAAGGCCAAAATAGATCAGAAATTTTGAAAAAATGTCGAAAGATCAATTTTTCCGGTTAAAATGAGGACAAATTCATGGAAAAGCCCACTTAACTTCGATAGAAGTCCCCCTACACTTGATATAAACATTATCCTCAATGTTTAAGCATGTGGAAGTAACCTCCCCTACACTTAGGACATTGTGCACTTTGTTTAAATCTTGCTAAAGAAGAGACAACTAAGGTGATTCCTATTTTAATATTGAAAAATATAAAATAGTGAATCAAAAGAGTTTAGGATAGAACTGGGAAGACGGGTACACGGGATCACGGTTCATCAAAAGTTGAATTTGAAAGCTCGAATCCCTGCACATCATAAGAAAGAAAACAACAAACACATACTAGGGTCCCCCTACACTTATTATAAAAATGGAATAAAAGGATAGATACTCGGGTTGCCTCCCGAGAGGCGCTTGTTTTTGTTCACCGAGTCGTGAGCCTGACTCGACCTTAATTAGAATGGTCAGAACCTTGAAGAACATCCACCGGGGTCAAATACATGGTTTTCGTCCATCAAATAGCACAAGCTTAAGGTGAACAAGACAAGCCAAAGAAGAGTAGGCGAGGTTCCCTTAAGCACATGTTGAGCACGGTGGTAGACAGTATGATGAAGTGAAAGCATATCTCCATAAGTTCAAAAAATCTTTCCTTTTATTTCATCAGATGGATACTGAGATGGCTTAAAAATTTCGATACTCGGATCGAACACCTTTTCCTTTAGGGGAAAATAAGACTTAGGCTCAGTAGACCTTGAAGATTCGCCCATAAACCGCACAATCTCATCCGAAGAAGGTGGAAAGAGAGGTGTCAAAACATAGGTACTACGGATATTGGTGTCTTCCGGTTTCTTCTCCTTGGAAATGGGTTTCTTTACATCCGAAGGAGGATAAAGACCATAATCAAAGTCCAAAGGAGGAGATCATTCTCATTAGAAAAGTATGTATTGAGAAAAGTAGCAAAATCTTCCTCAAATGAGTAATTATCCAAAGTAGGATCAAGCATTGTTGGTGGAGGATCTTCATCAAAAATATGAGCATAATCATCATTAGGAGACAGATCATTTGAAGAATCACTCGAAAGTGTATCAACATCATCAAAGTCATCATAAGTTGGCATGTCTTTATACTCTGAAGAAAAATCATCATACTCATCTACATCAGAACTAGAATCATCATCATAGATTGGTGGAGTATCATATATTGGTGGGGAATCCAAATTGGGAGGAGGATCTTCGGAATCTCCCACATTTTCTTAAAAAAGTGGATTATCATAGATAGGCTCAAAAAGAGGATTGTTGTAAACGGTAAAATTGTTGACATCAAGCTTTGTAGTTTCCAATAGAGTTGTAACAAACTCGTTTTGAAGCACATCAATCATTTTTACCGATTCTCTTCCATTGGATTTGCTTGTAATCGTCCCCATCTTAAAAATTTGTTGATCATTCCCGACCCTTAAGATTAGTTCACCTTCGGCAACATCGACTAAAGCTTTTCCAGTTCTCAAGAATGGTCGTCCAAGTATTAACGAAATACGAGGGTCGATTTCATAATCAACAACCACAAAGTCGACCGGAAAAGTGAAGGTACTAACTTTAACAAACACATCTTTGGCAATACCAACGGGGTAAGCGAGAGTTCGATTTGCTAGCTCAAGAGTCATCTTAGTTGGTGTAAGGTCGGGTAATGATAACTTCTTCCAAACACTTAATGGCATCAAATTAATACTTGCCCCAAGATCGGCTAAGGCAGTAAATTCTTCGGTTTTGGAAAATGTACAAGGTAACACAAAACGACCGGGATCTCCAAGTTTTTCCGGAAGTTCTTTAAGAAAGACTGCAAAACAATTCTCATTTAATCGAGTGTTAACAAACTCTGTCATTTTTTCTTTCTTATTAAGCAAATCTTTAAACATCTTAACAAATTTGGGCATTTGGGCAAGAGCTTCAACAAGGCTAATGGTGATGTTCACTCCAGAAATATTTTTCAAAAAGTTTGACACTTGAATGTCATCCTTGGTCAGTAATCTAGCCGTGTCTAACCGAGAAGGGTAAGGAATATTGGGCTTAGGAGGTGTAGGTGTAGATGGAGAGGTTTAGGGTTGAGAGGTAGAATGTGGGGATGATGAAGGTTTTGTCTTTGGTACTTCTTCCGTAAGAGGTGGAGACGGTAATGTCGAACTAGTACTAGGCGTGGAAGTAGGAGTAATAAATGGGGGTGGAGGAGGTGTAGATGGAGTAACTGGGGGAGGGGTAGATGGTCCTACTAGAGTTGCTCCACTGCGTGTAGTAATAGCACTCACATTAGCTCTTGGGTTGGCCATGGTATTTAAAGGAAGAGAACCCGAAGTAGAGGGTTGAGTAGTTTGGAAGAAACTAGCCATCATATCCCTCAAATCATTCGTTTGGTTGCTTAAAGAAGTTTACATATCATTTCTAAGCTCGGTTCGAATATCATTCCTAATAACTAATTTTTACTAATAAAAATTGATCTTCGTTTCTATTCGAATTGATTACTGGTTAAATGTGCGACTCAGTTATCTTTTGGTGTGAAAGAAATAGATTTGTCGTTGAAGTAAAATTAAAATTTAAAACTTTAAAGTAAAGGATAAGTAATTAAAGCTAAAAATGATTAAAGTGTAAATGGCGAAAACTTAAAACATTAAAATTAAATGACGAAAACTTAAATAAAAATGTAAACTTTAAAAAAATTAAACTAAAACAAAATGAGTTAAAATAATGCCAAGTAAAAAGGCAGGAAAAATAAATGCTTGAAAATAAAATGGGAAGTAAACCAAACCTAAGTCGGAATCTAAGATCCTGTCATAATCCGAAATACCAAAACTTACTCACTATCCGGAATGTGAAACAAGCTGCTTATCCGGAATACACCAACCTTCTTATCCGGAATACAAGTTGTAGCTACTATCCGGAATACTTAAGTAAAGCATATCCGGAATCCAAAAACGAGAAGTTATTCTAAATCTGAAATTCCACCCCAATCCGGAATACCGGTTTGTTGCCCTTATCCGGAATCCACAAATCTTGACTATCCGAAATGTGTTATCCGGAATTTGTATTCAAATCGTTATCCGGAATCACCCTCAAACTGCAATCCGGAATGATAAATAATCCCCTTATCCGGAATGAAATTTTTGAGGCTTATCCCGAATACTAAACAATCTCACTATCCGGAATAATAATCCTTACTCTTATTCGGAATCAGAATTCTTCAAGTAATCCGGAATCACGTTGATGCTTCTATCCGGAATAACTAAAAATACATGCAATCCGGAATAAGAGTTCTAACTCTTATCCGGAATACTAATATAGGGCTTATCCAGAATTGGTTTACTAACTACTATTCGGAATACAAAGAACTATGCATATACGGAATACAAGGGTTTTAAATAAAACCCGGATAAGAAATATTTTTAAGCAAAAATCAAATAATAAGCTAGAAACAAATAAGCACTTATCTAAAAACTTTACCAAATCAACTTTAAGAAAAAGCTAATAAACCAAAATTTAAAAACTTTTAAAAACACTAAATAATCAAAATATTTAAAATCCACTTTTTATAAAATAAGTTTTAAAAACACTTAACTAAATTTAAGAAAAACACAAAATAAGCTATAAAATCAATAAGCTAACACAATCATAAACATAAAAACATAACAAACAATCTAATAAGCATGACAATAAACACATAAACATAAAGATTAAATCAAAACAAGAATGGTAGAATGAGAGATTAATATAAAAACTTGATTAAAATAAAGATTCAACAACACAAAATTAAACTTACTTGAAGTTAAAGGCAAGAATTTAAATGACAATTAAGTAAATGACAATAAAAAGTGCAAGTAATTAAATGTGGAAGAACTATGTGTCAAATAGCCAACACCTTCTAATGTGTCATTAGGAGGGTATTTATAGGAGATTAGGGAGGTTAGCATGTGTTGCTCCTTTCTTTCTTCTCTCGTCTTTTCGTCTTCTAAATTCTTTGACTTTTTCGACTTTGTCTCAGGATTATTTGAACTCGTCTTATAATTTCTTCATTCATTAGACTTTAGTTCTTCGACTTCATTAAACTTCCGTCTTTAGACTTTTTCTTCGATAAATCTTCAGAATAGGCCTTGGACTTCCGTTCTTTTTGCACTCTTGATCTTTTGAATTCGTCTTTTATCTTTTTATTCGATAAAAGCCCGTGAAAGCCCGTGTTTTCTTCCCTTTTCACATTTTGATCCTAAATCACAACAAAAACACAAACCACGCATAATTTCGACATTTACGACATAAAATACACGTTTTGGCTTGGTTATTATTATAATTTGGTGGTAAAAGGATAAGTGTTTTCACACTTATTAAATCCCCTACACTTGACCATTGCAATGCCCTCATGCAATGCATTAATTACAAAGCAAGTTTTACATTTTCCATCATAATCAATCCACCTTGGCCTTTATTAAACATAATACAAGTAAAAAGAACAAAGACTTACCTTAGGGTTTTGGAATGTCATGAATGTTTATCACCCTCAAGTTTCACGTTCCCCATACCAAGCTTAAAAACCAGATCATTGTTATTATAAGTTAGCAAACTAATACGAATTCATGTGGCCCAATTATTTACTTAGACTCCCTTATTCCTAGGTGTATCTCTTATATTTTATTGTTGTCTTGAATGATCATGAGGATGCATTGTTTGACTTATTTCAATAATTTATTTAGGCTGAAAATTAAGTAGGATGATTTAATCAATAGTTAGCTAAAGGACAAAATCTTTTAAAAATGCTTCTCGGGACCTCTTAAAGTTCATATCTTGGCATAACTCGCTTCACAATTTGAGACCTCTCTCGGACTGATATTTGGCAGTGACTTCATAACTTCGAATCTTGAGAGACGTTCTTGAAATAATGGTCTTCTCTTCATAATAGGAATTTCTTCACTTGAACTTTTTGAGAGATTCTTCATACTTGGACCACGACTTCTTCATTTTTCTCCAATCTTTATTTGGGATTTTGATATACAACGATCCGCCTCCTTTTAGGACTTGGATCTATTTACCCTCATACCTTGCTAGGGTCTTTTTGGATATACTTCTCCATGATCTTTTGGGGAGTGTTTGCTTTTCGTCGTGTGTCTCGATCCTTCATATTGATTTTTGATAAATGATTCTTCACATCACTTTGGATCTTTAGCAACAAAATGTAGCCCTCATGCCTTATTAGGGCCTTTTCGGACTCGCCAATCTCCCGCTTCAATAAGTTATGCCTTGGTTATGAACTCTAATTAATACCGAACAACTTTTAAACGATCTTGGGCTAGAAGCTAAGTAACTTTTCAAATCGTACGACCTTATTTATTGCAATTAAATTTATTAACAAGCGATGGGAGAAAAAGCTCATAATCAACTCACACAAATTCATGAAAGAATACCAAAATTATAATTGACTCTATCATCTCTCGTTCTCCACAATTTAAAATCTCAAGGAATGAGATTCGTGGATGCTTAGCCAATTAAATCAAAGTTTTGGGTTTTCAAGTCGTCTATAGGATCTTGCATCTTCTTAGACTTTTTCAAGCTTAGAATTTGCGTTTTAAAGTTCCCTTGATAAATGACTTTCTAGGATCAATTATAGGAACTTGCGAAAAGTTCTTGTTCTTAACCCGTAAGAGTTAAGACTTTCGCGTTTTAAAGTTCCCTATATAAAAGCCTAGCAAAACTTGACTTAAACACGTTAAGGATACTAGCTAGAGTAAACTTAGATAAGTAAACTCGGGTTGAGTCAAAAGATTCACAACGTTTAAAAATTAAAACCACTTTATTAAAATTTGTTCTGGCAAAGAAGGAAAATAATTATACAAAGGTAAAAACAACTAGGCCAAAATAGATCAAAAATTTTGAAAAATGTCGAAAAATCAATTTTCCGGTTAAAATGAGGACAAAAACAAGGAAAACCCCACTTAACTTTGATAGAAGTCCCCCCTACACTTGATATAAACATTGTCCTCAATGTTTAAGCATGTGGGAGTAAACTACCCTACAATTAGGACATTGTGCATGTTGTTTAAATCTTGCTAAGGAAGAGACAACTAAAGTGATTCCTATTTCAGTATTGAAGAATATAAAATAGAGAATCAAAAGAGTTTACGATAGAACTGGGAAGACGGGTACACGGGATCACGGGTCGTCAAAAGTCATCATGAATGGATCTTTGAGAGCTTGAATCCCTGCACATGATAAGAAAGAAAACAAAAAACACATACTAGGGTCTCCCCCTACACTTATTATAAAAACGGAATAAAAGGGTAGAGACTGCGGGTTGCCTCCCGAGAAGCGCTTGTTTTTGTTAACTGAGTCGTGAGCCTGACTCGACCTTGATTAGCATGGTAATAGCCTTGAAGAACATCCACCGGGATCAAATACATGGTTTTCATCCATCAAATAGCACAAGCTTAAGGCGGACAAGGCAAGCCAAATAAGAGTAGTCAAGGTTCTCTTAAGCAAAGATGGAGCACAGTGGTAGCAAGTGTGATGAGGTGCAAGCATATCTCCATAAGTTCCAAAAATCTTTCCTTTTATTTCATCAGATGGATACTGAGATGGCTTAAAAATTGCGATACCAAGATCGAACACCTTTTTCTTTAGGGGAAAATAACACTCAGGCTCAGTAGACTTTGAAGAAGATCCGCTCATAAATCTCACAAGCTCATCCTCAGAAGGTGGATAAAGAGGTGTCAAGAAATAAGTACTGCGGATATCGGTGTCTTCCGGCTTCTTCTCCTTTGAAACGGGTTTCTTCATATCCGAAGGAGGATAAAGAGCATCATCAAAGTCCAAAGGAGGAGAATCATTCTCATTGGGGAAGTAAGTATTGAGAAAAGTAGCAAGATCTTCCTCAAATGAGTAATTATCCAAAGTATCAAGAGTGTTTGGTGGAGGATCTTCATCAAAAGTAGGAGTAAGGTCATCATGAGAAGAATCACTCGAGAGAGTATCAACATCATCAAAATCATCATAAGTTGGCATGTCTGGATACTCTGAAACAAAATTATCATAATCATCCCTATCGGAACTAGAATCATCATCATAATCATCATAGATCGATGGAGAATCATAAATTGGTGGAGGATCCAAAGTGGAGAGAGAATCATCAAAATCATCCACATCGTCTTGGAAAAGTGGATTATCATGGCAAGACTCGAAAAGAGGATTCCTGTAGACGACAAAATCATCAAGCACATTAATCATATTCACTGATTCTCTTCCATTAGATTTGGTTGTGATCTTCCTCATTTTAAATACTTGTGCATCATTCCCGACCCTTAAGATTAGCACCTTCGGCAACATCGACTAAAGCTTTTCCGGTTCTCAAGAATGGCCGACCAAGTATTAATGAAATACGAGGGTCCATTTCATAATCAACAACAACAAAGTCGACCGGAAAAGTGAAGGTGCCAACTTTAACAAACACATCTTCGGCAATACCAACGGGATAAGCGAGAGTTCGATTTGCTAGCTCAAGAGTCATCTTTGTTGGTGTAAGATCGGGTAATGATAACTTTTTCCAAACACTTAAAGGCATCAAATTTATACTTGCCCCGAGATCGGCTAAGGCAGTAAATTCTTCGGTTTGGTTAAAAGTACATGGTAGCACAAAACGATTGGGATCTCCATGTTTTTCCGGAAGTTCTTTAAGAAGGATAGCAGAACAATTCTCATTCAATCGAGTATTAACAAACTCGGCCATCTTCTCCTTCTTATTAAGCAATTCCTTAAACATCTTAACGAATGTTGACATTTGGGCAAGAGCTTTAACAAGGCTAATGGTAATGGTCACTCCTGAAATCTTCTTCAAAAAATTGACACTTGAATGTCATCCTTGGTGAGCAATTTGCACTTGTCTAATCGAGATGGATAAGTAATATTGGCTTTAGGAGGTGTAGGTGTAGAAGGTGAGGGTTGAGATGTTGAAGGTTTAAAGGTGGAAGGTGGGGTTGGTGAAGGGTTCTTCTTGGGTACTTCTTTATTAAGAGGTGGAGACAGTAATGGAGAACTAATACTAGGCGTGGGAGTAAGAGGGATAAATGGTGGTGGAGGAGGTATAGATGGAGTAACTGGGGGAGGGGTAGAAGGTCCGACTAAAGTTGCTCCACTGTGTGTAGTAATAGCACTCACATTCTCTCTTGGGTTGGTGATTATATTTGAAGGAAGAGAGCCCGAAGTAAAAGGTTGTGTACTTGGGAAGAAACTAGCCATCATATTCTTCAAATCATTTGTTTGATTGCTGAAAGAGGTTTGCATATCATGTCGAAGCTCGGTTCTAATATCATTCCCTTGCTTAGTGATATCTCCTTTCAAGTTGATGATTTAGCTTTGTAGATTCTTAACTAGCTCTCCTTGGGTCCTCATGAAAGTTTCAACATCTTGATTAATGGGTGGTGCTTGTTGAGCGGGTGGGTGATAAGGATTAGAAGCTCGAGGTGGGTTTGGACTGATTCTATTGTAGTTGTTGGGTTTGTGGTTTTGAGGAGAAAAACCGGGTGAAAGAAAGTTGTTAGAACGGTAACTTAGCAAGTTGCTATCACCTTGAGGTCGGGCTTGGTAGTTTTCCATTGAATAGTTACCATGAGCCACATACACGTTTTCCGGATTATCATGAGTAGAAGGACAATCAGTGTATAAATGAGGACCGCCGCAGATCTCACAAGAAAGTGCTACAGCTTTAACTTGTTGTTGTTCATTTGTAGCCAAGAGTTGCATATTTTTGCTCATTTCGACCATTGCGCGGGTCAATTCAGTCATATCAGGGTTTGAAGAAGTAAAAGAAACATTGAATCTCGGGTTATTCCTTGAAGATGCGGATGAATCCCAATTTTTGTGATGAGTAGTCATGTTCTCGATAAGCTCTCTACACTCCTCGGGTCTTCTTTTCATAAATGTGCCACCGACGGCTGCATTAATCGTATCACGATCATGAAAAGTTAAACCATTGTAGAAAGTATCAATTAAGGTGACGGGGAGCATGTTGTGGTTTGGACATCGATCGATCAAAACATTATATCGTTCCCAAGCATCAAAAAGTGATTCATCATGTATTTGTGTAAATCCACTTATTTGATTCCGAAGGCTCGTGACCATGGATGGTGGAAAGTATCGCGACAAAAAGCGTTGAGTCATCTCACCCCAAGTATGAATTGAATTCTTCGGAAGACGATCAAACCATTTTTCGGCATGGTGGGATAAGGTGTGTGGAAATAGGTGAAGGCGAAGAAAATCCATGGTAACACCGGGCAACTTCATGCTTTGAGTTACGGTAATGAACTTGTCGAGGTGTTTGTTGGCATCATCATCCGGCAATCCGCGAAATGGACAAGTGTTTTGAACTTGTTGGATCATGTGATGCTTCAACGAAAATTCAAGAGCTGTGATTTGCATCGGTGCAATCGGTACTCCGCGTCCATTCATTGTAGGTTGACACAGCTCCTCCATCGTTCGAAGATCGGGTGGGGGAACATTGTTGTTGTTATTCATGTTGAGGTGAGGTGGGTTATTGTTGTTGTGCACACCAGCCATATCTAAATCTTCACGAGTCTCGGGCTCAGAATAAGATGAAGATCTAGTACGCATACACCTGAAAAAGAAAAACAAAAAGATACCAAAGAAACAGAGAATATATATGTACTTGTAAAAGTAAAAATAAAATCTTTTTGGTGCAAAACTTTGAAAAAGAAATGCTTTTTATAAGTTTTTTTTAATGTTTTTGTATTTTTGAAAATTTTTAATTTTTATGGATTTTTGAAAATTTTTGAGCAAGAAAAATAACGTTCACGAGTGAACGGATCCCAAAATTCAACGCGTCTCTCACAGAAAACCGTTAATCTTCACGAAAAGAGCCGACAGCGGCGCCATTTTAATAACTGATTTTTACTAAGAAAAATTGTTCTTCGTTTCTATTCGAATTGATTACTTGTTAAATATGCGACTCAGTCGTCTTTTGATGTGAAAGAAATAGATTTGTCGTTGAAGTAAAATTAAAATACAAAACTTTAAAGTAAAGGACAGGTAATTAAAGCTAAAAATGATTAAAGAGTAAATGGCGAAAACTTAAAACTTTAAAATTAAATGACGAAAACTTAAATAAAAATGTAAACTTTAAAAAAATTAAACTAAAACAAAATGAGTTAAAATAATGCTAAGTAAAAAGGCAGGAAAAATAAATGCTTGAAAATAAAATGGGAAGTAAACCAAACCTAAGTCGGAATCCAAGATCCTGTCACAATCCGGAATACCAAAACTTACTCACTATCCGGAATGTGAAACAAGCTGCTTATCCGGAATACACCAACCTTCTTATCCAGAATACAAGTTGTAGCTACTATCCGGAATACTTAAGTAAAGCATATTCGGAATCCAAAAACGAGAAGTTATCCAGAATCTGAAATTCCACCCCAATCCGGAATACCGGTTTGTTGCTGTAAAACCCGCATACTTTTACCATGATTAGTACCCTTAAGATCGTACGTACTAGATTAAAACTTTCCTAATATAGCATGATTACGATTACGTGTTAGGATTTTACGTATTACGTACGTGTTAGAACACGATAAATATTTTACTACGCATGAGCACGCAATAATTATTTGACAATAATTAATCATGAACATGCGATCATGAAATCATGAACGTAATTTAATCACGAGCTAATATTAATTACGTATATATATTTATTACGAACACGAATAAATATATAAAGTCACGGTTAATATTTACGAGAACCCGTAAAACACGAACACGAGAACACACGAGAACACACCAATATTTTAGACACGGAAAACATTCGGGTTACCCCTTGTGGGCCCCATTACCATGAAATTACGGAGGGAGGATGGGCTTAGCCCATCAAATTTTGACTAAAAGGAGGTTAAGGAATTTACACTACTCATTTTTTTTCTACAGAAGAATTTTACAGAAAACCTAAAATCCTCCTCCTCCTTCTTTTTTTCTCTTATGGCCGCCACCTTCAAACACACCAAAAGGGGGTGTTTGTTGATCTTGGATCTTGGAATTCTTGTTGGTGTTCGTGTTTGTTCTTCATTCTTTTGATCCACGTAATCGGTAAATCCTTTTTAACCTTTTTCTTTTGATTTGATCTTTTATTAATTAAGAACATGTTATGTTTTTTTTATAAAACCTAATTAGATCATATATCTAACATGAATTGCCGCAGCCTACACCGAACCCGAGGGGGTTTCGGTTTGGCCATCCGACCACCACCGAGACCATATGGTCCCGGTTGGTTGGTATGGGTCCCACGGCAGCATCAAGACAAGGGGTACCCCGATTTGGTTCGGGGTACGGTGTCGATTTCCTGTCCGGTTCATGGTTTTTAGTCTAGATCTGGTTCATGGTGTATGTTTAGTTTTTATTTTTTCTATGATCTTATGTTAAAATTAAATTAATAATATGACATGATTAATTTAATTACATGACTTAGGTTATTTTAATTATTAATAATCATGAAATTATTTAACCTAAGTATTTTTTTTATATTTTAGACTTATAATTAATTAATTATATAAAAACCATGGTTATAATTAATTAATTTACATGACTTAGGTTATATTATTAATAAATAATAATATGTTTTAACCTAAGTATTTAACTTTATTTAATTAAAAACATGTTATACTTTAATTAAATATTTTAACCTATAGTTTAATTTAATTACATGAAATAATTATTAAACTATACATTATATCATATGACTTAGAAAATAATAATGAAAACACTTAGGCTTATTTACTTAGCTTATTTAACCAGCTTATTTCTAATTATGGAAACTTTCTATTTTTAGAAACTTAATTAAATAAGGCAGCTAATCTATTTATGGAAACCTTCTATTTTTAGAAACTTATTTATTTCAGGCAGCTAATCTATTTATGGAAACTTATTTAGTTAAGGCAGCTAATCTATTTATGGAAACTTATTTAATTAAGGCAGCTGATCTATTTATGGAAACTTTCTATTTTTAGAAACTTATCTATTTTAAGCAGTAATTCTATTTTTGGAAACTTTCTATTTTTGGAAACTTTCTATTTTTGGAAACTTTCTATTTTAGGAAACCTGCTATTTTTGGAAAGTTACTTATTATTACACAGTAAGTATAATAATACATGAAATACCAGAAATACTTAATTAGATTAAACAGAATATAAGATAAACACAGTTTAAGGCTTTAAAACAGTAAAACATGGTAAGAACACATAAAATAAGCTAAGACATGACACGAAACCAGCTACGTATTTAGTAAGCAGATACTTATTCATGTATGTATTTATGTAGCACTAGTGATACGGAAGTAGGATTCCGCTCAGTTCATCTTCTTCATTCACTGGACATAAGGTACGGATTCCCGTCCTTTCAGTATGAACATTCTTTCCTTATTTAGGATTCCCCGTATGCAGCCAAATGTTTTCCCGTAGTATAAGTATGTGTTTGAATTGCTTATGTTTAATTTAGAATACCTATAGCCATATACATGCATGACCAGTTTCACCTAGTTATGGAGGTACCATAACCATAACATTAGAGGCACTGATGTTATGACTTCACCACGGCGGAGTGATTGCTCGTGGCGTCCCTTAAGCTTTTGGCCATTTATATTATATTTATCATGTGGGGCGTATGGGTGCATCCTAGTTACACGTTTTCAGTCAGGATTTCATGGTGAATGTGGTGTGTGCCTTGCATCCTTCACAAGGAGTTGATCCCTCCTACCCAAAAACCAGTATATTAACTTAGAGGCAGCCCCTCTAATTTGCATGATGAGCTCACCCCTCTAAGTATTCATGCACGGTGGATTTTCATGACCTATATTGGCTAATGGTAAAATATGTTAAACAGTTTTCATAAGATAAACATAAGGCTTTTCAAAATATAAAACCAGTTTTATGAACATGTTCCAGGTTTTCCAGGACTTATACATTTCCGCTGCTATTAAGTCTCTATTATGTTTTAGTCACTTATACTATGTCTATATCCGTGCACTGAGCGTTTTGCTCAGCCGTTACTTTCCTTTCCATGTCCCAAAACGGCAGGTACCCTAGGAAAGACTCGAGCATTTGGGGGACGTGCATAGGATGGAAGCTGCCAGAGACTGCTTTTCCTTTTTGCCTTCGTATACTTATGCTTGTTTAGGCTTTCATTCATTTCCTTTGCTTTATTATGTTTTGGGCTTATGTTTAGGAACCGATGTTTGATTCCGGTTTACCCAAAGGTCATGTAATGTTTTAGACATTTATCCTTGTATGCTTTGATGACACGTCATAATTACGCGTGACGTTCCATTATCAAAATGGGGTGTTACAATTATGGTATCAAAGCCAAGGCTTCGACCTTTAGGCTCTAAAACTCGACCTGTGACTAGTGGGTAGTCACCAGGAGCTTCCTAAGCCAACGTTTGTTATTCTACGTATTGATGTTTTCAGCGCATTGTTGTTTTAACCATGATGTTTTCAGCACCTTGAGGTTTTAACCTTGATGTTTTTATCGATATTGTTTTACTAATATGGATGGACAACCGTCATTCATATTTAGTTATGTGTCATTGTTTCATGCATAATGTTCCTCGTGAACTGTGGCTATGTGGACTGAACCCTAGTAGTTCATAAATAGTCACATAAAATTTTTTCTGATAAGTTTTGACAGATGAGTTTCATTTATTTATGTTTCATGTATCATTGTTGCAGGGATTATGACTAAGTAATGGTTGGTACAGGACTAGCCCTATTTAGTCGCATGTGCTTTTATCGAAACTTTTAACTTTGAGACCGACCCATAGGCGTCCCCTCGCCATGTCTTTTGTTTTGGAACCGACCCATAGGCGTTCCCTCACACATATAAAGGTTTTATAAACTACATTACGTATTCATGCACTGTTTTTCATGCATAAATTTTTTCTCATGATTTAAATTGGCATAATTTTTTTTTCATGCCCCCTTATAAGTTATTATGTTTTTATGTCAAGTATGTTTTCATATTGTCATGGTTAACTTCAGTTTCATGCTGATTATGTTATACACATCTTCGTGATAGATGGTTTCATGTTTCTTCATGATAATTCCGTCTTCATGTTGATTATGTTTTACGCCTCTTTTGTTATTTACGTTGTCCTGCAAGACATTGTTAGATTTCATTGAATCATGCTTTCATGATAGTCATGGTTGGTTTTCATTGATCATGCTGTCAGGCAAATCATCGTTGAATTTTGTGTAACCACACTTTAACGTTTCCGTTATAACCAGAATGATGTCTATGCTAATACTGCCAGGTTATCATGATGGTTTTCCTAACCGTTTAACCGGTATACTTTCCTTAAATCATGACAAATGATCGACCCCATACCGATCATTTCATGTGCATTCAACGTGTACTCCATGTACCGTGTTCCATGTGTATTACACGTACCTAAATCCATGTGTATTTTACTTGCAATACTGCACGAGTATTCGCTAGTCGATTCTGAATCATCTCAGGCATATGTCCACTTGCTAATACTATACAAATTGCTGATGCCGCTCATAACTTGGAAATGTTACTAAAGGTTGATGCTGCTGACGTTCGGAGACTCTACGAGATGCGGATGCTGTTCACAACCTGGAGATCCTACAAGACGAAGACAAAGGCGTCGGAGCAAAGCAATTGGACGAGAAGATGCTTCACCATCAGACGATTCCCATCAATCATTGTCCCTAGTTCTTAGTTACATGTCACACGTCATTCGGCTGTCATTTTAGCCATATGAGTGCAAACCGGTACCAGCCGACCACTCAGCTAAATAGTTACATGAATCACGGTCATGAGAATGACCATCATGGAACTGACAGACAGGACGATAGTAACCACTACTATGACAGCAACTATCCTAGAAATCGCAACCGAAACTCTGGCCACGGACGTGATCAGAAGTACAAGGATTAGTAGTCCAACCGATCCGCCAATTCTGGCATAATAACCTTATATTGTGGTTATATTTGTTTCACATCTCGAGACACATGTCAAGACATCAGTCAAGACACATGTCTCACTGTCAAGACATCAGTCAAGACACATGTCTCACGTATACCTCCTGAAGACACATGTCAAGACACCAGTCAAGACATATGTCATGCTTATAGTTCCAAGAAACGAGTCAAGACACATGACTCACGTCCAACTATGGAACATTTCTAAGAAATTCAGGGTACCCTCCAAGGGTATATCTATTTTGTTGTGCCATGTATTAATCAGGCCACAAGAATTTCAATACCATTATCGGCGCATCAGTGAGAACTGTCACGTTGCCGATGTCACTTTCATTTCTTTCACCATAGTTCATATATTCATGACCATGAAGGACGCCTTTCGTATTCCCACGCATACGAAGGTTTTTCTTCAGTTTAATGATGAGATCCAAGCTGCTAACGCATTTCCTCGGACAGACACGAGATGAATTTTATCCTAATTATGAACTATGAACAGCACACCATGCTACGATTCATAATTATGTACAGTAATGTTCAGGCTCCTAAATACATTCAGCTTGATTTTTCCATCAGGAAAATCTGTACTAATTATCTATGCTTTTCAAGCACGTGCTTTGTTAGCCATGATTGCTAAGATTTTCTAGCTGTTAGTAACACATGACTACTAAGGTCCTTTTACGCATAACCAACGGATTATTCCAAAATTGTTCCTTACACTCCAGAAGAACCTTCAAGGAGAAGGACGGTAACATAAGATTATGTGTCGACTACCGTCGATTTTAAACAAATCACCATTCATGACCGTTATTCTCCTCCACGTATTGACGACATGTCCAATCAACCGTATAGTGTTAATCACTTTTCCAAGATCGAACTCATGCTGCCAACAGTGACGAGTGAAAAAGCAGGACATGTCCATGACTGCTATTCGTACACGACTCGGTCATGCTAGATTTATGATTTTGAATTAGTCTCATCAATGCTCCAACAGCATTATGGACTTAATAAATTGAGTTTCCATGAACTCCTAAACAAATTCATCAGCGTTTTCATTGAGGATAACCTGATTTCCTCTAAGCCTAGAGAAGAACAAGAAGACCATATCTGCACTATGTTGCAAATTCTATGACAAGAGAAATTCTACCCTGGGAATTTTTTTTTCCAATATCAATTCTATTTGATTACAGTGACACACTGAATCACATGGGTTTCTATGGTTAATCTTACCATGACTCAGCTTATGCGTAAAGGAGAGAACCCTACACTACATTAGGTGTTCTAGAAAATCCTATGCTAAGAGAAGTTTCGATTCATAGACTCAGAGTTTCGCAAACTCCTATGTATCAAGTTCGATGAAGCAAGATACAGTTACGTTCATATCTTCATACCTGTCATACAAACAGGTTAAGATAGGACACCAACAGACTGGGATGTTTTTATCATTTGAAATTGCGAACTAAAATGGGACAAGATCTCCATGGATTTTGGTTACCAGTTTAACGCAAACTCAGAAGAAGCAGGATGTTATCTGGTTTATTACAAACAGTTTGATCAAGTATGCAAAATCCTTACATCCACAAGGATTTCAGAACTAACAGATTGATTGGACATGTTCCAGCCAAGGCTCATCCGATCACTTGGAAATTCATCAGTTATCGAGTCAGACAAATATTCATAATTATGCTCCTCAGTTACTTCACGTCTTTGTTCTAAATCCACGTCTTACTTTCGCGCTCGCGTTCATGACACTATTCACGTTCATGATCGTATTTTGGCTTACGATTTTACGTTCATTCTTTTCTCATTCTGGGTAGTTTGCAAGAACTTGAGAGACCAGACCCAAGTTTAGTATAACTCTCCATCATCAGATAGACGTTTCACGTCATATTCCACGTCTCACCTTGTAGCGTTTGACGTTAGCGCCATTGTATTCTATGATCACGATATGTTTCACATGTCATGTTCATTCCACGTTCCTCATATCATGATCAAGATATGTTACACGTATCATGGATCACGATATGTTTACTCATACTACACTCGCCATATCTCCACGTAGCACGTTCAAAATTTTTCACGTATCACGTTCAAAAATTTTCACGTACTACGTTTCTTTATGTCTCGCGCATCATTTCTAATTATCAGTTAAGTCAGATTGTCTTGCATCATAACGTTTCAGTTACCCTAGCACGTTAACTCTTATTTTCCTCGATCGAATTTAGGGGATCTACCTTCCGTTGATAACCAAGAATTTCTTCGTATTCCAAGTCAAGGTCAGGAGGACCAAGATTTATCATTTGTGTCAAGATCTTCTGAAGGAACCGTTCCAAGAGGGAGGCCACTTGGAAATGGACAAGTTCATCCGAACTTTTATCCGTTTTTCTCTTATCAACTAGATATGTCCTTTCAGTCACGTCACGTTCCATGTCCTTTCAAGACATGTCACGTTCCGCGTTCCTTCTGCAAGGAAACCCGCACGTTCATTAATCTTACATACCCTTTCAGTTTGATTCGGGTATGTTTCTCTTTCAGTTACGTTATCTATAATTCGGGGACGAATTATTCTATTTAGGGGGGAAGAGTTGTAAAACCCGCATACTTTTACCATGAATAGTACCCTTAAGATCGTACGTACTAGATTAAAACTTTCCTAATAAGCATGATTACGATTACGTGTTAGGATTTTACGTATTACGTACGTGTTAGAACACGATAAATATTTTACTACGCATGAGCACGCAATAATTATTTGACAATAATTAATCATGAACATGCGATCACGAAATCATGAACGTATTTTAATCACGAGCTAATATTAATTACGTATATATATTTATTACGAACACGAATAAATATATAAAGTTACGGTTAATATTTAACGAGAACACGTAAAACACGAACACGAGAACACACGAGAACACACCAATATTTTAGACACGGAAAACATTCGGGTTACCCCTTGTGGGCCCCATTACCATGAAATTAGGGAGGGAGGATGGGCTTAGCCCATCAAATTTTGACTAAAAGGAGGTTAAGGAATTTACACTACTCATTTTTTTTCTACAGAAGAATTTTACAGAAAACCTAAAATCCTCCTCCTCCTTCTTTTTTTCTCTTATGGCCGCCACATTCAAACACACCAAAAGGGGGTGTTTGTTAATCTTGGATCTTGGAATTCTTGTTGGTGTTCGTGTTTGTTCTTCATTCTTTTGATCCACGTAATCGGTAAATCCTTTTTAACCTTTTTCTTTTGATTTGATCTTTTATTAATTAAGAACATGTTATGTTTTTTTTATAAAACCTAATTAGATCATAGATCTAACATGAATTGGGAATTAATAAAATCAAAAGTAATGTTTTAAGGTGTGTTTGTTTTGGCCGCAGCCTACACCGAACCCGAGGGGGTTTTGGTTTGGCCATCCGACCACCACCGAGACCATATGGTCCCGGTTGGTTGGTGTGGGTCCCACGACAGCATCAAGACAAGGGGTACCCCGATTTGGTTCGGAGTACGGTGTCGATTTCATGTCCGGTTCATGATTTTTAGTCTAGATCTGGTTCATGGTGTATGTTTAGTTTTTATTTTTTTATGATCTTATGTTAAAATTAAATTAATAATATGACATGATTAATTTAATTACATGACTTAGGTTATTTTAATTATTAATAATCATGAAATTATTTAACCTAAGTATTTTTTTTATTTTAGACTTATAATTAATTAATTATATAAAAACCATGGTTATAATTAATTAATTTACATGACTTAGGTTATATTATTAATAAATAATAATACATATTTTAACCTAAGTATTTAACTTTATTTAATTAAAAACATGTTATACTTTAATTAAATATTTTAACCTATAGTTTAATTTAATTACATGAAATAATTATTAAACTATACATTATATCATATGACTTAGAAAATAATCATGAAAACACTTAGGCTTATATACTTAGCTTATTTAACCAGCTTATTTCTAATTATGTAAACTTTCTATTTTTAGAAACTTAATTAAATAAGGCAGCTAATCTATTTATGGAAACCTTCTATTTTTAGAAACTTATTTATTTCAGGCAGCTAATCTATTTATGGAAACTTATTTAATTAAGGCAGCTAATCTATTTATGGAAACTTATTTAATTAAGGCAGCTGATCTATTTATGGAAACTTTCTATTTTTAAAAACTTATCTATTTTAAGCAGTAATTCTATTTTTGGAAACTTTCTATTTTTGGAAACTTTCTATTTTTTGGAAACTTTCTATTTTTGGAAACTTTCTATTTTAGGAAACCTGCTATTTTTGGAAAGTTACTTATTATTACACCGTAAGTATAATAATACATGAAATACCAGAAATACTTAATTAGATTAAACAGAATATAAGATAAACACAGTTTAAGGCTTTAAAACAGTAAAACATGGTAAGAACACATAAAATAAGCTAAGACATGACACGAAACCAGCTACGTATTTAGTAAGCAGATACTTATTCATGTATGTATTTATGTAGCACTAGTGATACGGAAGTAGGATTCCGCTCAGTTCATCTTCTTCGTTCACTGGACATAAGGTACGGATTCCCGTCCTTTCAGTATGCACATTCTTTCCTTATTTAGGATTCCCCGTATGCAGCCAAATGTTTTCCCGTAGTATAAGTATGTGTTTGAATTGCTTATGTTTAATTTAGAATACCTATAGCCATATACATGCATGACTAGTTTCACCTAGTTATGGAGGTACCATAACCATAACATTAGAGGCACTGATGTTATGACTTCACTACGGCGGAGTGATTGCTCGTGGCGTCCCTTAAGATTTTGGCCATTTATATTATATTTATCATGTAGGGCGTATGGGTGCATCCTAGTTACACGTTTTCAGTCAGGATTTCATGGTGAATGTCGTGTGTGCCTTGCATCCTTCACAAGGAGCTGATCCATCCTACCCAAAAACCAGTATATTAAATTAGAGGCAGCCCCTCTAATTTGCATGATGAGGTCACCCCTCTAAGTATTCATGCACGGTGGATTTTCATGACCTATAATGGCTAATGGTAAAATATGTTAAACAGTTTTCATAAGATAAACATAAGGCTTTTCAAACTATAAAACCAGTTTTATGAACATGTTCCAGGTTTTCCAGGACTTATATATTTCCGCTGCTATTAAGTCTCTATTATGTTTTAGTCACTTATACTATGTCTATATCCGTGCACTGAGCGTTTTGCTCAGCCGTTACTTTCTTTTCCATGTCCCAAAACGGCAGGTACCCTAGGAAAGACTCGAGCATTTGGGGGACGTGCATAGGATGGAAGCTCCCAGAGACTTCTTTTCCTTTTTGCCTTCGTATACTTATGCTTGTTTAGTCTTTCATTCATTTCCTTTGCTTTATTATGTTTTGGGCTTATGTTTGGGAACCGATGTTTGATTCCAGTTTACCCTATGGTCATGTAATGTTTTAGACATTTATCCTTGTATGCTTTGATGACACGCCATAATTACGCGTGACATTCCATTATCAAAATGGGGTGTTACAGTTGCCCTTATCCGGAATCCACAAATCTTGACTATCCGGAATGTGTTATCCGGAATTTGTATTCAAATCGTTATCCGGAATCACCCTCAAACTGCAATCCGGAATGATCAGTAATCCCCTTATCCGGAATGAAAGTTTTGAGGCTTATCCCGAATACTAAACAATCTCACTATCCGGAATAATAATCCTTACTCTTATTCGGAATTAGAATTCTTCAAGTAATCCAGAATCACGTTGATGCTTCTATCCGGAATAACTAAAAATACATGCAATCCGGAATAAGAGTTCTAACTCTTATCCGGAATTGGTTTACTAACTACTATTCGGAATACAAAGAACTATGCATATACGGAATACAAGGGTTTTAAATAAAACCCGGATAAGAAATATTTTTAAGCAAAAATCAAATAATAAGCTAGAAACAAATAAGCACTTATCTAAAAACTTTACCAAATCGACTTTAAGAAAAAGCTAATAAACCAAAATTTAAAAACTTTTAAAAATACTAAATAATCAAAATATTTAAAATCCACTTTTTATAAAATTACTTTTAAAAACACTTAACTAAATTTAAGAAAAACACAAAATAAGCTATAAAATCAATAAGCTAACACAATCATAAAAATAAAAGCATAACAAACAATCAAATAAGCATGACAATAAGCACATAAACATAAAGATTAAATCAAAACAAGAAAGGTAGAATGAGAGATTAATATAAAAACTTGATTAAAATAAAGATTCAACAACACAAAAGTAAACATACTTGAAATTAAAGGCAAGAATTTAAATGACAATTAAGTAAATGACAATAAGAAAGTGCAAGTAATTAAATGTGGAAGAACTATGTGTCAAATAGCCAATACCTACTAATGTGTCATTAGGAGGGTATTTATAGGAGATTAGGGAGGTTAGCATGTGTTGCTCCTTTCTTTCTTCTCTCGTCTTTTCGTCTTCTAAATTCTTTGACTTTTTCGACTTTGTCTCGGGATTATTTGAACTCGTCTTATAATTTCTTCATTCATTAGACTTGAGTTCTTCGTCTTCATTAAACTTCAGTCTTTAGACTTTTCTTTGATAAATCTTCAGAATAGGCCTTGGACTTCCGTTCTCTTTGCACTCTTGATCTTTTGACTTCGTCTTTTGTCTTTTTCTTCGATAAAAGCCCGTGAAAGCCCATGTTTTCTTCCCTTTTCACATTTTGATCCTAAATCACAACAAAAACACAAACCACGCATAATTCCGACATTTACGACATAAAATACACGTTTTGGCTTAGTTATTATTATAATTAAGTGGTAAAAGGATAAGTGTTTTCACACTTATTAATTCCCTTGTTTAGTGATATCACCTTTCAGGTTAATGATTCGGCTTTGAAGATTCTTAACCACCTCTTCATGGGTCCGCATGAAAGTTTCAACATCTTGATTAAATGTCGTGGGTTGAGTGAGGGTTGGAGCTTGGTGAGCGGGTGGTTGATATGGAGGAGAAGCTCGAGGTTGATTTGGATTGATTCTATTGAAGTTGCATGGGTTGTGGTTTTGAGGAGAAAAACCGGGTGAAAGAAAGTTGTTGAACGATAACTTAGCAAGTTACGATCACCTTGAGGTCGGGCTTGATAGTCTTCCGTGGAATAGTTACCGTGAGCCGCATACATGTTTTCTGGATTGTCATGAGTGGAAGGACAATCAGTGTATGAATGAGGACCACCGCAAGTCTCACAAGAAAGTGCTACAGCTTTAACTTGTTGAAATTGGTTCGTAGCCATGGTGAAGAAATTTTTGCTCATTTCGGCTATTGTGCGGGTGAGTTCGGTCATGTCGGTGTTTGATGATGTAACACCCCATTTTGATAATGGAACGTCACGCATAATTATGGCGTGTCATCAAAGCATACAAGGATAAATGTCTAAAACATTACATGACCATAAAAAGGAAATACCGGAATCAAACATCGGTAGTCCAAAAGTAAAGCTCATCACACACAAACATAAGTACTGTAAATGAAAGGACTAAACAATGTCCATGGAAAGAGTATCAAAGTAAAGATAATGCATAAAGTGAAGAAAGGCTAGAAAGCTTCCAGTCTATATGCACGTACGCTTAAAGTCTACGAGCGTCCCTGAGTACCTGCCGTTGTGCGAACATGAAAAGGAAAACGGCTGAGGAATACGCTCAGTGCACGGATGTACAATAAAGCATGAATAATATAAGCATATAAACATATAACAGCGGAAGAAACTAAGTCCCAAATAACCCGGTTAAGTCTTAGTAAAACTGGTTTTATAGTTTTAAAAGCCTTATGTTTATCTTATAAAAACTGTTTAACATATTCTACCATTAGCCAATATAGGTCATGAAAATCCACCGTGCATGAATAATTGGAGGGGTGACCTCATCATGCAAATTAGAGGGGCTGTCTCTAATTTAATATACTGGTTTTGGGTAGGAGGGATCAGCTCCTTGTGAAGGATGCAAGTCACACACCACATTCACACTGAGTAATCTGCTGAAAACATGTAACTAGGATGCACCCATACGCCCCACATGATAAATATAATAATATGGCCAAAAGCTGAAGGGACGCCACGAGCAATCACTCTGCCGCCGGGAAGTCATAACACCAGTGCCTCTAGTGTTATGGTTATGGTACCTCCATAACTAGGTGAAACTGGTCATGCATGTATATGGCTTCAGGTATTCTAAATTAAACATAAGCAATCAAACATATAAACTTATACTACAGGAAAACAGTTGGCTGCATACGGGGAATCCTAATAAGGAAAGAATGTCCATACTGAAAGGACGGGAATCCGTACCTTATATGCAGTGAACGAAGAAGACGAACGGAAGAGAGTCCTACTTCGGTATCACTAATGCTACATAAATACATACGTGTATAAGTATCTGATTACTAAATACGTAACTGGTTTTATGTCATGTCTTAGCTTATTTATACGTTCATGTCATGTTTTACTGTTTGAAGCTTTATACTGTATTTATCTTACATTCTGTCTATTCTGATTAAGTATTACTTGTATTTCATGTATTATTATACTTGTTGTGTAATAATAAGTAACTTTCTAAAAATAGCAGGTTTCCTAAAATAGAAAGTTTCCAAAAATAGAAAGTTTCCAAAAATAGAAAGTTACCAAAAATAGAAAGTTTCCAAAAATAGAATTACTGCTTAAAATAGATAAATTTCTAAAAATAGAAAGTTTCCATAAATAGATTAGCTGCCTTAATTAAATAAGTTTCTAAAAATAGAAAGTTTCCATAAATAGATATAAGCTGACTTAAGTAAATAAGTTTCTAAAAATAGAAAGTTTCCATAATTAGATATAAGCTGGTTAAATAAGCTAATTATATAAGCTTAAGTGTTTTCTGATTATTATTCTAAGTCATGTTGTTATAAAGTATAGTTTATTAATTATTACATGTAATTTAAATAAACTATAGGTTAAAAGTATTTAATTAAATATATCATGTTTTTAATTAAATAAAGTTAAAATACTTAGGTTAAAACATATATTATTAATTACTAATAATATAACCTAAGTCGTGTTGATTAATTAATTATAGTCATTATTTTTAATAATTAATTAATTATAAAGTCTAATTAAAAATAAATACTTAGGTTAAAATTCATGATCTAATAATTAAATTTATAACCTAAGTCATGTTAATTAAATTAATTATGTCATGTTTTATTAATTTAATTTTTAACACATAACTATTAAAATCATAAATCTTAACATAAACAATGAACCGGATCGTGACTAGAAACCATGAACCAGACCCGTAATCAACACCATACCCCGAACCAAGTCTGGGTTCCCCCCCTGTTTGCTGCTGTCGTGGGACCCACACCACCATACCGATACCATGAGGTCTCGGTGGTGGTTCATAAGCCAAGCCGAGACCTCCCTTGGTCTCGGTTTAGGCGTCGGCTAGAACAAACACCCCAAAAACCCTTATTTTGATTTACCCCATAACCATTTACATGTTTTAATAAATGTTTTTAGTTAGTTTTTACAAACATCATGATTTTATGTGACTTTTTAAATCAAACATAAAAGAAAAGGATTAAAAAGGTTATACTGAATGCGTGGATCGATCAAGGATGAACACACACGAATGCTTGCACGAAATTCAAGATCAAAAATCAACCGAACACCCCTTTTTGGTGTTATATATCCGGCGGCCAAAGGAAAAAGGAAGAACAAGATTAGGGTTTTTGTTATTTTTCCTGTATTGTGAAAAATGACTAAGATTTTCCCTATTTCCCTTGTTTTAGTAAAATTAAAATGGGCTTGGCCCATCCTCTTGGTGTAGCCGCGGGTAGGGGGCCCATCCCACATGGGGTAACCCGTACCTTTTCCGAGTCTAAATATTTTAGTGTGTTCGTGTTTTATCGTGTTCGTGTTTTTATGTGTTCTAATTAATTAGTGATCGTGACCTAATATATTTATTCGTGTTCGTAATAAATATATATACGTAATTAATATTAGCTCGTGATTAATTTACGTTCATGATTTCATGATCGCATGTTCGTGATTATAATTATTATTTGAATAATTATCGTGTGTTCATACGTAATAAATACTTATCATGTTCTAACACGTACGTAATACTTAAAATTCCTATACGTGAACGTAAACATGCTATAAAAGGAAAGTTTTAATCTAGTACGTACGATCTTAAGGGTACTATTCATGGTAAAAACATGCGTGTTTTACAACTCTATCTTCCCCCCTAAAAAGAATAATTCGTCCCCGAATTATAGATAAAGTAAACTGGAAAAGAAGAACATACCCGAATTCAAAATATGAAATGAGGGTATGAAGCCCGGATAGACTCCTCTGTTTCCCAAGTGGCTTCCCGCTCGGTATGATCCCTCCAAAGGATTTTGACGAATGGAATCGTCTTCCTTCTCATGACTCGTTCTTGTCTGTCAAGAACTCGTTCGAGTTCTTCTAAGAAAGTGAGATCTTCACGTATTGATGAGACTGCTTTTATACATAGTCTCATCTTCCAAATAGGGCTTAAAATGCATTAAATATCATCAAAATACCCATATATATGCTTGTATTTGTTGCTTGTGTATTTTAGGTACGGATATTGAGAAAATGACAAAAGATCACAAGAATCATTCAAAAACAAACACGGGAAACGAAGCCGCACAATGAACCAAGCCCTAATGAATACTTTCCCAAGATCAACCCTTGAATATTTGAAGAATTATGAAGAAAGGTCCTCCAATATGGAAGAATTGACACTTTATACTCTTGTATCCTCATAATTACAAGTTTGGTCCCTAAAGTTTGTCAAAATTGCAAAAAGGGCCCTCCACTTTGAAGAATTGGCAAGTTTAGCCCCTCAACAAAGCTAAATTGTCAACCAATATCCTCCACAAAGTCAAACATATCATGAAGTCCTTCAAAGAACAAGAAATTACAAGTTTGGTCCTTTGAAAATCCCAAAATTACAAAAAGGACCCTTGACTTTCAACATTTGGCAAAAATGGTCCCTCATCAAACATGACTTGGCAATTTTAGTCCTCCAAAATGCTCAACATACAATTCAAGACCATTATCCATCATCAAAATGCCAAATCATCCCTTGAAGAATGCATAAATGGCAAGAAATACCCCTGAATTTACTTTACAAAATATTTTGGGGCAAAAGTGTGAAAATGAAAAGTTGGATTACAAAGGAAATCGGATTTTATGTGTTTATTTACAAAATGAAAGAAAGGAAGAAGGAGAGGACTTAACCTGGCCAGACATCAGACTTACCTTAAACAACCAGGAGTTGCCACCTCACCCCACTCACACTTTCCACCAATCCCCTCTCTCCATTCTGCCACCTCACCATCCACTCACACCAGACTTAACAACTTATTTAATTAAGTTTAAATCTGGCGCCTAACATGTTTTTAAACATGTTTTAACCCCAAAACAGGATCAAACACATAACTATTCACCAAGAACACAATTGGGGGTTTTCTTAATTACTTGTAATTAAACCTTCAAATGGTGCAGATTAATGATTAATGATCATGTTAACATAACCCAACCTTAATATTGGTCACCACTTTACCCCACATGCCACATGGGACATGCCCTGCTACACGTTTGAGGAAGAAGACAAGATTGAGCCAGCCATCCAACGCCTCATAATCTTGCTTACATCCTAAGCTCATTATGAGCCCTTGATGCTATTCCAACAGCTCAAACCTCAACTACATGACAAATTCAGTCACATGATTCTCCAAAGAAGACAAAACCTCAAGGGCAATTCTAGAAGTTCAAGACTAGGGTTTTATGTTTTTTATTGCTTACTAGTTTACCATGTAGCCTATATAAAGGCATTAGGGTGCAACATTTGTAGTTTGCTTTTGATTTTTCCCTTGTTCAACTTCTGTAAATCCCATTTCAGTTTAATGAAATTGTGTTTGAAGCATTGAAGAAAATTCATTGGCCAATCTTATAACTGCTTATTATTGTTATATGATTGTTAGTTTAGAAGTAAAAAACCTGTTTTCACTTGGAGGTTGCAAAAGTTTGCAATTTTCCTCATTCTTGATATTTTGCTAAGTACTTGTTCCAACCTTGGAATTTTTGGGTTATAGGGCTGATCATAGCATCCTAACTGAGTTAGTTAAGGTGTTGTGAGGCTTATAACTTGGGGATAATTAAGTGTGGGGTAACAAGGTTGCATCAATCAAGATTTTTCACGTTTCTGTTTTTATACTCTTGTGCTTTAACCTTGTTCAATCTTAGCAGGCTTTGTTGTGGAAGCTTGTGCTTGTTCTTTCTAGCACATAAGCTCAAAATTCGTGGGTGTGGATGTACATCCATGAGGTTTGCATACTTAATCCTAAAATCTACTTAAATTCATGATTTTTGGTGATATTTGTATGTGACTTGTGATCTTGTGGATTTTGTGGCTTGTTCTTGCTTGAATATGTTAATCTTACCTGTTATAGTGTTAATTGATGCTTGGGTAGTCTTGAATCTCACTTTTACTTAGAAAAATTTGATTTGGAAAAGATAAAGGGGTTTTTGGGTCTATCTGTTTGTGCTTGCAACTTGAAATTGTGTTGTTGGATTGTGTTGTTTATGCTTGGTATCTGCTATATGCTTGGTTGAGAGTGTTTTACTACAAGTTTTTGGGTTTGAAGCCTTGAATCAAACAATCTGCTATATAGACTTTGATATTGCCTGTTTTGACCTAGGATTTTGGGAACACTTGGTGTGTATGCATGCTTAGGGATAAAAGTGGTTTAAACATAGTCATTATAACCTGTTTGAAAGATTTGAGGTGTTGAATCTGGCTTAAGTGTCAAATACATCAGCAAAGTAGAAAACTGCATGTGTTAGTGTTCATCAGTAACTTTCATTGGCTTGAATCTTGCTTAATTCTTTGAACCATTGCATGAAACCTATTTAGACTTGCTTATTGGAGTTTATAATAGCTTGTGTATGCATCTGGTTGAATTTGGTTGGCTGATTATTGCTAAAACTGCTTATTTGTGCTCAACTGCTTAAGTGTTCATGTCTGTATCATATCTGGTGATTGATTGATAAAACTGTATCAATTGGGTGTTAGTGATTGTGTTATTTTGATTGTTCTTGACTCCTTTTGATCCAAAGATCATTTGGGTGCCTTTGTGTAATCTGAATCTCTAAAGAAGTCACTAAAGACAAAAAGTCAAACAAGTCAAGCAGTGGAAAAAGTTCCCACTGCTCAACACCCAAAACTAGCTCCTGCTAGTGCAATTTTGTCATCAGCTTATCAATAAGCTATTCTAGTTTATCCAGACTTGCAACAACTTATTTTTGGTGATAGATCTTCATTATTTGACCCATTTAAGTAGACTGGAGCTTATTGGACTTTGACTTTGACTTTTTACTAGAAAACCAACTTATTTGACTTTTACATAAGTGCTTATTTGCTTTTTCCAGCTTATTGAGTCAGCTTATTTGAAAACTCTTTGTTGATTTTGCTTAATTAAGTCATTTCAAAGCTTTTGGAACTTGAATCAGCACTTGGGGTGGCCTAGAACTCAAAAACGACTATTTTGTCGTTTTCTGTAGATTGCTTCTTGCATTTTCAGGCTTATTCCTTGGGCTTATTTCAAATTTATTTTTGCAGAAGTCTTTATTAGGTCAAAATAAGCTTGTGTGTCAAATTTTTGCTTATGGCATTGGCTTATAGCTTAATGGGCCAAAAAGCCCATTAAGAATAAGCTGCTTGTTATAAGCTAGCTTATTTCACACTTTCAGCTTTTGGGCCTTTGGAAAAAGTTGTTTAAAATCAAATTTTGAGTCAACCTGTGCTTTTTGGGCTTATTTTAAACACTTTTTGTTATTGGGCCTAAATTTGGCCAAATAAGGGACTGTTTTGGGTTTAGCCCATTTTCTAGGGCCAATAGGGGTATTTAGGTAATTTTACTTTCATTTCTGAGTTATTTAGGTTAAATAAAGCTAGTTTGTAAGTTTTTAGAATTTTTTATGATTTTTGGATTTTTAATATTATTTTATTATTAAAAATTAAAAGTCTGATTTTCCAAGTTTTTATATTTTTCCTAGGTTCTAAACACTTAATTAGGAATTTTGCAACTTTCTAAATATTTTTTAGGACTTTGAATTATTTTCTAGAATTAATTTAAGTTTTAATTGATTTTAGTAGTTTTTAATTGTTTAAAATAGTTATTATTGGTTTTAAAATTTTGAAAAATACTTTTTAGCTTAATTAGAGTATTTTTGAGGTTTACAAACTTTAAAATCTTGTTTGGGCTTTTTAATAATTAATTTTGATTTTTAGGGCTTTAATTAGCATTAAAAAGTCATTATCTAAATAATTAAAAGGTTTTAGCAAGTTTGGATTTTTTGTAAACTCTTAGATTATTATTAGGGATTTTTGGTCATTTTTAGGAATTTTTAGGGTAAAATTTTAATTTTTGCTTTTTTTTTGGTTTTACGTGTACACCTTTTTCGATTTAGTTTAATTCGTCTCGTAACCGTCATTCTCTTCTAATCTCATTTCTATTTTTCTTTCTCAAAAGTATAATCACAAATCTAATCCATATCATTACACACATAACACACTAGCCTCCTTGAGAATGAACTCATTTTAGGGTCATTTACACACGGTTTTCCTAAATCGTCGTGCTTACCCTATTTGTTGCTCTTTTCCTAAAGGGTATACAAAAACTCAACTATCATTTTGGCGTCGCTGCCGGGGAGGCGTGTTGTGTTTTGATTGGAATTGTTGTTTTTATATACTAACTATAATTAGTATTTGTATTAGTAGCACTCTACTAATACGTATTATCGGTTTTCGGTTTTTGTGTGAATACTATTACTATAGTGTATACGTAGAACAATAAATTCACAAGTACTCCAAATACGTGAGAAATCACAACCTTGACTTGGGAGGTCATTACCCAATCATTGTATTCGAATCTCAAACCAAAGAAAAAGGCAAAAATAGATAAATACTTTCGTGAAGCTTAATCTTGAAAAATACAAACTATAAGGTGGGTATAAGGCGGATATTATAAAATATATCCTAAGGAAAAAGGCTCTTAAGTGCTTCGCGCCGCCTCGTTTCCCCGCTTGCTTGTGAGTATTTGATTTTGAGAGCTAATCGAGGGTTTTGCCGCCCAAAGTATTACTAAGTATCATATATATTTTCTTGGTTTTCATTGATTAAACCCTCTTGAACGTTTTGGTGTTCCACCAACGTTCTAAAGTCATCGAAGGCGTTCACTTCACGTGATCGTTTTCATTCCTTGAGGCTTCTTTAATCGAGAGATTTTATTAAGGAGGAGATTTGTAGATTTGTGTCTACTTAATACATTCCACAAAATCCAAAAAGGTTAATACAATCAAAAACCAAAAAAAAATTGAAAAATACAAAACACCAAAAATAATATTCTTTGCTCGTCCCCTCGTTGTACGTGACGTTTATGCTAACTCGTAATCAAGCAAGACGTGCACGTAAACGAAAGAACAAAACTCCCACTCCCAATCTTTCTAGTGAGGAGTATCCTATTGACGAACCCATTGTAAGAGAAGCACCAACCATGGCGAATCGAACTATGATGGAGTTACTTCAAGCACCCACCGAGGGTTATGGAGAAGCTATTGTGATTCCCGCTATCCTTGCGGAGAATTTTGAGGTGAAAACGGGTTTGTTGTCGATGATCCAAAACAACAAATTCCGTGGTGATGAGAAGGACAATCCACACAACCATATCCGCCAATTCAATCGTCTTACCGTTACTTGCAAGTTTAAGGATGTCTCGAATGACTCGATTAAGATGATGCTTTTTCCGTATTCCTTAGCGGGGCCCGCTAAAATTTGGTTAGAGAAAGAGCCACCCAATTCTATATTGACGTGGAAGGATCTCGTGTCTAAGTTTGTGAACCAATTTTTTCCACCCTCTAAGACTACGCACTTGAAAAACGAGATTTCAAAGTTTTCACAAGAATTTAATGAAAGTTTTTCAACGGCTTGGAATAGGTTTAAGGAAATGTTACATGAATGTCCTCATCACGGTTTTTCCGACTTGCATCAAGTTGACACGTTTTACAATGGACTTAATGATCATGAAAGGGATTATTTGAATGCCGCCGCGGGTGGTAATTTCTTGTGTAAAACGGTTGAGGAAGCTTTGGTGATAATTGAAAATAGATCTAAGGTGTATAGTCCTCGTAGCACGTCTAGTGTTCGTAAGGCTTCGTCTTCGGCTTCACCTTCTTTGTCTACTACCATCGATGCTAGCCAAATTGAGGCAAACTTGGAAAACAAGATTTTTGATAAGCTTAAAGGACTTTTGACTGAGTTTAAAGTTGGTGAACAAAGTGCTCCCGCTACGGCTAAAGCGGTTGAGGTTTCTTGCATGTATTGTGGTGGAGGTCAAGATTTCTCCGAGTGCATTACCAACGGTGGTAACACTTCGAGTGCCTTCGCGGCCACGGGAAATTACAACCAAAACGGTCAAGTTTCCCGCTCTAATCAAATGACTCCACCGGGTTTTGGTTCAAATCAAAATGCTAACAACAACTATCGCAACAATCAAGTTGGTTTCAAAAACAATTACAACAAGGGAAACTATGGGAATCAAGGGGCTAATAATCAAGTTTCAAACAAGAATCAAAATGATTTTCAAAACAACAACAAAAGTTTGTAAACATTGAAAGATCTTCCAAGTGTGTTTGTTGAGTACGCTAGTGGGAATGATGCTAGGTTTGACAATATTCAAAGAGAAATCATTAGCCTAAGATCCGAGTTTAAGAACGACTTGAAGAAAGAGTTGAAAAATGAGTTAGCTAATAAACTTAAAATCCACACCAACAAGATGGAAGGAAATGTCACTAGGTTGCAACAAAACCAACAAAAAATGGAACAAGGGCAACACGAGATTAAACAAGAAATGATTAAAGCCGAGAAGAGGCAATCCGTGTTTGAAGATAAAATCTCGTCTATGTTTGAGGCAATAATGTGTAAACCGTCTTCGAGTAGTCTTCCTAGCAACACCGTATCCAACCCTAAGGGTGAGATGAAAGTGATTACCACACGTAGTGGTAAGACACTTAAGGAACCGACTCCTCAACCAATTGCTCCTACGGAGGAATCAATTGAGGAAGAACCCGAGGTGGTGGTCCAAAAGGAGCATGTCCCAATCCCACGAAGTACCGCTCAAGCCACACCTACGGTTGACCCATTACCATCATTGGAACCCGAGATTCCAAAGGCTATGCCTACTATGACTCAACCCACACCACCTTTGCCCTATCCATCGAGACTTAGGAAGGAGAAACGTCAAGAGCGCGACAATTATCAATTTGAGCTTTTTATGAAAATGTTTCGTGATTTGCACCTTAATGTGAGTTTCACCGATGCTTTGGTCATGATGCCTCGATTTGCCGCTAACTTTAAGAGTATGTTGAACAACAAGGAGAAATTGCACCAATTGTCTAGTTGTTCATCGGTTTATCTTAATCGCATACCTCAAAAAGTCGGTGATCCCGGTAAATTCTTGATTCCTTGTGCAATCCAAGATATGGAGGAATGCTTCGCCTTGACCGATCTTGGTGCTAGCATTAACTTGATGCCACTTGCAATCTTCAAGTCGCTCAATCTTCCTAATCTTACTCCTTCACTAATGTCTATCGAGTTGGCCGACCATTCCACAATTCCCACATGTGGTCTGGCGGAAGACGTTTTTGTGAAAGTGGGGAAGTTCTACTATCCCGTAGACTTTATCGTTGTTGATATCCCCACGGATCCTCAAGTTCCTCTCATTTTAGGTCGTTCGTTTTTAGATACGTCTATGGCTTTGATTGATGTGCATGCTAGAAAGATCACCTTACGTTTTAACGACGAGGAACTTGTTATAAACGCAACTCAAAACTCTCAAATTTCTCATGTTTATTCCGTTGCAACCATAAACCTCGTTGATATGATCGACGTGGTTTGCGAGGAATTTTCACAAGAAGTTCTAGGTTTTGGTGATGAAGAAACTAGTGGCAATCCCACTATGTTAGATCCAATTCTTGATAATTAGACGCCAACCTTCACTCCATTTGAAGGTGGTGGTTTTACGTTGGAAGAATTCGATGTTCCACGTACTTGTGACGAAGACCTCGACAACGATGAGGACTTCTCGATTATCAAGGATTTTCTCAACGATTTCCCATTTCCTCCACCCGAGGAGGTTATGAGTATCGAGCCTAAATCTTCACTTGAGGAACCACCTATCCTTGAGTTGAAAGATTTACCTCCTCATCTCGAATATGTCTATTTGGAGAAGGACGACAAGTTGCCGGTTATTATTGCGAAGGAACTTTCGAATGATGAAAAAACCGCACTTGTCGGTGTTCTAAAGGATCACAAAGGGGCAATTGCGTGGAAGTTATCCGACATTAAGGGAATCGATCCCAAGTTTTGTACCCACAAAATCTTAATGGAGGAGGATTACAAGCCCGCAATCCAAAGTCAAAGGAGGGTGAGCCCTAAAATTCACGACGTCATCAAAAAGGAAGTCCTTAAACTCCTTGACGCGGGAATGATTTACCCTATTTCCGATAGCCCTTGGGTGAGTCCTATTCATTGTGTCCCTAAAAGGGGAGGGATGACCGTTGTGCCAAACGATGCCAACGAGTTGATTCCCACTAGACTCGTGACCGGATGGAGAGTGTGCATTGACTATCGTAAGTTGAATGAAGCCACTCGAAAAGACCATTTTCCCTTGCCCTTCATGGACCAAATGTTGGAGCGTCTTGCGGGAAACGATTTCTATTGCTTTTTAGATGGTTTTTCCGGTTACTTCCAAATTCCCATCGATCCTCGTGATCAAGAAAAAACTACGTTTACGTGTCCATATGGAACGTTTGCCTATCGTAGAATGCCATTCGGACTTTGCAATGCACCGTGAACCTTCCAAAGGTGCATGATGGCTATTTTTCATGACATGATCGAGAAGACGATGGAAGTCTTCATGGATGACTTTTCCGTGTTTGGTGATTCTTTCACTTCGTGTTTGTCGAATCTAGAGAGAATGTTAAAACGTTGTGAGGAAACCAACCTTGTGCTCAATTGGGAAAAATGTCATTTTATGGTTAAGAGTAGAATCGTCTTAGGGTACAAGGTCTCGAAAGCGGGGATTGAGGTAGATCAAGCTAAGGTAGACGTCATCGCCAAATTACCTCATCCCAAAACCGTTAAGGAGTTAGGAGTTTCCTAGGCCACGCGGGCTTTTATCGTCGATTCATCAAGGATTTTTCAAAGATTTCTCGACCCATTACACATCTTCTTGAAAAAGAGGCACGTTTTGTCTTTGACGAAGATTGTGTACGAGCCTTTGAAATCCTTAAGAGGAAACTTACCGAAGCTCCCATTCTTGTTGCTCCCAATTGGAACCTCCCCTTTGAGCTCATGTGTGATGCTAGTGATTACGCTATTGGGGCCGTTTTGGGGCAACGTCATAATAAGAACTTCTTGCCTATTCACTATGCTAGCAAGACGATGACCGAGGCTCAACTAAAATACACTACAACGGAAAAGGAGTTCCTTGCCGTGGTGTATGCATTTGAGAAATTTCGACCTTATCTCGTCTTGACGAAATGCATAGTGTATACGGACCATTCGGCTATCAAGTATCTCATGGAAAAGCAAGATGCTAAGCCTAGATTACTTCGTTGGATTCTCCTCCTTCAAGAATTTGATCACACCATCGTTGACAAAAAAGGAGCCGAGAATCTAGCGGCCGATCATCTTTCTCGTTTGGAAGATCCTCACCAAAGTGTTTACGAGCCCAAGGAAATCACCAAAACATTTCCGCTCGAGACACTTGGTGTAGTGAATTCTAAGCTTGATCCTTCCACCCCATGGTTTGCGGTTTTTGCAAATTACCATGCGGGTAATTTCATCAAGGGTATGAAATTATTTCGTGACGTCAAGTTCTACTTTTGGAACGACCCTTGCTTGTTTCGAACTTGTGCGGATCAAATCATCCGACGTTGTGTATTTGGCACCGAAGCTTCTAACATCCTTAGAGCTTGCCATGAGGGACCCACGGGTGGTCACCACGGTGCTAATCTCACGGCTAAGAAGGTGTTTGATGCCGGCTTCTTTTGGCCTACTATTTACCGAGATGCACAAGATCTTGTGAAGTCTTGTGATTCATGACAACGACAAGGAAAAGCCTCACAAAAAGATGAAATGCCACAAAATATCATCCAAGTGTGTGAGATCTTTGACGTTTGGGGTATAGACTTTATGGGGCCGTTCCCATCATCTCGTGGTAATAAGTACATTCTCGTTGCGGTTGACTACCTTTCTAAGTGGGTGGAGGCCAAAGCCTTGCCCACCAATGATGCTCGTGTGGTAGTCAAGTTGTTGAAAAGATTGTTTTCTCGGTTTGGAACCCCTCGTGCGATCATAAGCGATCGTGGAACCCATTTTTGTAACGACCAATTCGAAAGGGTCCTACGGAAATATGGGGTTACACATCGGCTTTCTACGGCTTATCACCCACAAACGAGTGGGCAAGTCGAGGTTTCAAACCAAGCGTTGAAGAGGATCTTGGAGAGATCCGTTGGGGAAAACCGACAATTGTGGTCGGATAAGTTGGACGATGCTTTATGGGCCTTTAGGACCGCTTATAAGACACCCATTGGGTGCACTCCCTATAAGCTTGTGTATGGAATGAATTGTCATTTGCCTATCGAGTTAGAACACAAGGCTTATTGGGCCCTAAAGCATTGTAATGATGATATGGAGACCGCGGGAAAACACCGGAAAATGCAATTGAATGAATTAGATGAATTTAGGGACATTGCTTATGAAAATTCATTGATTTATAAAGAAAAAACCGGGTTTTTAACATTGGGGATCAAGTTTTGCTTTATAATTCTTGATTAAAAATCTTTTCCGGTAATTTTAAATCCCGTTGGTCCGGTCCATTCACCGTGACTCAAGTGTTTCCGTATGGGACCATCGAGCTAGCTCAAGATGATGGTCCTAACTTCAAGGTGAATGGACATAGGTTGAAGCACTACTTTGGCGGGGAAGTTCCATCCTTGAACTACCTCGACCAAGTCACCTTCCCTAATGATAATTAGTATTGAGGGGATCGAGTCGAGCTCATGACTCGGTAATCAAAAACGAGGAGCCTCGTGGGGGAGTCCCATGCTTATCCTATGTATATATTATCGCTTTCTAATGTAGTTAACGTATGGGGATTTGTGCCCTTCCAACCTTTGTTCCGTGGTTGTTTGTGAATTGTGGACTTTAGATGATCATGATCTTCACGATTGGAGCCTCTCGTGTTCGTTTATGGGAGCACTCGATCGTTTGCTTTGAAGACTTTCTCAATATCCATGATATATCCTTTTGATGTTCTAACCTTAGGTTTTTAGCACACTTCATAAACGGCTATTAATTTATTGGTTACACCCTTTCCATGCTAGATTAGGCATTCGACTACGTCTCTAGTATGGGGGTGTTTGCACCCCTAGACTCGAAACATTGAGGACAATGTTTAACTTTAGTATGGGGGGTGAATAGATACTTGCCTTGCCAAACCTTCACGCTTTCCAAAGTTTGTCTTTTTATCGTTTTTATTGCAAAATAAGGCTAAAAATGGCCAAATTTTAAAATTTTCTCATGTTTTATAAGTGTTTGAAGACACGAATGTAGGTTTTCCGATGGCGAGAATAAGAGTAATTTTTGACTCGACCGTGCGTGTTGAGCACTTAGCTTTGATTCCTTAACTACACATTAGGCTAAGTCTCTTAAATGAGGACGAGAGATGATAGGGTTAATTATAAGTTACTATGCTAAACGTAGAGTACTCGTATTCTTTCAAAAACTCATGTGTTCTCGTTGTTTGCTTATTCTCCCTTCGCATGTAAATATTTTTTGCTTAATAAATATTGACTTAGCGGTTTAGTTAGGATTGTTGGGTTTCTAGTCTTTTCTAGTAGCTTTCGTGTAATTAAATTGGGAAGACATTAAGGTATCGCCAGCGTCACGGTTTTGAAGTATTGGCACCCGAATAATCAAAAGCTTCACCCAATAATGAGATTTCAAGTGCTCACCTAAATCAAGCAAACAATTTGAAGCCCCACAAGGCCGAAAAATCTATGCAAAATTGAAAGTGAATCAAGCCTTAATCTTCGAAGTTTTAAAGTTCCAAAATTCGCTTTTGCGTGAGGATATACGTATTTGGCTAATAAAACTACCGATGAGGTGGATAATAAAAGGCAAGGCAAGACCGAAGTCATAATAAAAGATTCATGGCGAAGTTGAATAAAAGATGGAGGTAAACCAAAGATAATAAGGCCCTTCCGTTAGGGGGCGTATAAAAGTCTTGGTAATAAGTCTCATGTTCAAAACCGTTATAAAACCGTGTTTATCGATTCTTCTTGTCAACTTAATTTTTTGACATCGTTGTCTATTGGGAGGGGTTATTGATTTGATGATTTTAGTTACACCGTTAGGACTCTATTTTTAGACCTAAATCTCTATTATCGCATAAGTCAAACAATGTATCCTCGTGAAACATTCAAGACAATATAAAATATAAGAGATAAAACTTAGGAATAATGGGAGGATAAGTACGTGATTAGGGCATATGAGTAGTGTTAGCATTACTAACTTATAATGACAATGATCTCGTTGCACGCTTGGCATGGAATTGGGTGAAAATCGAGGACGATGAAATTATTTCTAACGAAGCATTCACATGTTCTTATTCTATGAACCTAAACGTCCCATTTTGCGATGAAAATCATACATTATGTCTAAAACACAAGTAGTAGTGTAGCTAGTTTATCGTTCAATAAAGTGAATAAAATAAATTTTGGAGATGCTACGATACTTTATTCTAGCATTGCGTGAGGGCACGGCAATGGTTTAGTATGGGGAGTGATGAGACTACTTTTATACATAGTCTCATCTTCCAAATAGGGATTAAAATGCATTAAATATCATCAAAATACCCATATATATGCTTGTATTTGTTGCTTGTGTATTTTAGGTACGGATATTGAGAAAATGACAAAATATCACAAGAATCATTCAAAAACGAACACGGGAAACGAAGCCGCACAATGAACCAAGCCCTAATGAAGACTTTCCCAAGATCAACCCTTGAAGATTTGAAGAATTATGAAGAAGGGTCCTCCAATATGGAATAATTGATACTTTATACCCTTGTATCCTCATAATTACAAGTTTGGTCCCTAAAGTTTGTCAAAATTGCAAATAAGGGCCCTCCCTTTTGAAGAATTGGCAAGTTTAGCCCCTCAACAAAGCTAAATTGTCAACCAATATCCTCCACAAAGTCAAACATATCATGAAGTCCTTCAAAGAACAAGAAATTACAAGTTTGGTCCTTTGAAAATCCCAAAATTACAAAAAGGACCCTTGACTTTCAACATTTGGTAAAAATGGTCCCTCATCAAACATGACTTGGAAATTTCAGTCCTCCAAAATGCTCAACATGACCATTATCCATCATCAAAATGCTAAATCAGCCCTTGAAGAATGCAAAAATGGCAAGAAATACCCTTGAATTTACTTTACAAAATATTTTGGGGCAAAAGTGTGAAAATGAAAAGTTGGATTACAAAGGAAATCGGATTTTATGTGTTTATTTACAAAATGAAAGAAAGGAAGAAGGAGAGGGACTTAACCTGGCCAGACATCAAACTTACCTTAACCAACCAGGAGTTGCCACCTCACCCCACTCACACTTTCCACCAATCCCCTCTCTCCATTCTGCCACCTCACCATCCACTCACACCAGACTTAACAACTTATTTAATTAAGTTTAAATCTGGCGCTTAACATGTTTTTAAACATGTTTTAACCCCAAAACAGGATCAAACACATAACTATTCACCAAGAACATAATTTGGGGTTTTCTTAATTACTTGTAATTAAACCTTCAAATGGTGCAGATTAATGATTAATGATCATGTTAACATAACCCAACCTTAATATTGGTCACCACTTTACCCCACATGCCACATGGGACATGCCCTGCTACACGTTTGAGGAAGAAGACAAGATTGAGTCATCCATCCAACGCCTCACAATCTTGCTTACATCCTAAGCTCATTATGAGCCCTTGATGCTATTCCAACAGCTCACACCTCAACTACATGACAAATTCAGTCACATGATTCTCCAAAGAAGACAAAACCTCAAGGGCAATTCTGGAAGTTCAAGACTAGGGTTTTACGTTTTTTATTGCTTACTAGTTTACCATGTAGCCTATATAAAGGCATTAGGGTGCAACATTTGTAGTTTGCTTTTGATGTTTCCCTTGTTCAACTTCTGTAAATCCCATTTCAGTTTAACGAAATTATGTTTGAAGCATTGAAGAAAAGTCATTGGCCAATCTTATTTACTGCTTATTATTGTTATATGATTGTTAGTTTAGAAGTAATAAACCTGTTTTCACTTGGAGGTTGCAAAAGTTTGCAATTTTCCTCATTCTTGATATTTTGCTAAGTACTTGTTCCAACCTTGTAATTTTTAGGTTATAGGGCTGATCATAGCATCCTAACTGAGTTAGTTAAGGTGTTGTGAGGCTTATAACTTGGGGATAATCAAGTGTGGGGTAACAAGGTTGCATCAATCAAGATTTTTCAAGTTTCTATTTTTATACTCTTGTGCTTTAACCTTGTTCAATCTTAGCAGGCTTTGTTGTGGAAGCTTGTGCTTGTTCTTGCTAGCACATAAGCTCAAAATTCGTGGGTGTGGATGTACATCCATGAGGTTTGCATACTTAATCCTAAAATCTGCTTAAATTCATGATTTTTGGTGATATTTATATGTGACTTGTGATCTTGTGGATTTTGTGGCTTGTTCTTGCTTGAATCTGTTAATCTTACCTGTTATAGTGTTAATTGATGCTTGGGTAGTCTTGAATCTCACTTTTACTTAGAAAAATTTGATTTGGAAAAGATAAAGGGGTGTTTGGGTCTATCTGTTTGTGCTTGCAACTTGAAATTGTGTTGTTGGATTGTGTTGTTTATGCTTGGTATCTGCTATATGCTTGGTTGAGAGTGTTTTACTACAAGTTTTTGGGTTTGAAGCCTTGAATCAAACAATCTGCTATATAGACTTTGATATTGCCTGTTTTGACCTAGGATTTTGGGAACACTTAGTGTGTATGCATGCTTAGGGATAAAAGTGGTTTAAACATAGTCATTATAACCTGTTTGAAAGATTTGAGGTGTTGAATCTGGCTTAAGTGTCAAATACATCAGCAAAGTAGAAAACTGCATGTGTTAGTGTTCATCAGTAACTTTCATTGGCTTGAATCTTGCTTAATTCTTTGAACCATTGCATGAAACCTATTTAGACTTGCTTATTGGAGTTTATAATAGCTTGTGTATGCATCTGGTTGAATTTGGCTAGCTGATTATTGCTAAAATTGCTTATTTGTGCTCAACTGCTTAAGTGTTCATGTCTGTATCATATCTGGTGATTGATTGATTAAACTGTATCAATTGGGTGTTAGTGATTGTGTTATTTTGATTGTTCTTGACTCCTTTTGATCCAAAGATCATTTGGGTGCCTTTGTGTAATCTGAATCTCCAAAAAAGTCACTAAAGACAAAAGTCAAACAAGTCAAGCAGTGGAATAAGTTTCCACTGCTCAACACCCAAAACTAGCCCCTGCTAGTGCAATTTTGTCATCGGCTTATCAATAAGCTATTCTAGCTTATCCAGACTTGCAACAACTTATTTTTGTGATAGGTCTTCGTTATTTGACCCATTTAAGTAGACTAGAGCTTATTGGACTTTGACTTTGACTTTTTACTAGAAAACCAACTTATTTGACTTTTACATAAGTGCTTATTGCTTTTTCCAGCTTATTGGGTCAGCTTATTTGAAAACTCTTTGTGATTTTGCTTAATTAAGTCATTTCAAAGCTTTTGGAACTTGAATCAGCACTTGGGGTGGCCTAGACTCAAAAACGACTATTTTGTCGTTTTCTGTAGATTGCTTATTGCATTTTCAGGCTTATTCCTTGGGCTTATTTCAAATTTCTTTTTGCAGAAGTCTTAGGTCAAAAGAAGCTTGTGTGTCAAATTTTTTTTAGCTTATGGCATTGGCTTATAGCTTAATGGGCCAAAAAGCCCATTAAGAATAAGCTGCTTGTTATAAGCTAGCTTATTTCACACTTTCAGCTTTTGGGCCTTTGGAAAAAGTTGTTTAAAATCAAATTTTGAGTCAACTTGTGCTTTTTGGGCTTATTTTAAACACTTTTTGTTATTGGGCCTAAATTTGGCCCAATAAGGGACTGTTTTGGGTTTAGCCCATTTTCTAGGCCCAATAGGGGTATTTAGGTAATTTACTTTCATTTCTGAGTTATTTAGGTTAAATAAAGCTAGTTTGCAAGTTTTTAGAATTTTTTATGATTTTTGGATATTTAATATTATTTTAATATTATTTTATTATTAAAAATTAAAAGTCTGATTTTCCAAGTTTTTATATTTTTCCTAGGTTCTAAACACTTAATTAGGATTTTTGCAACTTTCTAAATATTTTTTAGGACTTTGAATTATTTTCTAGAATTAATTTAAGTTTTAATTGATTTTAGTAGTTTTTAATTGTTTAAAAATAGTTTTTATTGGTTTTAAAATTTTGAAAAATACTTTTTAGCTTAATTAGAGTATTTTTGAGGTTTACAAACTTTAAAATCTTGTTTAGGGCTTTTTAATAATTAATTTTGATTTTTAGGGCTTTAATTAGCATTAAAAAGGCATTATCTAAATAATTAAAAGGTTTTAGCAAGTTTGGATTTTTTGTAAACTCTTAGATTATTATTAGGGATTTTTGGTAATTTTTAGGAATTTTTAGGGTAAAATTTTAATTTTTGCTCTTTTTTTGGTTTTACGTGTACACCTTTTTCGATTTAGTTTAATCCGTCTTCGTAACCGTCATTCTCTTCTAATCTCATTTCTATTTTTCTTTCTCAAAAGTATAATCACAAATCTAATCCATATCATTACACACATAACGCACTAGCCTCCTTGAGAACGAACTCATTTTAGGGTCATTTACACACGGTTTTCCTAAATCGTCGTGCTTACCCTATTTGTTGCTCTTTTCCTAAAGGGTATACAAAAACTCAACTATCACGTATCTGTTCCAGTGGATACTGAACCATGTGAAGAGGATGATATTGGTACCCTCTGAGTAAGGACACATGAAACACATTGTGTACATGTGAAAGCTGCGGAGGTAACGCTAACCAGTAAGATACTTCACCGACTCGTTCAATGATATCAAACGGTCCGATGAAACGAGACTGAGCTTCCCTTTAATCCCGAAGCGTCTAACACCACGTGCCAGCGAAACCTTAAGAAAGACGTGATCTCCTACGTTAAAATGTATGTCCCTACGATGCTTATCGGCGTAACTCTTCTGACGTGACCGTTCTTCCTGAAGTTTTTGCTTAGCAACTACGACCCTTTCATTAGTCATCTCCATGATCTCTGGTCCTTCAAGTGTTCGCTCGCCAACCTGATCCCAGCAGGTTGGGGCGCGACACTTTCTGCCATACAACATCTCAAAAGGAGCACACTTGATACTTGCGTGCCAACTGTTGTTGTATGCAAACTCCACCAAACATATATAATCGTCCCAATCACCCGTCCATTCTAACGCACATGACCTCAACATGTCCTCTAATGTCTGAATCGTTCGCTCCGACTGCCCATCTGTTTGAGGATGAAGAGCCGTGCTAAGCTTAAGTTGTGTACCCCAAGCTTTCTGCAGACTCTTCCAAAATCGCGAAGTGAATCGAGGATCTCTGTCTGAGAGGATGCTGGATGGAGCACCGTGGAGTCTCATGATCTCTCTTCTATATGTATCGGCGAGTTTACCTACCGAATCTTCCTTGCGGATCGGTAAAAAATGAGCTGATTTGGTAAGTCGATCTACGGTAACACAAATTGCATCGTGCTTCCTCTTGGTAGGTGGAAGACCAGTAACAAAATCCATGGTGATTTTGTCCCACTTCCACTCTAGAACATCTAACGGTTGAAGGAGACCGCCAGATCACTGATGCTCGAACTTAACCTGCTGGCAGGTAAGACATTTGGAGACGTAAGTGGCCACATCCTGTTTCATACCACTCCACCAAAAGTACTGCTTGATGTCATGGTACATCTTAGTCGAACCAGGATGTATAGAGAATGGGGAGCTATGAGCTTCAGCTAACAAGGCTTCCCGGAGTTCTTGATCATCAGGAACACAAAGTCTCGTGCCCTGCCATACGATACCATCTGCATCTACTCTGAATTCCATTTGTTTCTCCAAATTCTGAACTATCGCCCAGATTTCTCCATCATCTTTCTGAGCTTCCTTGATCTTAGAGAGTAACTCAGGTTCTACTCTAAGATTAGCCCAGTAACCGTGCTGTCCACGTACCATGATCTTGATGTCTAGTCGCTCCAAGTCTCTTATGATTTCCTCCTCAATTTTAATGCCGTTGATCATTCCGGACTTCCTACTAAGTGCATCTGCTACTACATTTGCCTTTCCGGGATGATACTACAGATTAATGTCATAATCCTTCAACAGCTCTAACCATCTCCTCTGCCTCATGTTCAATTCATGCTGAGTGAAGATATACTTCAAGCTCTTGTGGTCCGTGAAAATGTCACATGATTCTCCATATAAGTAGTGCCTCCATATCTTCAATGCAAACACGACTGCAGCAAGTTCCAAGTCATGCGTAGGGTAATTTTCATCATAAGGCTTAAGCTGCCGTGAAGCGTACGCGATCACTTTCCCATGTTGCATGAGAACACAGCCAAGTCCCTTCCCCGATGCATCACTGTAGATTTGAAATCCACCCGTACCAGATGGGAGAGTAAGAATAGGTGCAGATACTAGCTTTTGCTTCAGGTCTTCAAAGCTCTTCTCTCATTCTTCAGTCCAGACGAATTTCTCCCCTTTCCGCATTAGTTTGGTCAATGGTAGTGCTAAGCGGGAAAAGTTCTCCATGAACCTACGGTAATAGCCAGCTAAGCCTAAGAAACTGCGGACTTCCGTCGCTGATGTCGGCCTCGGCCACTTAGTAATAGCCTCAACCTTCGCTGGATCCATAGTGATTCCTTCTACTGATACAGTGTGACCTAAGAATGCCACCTTGTCTAACCAGAACTCACACTTGGAGAATTTAGCATACAACTGCTTCTGGCGAAGAATCTGTAGTACTGTACGAAGATGGTCTTCGTGTTCCTCCTTGGACTTTGAGAAAATCAGAATGTCATCGATGAAGACAATGACGAACTTGTCCAGAAATTCATGGAAGATTCTGTTCATCAAATCCATGAACACTGCTGGAGCATTGGCCATGCCGAATGGCATGACTACAAATTCGTAGTGGCCATAGCGGGTACGAAAAGCAGTCTTGGCGATGTCCCGCTCCTTAAACCGTAGTTGATGATAGCCTAACCTAAGATCAATCTTGGAGAAGTGTTTGGCCCCTTGAAGTTGATCAAGCAGATCGTCTATACGCGGCAGTGGATACCTATTCTGGATAGTAATCTTGTTGAGCTCGCGATGGTCTATGCAAAGACGCATACTGCCGTCCTTCTTCTTAACAAATAAGACCGGTGCGCCCCATGGAGATGCGCTCGGTCGAATGAAACCTCGTTCTAGAAGTTCTTGCAGTTGATCCTTCAGCTCCTTTAACTCTGTGGGAGCCATGCGATAAGGAGCTTTGGAGATCGATTCAGCTCTTGGAATAAGCTCGATATTGAATTCCACTTCTCGTGCAGGTGGTATGCCCGGAAGTTCTTCTGGAAATACATCTTAGAATTACGACACTATTGGTTGATCCTGAATTGATGGAGATTCAGCATCCATGTCATGAACCGTAGCTAGATAACCCTCGCAGCCATGTGACAGTAGTGCACGTGCTTGTAGGGTAGATATGATTTGTACAGACCGTCCGGGTACGAACCCGTTATGAATGTACTCTGGTGTATTAACATCACCGAAGATAACTCGATATGAATGGCAGTCTATGGTAGCATGATGCTTGGATAGTCAATCCATGCCCAAAATCATGTCAAAGTCATTCATGTCCAGCGGAAGTGCGTCAACAGGACGAACCTTATCGTCAAATTCTAGGGGAAGACTCTTGTATACATGGGTGATTAATACAGAGTCCCTCAAAGGCGTGGAAATATAAGTCTATTATCTAATGGCATGGGAAGCATCCTAATGTTCTTGGCATAAGCAGTAGAAATGACCGAGTGAGTAGCACCCGTATCAAAAAGAACACACGCAGCCTGACCATACATATACAAGATTCCAGTGATGGTACCTGTAGACTTGTTGGCCTGATCTCGAGATGTCGTGTAGACACGTCCAATGGTAGGAGGCGGCTTGGTATCAGCATGTCCCGATGTGCCCTCCATCTCGCCCTTACGGCAGTCCTTCATGATATGGCCAGGAAGACCACACTTGAAGCATGCGTCAGTGTTACGACGACATGGCCCTGGGTGCCTACGGTGGCAAGTAGAGCAAAGAGGATGAGTATATCCTCCAGCAGGTGCTCTGGCTGGCTGAGGACCTGATAAAACATTTTACATGAGACATGATAATAGGGTACAAAGGACAATGCGAATAATTGTAAGATTGAATACCAGTGATAGCTGGACGGCTAGGCTGTGAACCTCTCTGGTTCTGGTCCCTATCGTTTCCATGGTTCCTGGTAGAAGATTTGCTAGAGTGTCAGAATTATGAGTTATAACATAAAATCATAAGAAAATGCGTAAGTATTAGGACCTGCTGCCGTTGGAGTGTCCAACGTTGTTACGGTAATTATCATTACCGCCACGCCTATCCGTAGCAGAACGGTCGTGAGTCTGACCGTTTCCCTTAGGCTGATGAGGCTGCTGCTGAGTAGCCGGCTGAGACCGGTCCCCAGTTTTCTGCCTCTTGTCGGGTTTCTCAACTTCCCCAAACTCATCTCTCTAATGCAGCATCTCCATCTTACGTGCCGCATCGGCCACTTGTGCTAAAGAGTTGAACGTAGCACACACCAGATTGTTTGCGACCGATGTGCGAAGAGCCCACCTAAAGTGGTGTGCCTGCTCTTCAGGAGTACCTGCTGCTGCACCAAGGAAACCAGCTAAGCGAAGAAAGCGCTGCATAAACTCATTGATATTCTCCCCAGCTCTCTGTCGGATCCCATGGTACTCCCTCATGAGCTTGTCTTGCTCAGCCTTGGGAAAGAACTGCTCCATCACCCTATGTCTGAACCGAGCCCATGTCAAACCAGCCACCTAATCGTCACCTCCCTCAGACTGCTTCAATGCTAACCACCAATTTAACACATCGCCTTTGAACCGGTAGCATGCCAACCTCGCCTTGAACACGGGGTTACAACCCATAGCATTGAAGATCTTCTCGATGTGAGCCAACCAGCTTTCAGCTTCATTGGGGCTATCTGTTTTCTCGAAAGCTCAAGGACGGAGTTTGTTGGATCTCTCCAGCCATATTGCCAATGTCACTGGAGGAAGAGGAGGTGCTTGGTTTTGCTGCTGATTGTTGGCAGCCTGAACCTCAGCCCTGATGTCATTCCTCAGTTGAGGAAGCAAAGCTTGCATTGCAGCTTGGATTGCTGCATTGAGTTGTTCCTGCTCGCGTGTGAGAACCATCTGACAGTATAACATAAAACATATGATTAAACAGATCAAAACATAAAATATATATACATGAAAAAAATTTATACTAATAAATCAAGAGAAAAATTTTATGCAAGAAAATTTGTATATGAATGCATGATGCAGTTTTATGAAAACTTTTGTATGCTCGAGAGTGAACGCCTATGGTCAGTTCACCCAAAATAAAAGACATGGTGAGGGGACGCCTATGGGTCGGTCCCAAATTTAAAAGTTTCGATAAAACACATGCGACTAAATAGGGCCAGTCCTGTACCAACCATTACTTAGTCATAAACCTGCGACAATGACATATATATGTATGCATAAAAATGATGAATGCATGAAAACGACTGTCAGTTCTAGGAAGACCATAGTGACTACCCACTAATCACAGGTCATATTTTGAGAGCCTACAGGTCGAAGCCTTGGCTCTGATACCATAATTGTAACACCCTATTTTGATAATGGAACGTCACGCGTAATTATAGCGTGTCATCAAAGCATACAAGGATAAATGTCTAAAACATTACATGACCATAAAAAGGAAATACCGGAATCAAGCATCGGTAGTCCAAAAGTAAAGCTCATCACACACAAACATAAGTAATGTAAATGAAAGGACTAAACAATGTCCATGGAAAGAGTATCAAAGTAAAGATAATGCATAAAGTAAAGAAAGGCTAGAAAGCTTCCAGTCCATATGCATGTACGCTTAAAGTCTACGAGCGTCCCTGAGTACCTGCCGTTTTGGGAACATGAAAAGGAAAACGGCTGAGCAATACGCTCAGTGCACAGATGTACAATAAAGCATGAATAATATAAGCATATAAACATATAACAGCGGAAGAAACTAAGTCCCGAATAACCCGGTTAAGTCTTAGTAAAACTGGTTTTATAGTTTGAAAAGCCTTATGTTTATCTTATAAAAACTGTTTAACATATTCTACCATTAGCAAATATAGGTCATGAAAATCCACCGTGCATGAATAATTGGAGGGGTGACCTCATCATGCAAATTAGAGGGGCTGCCTCTAATTTAATATACTGGTTTTGGGTAGGAGGGATCAGCTCCTTGTGAAGGATGCAAGGCACACACCACATTCACACTGAGTAATCTGCTGAAAACATGTAACTAGGATGCACCCATACGTCCCACATGATAAATATAATAATATGGACAAAAGCTGAAGGGACGCCACGAGCAATCACTCCGCTGTGAGGAAGTCATAACACCAGTGCCTCTAGTGTTATGGTTATGGTACCTCCATAACTAGGTGAAACTGGTCATGCATGTATATGGCTTCAGGTATTCTAAATTAAACATAAGCAATCAAACATATAAACTTATACTACGGGAAAACAGTTGGCTGCATACGGGGAATCCTAATAAGGAAAGAATGTCCATACTGAAAGGACGGGAATCCGTACCTTATGTCCAGTGAACGAAGAAGACGAACGGAAGAGAGTCCTACTTCGGTATCACTAATGCTACATAAATACATACGTGTATAAGAATCTGATTACTAAATACGTAACTGGTTTTATGTCATGTCTTAGCTTATTTTATAAAGTCTAATTAAAAATAAATACTTAGGTTAAAATTCATGATCTAATAATTAAATTTATAACCTAAGTCATGTTAATTAAATTAATTATGTCATGTTTTATTAATTTGATTTTTAACACATAACTATTAAAATCATAAATCTTAACATAAACAATGAACCGGATCGTGACTAGAAACCATGAACCGAACCCGTAATCAACATCATACCCCGAACCAAGTCAGGGTTCCCCCCGGTTTGCTGCTGCCGTGGGACCCACACCACCATACCGAGACCATGAGGTCTCGGTGGTGGTTCATAAGCCAAGCCGAGACCTCCCTTGGTCTCGGTTTAGGCGTCGGCTAGAACAAACACCCCAAAAACCCTTGTTTTGATTTACCTCATAACCATTTACATGTTTTAATAAATGTTTTTAATTAGTTTTTAAAAACATCATGATTTTATGTGACTTTTTAAATCAGACATAAAAGAAAAGGATTAAAAAGGTTATACCGAATGCGTGGATCGATCAAGGATGAACACACACGAATTCTTGCACGAAATTCAAGATCAAAAATCAACCGAACACCCCTTTTTGGTGTTATATATCCGGCGGCCAAAGGACAAAGGAAGAACAAGATTAGGGTTTTTGTTATTTTTCCTGTATTTGAAAAATGACTAAAATTTTCCCTATTTCCCTTGTTTTAGTAAAATTAAAATGGGCTTGGCCCATCCTCTTGGTGTAGCCGCGGGTAGGGGGGCCCACATGGGGTAACCCGTACCTTTTCCGAGTCTAAATATTTTAGTGTGTTCGTATTTTATCGTGTTCGTGTTTTTATGTGTTCTAATTAATTATTGATCGTTACCTAATATATTTATTCGTGTTCGTAATAAATATATATACGTAATTAATATTAGCTCGTGATTAATTTACGTTCATGACTTCATGATCGCATGTTCGTGATTATAATTATTATTTGAATAATTATCGTGTGTTCATACGTAATAAATACTTATCGTGTTCTAACACGTACGTAATACTTAAAATTCCTATACGTGAACGTAAACATGCTATAAAAGGAAAGTTTTAATCTAGTACGTACGATCTTAAGGGTACTATTCATGGTAAAAACATGCGGGTTTTACAGATGAAGTGGAAGAAATATTGACCCTCAGATTATTTCTTGAAGATGCGGATGAATCCCAATTTTTGTGATGAGTGGTCATGTTCTCGATTAGCTCTCTACACTCCTCGGGTCTTCTTTTCATAGACGTACCACCGGCGGCGGCATTAATCGTATCACGATCACGAAAAGTTAAACCGTTGTAGAAAGTATCAATTAAGGTGACGGGGAGCATATTATTGTTAGTACAACGATCGATCAAGACATTATAACGTTCCCAATCATCGAAAAGAGACTCATCAGGTTCTTGAGTGAAACCACTGATTTGATTACGAAGGCTCGTTACCATGGATGGTGGAAAGTAGCGTGACAAAAATCGTTGAGTCATTTCGTCCCATGTATGAATTGAATTCTTAGGAAGATGATCAAACCATTTTTAATCATGGTGGGATAAAGTGTGTGGAAATAGATGAAGGCGAAGAAAATCCATGGTAACACCGGGCAATTTCATGCTTTGAGTGACGGTTATGAAGTTATCTAGGTGTTTGTTGGCCTCATCATCCGGTAATCCGCGAAACGGACAAGTATTTTGAACTTGTTGGATCATGTAATGCTTTAACGAAAATTCGGGAGCCGTGATTTGCATCGGCGCAATCGGTCCTCCGCGTCCATTCATTGTCGGTTGATAAAGCTCCTCCATCGTACGAAGGTCGGGTTGAGGGTCATGGTGGTATTATTCACATTGGGGTGAGGTGGGTTGTTATTATTATGCACATCGGCCATATCTAAGTCTCTACGAGTCTCGGGCTCAGGATAAGACGAAGATCGAGTACGCATACACTAAAAAGAAAATACAATATTTTTTATTTTTTATCATTTTTATTTTTTTTGGATTTTTGAAAATTTTATAAATTTTAGGATTTTTGAAAATTTTTACGCTTGAAAATAACGTTCCCAAGAGAACGGATCCCAAAATCCAACGCGTCTCTCACCAAAAACCGTTAATCTTCACGAAAAGAGCCGGCAACGGCACCATTTTAATAACTTGATTTTGTTATGTTGAAAAGTTCTTGAATTTGGTCTAATCGAATTGATCCCGGTTAAATGTATGACTCAGTCGTCTTTGGTGGATAAAAGAAAAGGTTGTCGTTGATTAACTAATTAAAAATAAAATGCAAGTTTAACGTAAATGGAAAAATAATAAAAGCGATAAACTAGTTAAAACTTAAATAAAATATCGATAAAAGCTTGAAAAGATTTAAACTAAACAAAGACTTACAAAAAAATAATTGACGAAAATTAAAACTCGACAAAAAAGTAATATTTGAAAACTTTAAAATAAAACTAAGACAAAACAAGCTTAAAAATAACACTAAGTAAAATGGAGGGAAAAGTTCAATTTAAAACTTAAAATAAAAACAGGAAATAAAAGAAAACGAAACTTGTGTTCAGATCGCAACTCACGATCGCAGTCCAGATCGCAGCCAGCGATCGTGGTCTTGGATCGCAGCCCAGATCGTGGTCTTGGATCGTGACAAGCGATCGCAACCACGGATCTTACCCCCTCGATCGCACTTTGGATCGCAGTCTAGATCGTAGCCAGCGATCGTGGTCCAGATCGTAGTGTGTGATCTCAGTGGTGATCACAGTTTGTGACCGAGGTATTTGATTGCAAGTAGAAACCCTAAGGTTTATGCGATCACAATACCCGATCGGATCCTTTAAAACCCTTGCACATTACGATGGAATACAAAAATGCAATAAGCAATAACCAAATAAGCACTTTAGTAATAAGCAATTACCAAAAACTTAATTAAAACAATAATAAGAAGAACTAAATAAGCACATATTTAAAAACTTTTAAGACACAAAATAAGCAAAATTTATAAAACAAACTAAAAGAAAAAGATTAAACTTTTGAAAACACTTAAATTAAAATAAGCTAAACACAAAATAAGCTAAAAGCACCAAAAAGTTGAGAATATCAAATGTATGGATTTGATAAGAATAACAAGATGAACTTTTAATCAAATAAGCATCAAGATGAAACAAGATACAAACTTGATCCGAATCAAAATCAAAATCAAAAACAAGAAACGTAGAATAAGAAAGATTATGAAAAGCTTGAAATTAAACTTAAAGATTCAAGACAAGATTAAAAGACTTACATGAAATAACTTGAAAATAAAGACAAGTATGTAAAAGACAATATGAAAGGTGCATAAAATAAAGTGGAGAACTAATTGGTGAAATTAGCTAACACCTCTAAAATGAGGTTAGGGTGGAATTTATAGGGAAGGGGAGTGTCTGGTGGTTGTGCTTCTTTCTTTCTTTTGTCTTCTCGTCTTTCGTCTTTGACAATAAACTCGTCATTCTCGACTTTGTCTCGGGATTTGTCGATAAATAATTTGAACTCGTCTTCTAATTTCTTCATTAATTAGATTTGGTTCTTCGACTTTGTTAAACTTTCGTCTTTAGACTTTTTCTTTGATAAATCTTCAGAATAGGCCTTTGACTTCCGTTCTTTTTGCACTCTTGATCTTTTGACTTCGTCTTTTGTCTTTTTCTTCGATAAAAGCCCGTGAAAGCCGGTGTTTTCTTCCCTTTTCACATTTTGGTCCTAAATCACAACAAAAACACAAACCACGCATAATTCCGAATTTTACGACAATAAATACACGTTTAGGCTTGGTTATTATTATAATTAAGTGGTAAAAGGATGGGTGTTATCACACCTAAAATCCATGGAGATTTTGTCCCACTTCCAGGCTGGAATATCTAATGGTTGTAGTAAACCACTAGCACACTGATGTTCGATCTTCACATGTTGACAGATCATACACTTAGAAACGAAGGTGGCAACATCTTGCTTCATACGACTCCACCAAAAGTGTTGCTTGATGTCGTGGTACATCTTGGTAGAACCAGGATGTATGGTAAATGGAGAATTGTGAGCTTCAATCAACACAGCTTCTCTGAGAGTAGAGTCATCCGGAACCACTAGTCTGGTGCCCTGCCATAAGATACCGTCGTCGTCAACACGAAACTCCGTCTGCTGATCAAGATTCTGAATGATAGACCAAATCTCACCATTGTCCTTCTGAGCTTCCTTGATCCTGGAATGTAAGTCTGGTTCCAATCTAAGATTAGCCCAGTAACCGTGCTGTCCTCGTACACAAAACTCAATGTCAGTCATCTCCAGGTCAAGAATGATCTCCTTTGCAATCCATATGCCAGCAATCATACCCGACCTTCTGCTTAGAGCATCTGCCACCACATTCGCCTTACCAAGGTGGTACTTAATGTTGGTGAGTCCTTCAATAGCTCTAACCATCTCCTCTGTCTCATGTTCAGTTCCTTCTGAGTGAAGATATACTTGAGACTCTTGTGGTCGGTGAATATGTCACATGATTCACCATACAAATAATATCTCCAGATCTTCAACGCGAAAACAACTGCTGCAAGCTCTAAATCATGAGTAGGATAGTTTTCTTCATAAGGTTTCAGCTGTCGTGATGCGTATGCAATAACCTTCCCATGTTGCATGAGAACGCAGCCTAATCCCTTTCCTGAAGCGTCACTATATATCTGAAATCCACCTGAGCCAGATGGGAGAATAAGAATAGGTGCAGTCACTAACTTCTGCTTAAGATCTTCAATGCTCTTCTCTCGCTCTTCCGTCCAGACGAATTTCTCTCCTTTCCTCATCAGCTTAGTCAAAGGTAAGGCTAACCGTGAAAAGTTCTCTATAAACATGCTGTAGTAGCCAGCTAAACCCAGAAAACTTCTAACTTCTGTTGCAGATGTAGGTCTTGGCCATTTAGTGATAGCTTCAACCTTGGTAGGATCCATGGTTATCCCCTCTGCAGATACAATATGGCGCATAAATGCCACCTTGGTTAACCAAAACTCACACTTAGAGAACTTGGCGTACAACTGCTTCTGACGAAGAATCGGTAAGACTGTACGAAGGTGTTCCTCATGTTCCTCCTTGGATTTGGAGAATATCAGGATGTCATCAATGAACACAATAACGAACTTGTCCAGAAACTCATGGAAGACACGGTTCATCAAATCCATGAAGACAGCTAGAGCATTAGTGAGTCCAAATGGCATGACTACGAACTCGTAGTGCCCATAACATGTACGGAAAGCAGTCTTGGATATATCCTTCTCTTTAACCCGTAACTGATGGTAGCCGGACCTCATATCAATCTTGGAGAAATGCACAGCGCCCTGAAGTTGATCGAATAGGTCATCAATTCGCGGCAAAGGATAACGATTCCTGATCGTGATCTTGTTCAACTCACGATAGTCTATACATAAATGCATGCTGTCGTCTTTCTTCTTCACGAATAGTACCGGTGCACCCCATGGCAATGCATCGGGACGGATGAAACCTCGTTCCAGAAGTTCCTGCAACTGATCCTTTAATTCCTTAAGCTCTATAGGAGCCATACGGTAAGGAGATTTGGAAATTGGCTCTACACCTGGTGTGAGCTCGACTCCAAACTCGACTTCACGAACAGGTGGTATACCCGGAAGTTCATCTAGAAATACGTTAGGAAACTCTGACATAATAGGCTGATCTTGGATCGATGGAGACTCGGCATAAATGTCATGAATATTGGCTATGAAGCCCTGACAGTCGTATGATAGCAATGCACGCGCCTACATGGATGAAATAATCTGTACTGACCTCCCTGGTAGAAAACCATGGTGTATGTACTATGGGAATTTAACATCACCGAAGATAACCCGATAAGTGTGGCAGTCAATCGTGGCCTGGTGTTTGGATAACCAGTCCATGCCCAAAATCAAGTCAAAGTCGCACATGTCCAAAGGAAGTGCGTCAACTCTACGGATCTTGTCATCAAATTCTAGGGGAAGATCTCTGTACACTTGAGTGATTCGTACAGAGTCCCTAAGTGGCGAGGAAATGCATACGGCATTATCTAATGGCCATCGGGGAAATCCTAACACGTACAACAAAAGTAGTGGACACGACTGAATGCATCGCTCCAGTATCAAATAGAACACATGATGCCAAACATTCATAAAGAGATTCCCGATGACAGTACCTGAGGTCTTATTCGCCTGATCTCGAGTAGTAGTGAACACACGACCAGAAGTAGGAGGTGGCTTGGTGTCGGTGCGTCCAGAGGTGCCTTCTATCTCACCTTGGCGACAGTCCTTCTGCTGATGGCCTTGTTGGCCACACTTAAGACATCCTACAGTACTTCGGCGGTAAACACCCGAATGCCTAAGCGGACAATTCGGACAGATTGGGTGCATGGATCTCGCAGAAGGCCTCCCAACTAGCGGAGAGCCTGCAACCAGATTTCATGCATGAGACATGATCGTGGAACACAAACATGATTACATACAAGATTTGAGAGTTACCTGGTGTTGAAGGATGGTTCAATAGCGAACCTACGTGGTCCTGGTTCCTATCGTAACCATTGTTCCTGATTATAAGAGCTGGTGTGTCAGAATAGTAAAATGTATGCAGCTTAATAGCATTGAATGTAAAGGTGAGGACCTGTACTCGCTATACTCATTTTGGTAGCCGAAAACGCCCTTCTCTTCGGAGGACTGTTGCTGAGTAGCCGGAGGATTCCGGGCCTCAGTCTTCTGTCTGAAATGAGAAATTAAACAGAGAATGACGAAAAAGGACATATGAAAAACTTCACCGGTTACCAAATGGTGATTTAAGATACCTCTTAGTTGAACTGTCCTCACCATCCACACCTTTTCCCTGCAGCATCTCATACTTTCGAGTTGCATCGGCCACCTGTGCCACCTTGCTAAAGGTGGGATCTGCCAACTCATTGGGGACCAGAATACGAAGAGCCCATCGGAAGTGATGTGCTTATTCTTCAGCAGTATGTGTTGTTGTGCCAAGTGAGTCGGCCAGCCGAAGAAAGCGTTTCATGAACTCGTCGCTGCTCTCCTCAACTCCTTGCCTAATTCCATAGTACTTTCTCAACAGATCATGCCTCTCAGCCTTGGAAAGAGATGGCGGTGGTGGGGGATTGTTATTGTTGCTGCCAAGAGCATTAAATTACGCACGAACTTCATTTTTGGCCTCGTTATGAAATTGGGGAAGGTGGGCTTGCAAAGCTGCATTGACAGCTGCTGTTAAATCTGGAGTATTGCTATTGTTCACCATCTGACAGTTTAAACAACAAAATGCAACATAAATTATAAATCTGAAATGAGGTAACATAAGAATGCATGAACAATGTATAAACCAAAGAAGCAGTTTATAATGCATGAAACAATGTATAAAAATGCATGATGCAGTTTATAAAACTTTTATATGAACGAGAGTGAACGCCTATGGTCAGTTCACCTAAAACAAAAGACATGGCGGGGGGACGCCAATAGGTCGGTCCCAAAGTTAAAAGTTTTGATAAAAGCACATGCGACTAAATAGGGCCAGTCCTGTACCAACCATTACTTAGTCATAAACCTGCTACAATGATATGAATGCATGAAATAAAAATGAAAATAAATGAATGCATGAAAACCAACTGTCAGTTCTAGGAAGACACTGGTGACTACCCGTAAGTCACATGCTATTTTTATAGAGCTACGGGTCGAAACCTTGGCTCTGATACCATAATTGTAACACCCCATTTAATAGGATAGAGTGCTACAGTAAATTATGGCGTATCATCAAAGCATGCAAGGTAAATGTCTAAACATTCATAACCATAAATAGAAATACCAGAATCAAACATCGGTAGTCTAGTAACTCACAAACAAGCAATATAAGTACTGTAAATGGAAAGGACTAAATAATGTCCAAAAGATGTAAAGTATGATAAAGTAGGAAATAAATGCATAAGGTAAAAGAGGCCGGATAGCTTCCAATCCAAATGCACATACTCTGAAGTTCCTACTTGCGTCCCTGGGTACCTGCCGTTTGGGAACATGGAAAAGTAGACGACTGAGCATAACGCTTAGTGCACGGATATACAATAAAGCATGGAAAAGCATAGAGTATGGAAGCATATAAAGAACATAAAGCATGAATGGCAGCGGAAATGAATAAGTCCTGGAATACCTAGTTGTCTTTCATGTTAACTGGTTTTAGTTCTGAAAACATAGCTTATGTTACTTATCAAAATATGTATTAGTTTATGTACCAAATTAGTCAATATAGGTCATAAGGTCAACAACGTGCATGAATACTTGGAGGGGAGACCTCATCATGCAATTAGAGGGGTTGCCTCTAATTAACTAGTCAGTGGGTAGGAGGGATCAGCTCCTTGTGAAGGATGCAAGGCACACACCACATTCACCATGAAATCCTGACTGAAACATGTAACTAGGATGCACCCATACACCCCACATGATAATATAATAATATAATGGCCAAATAACTGAAAAGGGATGCCACGAGCTATCACTTTGCCGTGGTGAAGTCATAAGACTAGTGCCTCTAGTGTTATGGTTATGGTACCTCCATAACTAGGTGAAACTGGTCATGCATGTATATTGCTAAGGTAACTAATAAACATAAGCATCTAATCTGTAACTACTAGGAAAACAGTTGGCTGCATACGGGAAATCCTAATGAAGGAAGAGATTGTCCTTACTGAAGGACGGGAAATCCGTACCTTATGTCCAGTAGAAGTTAACAGAAACGATGAAGACTAATCCGCCTTGATGGATAACACTACATAAGAAATATGGACGTGTATGAGTTGTCTGAATTACATGTGTTTTACTGGTTCCGTATGTTATTAGCTTGTTATACATATTCTGTCATGTTTTACTGTTTATTGTGTATTCTGTAGTTATTCTGATATTTTGTTGTGTATTATTCATGTATTAGTGTATTATAATACTTGTATTGTAATACTAAGTAACTTTCTAAAAATAGCAGGTTTCCATAAATAGTAAGTCTCCAAAAATAGAAAGTTTCCAAAAATAGAAAGTTCCCAAAATAAGAATTAAGCTGGATTATAAATAATAAATGAAGTTAAATTAGTACAATACAAGTCATGATTATAGTTACTTAATTAAATAACTGATTAATTTAATTAAACTATATGTTATACGTTTTTAATTAAAATACATGTTTAATTAAAATAGCTAAGTATAAATACCTTAGGTAATACATGATTTAATTAAATAAATTAATTAACCTAAAGTTTAATGTGACATGACTTATAAAATAGTTTTTATAAGAACCCGAATCTCGAGCCCTTGTTTTAATACAAGCCGAATCAAATAAGCTATAAACAAGTCCCACCGAGTCCTTGGAAAGAATCTCGGTTGACACTACTTAAACAACTAACATGTAAATATACTCCGACTCGAAGTCGGGGTCCCTTTTGTCTCGGTTCCGAATAAACAAAACCAACCGAGCACCCTTTAGGGTCTCGGTGGTGTCTCGGCTCCACCCTAAACCGAAAACAAACACACCCCGACCCAAGGTCGGGGTTCCCTTGTCTTGCCGAGCCAACAACAAACCAAGTCGAGACCTTGTATGGTCTCGGTGGTGGTGAGATAAACAAACCGAACACCCCCTTTGCGGGTTTTGGTGTCTCGGCCGAACCACAAACACGAACCAAACGTACCATTGACCCAAAATTAATTAATCCTATTAATTGGTTACATGTTCATGTGATTAATTAATTTTTAAACATGGATTCATAAGAAAATAAAATAATAGAAAAAGGTTTTTAAATATACCACTATGCGTAGAATCACGAGATGATCACATATAATTAATCAACACCAAAAATCGTTCGGGTTTGCCTTGTTTTGTTGTTTAGGCCGGCGGCTAAGGAGAAACAAGGAGGAGAGGCAAAGTTTTTCTGTAACCTAAAATATGAGAGAAAATAACTCTCCAGGTGTTTTAATTAATTAAATGAGTTTTGGGCCAAAAGGCCCATCTTGGTCCTCCTCTCTTGTTGCTGCGACTATGGGGCCCACCATGGGTAACCCGTAGCTTTTCTCGAGTCTATTTATTTACATGCGTATTCGTGATTTTTGGTGTTCGTGATCATGTCATATTTATAATATTCATGATTGTTCGTTATTTATTGTCGTGACACGTGTATTAATATTATAAATGGAAAGTTTGAATTTTACCGTGTTTTTGTAAGTTACTGTTCACGTGTACTGTTCATAGGTATTTAATGCGGGTTTTACAATTATAATACACTATTACATGATTAATACTTAATAGAACATCATAATAACTACAGTTAACACAGTAAACAGTAAAACATGACAGAATACGCATAACAAGCTAATAACACATGAAACCAGTAAAACACATGTAATTCAGACAACTCATACACGTCCATATTTCTAATTTAGTGTTATCCGTCGAGGCGGATTAGTCTTCTTCGTTTTCGTTAGCTTCTACTGGACATAAGGTACGGATTTCCCATCCTTCAGTAAGGACAATCTCTTCCTTTATTAGGATTTCCCGTATGCAGCCAACTGTTTTCCCAGTAGTTATAGATTTAATTGCTTATATTTTATTAGTTACCTTAGCCATATACATGCATGACCAGTTTCACCTAGTTATGGAGGTACCATAACCATAACACTAGAGGCACTAGTGTTATGAGTTCACCACGGCGGAGTGATAGCTCGTGGCGTCCCTTTTCAGTTATTTGGCCATTTTATTATTATATTATCATGTGGGGCATATGGGTGCATCCTAGTTACATGTTTCAGTCAGGATTTCATGGTGAATGTGGTGTGTGCCTTGCATCCTTCACAAGAAGCTGATCCCTCCTACCCACTTACCAGTTAATTAGAGGCATCCCTTTAATTTTCATGACGAGGTCACCCCTCCAAGTATTCATGCACGTTGTTGACCTCATAACCTATATTGGCTATTATGGTACATTAACTAATACATATTTTCATAATTAATATAAGCTATGTTTTCAGAACTAAAACCTGTTAACATGACAGACAACTAGGTTTTCCGAGACTTATTCATTTCTGCTGCCATTCATGGTTTATACTCTTTATATGCTTCCATATTCTACGTTTTCCATGCTTTATTGTATATCCGTGCACTGAGCGTTATGCTCAGCCGTCTACTTTTCCATGTTCCCAAACGGCACGTACCCAAAGACGCAAGTAGGAACTTCAGAGTATGTGCATTCAGATTGGAAGCTATCCGGCCTCTTTTACCTTATTATTCCTACTTTATCATACTTTACTTCTTTTGGACATTGTTTAGTCCTTTCCCTTTACAGTACTTATATTGCTTGTGTGCGAGTTACTAGACTACCGATGTTTGATTCCGGTATTTCTATTTATGGTCATGAATGTATAGACATTTACCTTGCGTGCTTTGATGATACACCATAATTTACTGTAGCATCCTATCCTATTAAATGGGGTGTTACAATATGGCTATCAACTTGATCAATAGGTCCCTTGACAAGGACTTCAATGATTTCGTTAGAAACTATAATATGCATTGCACGGGGAAGACACTTAATGATTTGCATGCAATGCTCGTTGACTATGAAAAGGGGTTGAAAGACAAGGCATCTACCGCTACGCCTTCTATACTAACCATACAAAAGGGTAGAGTGAGTAAGCCAAAACCGCAAGCGAATAAGAAGAAAGGCAAAGGAAAGGGTAATAAAGGCGAACAAGTTGCGACTTATTCGAAACCCAAGCAGAACTTTGTTAAGAGGAGTCAATCTCAAAAGGATGAGACTTGCCACCATTGCAAGGCAAGTGGTCACTGGAAGAGGAATTTGCCCTCTTTACCTCGAAGAATTGTGAGAAATAAAGAAGAAGTCTGAGCAGAGCGCTGCAGCTTCTGGTACTTTATTTATGATTGAATTGTTCAATTTAACATACGAATTAAATTCCTAGGTATATGACACAGGATGCGGTATTAACATTTGTAATACGCTGCAGGGATTTAATCTGGAATGGAAACTTTCCTACGGGGAACAATATTTGCAAGTGGCAAATGGCGCACAAGCAGCGGTTGAAGCTATATGAACTTCTGGTCTAGTTTTACCTTCGGGTTTAGTACTGAGATTAAATGATTGTCATTATGCACCTACAATTGTTAGGGGTGTTATTTCCTTTTCTTGTTTGTTAAATAATGGATTCGTTCACACGAGTGATAATAATGGAATTTCTGTTTGGAAAAATGGTATTTTCTATTTTAATGTAATTTCTGTGAATGGTGTGTTTGAATTAGACATGCATGATAATAAATCCAAGAACGATAAATTGGTATTTAGCATGAGTAAGAAGATAAAGTTTGACAAGAACTCTTCTTATCTTTGGCATTGTAGACTTGCCCTTATTGGGAAGACTCGTATACAAAAGCTTCAACGTGAAGGTCTTTTGGAAAATATCAATGATGAATCATTTGATAAATGTGAGTCTTGTATCTCTGGAAAGATGACCAAGAAACCTTTTAATAGCAATATTGAAAGGGCTACTGATCTACTTGGACTTATACATACTGATGTGTGTGGACCACTTAGACATACGTCAAGGAAAAGGTGCTAGCTACTTCTTAACATTTACGGCTGATTATAGCTGTTACAGTTATGTTTATTTACTTAAGCATAAACATTAGGTATTTGAAACATTCAAAGTGTTTAAAGCAGAAGTAGAACTACAATTAGGGGATAAGATTAAAGCTCTTCATTCTGATAGAGATGGTAAATATTTAAGTCAAGAGTTTATAGATTATCTAGGTGAGAATGGAATTGTTCATCATCTTAATTCTCCCTATACTCCATAACAAAATGGAGTATCCGAATGGAGAAATCGTACATTATTGGATATGGTACGATCTATGTTTAATCTTACAACTTAACCTTTATCCTTTTGGGATTATGCTCTAGAATTTGATGTTCGTATATTAAATATGGTTCCCACAAAGAAGGTCAATAAGACACCATATGAACTATGGCATGGCAAGAAGCCATATTTGTCTTATTTAAAGGTCTGGGGTTGCGAGGCGTATGTGAAACGTGACTCAGGTGACAAACTCCAACAACGATCTATAAAATGTGTCTTTGTAGGATACCCTAAGGAAACTATGGGTTACTACTTTTATTATCCACCTAAGAACAAAGTTATTGTTGCAAGGTATAGAGACTTCCTTGAATCTGATCTTGTAAACCAAGAATTCAGTGGGAGAAATTATGATCTTGAGGAGAGTCATATAAATACATTACCTTCTAAAAACACTAGCGATGTAATTCCTGTAGAACCAGAAAGTCTGGCGGTTCCGCCAGAATTAGCTCCTCTGCGTAGATGCGCAAGGATTAAAAACACAAATAGCAATATGTGTCTTAACATAGAGGATGATGATGAGTTAGGGGATCTTGGTGAACCCGCTAATTATAAATCCGCCATACTTGATCCTGAGAAGGATAAGTGGATGGTTGCTATGGATGAGGAAATGAAATCCATGAAAGTAAATGATGTCTGGATTCTTGTTGAACCACCACCGAATACTAAAGTAGTGAGACATAAGTGGTTATACAAGAAGAAAACCGACATGGACGGAAAAGTACAATCCTATAAAGCTCGTTTAGTTGCTAAAGGTTTTACACAAACTTTTGGCATAGACTACAAGGAGACATTTTCTCCTTTTGCAGACTTAAGAGCTATTAGGATTCTCATAGATATAGAAACATACTATGACTATGAGATATGGAAATGGATGTTAAAACTACCTTCTTGAACGGTCGCTTAGATGAAGACATCTATATGCATCAACCAGAAGGGTATGTTGATCCTGAAAATCCAGGACATGTGTGCAAACTTCAAAGGTCTATTTATGGATTGAAGCAAGCATCACGTCAATGGAATAAAAGATTTAACGAAGAAGTCAAAAAGTTTGGATTCAGAATTGTGATGCGCCATGTGTATATCACAAAGCTAGTGGGAGTGATGTAGTGTTCCTAGTCCTATATGTTGATGACATATTAATCATGGGAAGTAACATTCCAAGACTTAAAGTTGTTAAGGATTATCTTGGTAAATGTTTTTCTATGAAGGATTTAGGAGAAGCTTCATACATTCTGGGAATTAAAATCTATCAGGATAGGAAAAGACGGTTAATTGGTCTATTTCAAGATGCTTATATAGATAAGATTTTGAAGAAGTATAATATGCATAATTCCAAGAAAGGTTTTCAACCTATGGAAGTTAAGCATAATCTGAGTCATGAGATGGATGCATCAACTCCTGAAGAGGAGGCATACATGCAGAAGGTGCCTTATGCTTCAACTGTAGGATCTATAATGTATGCTGTTAGATGCACAAGGCCTGATGTGGCGTTTGCTCAGAACTTGGTCAGTAGATACCAACAGAATCCAGGGAAGCTCCACTGGACTGCTGTTAAACATATTCTAAAGTATTTGAGGAGTACGAAAGATATGTTTTTGGTATATGGTGGAAACCATACACATAACTAAATGTTACAGGTTTTTGTGATGCGTCCTGGCAATGTGATAAAGACGATACGAAGTCTCGGACGGGTTACGTTTTTGTTATCAATGGAGGAGCAGTTGACTGGAAGAGCAAGAAACAGACAACAATTGCAATGCATGCTACTCAATCTGAGTACATGGCTGCTTCAGAAGCTGCAATGGAAGCTGTTTGGATTAGGATGTTTATTGAAGATCTTGGAGTGATGCCTTCAATTAAAGAACCTATTGATATGTATTGTGACAATTCTGCCGCAATAATATTTGCCAGTGACCCTGGAGTCATGAAGGGCGCCAGACACTTTATGCGTAGACATCACTATGTCCGAGAATAAGTTGAAGCTCGGGAAATCAAATTGATAAAAGTTCACACAGATGATAACGTAGCAGATCCTTTGACTAAGGCATTGCCTAGACCAAAGGTAGTTAATCATGCCAAGGCGATTGGGTTGCAACTAGCTAGAGAAATCATGCAATAAATCTGTGATTAGTATTTGTATAAAGGATGTTATGACATTATTATATAATGAAATAAAGTTTGGGTTTCGTTTATTTTTATTATTTAATAAATGTATCCTATTTTACATGTTTTAATACATGAATAAAAGTTATGCTAAATGTCCATTTTTGATTAATAATATGAAAATATTATTAAATTAAGACAAATCAAAATAGTGACAGAGTATGCTTGAAAGTATATTGGTCAATTTTGGATGATATTCGAAGAATCGAATATAGGAATTATCCCAACTATATGTTATTACTTTATGGATCCTTGTCATTAAGTAAAACATAAATAGTTATCCTTAGACTTGAGATACCAGGAAACTGTTATGAATCTAGTGCATCTCTGTGGAATAATCTGATGCTAAACGTAACTGGTAGCTATAAGGATTATTTTCTGAAGTGTTGCAAAGTTCATAAGTTTTGCTCGTAGTCAATATGGAATTTATTTCCTCCAATTTCATTTTGGAGTTTAATACAGCTGGGCCCCTCGTGGGATTAGTAAGATGTTTGTGTGGCCACACCCAAATTTGTTTTGGTAATCTTGCTTAATTCTTGAACGAGAAACAGAATGGTTAATGAAAGGAATGACTGAGATCCATATCCTTATTAACGTTGTATTAGAAATAAAAGGATAATAATAACGATAAAGAATCGTTAAAAGGTTTTGTCCAGGAGACCTTACTCGAGTTGTACTAGAGACATTGCTAGTGTAACTAGACGCTAGTCAATGTGATCACGATATTCGGAATATGTCCAAGTGGGAGCTGTAAGTTTATGGACTTATATTTAGTAGTCGTGTGATAGGATCGAACTCGAGATTACGAGATTGCACACAATACGTAAAGAGTTAATATAATTAATAAATATATTTATTGTATTTATTAATTTATTTAATAAATATATTTATGTATTTATTAATTTAACCGAGCAAGTAACTATCTAACCTTAACGATCGTTAAGTAATTAATAGTGTATAACAAGCGTTAAATAAACATATAGTATGTATGAACAAAAGGAAAGAAGTTTGGAAGATTCCGGAACACCCCTAAGGGGTGTTCGACCGTCGGTTATGCCCTAGGGGGGGGGCAAAAGTTGCCTTATATTTATTGGGCTACAATGGGTTGGAAGTCTATACCTCCTAATCCCCTCATAATCACACATCATAAATCTTTCTCCCCTTCTCTTTTTTGGGTCGATCGCAAGTCACACCACAAAGGGGTGTTTGGTTGGTTTTCTTGGTTGATCGATTGTATACGTAATCTAGTCCTAGCCCCTCTCTAGGGTTGTTGGGTAGATTAATTACAAGCGTTGTAGCTCGGTTTTCACGTGCTAGAATCACAGTTAGCTCGTTGTATTATGTGTGTACAAGAACGTAATATAGTCTTACTTTAGACTATATCTTGGTATATACGGTTTAACCCGAATCGGTGGTTTGTTCTTCGTCTTGTGGAATTGCTTTAGCGTAAAGGTATGTAACCCTAATTCGATTAATTATAATTATGTTATTATTATGATCTTGTTAAATCGCTTCCGCTATATGTGCTTTGATCTCGTTTAGGGTTTTATATAATTGTTATGATACTAATAAACCTTCATTAAGTTCATAAGACCGGTTCATATTTCTGAAAAGACTTATGTTTAGTTTATCTCGAAAATCTGTATTTTAAATATGCCCGGAGTCCATATAGATCATGTTATATCAACGTGCATGAATACTTAGAGGGGTGCCCTCTTCATGCAATTAGAGGGGCTGCCTCTAATTAATATATAAAATGAGTGGAGGGATCAGCTCCTGTAACGGATGCAAGGTACACACCGCAGTTACCATGAAATCTTACTACTTGTCCTAGGATGCACCCATTCGCCCCACATGATAATAGTTACCATGAAATCTTACTACTTGTCCTAGGATGCACCCATTCGCCCCACATGATAATAGTAACATAGGCCAACACTGTAAATGGGCGTTGCGAGCAATCACTCTCACCGCAGAAGAGTCATAACACCGGTGCCTCAAGTGCTATGGTTATGGAACCCCATAACTAGGTGAAACTGGCATGCATGTATATAGCTCAGGCAATCTAAAATAATCATACATATACTGATGTGTTTAAGACACTTAAACTACTGGAAAACAGATGGTTACAAACGGGAAATCCTAATATAGGAAGAAAGATGTCCTTACTGAAGGACGGAATATCCGTACCTTATGTCCAGTAAATGAAAACGAAAATGAATGCAGAAGATCACTCCGACTTCACAATAGCTACATAATTAAGGGACATGAATAAGATTCGATCTTACTTATACATACTTGTCCATACTTATTATACTTGTTCATGTCTTGTCTTATTATTTCATGTTTAAATCATGTATTTCTTAGTGATTCATGTGTTTTAGATTCATGTGTTTCATGTTTTAATTGCTATAATACTTGTTATAACATAATGAATAACTTTCTAAAAATAGCAGGTTTTCATATATAGTAACTCTCCAAAAATAGTAAGTTTCCTTAAATAATAAGTTTCTAAAAATAGAAAGTTTCCATAATTAGTAAGTTTAAAAAATAGAAAGTTTCCATATTTAGCATGTTTCTATAAATAGCATGTTACCATATTTAATGTATTACCATAAATAACATGTTAACATATTTAGTGTAATTCTATATTTATCATGTTGCCATAATTAGTATAATTCCATAATTAATATGTTTCTGTAATTAATCATATGCTAATTTTATATCATGTAGAATTATATTGTAAAGTTTAATAAATAATTAATACTTAGCTTATCTTATTATTATTAATTAATAATGTCATGTCATGTTATTATAAGTTATTATTAATTAATAATATTACATAATTCATGTTATTAAACTTTATCATAAAAGATATTAATTAATTAACCTAAGTTTTAATTAATTAAATCTATGTTCATGAATAATTTAATAATTAATTATTATAACATAAGTTTTTATTTTAATTAAACCAAAATTAATTAATAACTAATTAATTAAATCATAACATAAACTATTTTACATGTTGGTTTAATTACATGTTCATAAAAATATAAGTTCCCGAACCAAAATCCTAAGACCCGACACCCGAGCACCACAGCCAGAAAGCCGTGGCCCCGAGGTCGTGCCCCGTCCGAACCACAGCCCTACACCGAGAGCCGAAGCCCTCGGCTTCGTGGCTGCGTCCGAAACAACACCAACCCCAGCGTCTGCTGGGGTCCTTCGCTGCCCGAGAACCACGCCGAGCCCCCACTTGGGGGTCTCGGTTGCTGTTGATCAAACGTCACAACCTCCTTGAAGGGGGTGTGGTGTCTCAGCTGAACACAAAACACCACCGCCGACCACAATGGTGCGACGGTTAGTCACCGAACGCCACCGAGACGAATCTTGGTCTCGGTTCACGTGTACCCAAACCACAAACCATATAACACCCGATCCCCTTATTTGATCTTTTTATTAAACATGTTTTTCATACTTGTTTTTAAAGATCTATTAACATAGAAAATTTAACACCCCCAAATTTACACGCAGCGGAATACATCTTTGGGTGCTAAACAATGATACAACAACACATAATTTATAAAGAACGACTCGAAAAGAGACGTTTTAAATTTATCGTTCCAAAACATTTATCAGAGTAGCGTAGTCCCAAGACATCGTAACCAAAGTACAACCAAAACAAAAGATTTAAATTGTTTTGAACAAAAGGAACGACAAATATTCAAAGAGTTTATATTGCAAAGTAGTGCACAACATTCATTCCCGTGACTTCCAAGCTTCAGCCTTCTTGATTACCTGAAATACATGTGAGAAAATCATCAGCAAAAATGCCGAGTGAATCTGTAGGTTTATGAAATCAATTTGAACACAAGCAAAGATTATAAGTCTGTGGCATGCTTATAAGCATCAAATAATAATTTGCATCAACAATGATAATTGTATATAGCATAAATTGCAATAAGCTCATGGAACCGAGCCCTTAGACACTCCCATATCAGTCTAATAAGACGAGAGATTTATTAATTGTCGGTTACCTCCAGATTATTGGTACATTGTCGTATACCTGACTTCTCAATACAATATGCTCAAACAGTGTGGAGGTCGGGCCTAAGCTTCTATGACAATTCCACAAAAACAGAACTGGGGCGGCTTCCCCCATAGATCTATTAATTGTACTAGCGGTTAACCCATCATAGGTTAATTAACGGTCCATAATTGAGGTTTTAACAAAGGCAATCACTTAATGCAATTTAAAGGCAACCACGGGTCCATTCATAGAGGGACAAAGCATACCATAAAAAAATCTTGTGTTCTAAGTTTATAAAACATGTATTCCCCCTCGCGGGTTTAAAATCATTTAATAACTAGTATAAAGCGAGGCTATAGACTCACCTTAGCCAATAGTGGTAATGAGACGATCGCCGACGATAGATGATGCCTTTCAAACACGAGAACCGCAACCTATCAAATGAGGTGCGTTCATTAATAATAGACTCGAGAAATAAACCATACATAAGAATATAAAACTCGACTCATATAATCACGACAAACTCGAGAGAAAACGATACAAGTGATACTATTACACTCTCCTATATATTCATTTTATTATTCTATGTCTTTAATAAAAATCTGTCGGAACATACCGAATGTCCAAGCCGTTTTCCCATACTTAGAAACCTCAACATTTCATGATACTACTCAGAGAACTTGCTTACTATATGTAGGAAGTCCTACCAAGAGCCCATCAAAAGATTTTACTTCTAAAGTTCCCTGCCCGACTCATCTTTGAATCACAAAATCCGGACAGTTTAGCGACCTTGACTTACGAAACCATTTTGACCATTCTAAACAACTCCATTTGTAAAACCGCCACTTGATTCTAAAAATAGACTCAAAATACTAAACATGGAGCCTGAGAAAAGCCCTTGAATCATTTTGAAACTCATTTTATAGTCCCCAAGATTCGATCCATATATCGACAACAATTTTCGGATTGTGTCGACACTCGTCTCCCGGTACACGAAAATCAAACTAGTGTATCTTCCACCTCGTTTGGAGTTGGAAGGCCTACTTTATATCAAATCGAAGCTAACAAAATTCTCTACAACATAATCCCATAATATCATCCTATATCCAGACTTATGACCCTCGAAAATGGCCTCAAACCTACTGCCCAAAATTGACTATAAAAATCTCTTACAAAATCAAGTTTTTGATCAAAACCAACAACTTTTATCATCATTCTAACATCCTAATATCATCATAAACCAATCATAACACTTGTATCATCATCAAAATTAAAAACCCAAAAATTAAAAATTAACTTTTTAACAAAAACATTGCAATAACATCATTTGATCATCACTAGTAACATATGCATTATCAAAATCTCCACCTAACAATAAAAAAAAACTTGATGCATGTAAGTAAAAATGGTATCATTAGAATCACCTTTCAAAAATAGGAATGGGACTTGTTTTGTTTTTGGATGGATCAAAGTTGATCATCAAAAAAAATTGATGGAATGGATGGTGGTGGTGTAGGCCAAAATGGAAAAGTAAGAAGAAAGATGGTGTTTTTGTTTTAATGAATTTTTTTAAATGAATTGTGTTAGTGGAAAACATATATATAGTGTAAGGTTAGGGTAGTTTTTGCCAATTTGTGATAGTTTTGGTCCAAAATGTAATAAAATAGTTTAAAAGGGTAAAAATGTAAATTGCAAATTTTTAAATATTTACAAGACTCGGGTTTCGTAAAAATACTTTTTAAAAGTTTAAACGCACACGAAAAATAATAATATAACGACTCGATACGTAATTAAAACGACATCGTCGAAAATATTAAATATCGAAACGATCGATAATAAAATATAAAATTTTTGGCATCCGTCGGTATCGCGATCACTAGTAGTCCTCGTTACTCGTCAAAATATTAAAATATAATATTTAATATCGGTTTCAACTTAAACCGTTAAACATAATAATATTTAACGTTATAAAATACTTGAAAATAATTGAAAGTAGAATTAAATTATGACCTTATTTTTACGGGTTTTACATCCTCACCACCTTAAGGGAGCGACGTCCCGGCGCTCAACTCGCCTCATACACGAGTTGTTCACTACCCGGAAGGAGGAGGGCATTCCTTATAAAGAAGTCTTCACGTTCCCACGTGAATCTCGATCCACGATCTCCACTGGTTCTTTTACAAAACGCAACTTGTCGTCAAGTTGTGTCTCACCAAAAAGGAATAATAAATCCTTATCCACAAGTCACTCGTCAAGCTCGACACATGAAATTTTTATGAATCACACGAAGCTCATTCGACGACAAGAATAGATGACAGGATTTTTCGGGTAAGTCCAGTTAAAAAAAGAATGTTGAAATTTAAAGGATAGCCACTGGCCGGATAGCCATGGACACACATCAAAAAGAACTAACAAGAAAAACATTTTCATCATCGGAGGGTGCTCACACGCGGGTCCCTACTCAAAAGATAATACAAAGACACCATCTCACTTTCGCCAATGCGCATTCAAAAACTCAATGAACATCGTCGTTGAAAGTCAAAAAGATATTACATAATATGTGCTCTACATGATCGGACATCATCGGATGATGCCGCCTCAAGTTCTCACAACTTACGATCATTTGACTAGATCACACACCCTATAAGTACATAAAAGAAAAGGTCGAACATAAACATCGATTATAGATCTCCACCGTTAATCATCGAGAAAACCTTGAACAAACCCTGAATAATAACCACTTGATCTCAAGAGTCTTTCCACTTGCGGTGTTGGCTTCTACATACTCCTCGAGGTCGTAACGAATTTATTAACTCCATTCATTAAGAGATTCGGTCCTCAATCATTCCACAAGTACACACATAAATCCTGGTGACACTTATCGTTTCTTCTTATACACAGCTTCCCAAGATTCATTTTAAACTCAGAATAAAATAGTGATCTTCAATAAGAGGAATAGAACGAGATAAAAATGAATTCAATAAACGCATAAACGGACAAGATGTGGTAAAATGATTTAAGGTTGACGATCGACGAGGGATCTCGAATCACGTAACCGTAAAACATAATAAATCACAATACTAGAAAAATGAGAGCGAAGAATAAATTATACATTATCATTAAAATAACATTTTGTCACAATTATCCGTCCCGGATTTGGTATTACCTTAAAACTCAGTTGAGGTACTTTCTTGATAAAGATGATACATCAAAAATAGAAGTAAAATAGTTTCAAAATTTATTTGGTCGTCTTAAGAAACTTTGAAAGAATGACGTAAATTTATTAACTAAACTCATACTGATGGTTACAATTAGAGAATATAATTTCCAAATTAAATCACTATTAGGAATATAAATTAAACTGGCAATTTCATTACATTAAAAGTAAAGTATGATAAGTCAATTAGTTCAAAAGGTAGAACATAATTTTATTTTAAACATTAGTTTTAGTTATACAAAATATGATGTATAAATTTGACCTTTTTCTTATGATAGTTATTTCGATAACTGAAAATCATTGGAAAAATGTATAAACATAAAAATTTTATAATATGTTGTAGAAATACATAAAGGTGTTTATTATTTCAAAATAAACATGGGGTATATTTGGGTTTAAAAATGTGACAAGATAATAAATGAATACGAATGGAAATAATGGTCAACAATTAGCACGAAATCAGCGGTACGAAAGAAAACGAAGCAAATGTCGTATGAATTCTTAAAGAGAATAATAAAATAAAGGCGTCGATGATAAGACGATAAGAATTAATAGATTAAACAAGTTGTCAATTTTGTTAGTGCGGTTGATGGTTCACCAATATCAGTTTGTTAACTTAGCGGTGGTCGTTACATGATCAGAAATAAGGTCCATACAAAAAAAAAATTAATTAAAGAAAATTCCTAATAATCACTTGTAATTAAAACAAATCGAATGAACGATGTTAGTGTTTAAAGAGAGAAGTCAAAGCACGGTTCACAAGAGTGGATTTCGAGAAAAACGAGAGTGACGGACGTCATCCCGGATATACGGAAATCACTCTAGTGATAATTCATTATTCACGTGCGGAGACATTCCAAAGATCTACCCAGTCGCATAAAGAAAATTGGACGAGAAGGAAGGATAAAACATCGAGACTTTCAAGTCATTTATCAACAGTCAGTAATGAGACGAATAGTCAAAAGAAATCCGTTATAAGACAAAATGAAGTAACAAGTGGAAAAACAATCGTCGAGTAAAAACGTATTCGTAACCGCGTAATTCGTTCAAAAGAAGGTAAGAAAACATATGTGGATGCATAGAAATTACGCTACTTGCATAAAATATAAAGGGTTTCAAAACTTCTTTTCACTTTATTTCATTTTATTTATCTTTATCATAAATACAAGTAAAAAGTTCTTTATTATCAAGATTTTTAAGTTGACTACTATTCAGCCTAGCATGGCTCCTTCTAAATTAGACATAGGTGATCGGGCCATGTATAATTTAGGGCTAGCAATGCAGTGCTCAGTTTCGTCGAAAAGTATTACGTTTCTTATGTTTATATATAAACCATGCCATTTGTAAAATGGAATTTAAAAATAGTTTATAATTTTACAGGATACAGTAATTTGTGAGATATTCAGTAAGCAACAACTTAAATGTTATAAAAATTATTTCATAATATCAAAGTAAAACAATTTGTGAAGTAATTGAAGTAAAAATGTCAATTAAAATTATATGGTGACTTTTAATGAGGTATATAATAACCAGAAGGGTTGCAAAAAGTTGCAAATAGTAGCTCATAGGAAAACCAATGAAATCTTCACGAATTAATAAGGTTTCAAAAGGTTATAAGGTTTAGACGAAAACGCCATGAGACACGCGATAAGAATGTCAACGAAGAATGTGAAGGCAAAACTTCAAAACTCAACTCAAATCAGTGAAAGGTTAGAAGAAAAATATAAATAATATCGAATGACAAATAAGTCATATATATATAAAAGGAATAAATCAATCCATATGTGTATTCTATGTAAGGTACTCGACACAACATGCTTTTAAGAAAATATATTATTCATTTTCAAATTACACCATTAATCTGGTAATAGCTGATCCTGTAATGTTTCTATTTTTAAACATTTTCACATGAAACTAGTATTAGTTAGTTGTAAAATAATATTCGTTAAAATTTTACGATCTCAAATGAACTTAAAACTGCTTAGAAACGTTTAAAACCCATGTTCTGAATTTTCTATCAGATTTAACTTTTAAATATGAGCCGATTAATTGACCCGATAAACGACATTTCCAAGACTCGGAGTCTAAAGCATTTTGATGCAAAACTACGTTTCAGACGACTTTCTAGTTTTACCCGAGACCTGAAAACCAATGTAAAATGACCAAAATACCCCTGCAAGTTCTGTGCAGGTTTGACTATTTTATTTTAAAAACGCAGGTTTTACTTTTAAGTTTTGACCTGATTTATACTGCCCCTACAGTTTCTGCATAAAGTGTATTTTTCGACACTTCTTAACGGCTCAAAATATATACATATATACACACATGTCTTGTGGATTTTACAACAACGAAAAATAAATCTCGTAATGAGCATCAAATAAAATATAGCATGATGAATGACAGAAAATGCTTCAAGGTTTTCAACACGAAATTTAGGAAGCAAGACGGTGAAAAACTTTCGTAATTTAGATTTCAAAATGCAATGTAGGCAAATCTCCTTGGTGCCACGATTGTCAAAAACACATAAACATAACGAGAAAAGAATGGAACATTCATAGGTTGCGTTCCGAGAGCAAGAAGGTTAATGAAAAACAAATGATACAATTTTATATAAGTAAAATCGTATTCCAATTCTAGCGCCATAATCTAGACGATGATTTATAAAATAACGATGACGTTACCGAAATATAAGTGAACAATACATTTCGGAGTCGATACATATAAATGTCAACGAATTAAATCTTCGCATGTCGTGTAAAACGATAATAAAAATAAACAAAATATTATGAAAAACCATGGTATTATTCAACAATATTTTAAGAAATGTTTCAAAATGTATGACTCACACAATAGCGGTTAGTCTATTCCAAGGACACATTGAGTTACACAATGGTCTGGAGATTACGTTAAAAGACGTCCAAGCACAAATAGCCGGAAGACGGTTTGAATATCTATATAGATATCACAAAGGGTTAAATAATGAAAGTAACGCGCGCAGATGAAGGTATGTAAGGTCATAATATATAATTTGCAATAAAAGCAATTTAAATACTTCAAAAATAAATACAGACAGATCTTGAAAATTCAATGTATTTATTTAAGTTAATCATTAATAAATGATAAACTTTTATCGAAAAGTTTAACGACATAAATATATATCGATAAAGGATTATAGTATTTATTTAGAAATACTTAGCAATAAGGCATACATAATAATGTATACTAAAGTTGTAATCCTAGAAGTAGCTTGAACCTGAAGTCACGCGAAATCATGTGCACCGACTCTTTGAAAAATAAAACCGACAGTTATAGTTTAGGTTTTTAGAAAAAGACCTAGTTCTCTATAACTCATGGCTCTGGTACCAATCTTTAACACCCCCAAATTTACACGCAGCGGAATACATCTTTGGGTGCTAAACAATGATACAACAACACATAATTTATAAAGAACGGCTCGAAAAGAGACGTTTTAAATTTATCGTTCCAAAACATTTATCAGAGTAGCGTAGTCCCAAGACATCGTAACCAAAGTACAACCAAAACAAAAGATTTAAATTGTTTTGAACAAAAGGAACGACAAATATTCAAAGAGTTTATATTGCAAAGTAGTGCACAACATTCATTCCCGTGACTTCCAAGCTTCAGCCTTCTTGATTACCTGAAATACATGTGAGAAAATCATCAGCAAAAATGCCGAGTGAATCTATAGGTTTATGAAATCAATTTGAACACAAGCAAAGACTATAAGTCTGTGGCATGCTTATAAGCATCAAATAATAATTTGCATCAACAATGATAATTGTATATAGCATAAATTGCAATAAGCTCATGGAACCGAGCCCTTAGACACTCCCATATCAGTCTAATAAGACGAGAGATTTATTAATTGTCGGTTACCTCCAGATTATTGGTACATTGCCGTATACCTGACTTCTCAATACAATATGCTCAAACAGTGTGGAGGTCGGGCCTAAGCTTCTATGACAAGTCCACAAAAACTGAACTGGGGCGGCTTCCCCCATAGATCTATTAATTGTACTAGCGGTTAACCCATCATAGGTTAATTAACGGTCCATAATTGAGGTTTTAACAAAGGCAATCACTTAATGCAATTTAAAGGCAACCACGGGTCCATTCATAGAGGGACAAAGCATACCATAAAAAAAATCTTGTGTTCTAAGTTTATAAAACATGTATTCCCCCTCGCGGGTTTAAAATCATTTAATAACTAGTATAAAGCGAGGCTATAGACTCACCTTAGCCAATAGTGGTAATGAGACGATCGCCGATGATAGATGATTCCTTTCAAACACGAGAACCGCAACCTATCAAATGAGGTGCGTTCATTAATAATAGACTCGAGAAATAAACCATACATAAGAATATAAAACTTGACTCATATAATCACGACAAACTCGAGAGAAAACGATACAAGTGATACTATTACACTCTCCTATATATTCATTTTATTATTCTATGTCTTTAATAAAAATCTGTCGGAACATACCGAATGTTCAAGCCGTTTTCCCATACTTAACATTTCATGATACTACTCAGAGAACTTGCTTACTATATGTAGGAAGTCCTACCAAGAGCCCATAAAAAGATTTTACTTCTAAAGTTCCCTGCCCGACTCATCTTTGAATCACAAAATCCGGACAGTTTAGCGACCTTGACTTACGAAACCATTTTGACAATTCTAAACAACTCCATTTGTAAAACCGCCACTTGATTCTAAAAATAGACTCAAAATACTAAACTTGGAGCCTGAGAACAGCCCTTGAATCATTTTGAAACTCATTTTATAGTCCCCGAGATTCGATCCATATATCGACAACAATTTTCGGATTGTGTCGACACTCGTCTCCCGGTACACGAAAATCAAACTAGTGTATCTTCCACCTCGTTTGGAGTTGGAAGGCCTACTTTATATCAAATCGAAGCTAACGAAATTCTCTACAACATAATCCCATAATATCATCCTATATCCAGACTTATGACCCTCGAAAATGGCCTCAAACCTACTGCCCAAAATTGACTATAAAAATCTCTTACAAAATCAAGTTTTTGATCAAAACCAACAACTTTTAACATCATTCTAACATCCTAATATCATCATAAACCAATCATAACACTTGTATCATCATCAAAATCAAAAACCCAAAAATTAAAAATCAACTTTTTAACAAAAACATTGCAATAACATCATTTGATCATCACTAGTAACATATGCATTATCAAAATCTCCACCTAACAATAAAAAAAAAACTTGATGCATGTAAGTAAAAATGGTATCATTAGAATCACCTTTCAAAAATAGGAATGGGACTTGTTTTGTTTTTGGATGGATCAAAGTTGATCATCAAAAAAAATTGATGGAATGGATGGTGGTGGTGTAGGCCAAAATGGAAAAGAAAGAAGAAAGATGGTGTTTTTGTTTTAATGAATTTTTTTAAATGAATTGTGTTAGTGGAAAACATATATATAGTGTAAGGTTAGGGTAGTTTTTGCCAATTTGTGATAGTTTTGGTCCAAAATGTAATAAAATAGTTTAAAAGGGTAAAAATGAAAATTGCAAATTTTTAAATATTTACGAGACTCGGGTTTCGTAAAAATACTTTTTAAAAGTTTAAACGCACACGAAAAATAATAATATAACAACTCGATACGTAATTAAAACGACATCGTCGAAAATATTAAATATCGAAACGATCGATAATAAAATATAAAATTTTTGGCATCCGTCGGTATCGCGATCACTAGTAGTCCTCGTTACTCGTCAAAATATTAAAATATAATATTTAATATCGGTTTCAACTTAAACCGTTAAACATAATAATATTTAACGTTATAAAATACTTCAAAATAATTGAAAGTAGAATTAAATTATGACCTTATTTTTACGGGTTTTTACAGAAAATAAAATAAAAAGATTAGAGAATTCAAGGATACCGAATGCGTGAAAAAGGGTTTAGACACGAACACTATACCGTAAAATTTATCAACCAAAAATCAAAATTGGACCGTCCTTGTGTTCCCTAGGGTGCTGCGGCAAGAGAGAGACAGGGAGGAAGTAGGGTTGTTGATTTTCTGTAAAAAGTGTTTAATGAAAACCTCCGTGGTTTTTATTAATTAACTAGTAAAATATCATGGGTCGGGCTTGGCTCATGTCTTCCTTTTCCTATCTTTTAGCCGACGAACAAACACCCCCTTATAGTTTTCATAGTTGTTTTTCTTGTTTAAATATTTACCGTGTGTGTTCGTGTTTATTTATCGTGTTTTCGTTTCTTAAACGTTTTCTTAATATCATACGTACATTCTTATCGTGTATTAATATTCGTGTTTACTTACATAATACTTATGATAATTAATTAATATACATAATATTCGTATTAAATACTCGTGATGCATGTCGTGTATTAATTAATTACTAAGTTTAAATTTAACGGTAACTTCGTGCATTTAATGATCTTAGGATTATTAAAGCGGGTTTTACAACTTTTCCCCTCTAAAAGAATAATTTGTCCTCGAATTAGAGATACGATAAGCTGAAAAGATGCTAAACGCTGAAATGACATATAAGCTGGAAAGACATGTAAGCTGAAATGACATACCCGAGTCAGAACTGAAAATGAGGGTAAGAAGTCCGGATAGAATCCTCCATTTCCCAAGTGGCTTCCCGCTCGGAATGATCCCTCCAAAGGATTTTTACGAATCGTATTTCTCCTCATGACTCGTTCTTGGCGATCGAGAACTTTCTCGGGTTCCTCGGTATATGATAGATCCTCTCGGATCTGCTCGAATGGATACATAACTTTATGCAATGGATGGTAGTTGTAACCTCTGAGTAAGGATACGTGGAATACATCATGCACATGAGATAGCTGGGGGAGGTAAATCTAGACGATATGATACTTCACTGGCACGTTCAAGGATTTCAAATGGTCCGATGAAACGAGGACTGAGCTTGCCCTTGAGTCCAAAACGCTTGACCCCACGTGCTGGTGATACTTTAAGAAAAAACATGGTCGCCGATATTAAACGCTAGATCTCTATGATGTTTATCAGCATAGCTCTTCTGTCGAGCACGAGCTTCCTGTAGCTTCGCCTTGGCGATGGCAACCTTCTCATTGGTTACCTCTATCATTTCTGGTCCTTCAAGGATTCGTTCTCCAACTTGATCCCAACAGATTGGAGCACGACACTTTCCGCCATAAAGCATCTCGAAAGGTGCACATTTAACACTTACATGCCAACTGTTGTTGTAGGCGAACTCTACCAAACAAATGTAATCGTTCCAACTTCCTGACCATTCTAATGCACAAGCCCGCAACATGTCTTCTAATGTCTGAAGGGTACGCTCCGATTGACCATCGGTCTGATTATGAAAGGCAGTGCTAAACTTAAGTTTAGTTCCCCAAGCTTTTTGCATACCTTTCCATAATTTTGACGTGAAATGAGGATCTCGGTCTAATATGATGTCTGAAGGAGTTCCATGAAGTCGTATGATATCCTTAAGGAATATATCTGCAACTTTGCTGACTGAGAAGTCCTTGCGAATTGGAAGAAAATGAGCTGACTTGGTTAAACGATCAAATATGACCCATATAGCATCATGTCTGCTCTTAGTAAGCGGAAGTCCGGTGACGAAATTCATGGAGATTTTGTCCCACTTTCATGAGGGAAATCTCTAACGGTTGTAGTAAACCACTAGCCCCCCTGATGCTCAATCTTAACCTGCTGGCAGGTTAGACACTTGGATACGAAAGTAGCAACATCCTGCTTCATGCCACTCCACCAGAAATGTTGTTTAATGTCATGATACATTTTGGTGGATCCTGGATGAATATAGAATGGAGAGCTGTGAGCTTCTTTCAATAGAGCTTCTCGGAGTGTCTGATCCTCCGGGACACATAGCTTAGTTCCTTGCCATAAGATGCCTTCTTCGTCTACACGAAATTCTGTCTGTCGATCAAGATTTTGAATGATAGCCCAAATCTCACCATCATCCTTCTAGGCTGCCTTAATCCGAGAAATTAAGTCTGGCTCAATTCTCAGATTAGCCCAGTACCATGTTGTCCACGTACTAAGATTTCCATGTCTAATTGCTCTAAGTCACGTATGATCTCCTTTTGTATCTTGATGCCATTAATCATACCCGACTTCCTGCTAAGAGCATCTGCCACTACATTCGCCTTGCCGGGATGATACTGAAGATTGATATCATAGTTCTTAAGTAATTCCAACCATCTCCTCTGCCTCATGTTAAGTTCCCTCTGATTGATTATTTACTTGAGACTTTTGTGATCAGTGAAGATATCACATGATTCACCATATAAGTAGTGTCTCCAGATTTTAATTGCAAAGACTACTGCTGCTAGCTCCAAGTCATGTGTAGGATAATTCTCCTCATAAGGCTTTAGCTGACGTGATGCGTATGCAATCACTTTCCCATGTTGCATGAGTACACAGCCTAATCCTTTACCCGAAGCATCGTTGTAGATCTGAAATCCACTTGTGCCAGATGGGAGAGTAAGAATAGGTGCAGATACTAACCGTGTAACACCCCATTTTGGAAATGGAATATTACGCATAATCATGGCGTGTCATCAAAGCATACAAGGATAAATGTCTAAGCATTATTCAACCATAAAAGGGAAATACCGGAATCAAACATCGGTAACCCCAAAGTAAAGCTCATCACACACAAACATAAATACTGTAAAAGGAAAGGACGAAACAATGTCCAAAGCAACTGTATCAAAGTAAAGGAAATGCATAAAGTAAAGAAAGACAGTAAAGCTTCCAATCCATATGCACGTACGTTTGAGATCTACGAGCGTCCCTGAGTACCTGCCGTTTGGGGAACATGAAAAGGAAAACGGCTGAGCAAGACGCTCAGTGCACGGATGTACAATATAGCATGAAATAGAATAAACATGTAACATATAACAGCGGAAGACTAAGTTCTGAGTAAACTGGTTAAGTATCAAGAAAACTGGTTTTAAAGTTTGAAAAGCCTTATGTTTATCTTGTGAAAACTGTTTTAACATATATATACCATAGCCCATATAGGTCATGAAAAGGTCACGTGCATGAATACTTGGAGGGGTGACCTCATCATGCTGATTAGAGGGGATGCCTCTAATCAATATACTGGTTTGGGTAGGAGGGATCAACTCCTTGTGAAGGGTGCAAGGCACACACCACATTCACCATGATAAACTGAATAAAACATGTAACTAGGATGCACCCATACGCCCCACCTGATATAATAATATGGCCAAAACTGAAAAGGGACGCCACGAGCAATCACTCCGCCGTGGGGAAGTCATAACATTGGTGCCTCCAATGTTATGGTTATGGTACCTCCATAACTAGGTGAAACTGGTCATGCTTGTATATGGCTATAGATTATGCTAATTAAACATAAGTAGTTCAAAACAATAAAACAAATACTGGAGAAAACAGTTGGCTGCATACGGGGAAATCCTAATAAGGAAAGAATGTCCATACTGAAAGGACGGGAATCCGTACCTCAAGTCCAGTGAATGAACGGAAGAAAGACTCCTACTTCTGGATCACTAACGCTACATGAATACACACGTGTATAAGTATCGATTTACTGATTACGTACTGGGTTTTATGTCTCATTTTAGCTGACTTGGTATGTTTTAGGTCATGGTTCACTGTTTAAAGCCTTAAACTGTGTTTATCTTGTATTCTGATTAATCCGTTTAAGTATTACTGGTATTTCATGTATTATTATACTTACTGTGTAATAATAAGTAACTTTCCAAAAATAGCAGGTTTCCAAAAATAGAAAGTTTCCAAAAAGAGAAAGTTTCCAAAAATAGAAAGTTTCCAGAAATAGAAAGTTACCAAAAATAGAAAGTTTCCAAAAATAGAAAGTTTCCAAAAATAGAAAGTTTCCAAAAATAGAATTTACTGCTTAAAATAGATTAGTTTCTAAAAATAGAAAGTTTCCAAAAATAGATCAGCTGCCTTAATTAAATAAGTTTCCATATATAGAAGGTTTCCATGATTAGATTAGCTGCCTGAAATAGATAGATTTCCATATATAGAAGGTTTCCATTAATAGATTAGTTGCCTTATTTAATTAAGTTTCTATAAATAGAAGTTTCCATATTTAGAATTAAGCTGGTTACATAAGCTAACATATAAGTCTAAGTGTTTATAAGCTTGTTTCTTAAGTCAATAAGATATAGTATATAGTTTAATTATTATTTCATGTATTTTAATTAAACTATAGGTTAAGCATTTTAATTAAAGTATAACATGTTTTAATTAAAATGAGATGAAGTACTTAGGTTAAAATATGTATTATTATTATTAATAATATAACCTAAGTCATGTCTAAATTAATTAGTTATAGGCATGTTTTAAATAAATTAATTAATTATAACTTATAACATAAAATACTTAGGTTAAATTAATATCATGCTAAATTAATAATTAGAATAACCTAAGTCATGGTTTAATTAATATCTCATGTTATTAATTAATTTATATCCTAAGTTCATGATTCATAAAAATTAACATGTAACATAGATCATGATTTAACCAACGAACCATGAATCGGGCATGAATTCGACACCGTACCCCGAGCCAAACTCGGGGCACGTGTGCCCCCTTGCTGCCGTGGGTCCCACATGAGCCAACCAAGACCTAAAATGGTCTTGGTGGTGGCGGCAATAAGCAAACCAAACCCCCCTCGGGTTTGTTTTGCTAGGCGGCTAAAAACAAACACCCTTTTAAATCATTCTTTGATTTTAATTAATACCAAAACATGTTAAATCAATGTTTAATTATCATGTTTAAATAAGAAAACAATAACATATTCATGAACATAAACAAAGATTCAAAAGAATTAAAAAGAAGGGTTTAAAAAGGTATACCACTATGTAGCTTGGAAAAGGATGAACAAACACTGATTATAGCAATAGTTTTTAAGATCAAAATCAACCAATCACCCTCCTATGGTGATGCTAAGGTGGCGGCACAAAGAGAGAACAAGGAGGAGGAGAGAAAACTCTTTTAGGGTTTTTGTGTTTATTTCTTGAAAGTGAAAAATGAAAACTAGTTTTACTCTTTACCCCCCTTTACTTGTAAAAGTCCATGGGCTAAGCCCACCTTGGTATATGTGCCGTGGGTATGGGGCCCCCACATGGGGTACCCGTACCTTTCTCGTGTCCCGATGTTTCGTGTTCGTTCGTGGTTAAACGTGCTCGTGTTTAAAGTGTTTCTGTTTATTCTATCGTGTCGTTTATCGTAAACTTAACGCTCGTAATTATATTATATGTATTTACGTAATTATTCTAGTTCGTATTTTAAATGGTGATCATGATTTAATTATGTTCACGTGACATATTTATTAACTGTTTATCATGAGTTCGTACGTAATCGATACTTGTCATGTCATACACGTATGCACTTGCTTGATTATTAGCACATGAATGTGATCAATACTAAATGAGGTAAGTTTTAATCTAGGACGTACGATCTTAAGGGCACTATTCATGGTAAAAGCATGCGGGTTTTACAATTCTTCCCCCTAAAAAGAATAATTCGTCCCCGAATTATAGATAAAGTAAGCTGAAAAGAAGTAACATACCCGAACTCAAAATATGAAGTGAGGGTAAGAAGCCCGGATAGACTCCTCTGTTTCCCAAGTGGCTTCCCGCTCGGTATGGTCCCTCCAAAGAATTTTGACGAATGGAATCGTCTTCCTTCTCATGACTCGTTCTTTCCTGTCGAGTACTCGTTCGGGTTCTTCTATAAAAGTGAGATCTTCACGTATCTGTTCCAGTGGATACTGAACCATGTGAAGGGGATGATAATTGTACCCTCTGAGTAAGGACACATGGAACACGTTATCCACGTGCGAAAGCTGAGGAGGTAACGCCAATCGGTAAGATACTTCACCGATTCGTTCAACGATATCAAAAGGTCCGATGAAACGAGGACTGAGTTTTCCTTTGATCCCGAAGCGTTTAACACCACGTGCCGGCGAAACCTTGAGGAAGACGTGATCTCCCACATTAAAATGTATGTCCCTACGATGCTTATCGGCGTAACTCTTCTGACGTGACCGTGCTTCTAGCAATTTCTGTTTAGCTACCTCAATCTTCTCATTGGTCATTTCTATAATCTCTGGTCCTTCGAGTGTTCGCTCTCCCACTTGATCCCAGCAAGTTGGAGCGCGACACTTTCTGCCATACAACATTTCGAAAGGAGCACATTTGATACTTGCGTGCCAGTTGTTGTTGTATGCAAACTCGACCAAACAGATGTAATCGTCCCAATCACCTGTCCATTCCAACGCACACGACCTTAACATATCTTCCAATGTCTGAATTGTTCGCTCCGATTGTCCGTCCGTTTGAGGATGAAAGGCCGTACTCAGCTTAAGTTGTGTACCCCAAGCTTTTTGCAGACCTTTCCAGAATCGCGACGTGAAACGAGGATCTCTGTCTGAGACGATGCTGAAGGGAGTGCCGTGAAGTCTCATGATCTCCCTTCTGTAAGTATCTGCGAGTTTACTTACCGGATCTTCCTTGCGTATCGGTAAGAAATGAGCTGATTTGGTGAGTTGATCAACAATGACCCAAATAGCATCGTGCTTCTTCTTGGTAGGCGGAAGACCGGTAACAAAATCCATGGTGATTTTGTCCCACTTCCACTCTGGAATATCCAACGGTTGAAGGAGACCGCCTGATCGCTGATGTTCAATCTTAACCTGCTGGCAGGTAAGACATTTGGAGACATAAGTGGCTACATCCTGTTTCATACCACTCCACCAAAAGTGCTGTCTGATGTCATGGTACATTTTTGTCGACCCAGGATGTATAGAAAATGGGGAGCTGTGAGCTTCAGCTAACAATGCTTCCCGGAGTTCTTGATTGTCAGGAACACAAAGTCTCGTGCCCTGCCAAACGATACCGTCTGCATCCATTCTGAATTCCGTCTGCTTCTCTAAATTCTGAATTATCGCCCAAATCTCTCCATCATCCTTCTGCGCTTCCTTGATCCTAGTTAGTAACTCAGGTTCTACTCTAAGATTCGCCCAGTATCCGTGCTGCCCACGTACCATGATTTCGATGTCTAGCCGCTCCAAGTCTCTTATGTTTTGTTCCTTGATCTCAATGCCGTTGATCATTCCGGACTTTCTGCTGAGTGCATCTGCTACTACATTAGCTTTCCTGGGATGATACTGTAGGTTAATATCGTAATCCTTCAACAGTTCCAACCATCTCCTTTGTCTCATGTTCAATTCTCGCTGTGTGAAGATATACTTCAAGCTCTTGTGATCCGTGAAAATGTCGCATGATTCTCCGTATAAGTAATGCCTCCATATCTTCAATGCGAACACCACTGCAGCAAGTTCCAAGTCATGCGTAGGGTAGTTTTCTTCATAGGGCTTAAGCTGCCGTGAAGCATACGCGATCATTTTCCCATGTTGCATGAGAACACAGCCCAGTCCCTTCCCCGATGCATCGCTATAGATCTGGAATCCACCTGAACCAGATGGGAGAGTAAGAATAGGTGCAGATACTAACTTCTGCTTTAGGTCTTCGAAGCTCTTCTCTCGATCTTCCGTCCAGACGAATTTCTCTCCTTTTCGCATCAGTTTGGTGAGAGGTAGTGCCAAGAGGGAAAAGTTCTCCACGAATCTGCGATAATATCCAGCTAAGCCTAAGAAACTGCGGACTTCTGTCGCCGACGTTGGTCTTGGCCATTTAGTGATAGCCTCAACCTTCGCTAGGTCCATAGTGATCCCTTCTGCTGATACAATGTGACCCAAGAATGCCACCTTGTTTAACCAGAACTCACACTTGGAGAATTTCGCATACAGCTGTTTCTGACGTAGAATCTGTAGTACCGTACGAAGATGGTCTTCGTGTTCCTCCGTGGACTTTGAGAAAATCAGGATGTCATCGATGAATACAATGACAAATTTATCAAGGAATTCATGGATGATTCTGTTCATCAGATCCATGAATACTGCTGGAGCGTTAGTCAGGCCGAATGGCATGACCACAAACTCATAATGGCCATAGCGGGTACGAAAAGCAGTCTTAGCAATGTCCTGCTCTTTAACCCTCAGCTGATGGTAGCCTGACCTTAGATCGATCTTTGAGAAGTGTTTGGCTCCTTGTAGTTGGTCAAACAGATCGTCTATACGTGGCAGTGGATATCTATTGCGGATGGTAATCTTATTAAGTTCACGGTAGTCAATGCAAAGTCGCATGCTGTCGTCCTTCTTCTTAACGAACAAGACCGGTGCGCCCCATGGAGATGCGCTTGGTCTAATGAACCCTCGTTCAAGAAGTTCCTGCAGTTGGTCCTTTAGTTCTTTTAGCTCTATGGGAGCCATACGATACGGAGCCTTAGAGATTGGCTCGGCTCCTGGAACAAGGTCGATGTTGAACTCCACTTCTCGTGCAGGTGGTATGCCTGGAAGTTCATCTGGGAAGACGTCTTGAAATTCCGAAACTACTGGTTGATCCTGAATCGATGGGGATTCAGCATCCATGTCGTGAACCGTATCTAGATAACCTTCGCAGCCATGTGACAGTAATGCACGTGCTTGCAAGGTAGATATCACTTGTACAGACCGTCCGGGTATGAACCCGTTATGAATGTACTCTGGTGCATTAATGTCGCCGAAGATTACCCGATATGAGTGGCAGTCTATGGTAGCATGGTGCTTGGATAGCCAGTCCATGCCGAGAATCATATCGAACTCAATCATGTCTAAGGGAAGTGCATCTACTGCACGAACTTTATCGTCAAACTCTAGAGGAAGACTCTTGTATACATGAGTTATTAATACAGAGTCCCTCAAAGGCGTGGAAATGGTAAGCCTATTTTCTAATGGCAAGGGAAGTGTCCTGATGTTCTTAGCATAAGTAGTGGAAATAACTGAATGAGTGGCACCCGTGTCGAAAAGAACACATGTAGCTTGGCCGTACATATACAAAATTCCAGTAATGGTACCTGTAGATTTGTTTGCCTGATCGCGCGATGTCGTGTAGACACGCCCAGTGGTAGGAGGCGGTTTAGTATCAGCATGACCCGAAGTACCCTCCATTTCACCCTTACGGCAATCTCTCATACGATGGCCAGGGAGGCCGCACTTGTAGCACGCGTCGGAATCACGACGACATGGGCCAGGGTGTCTGCGATGGCAAGTATTGCAAAGAGGATGAGTGAATCCTCCAGCAGGAGTCCTTGCTTGCTGAGGGCCTGCTGATGACAAAACGTGTTAAGAATAAAGTATATGCACGAGTATAGGACGTAAGCGTCATAAGATGTTTACTAGTGTTAGCTGAACGGTTAGGCTGAGAACCCCTGTGGTTCTGGTCCTTCCCGTTACCGTGGTTCCTGGTAGAGGTTAATATAGTGTCAGCATGAGAGATATAACATGAAATCATAATAAGATGCGTAAATAGTAGGACCTGCTGTTGTTGGAGTGTCCCGCATTGTTACGGTAATTATCATTACCGTTGCGCCTTTCCACAACAGAACGGTCGTTATTGTGACCGTTTCCTTTGGGCTGATGAGGCTGCTGCTGGGTAGCCGGCTGAGACCGGTCCCCAGTTTTCTGCCTGGAAGATACAGTTTAAGAGATGATTATAGAACATATAATGATAGGATGCGGTCTGGTTAACGCTAGAACACGAAATGTTTTACCTCTTGTCGGGTCTTTCAGCTTCCCCGAACTCATCACGTTCCTGCAACATCTCAAGCTTCCTTGCTGCGTCGGCCACTTGTGCTACTGTATTGAACGTAGCACATACCAGATTATTCGCGACCGAGGTGCGAAGTGCCCACCTAAAATGGTGTGCCTGCTCCTCAGGAGTACCAGCTGCTGCTCCCAGAAAACCAGCAAAGCGAAGAAAGCGCTGCATGAATTCGTTGCTATTCTCGCCCGCTCTCTGACGTATCCCATGGTATTCTCGCTTGAGTTTGTACTGCTCTGCCTTAGGAAAGAACTGCTCCATCACTCTCTCCTTGAATTGGGCCCATGTCAAACCAGCGACCCATTCATCACCTCCTTCTGACTGCGTCAAAGCTAGCCACCAGTTGAGTACATCGCCTTCAAACCGGTAGCATGCCAATCTCGCCTTGAAGGCGGGGTCACATCCCATAGCATTGAAGATTTTCTCAATGTGAGTCAACCAGCTTTCAGCATTGCTGGGGCTATCAGTCTTTTCAAAAGCTCTAGGACGGAGCTTGTTAAATCTTTCCAACCATACCGCTAGTGTCACTGGGGGAGGAGGAGGAGGTGCCTGATTCTGTTGCTGCTGATTGTTGGCAGCTTGGACTTCAGCACGAATGTCATTCCTCAGTTGAGGAAGTAAGGCTTGCATGGCAGCCTGAATTGCAGCATTGAGCTGCTCTTGCTCGCGTGTGAGAACCATCTGACAGTATAACATAAACATATGATTAACAGTTCAAACATAAAATATAACTTGTATATATACATAAAAAAAAATTTTATGCTAAAAAAATTTCACGAGAAAAATTTATGCAAGAAAATCTTTGTATGAATGCATGATGCGGTTTTATGAAAACTTTTGATGCTCGAGAGTGAACGCCTCTGGTCAGTTCACTCAAAATAAAAGACATATCGAGGGGACGCCTATGGGTCGGTCCCAAATCTAAAAGTTTCGATAAAACACATGCGACTAAATAGGGCCAGTCCTGTACCAACCATTACTTAGTCAAAAACCCTGTAACAATGACATGTATATGTATGCTTAAAAATGATGAATGCATGAAAACAACTTGTCAGTTCTAGGAAGACCGTAGTGACTACCCACTAATCACAGGTCATATTTGAGAGCCTACAGGTCAAAACCTTGGCTCTGATACCATAATTGTAACACCCCATTTTGGAAATGGAATATTACGCATAATCATGGCGTGTCATCAAACCATACAAGGATAAATGTCTAAGCATTATTCAACCATAAAAGGGAAATACCGGAATCAAACATCGGTAACCCCAAAGTAAAGCTCATCACACACAAACATAAATACTGTAAAAGGAAAGGACGAAACAATGTCCAAAGCAACTGTATCAAAGTAAAGGAAATGCATAAAGTAAAGAAAGACAGTAAAGCTTCCAATCCATATGCACGTACGTTTGAGATCTACGAACGTCCCTGAGTACCTGCCGTTTGGGGAACATGAAAAGGAAAACGGCTGAGCAAGACGCTCAGTGCACGGATGTACAATATAGCATGAAATAGAATAAACATGTAACATATAACAGCGGAAGACTAAGTTCTGAGTAAACTGGTTAAGTATCAAGAAAACTGGTTTTAAAGTTTGAAAAGCCTTATGTTTATCTTGTGAAAACTGTTTTAACATATATATACCATAGCCCATATAGGTCATGAAAAGGTCACGTGCATGAATACTTGGAGGGGTGACCTCATCATGCTGATTAGAGGGGATGCATCTAATCAATATACTGGTTTGGGTAGGAGGGATCAACTCCTTGTGAAGGGTGCAAGGCACACACCACATTCACCATGATAAACTGAATAAAACATGTAACTAGGATGCACCCATACGCCCCACCTGATATAATAATATGGCCAAAACTGAAAAGGGACGCCACGAGCAATCACTCCGCCGTGGGGAAGTCATAACATTGGTGCCTCCAATGTTATGGTTATGGTACCTCCATAACTAGGTGAAACTGTTCATGCTTGTATATGGCTATAGATTATGCTAATTAAATATAAGTAGTTCAAAACAATAAAACAAATACTGGGGAAAACAGTTGGCTGCATACGGGGAAATCCTAATAAGGAAAGAATGTCCATACTGAAAGGACGGGAATCCGTACCTCAAGTCCAGTGAATGAACGGAAGAAAGACTCCTACTTCTGGATCACTAACGCTACATGAATACACACGTGTATAAGTATCGATTTACTGATTACGTACTGGGTTTTATGTCTCATTTTAGCTGACTTGGTATGTTTTAGGTCATGGTTCACTGTTTAAAGCCTTAAACTGTGTTTATCTTGTATTCTGATTAATCCGTTTAAGTATTACTGGTATTTCATGTATTATTATACTTACTGTGTAATAATAAGTAACTTTCCAAAAATAGCAGGTTTCCAAAAATAGAAAGTTTCCAAAAATAGAAAGTTTCCAAAAATAGAAAGTTTCCAAAAATAGAAAGTTTCCAAAAATAGAAAGTTTTTAAAAATAGAAAGTTTCCAAAAATAGAAAGTTTCCAAAAATAGAAAGTTTCCAAAAATAGAATTTACTGCTTAAAATAGATTAGTTTCTAAAAGTAGAAAGTTTCCAAAAATAGATCAGCTGCCTTAATTAAATAAGTTTCCATATATAGAAGGTTTCCATGATTAGATTAGCTGCCTAAAATAGATAGATTTCCATATATAGAAGGTTTCCATTAATAGATTAGTTGCCTTATTTAATTAAGTTTCTATAAATAGAAGTTTCCATATTTAGAATTAAGCTGGTTACATAAGCTAACATATAAGTCTAAGTGTTTATAAGCTTGTTTCTTAAGTCAATAAGATATAGTATATAGTTTAATTATTATTTCATGTATTTTAATTAAACTATAGGTTAAGCATTTTAATTAAAGTATAACATGTTTTAATTAAAATGAGATGAAGTACTTAGGTTAAAATATGTATTATTATTATTAATAATATAACCTAAGTCATGTCTAAATTAATTAATTATAGGCATGTTTTAAATAATTAATTAATTATAACTTATAACATAAAATACTTAGGTTAAATTAATATCATGCTAAATTAATAATTAGAATAACCTAAGTCATGGTTTAATTAATATCTCATGTTATTAATTAATTTATATCCTAAGTTCATGATTCATAAAAATTAACATGTAACATAGATCATGATTTAACCAACGAACCATGAATCGGGCATGAATTCGACACCGTACCCCGAGCCAAACTCGGGGCACGTGTGCCCCCTTGCTGCCGTGGGTCCCACATGAGCCAACCAAGACCTAAAATGGTCTTGGTGGTGGCGGCAATAAGCAAACCAAACCCCCCTCGGGTTTGTTTTGCTAGGCGGCTAAAAACAAACACCCTTTTAAATCATTCTTTGATTTTAATTAATACCAAAACATGTTAAATCAATGTTTAATTATCATGTTTAAATAAGAAAACAATAACATATTCATGAACATAAACAAAGATTCAAAAGAATTAAAAAGAAGGGTTTAAAAAGGTATACCACTATGTAGCTTGGAAAAGGATGAACAAACACTGATTATAGCAATAGTTTTTAAGATCAAAATCAACCAATCACCCTCCTATGGTGATGCTAAGGTGGCGGCACAAAGAGAGAACAAGGAGGAGGAGAGAAAACTCTTTTAGGGTTTTTGTGTTTATTTCTTGAAAGTGAAAAATGAAAACTAGTTTTACTCTTTACCCCCCTTTACTTGTAAAAGTCCATGGGTTAAGCCCACCTTGGTATATGTGTCGTGGGTATGGGGGCCCCACATGGGGTACCCGTACCTTTCTCGTGTCCTGATGTTTCGTGTTCGTTCGTGGTTAAACGTGCTCGTGTTTAAAGTGTTTCTGTTTATTCTATCGTGTCGTTTATCGTAAACTTAACGCTCGTAATTATATTATATGTATTTACGTAATTATTCTAGTTCGTATTTTAAATGGTGATCATGATTTAATTATGTTCACGTGACATATTTATTAACTGTTTATCATGAGTTCGTACGTAATCGATACTTGTCATATCATACATGTATGCACTTGCTTGATTATTAGCACATGAATGTGATCAATACTAAATGAGGTAAGTTTTAATCTAGGACGTACGATCTTAAGGGCACTATTCATGGTAAAAGCATGCGGGTTTTACAAACCGCTTCTTGAGTTCCTCAAAGCCCTTTTCCCGCTCATCAGTCTAGACGAATTTCTATCCTTTCCGCATCACCTTGGTCAAACGTAAGGCTAGTCTAGAAAATTTCTCCACGAATTTGTGGTAATAACCAACTAAGCCTAGGAAACTACGAACCTCAGTTGCAGACGTTGGTCTTGGCCATTTAGTGATAGCTTCAACCTCCGCAGGATCCATAGTAATCCCTTATGCGGAGACAATGTGGCCTAAGAATGCCACATTGGTTAGCCAAAATTCACACTTAGAAAATTTGGCATACAAATGTTTCTAACGAAGAATCTGTAGCATAATACGTAGATGTTTTTCATGTTCTTCCTTGGATTTAGAGAAGACGAGGATGTCATCGATGAAGACGATAACAAATTTATCTAAGTACTCGTGGAAGACGCGGTTCATAAGGTCCATGAAAACCACAGGAGCATTAGTGAGTCCGAAAGGCATGACAACGAACTCATAATGGCCATATCTGGTTCGAAAAGCATTCTTGAGAATATCCTGCTCTTTTACTCGTAACTGATGATAACCGGATCTCAGATCAATCTTATAGAAATGCTTGGCACCTTGTAGTTGGTCAAACAGATCATCGATCCTCGGTAATGGATAACGGTTCCTAATCGTGATCTTATTCAGCTCATGATAGTCAATGCACAAACGCATGTTGCCATCCTTCTTCTTAACGAAAAGTACCGGTGCACCCCATCGTGATACACTCGGTCGGATGAAACCTCGCTCCAGTAATTCCTGCAGCTGATCTTTTAAATCCTTGAGCTCTATGGGAGCCATGCGATAAGGAGCCTTAGAGATTGGTTGAGCTCCTGGGATGAGCTCGATGTTAAACTCTACTTCTCGAGTAGGTGGTATACTCGGAAGTTCTTTAGGTAATACATCGGGAAATTCTAAAACAACTGGTTGGTCTTGGATCGATGGAACTTCGGCAGTGATATCCTGAATTGAAGCTAAGAGGCCTTCGCAACCATTAGATAGTAATGCACGAGCTTCTAGCGTAGAGATGATTTGTACAAACTTTCCTGGTATAAAACCATTTTGAATGTAATCTAGTGCTTGATCATCGTCGAAGATAACCCGATAAGTATGACAATCAATAGTAGCAAGATGCTTGGATAACCAATCCATGCCTAAGATGAGATCAAACTCTTACATATCCAAAGGAAGTGTGTCTACTGGGCGAATCTTGTCATCGAATTCTAGTGGAAGATCTCTGTACAACTGGGTAATACGCACAGAGTCTCGCATAGGCGTAGATATACATAAGATATTTTCTAATGGCTTAGGGATTTTATTAATACTAGTGGCATACATAGAGGATATAACTGAATGAGTATCACTAGTATCGAATAAACACATACAACGTGATCGTTCATAAATAAGATGCCAGTGATACTACCTAAGGACTTATTAGCTTGGTCCATTGTGGTAGTGTAGACACACCCACTAGTCACAGGTCAATTTTAAGAGTCTACAGGTCGAAACCTTGGCTCTGATACCATAATTGTAACACCCCATTTTGATAAATGGAATATCACAGGATAATTATGGCGTGTCATCAAAGCATGCAAGATAAATATCTAAAACATTAAATAACCATAAAAGAATCCGGAAACAAACATCAGATCCACATAAGCTCCACACACGAAATGCATAAGTATAGAATGTAAGGAAAGGACCACACAATGTCCAGCAAAGCAAAAGTATGTATACACATTAAAGAATGAAAGAAAGCTGACGCCTCATTCCATGCACGTACTCTTGAAATCCTAGCTTTGCCCTTTAGTACCTGCCGTATTAGGACATGGAAAGAGAAATACGGGTAAGCACTACGCTCAGTGTGCGGATATATAACATAGAATGTAAAGCATAAACATAAGCAAGCAATAAAATGAGATGAATAAGCGGAATAAATGTATGTCTTCAAAAACCTGGTTTAAGTTCATAAGACCGGTTTATATTTCTGAAAAGACTTATGTTCAGTTTATCTTGAAAATCTGTATTTTAAATATGCTCGGAGCCCATATAGATCATGTTATATCAACGTGCATGAATACTTAGAGGGGTGACCTCGTCATGCAATTAGAGGGGCTGCCTCTAATTAATATATAAAATGAGTGGAGGGATCAGCTCCTGTAACGGATGTAAGGCACACACCGCAGTTACCATGAAATCTTACTACTTGTCCTAGGATGCATCCATTCGCCCCACATGATAATAGTAACATAGGCCAAACACTGTAAAGGGACGCTGCGAGCAATCACTCTCACCGCAGAAGAGTCATAACACCGGTGCCTCTAGTGCTATTGTAGAAGTATGATAATCTTTGATATATCAAGAGGGTTGTTGTTTTCTAGTGAGAGAAAGTAGAGAGAGAAGGGAGAGAAAAAGTATGTTTATTACTTGAGAAAATGAAACAACCAACACCTATTTCCATGGCGGAAAGGGGTTTATATACCCAAGTCCCTTAGTGGACTTGGGCCTCCGGCCCATGAACATGCTCATGGGTCGGGCTAATGTAAATATTAATTGAACTTATACTACGAGCCTATAACTATATTGTTGGAGTGACCGAGACTTTCTTAATACGAAAAACATATTTCCAACAATCTCCCCCAAATGGAGGTCACTCCAAATTTACAAAGTCCTAATCTAGCATGTTAGATCTTCGTTCTTGAGCTCGTAGTCCACTTTCTCTTTTCTTCTTTAACTTTTCTTCTTTTTGTGAATATGTGTTGAATATCATCAGGCTTTTGCTTGGAACATATTCTTTTGACCCTTCACGTGTTATCTTTGTCTTCTTGTGATGTTCGCATCTTTGTGACTTCATGTCCCACATACCTATCCTTTGTTAAATTCTTGAAAGTTTCAGAGTCGATACAGCGGAAGACTTTTAGGTCAGACTTTCTTGAATTTGCTGAAATATTTGATGCAGAAGGAATAAGTATGTGAGGACGACTTCAACTGGTACACCGCAACGCCACCGTCTTCAAATGCAGCAACATAATAAGACACGAATAAAATAGCTTTGACATTTTATTCTAATTCGGTAGCATTTTACCTCCCGTCGGTGAAGAGCGTTGGACGATAATAAATATCGTACTTGTGACAGGTAGCTCTAATTAAAGATCTCCTTGACAAGATTTCGCGGGTACACCCGTTCTCTTTATTCGACCGTACAAAGCTGACTGCGAACATAAAGAGTGAATCATTTGGATTATAAAATCCGTATGATTGAAGCCGTCAATTCATGAATCCTGGAACAAGTGAATTTCAATTAAGATTTTCACCATCGTTGCTTTCCAGTTGTCACGAGCTTGATTATGATAGAATCTTGCTCGTCACCTACCGCAGTGCTGTTTGATGTTGACACTAGAAGGATTTCTACTCTGCACTGTGAACACTAGAGAGTGTCACTCTGAGTGTTCTGGCAAGATCACTTGGATAATGCGTAGAGGCCCTATAACAAGTCTAATCTTAATTAAGAGTTAAACCATCGTTTCTTTCCAGTTATCACAAGATTAGTTCTTAAATAACTGCACGTGTCACCTACCATGAGCTTGTTTGATGTTGGCTCAAGCAGGATTTCCATCTTCATTCTAATACTTTCGTATCACTCAGATGTTCTGGCAATATTGCAAGAATATTGTGTAGGACTCATAAAAAATCTTTCTTGTTTTCAAATTGTGTCCTAATGAGACTTTTGATGATCTCGTGGCTCTAGACTCAATAGTGCATTTTTTTATGAGCGGAGGCTGGAGAGGATTGCCACCTTTTCAATATAAATTTATTCGGAGCGAATAAACCGATAGATAGCGTATTGAACTCCGTGACATTAAAAAAAAAATTTTGAGAGATATTTGAGTTGGCTGGGAGGGGTTGTGCATCGCATCTGGGTCCATGATACTTTTGTCTTCAAGATGAGTTGACCCGGTTTCTACCTAAGTTGTAAGGAGGGCTTCTTTCTTTACACCCTTTATCTTTACATTTCTTTTTCATTCTTCAACCCCTTCAATGCTTACCAATACCTCATCACTAGCACCTTGTTGTGATTGTTCCATTGCTAGCATCAATATATGGTCGGCATTCAGCTTCGTTCACAATCCATTCTCCATCTTTCCTAAGGACTTCTATTATATAACTATGGAATTGTCCATGGGAAGATTCCTCCGATTCTGGAAGAATCATTGGACTAATACCTAATCCTACCACCCTTTTGTCACCACATTCGTCATGAGTTAAGTGTGTTTTGGGTAAGTATTCGTCTTCATGAAAAATTCCTTAAAATCACTGAGGTACTTGTGATATAAATATCAAGAGTTTTTCTACCTTTAGTGTTTTTGTCAACAAAATGCTCCCCCTTAACATATGCGTAGCATATATCAAGTTGGATTTTCTATTAAGCCCTTTTTCATTTTAGCCACATATGTTTTACAAGTCTCCTTAATCCCATTTTCTCCCCTTATCTAAAATGTTAACCATTAATGTTTTGGATATTAATGGGTTAACTGGTCTTTAGGTAAAAAATGAAATTGGTTAATGGCCGTAGAACATATTAATGCTCCCCCTCAAATTAATGAGGGTTAGTTGTAGTGCTCGAGTACGATATGTTTGAAAGATTTCGAATCTCGAGAGAAATTCTTGAAAAATATCATACTTTCACACTACAACACGCCACAAAAGCCTATTATACATATATTGACATATTCACAGTAATAGACATATGGAGTTGACCTGATAGAATGCAATCTATAATTAAATAGATCGTTCTGTGAACCTGTGGTGAGCTCCATATGGTCTTCCACCTACGAATCGTTCCAAACTTCTTAGCAACCAGCGCTCCCTTAACTTTTGCTCGATCTTTTTGATCACGTACTTAGCTCCTCTTTTGCATTGGCCCATCTAGTTGTACTTGACTGCTGGAAGCGAGTGTCCGGCATTGAGAACAGTCAGATCATCACGAACGTGTTTGAGCGTACCATCACTGAATTTATGCAGTTCAGAGAATCTCATGAACTGCATGGCTCCTGTCTGGTTCAGATAAAATATCCCTGCTTCCGGTGTAGTAGTCCCCATGTAATGCTATTTGTCCTTCTGGTAATTACTGAGCGGAGATGTGTGGGGACGTTGCAAGTTTAGCTGATTTTGGAAACTCTCCACTCCAAGTTGAAAATCTTCCACCCGGTGTTTGATGTCGATTTGTCGAGCATATTGACGAAGGTTTGAACTCAACGCAATGACTATGTCAGGAGGTAAATGGTTGACCTTTTCTTGAGTCAATAACAACATAAAATCTTCAAGATCTTCAAGGCGAAGGTATTGGAGATCACTTTCATCGATTCTATATCTTTTTCAACGGCACGTTGAACACGATTACATTCAAGTAATCGTAACCGAATACATTCTGAGTAGTTGCTCCTTGTATGCTTTTAATTCTACGATCTGAGACAATAGGAGAACCTGTTTTTGGACGATGAAAGTGATTGTAAGTTAACCTTTTCTTTGCATTCTAGTGAGAAATGCCAAGTGCTGCGTAGGTATCATAACACTTGAGTAACTTCCTTCACCATAGAGCATTAGGTACTTTGTCTTCAATCCAAGGTACATTCTCCAGATTTATCGCCTTGACCATGGTAAGTGATGTAGCATATTTCTTCGCGCCTTTTTCAAGGTACTCGAGATCATGACAGACAAAATATTCTATTGGAATTGTTGCAGAACCGGTGATGACTGTGGGTGTAAGAGGCCGTAAAACTGGAGTCTGAATTCCCGTAGTCGTCGCTCTCATGGCCTTCATAAGCTCATTTATGTGATATTCAGCCTCATTATGGCTGATCTTCAAAGTATCAAAGAAATCCACATCTGCAACTGCCATTTTGAGAAGATCCGGAGTCATTGTTGGTTTTCCATGATGATACCTTAGGAAGGCCGAGAAATCGATTGGATTGTTGAGGTATTGAGTGAGCTCGATTTCTATTGCTGTAGCGAAAGGATGTTGTGGTGCTGCATTTGTAAGCCATAGTTGCTCTTGTACAGTCTCGTCGATGATAAGAGATTCATCAAAAGTTGGTTCTGGTACATTTAAGCCTTTGACTTCCATATCAGAATTGTGCTGATCTTCAGAAGGTGTGGAAGGTTGTTCTTTTAACAGCGGTATATCATCTTCAGGCATAGAGACTGGAATTTCGTCTTATGGCATAGACCCTGTGGGTTCATCGTCATGTGTAGACACTGGAATTTCGTCTTCTTGCATAGGTTCTACAGTTTCGTTGTGAGAAGCAGTAGTAGAAACCGGTTCAGTAGACATACCTGTGTCAGTATGTTGAGATTCTGGCACCGTAGCATCCACAGTCTTTTCTGCAGTTCCAGCAACTCTTTCTTCGGCTTCCTCAATACCTTTCTCAGTTTCCTTATCACCTTCACCCTTATTTGACTCGTCACCACTAGTACCCGTTTTGTCTTTCTTATCACCCTTTTTGGTTCCATTCCCGTCACTATCATCATCATCATCCTCATCCCCATATGTATCCTCATCCTCGTCTTCTCTGTTATCCTCGTCCTCTTCTTCCTCGTTCTCTTCTTCTTCTTCATCCTTATCTTTATCCTCTTCTTCCTCATCCTCTTCCTCATTCTGATCACCATCACCATCATCCTCATTACCATTACCCTCTTTATCTGCATCCTCTAGCTCGTCTTTATCTTCAGTCTCAGAATCTTAAGTATCTGCAGGTGTATCTTCAATGATAGCTTTGTTGAGATATTGCAGAACTTTTTGTTTATTTTTCGTTTTACGAGGCCCGATATCTTTCAGTCGTGTTTGCAACAATTGCATAAGTTGAAGAGTAGATAAAATTATGCTGAATAGAGTTGGTAGCTCCTGATCAACATATGACTTCACTTCACGTCGAATGATGTTGGTCATAGTATCCTTAATGGACCCAAGAAAGGCAGCATTCTCTTTGTCACGATTTTTCTTCTCTCCAAGAAATGTTTTATGTTGTCTTTTAAGCTTTGAGACGCTGTCAGATATTTTCTTAAGTGTAGACTTGTCAGGTTGCGGTTCCTTGAGGGTTTGTGTGTCAGGATTGGTGATTCTTTCATTTAGTGCTTCAATTTGTTTAGCTTGAGCCTCCAGTTGTTGTTGAAGATTCTGAATCAGTGGATTACTGACTGTGAGGAATGGGTTGGAGGTGGATGATACTTGTTGTACTGATGGTGGAGGTGTAACTACGAGTGTTAGAGAGGTTGTGGATGATACAGGTTGTTCAAGGATTGGTGACGGTGTTGGTTCAGTCATTGGGGCGGTAGTTGGTACATGTTATTTAACAAGTTCGGGTGTGGGAGTTGGAGAGATGACATTGGTGATGACCGGGGGGTTAATGGTGGAATGGTAGTTATTGTAACAGAAGTTATAGGAACGTCCACCATATTCTCATTTGTCGATGGATCAATATTTATGACTCCGACGCCCTCCCCTTCAAAACTAAGATATTTCATAACATCATCAGAGCCAGAAGTAGACTTACTTTGGAGTTGAGTTCCTAGAATGAGAGTTGCATGAGCATCGTCGTTAATCACAGTGCAAGTTGGTTCCGGTAATGATGTGGTGATGTTGGCATCATGATACAGTAGATTTGTTTCTGTGTTGTCAATGCCACCACCCTCTTCACTATGCTCACGAATTTCAAAGTTAAAGTTATCAACATCTTCATCATTAGGATCTTCAAAAAAGACAATATCGTCATCAGGGTTGCCAAATTCGTCTAAGTCATCGAACGGTGTTGAGCCTGATCCCTTGGATGTTGCAAAAGCCTCCTCACTGCTCTGTTGGAGAGTGATACGCAGTTGTTTGGCTTCAGAAATGGTTTCTTGAACTGGTTCATCTGTAGCAACAAGTGCTTATTTACCTTTGGTTTGCTTTGCTCTCTTTGTCCTTTTTAGGGATACTTCTTCTTGTTCATCATCAGTTTGGATCATCTCATCTTCTTCATCTTCATCGACTATTTGTTGTTTCCCTGTGCCTTTATCTTTGGAAGAAGAAGTCATTTGGCGCTTTGCAATTCTTTTCTTTCGTTTACCTGTTTGTTTCTCAGACGGATCTGCATTTGCTCTTTTAATCTGTGCTTCAATATCCTGGAGCATCTCTTGGTAGTGGTCACTTTCCTTGATCCCTTCATTGATCATGATATCTGGCACAAGAGTTGGTCGTAGTGAGTACTTTGTGAATTGATTATCAACAGTCACAGTGTCTAACACATTGTCTCTATTTTGAGTATGATAGAAGAAATTCCCACGAGGATCAATAGATGGGTCACTCTTCATGAAGAAATTGATGATGAGTTTTGTGAACCTTAGAAATGGAAGATGCAACGCTTTCTTCTTGGAACTTGTGAATTGATGGAAGAATTCCTCCCAAAGTTGTAATGCATAGTCCACTTTAGATCCAGTGCAGAGACCCCAAAAGATATTAGCCTGAGAGTGTCTCATTGCGTCTGATCCACGAATCTTGGAAGTAAGGCATTTTACTAAGATAGTGAAAATTGCTTTCCAAGGTTGCCCAATATGTGACGTGTTAAACTGAGATAGAAAACCAATTTCACCCTCATAATTCAATGCTCGAATTACTCGAAGCAGTTCATCTGTATCTGGGTCAGGCACAAAGTGTTCTCCTTTTGCTAACTTAGGAAACTTGAATAGTTGCCTAAATTGACGCAATTCAAGTGTCAAGTCCTTCTTGTTGAGCTTGAAAGAGATAATCTTCTTTGACAATTGTTTTCCCTGTGTAATTGTAGGTGTTGTCCAAAACTCGTGCATGTATACTTCAGGAACTGATGTTGTGGCACGTAATGCATCCTTTATCGGTGAACAATCTAGGATGTCCGTTGCAATTTTGAATGCCGCCAAAGTAGGATCAAAATCGTCTTTTAGACGAAAATTATTTGGTGCATGAGGCATTCTGTCACCAAGTGGAACTAGTACAAGATCAAGTCGTTTCTGTTGTTCTTCGTTGATCGACATTTTCCTGCTTAGATAAACACATGCACACTTGATATATACATATATATATATATATATATATATATATATATATCCTAAACTATGTATATCCTTAGCATAGTGAATAAATCACAACAAATGTCACCACATTACATTACATGACACCAAGACGAAACTACACTTAGTATTTTCTCATCTTTTTTAACAACTTAATCTAGTAGTGTTTATTTTAGTATCACGGGTCACAGTGAGTATTAGTCTATGTATCACAAGCATGTCCTAAATTTCCATCGCAATAACCAAGTCCATCGTAATGCTAAACTCATCTAAATGTCCTCGCAAATGTTGGTCCATCGCAACGTGCCATCGCAGTGACCATCGTAACGCGGGATCGCAATGAAGCCATCTTAATATGCTATCGTAGTGACCATCGTAGTATACGATCGTAACCGTGCCATCGCAAGATGCGAGCCATCGCAATGAACCCATCGCGATGGACCATCGGAACGATCCATCGTAACACCCCATCGCAGTGAGCCATCGGAACGGTTCCATCGCATTACATCCATCGCAATCAATGCGATCGTTGCCATCACAATTTGGGCGATACAAACTATGTAAACCTGTTGATCTTGATTTCGGGACTTAGGCAATGTTTTTAGACAAAACTGTTAAAAGCCAATGTTTTCTAGCTCAGATTAACAAAACCCACCACTCATTTAGCATTTTCATCATAAAGTTGTAAACCCTAGTTTGTTTGGATTGATGTATACTGATTCGTTTTATGATGATAGAATTAGATGATCATAGAAATAAGATGTTTGTGATAATAATAATACCTAGATTATGTTTGCAGGTTTAGCACTCAAAGATGAAGGATCGAAGCTTATGAAAATGGCGGATGGAGAGTTTATGTGATGTGTGTTTTACGATGAAGAAGAAAGACGGGGGAGGGGGTATATGTTTGACTTAAGTCAATCCATGTTGCAAGAAATTGCAACTTGGTCCCCTTTGTTGCAAGCCTTGCAATTTTCACCCCCAGGGAGTAATATTGTTAATTTAACACTTGTAAGACCAAGTGAACTAACAAACTCCGTAACCCGTAACTTCTTATTTTTGAAAACGAACACGATCACATACACCTAACGCACAATTTCAAATTCCTGACGACAAAACACATTCCACACAAGGCACACAGAGCATATGACGATAATTACCATTTTGCATTTTTAGAAGAAAACCAGTTTGGAAGACTTATTCAATTCCAGAAAGATTTGATATTTTCTCCCCCTTAAATACTAACCCGTTTTCTAGTTAAAGAGTTGTAGTCATTGATTTTAGAAGAGACAAATATCCAGAAGGTTTTTTCCGTTTTAGTGATTTTATTGAAATGATTCTGGTGGCAATAAGATTTCTCTTATTTTGACAAAATAAGTGCACTGACACGTACACTAATTTGTGTTAGACCAAGTTATAAAGTAAACTTGATCCCTTACAAGGTTTTAAAGTAAACCTTGCCTGAGAAAATTAATTCCCGTTGTGAGCCAACGTTTTCAAAAGAAATACGTGACTTTAATGCGAAAAGCGGGTTGCAGTCAGAAATAACTACAAGCCATATGGGCATGTTTTAAAATATTTACAACTTTCATAGTCGGGTTCCTTCATAGTCGGGCATGTTTTAAATACGTGACTTTATGCACGGGGTTAATCCTTCAATTGACGATAGTCGGGTTCTAAGAAGGGTTTGCTATTATTGGGTTTGTTGAGTTTTTCTATAAGCAGTTTCCGGAAAACATGAAGAGCTTTGCTGGTTCCTTTTTATTTTGTGGATTACTAATGTCAGGTTATTTAAGCAGTTTCTTGATGTTCATAGAACGACTCATGGAAGTGGGTCAAAAAAATAGTTAGCTAAAGACTTGAACGGGGCGAAGTTAGATTACTTCTATTATTTATGCACGGGGTTAGAGATATTGAACTTCATATAGTATTTGATAGTGGCAAAATGGTATAAATACAAAGGAGCTGGAGATGAATCTGACGTGCCATTAGAAGATATGCCTATGAAAAAACATATTATTTAGATACAGAATTAAATTACTACAATACGGGTCATACTAGTTATCATCGTAAACCTCGATTGTGGGAAAATATATTGACGGGTTTACTTGATAATATCGCAAGTATTTTGAGTATGACATATTCTTTAAGGTAATATAGTCAAGGTGGACCTAAGGTTTTTGAAGTTCACCGGAATCTGATTGATGTTTGTCTCATAATATAAGCTTTTGTAAAAATTTATGATTTTTTTAGATGAACCGGTCCTAAAATTTTGTGTTACATAAATATTGCTTAACTTGAAATTTTGAATACTCGTAAATACAAAATTTTATTCGAAATTTCAGATATCTTAGCTAAAATAATGTGTATGACATAAAAGCGTCATCCTAAATTTCGAATATCTAAATTCATGATATATCTTGTTATTGAAAAGTCTCTTAAATGATTTAAATTGAGAACAAAAAGTTATTTTCAAAAAAATTTCATTTCATATTTACATTTTAGTACACAAAAATTCATGAGACGACTCTTATAATAATTGTTTAAATTCGCATGGTAATTCTTTGTGAAAAAGATTTCAAACTTATACAAGATATGACATTCAATAAAAAAACAAAATACATAAGAGAAGACGCGTCTGATTCTACGTGGCTTGATTATGTTAGTCCTCTTATTAGCGACAGGTTAGATTCTGAAAAACGTTGGAGCTATAAAGACCCCAAAGGGAACGTTCATGGGTTGTTCTCTCTCGCGCAATTACGTTTGTGGAAAGATTATTTTACTAGCGATCTTCAGATTTGGAGTTATGATGGTAATGTTAAAGAAGCTATTCTTCTTCACAACGACTTAACGAGACAAACTAAGAATGCCGGTTAGACCGCTTTGCATTTGCTGTATAATGAATCGGGTGTTTGGCTTCGTTGTTGGGAGGTCACTTTTTTAGCGCTATGGTGGCATCTCCTGTCTGATTCTAGTTGCCATTGGTTTTTTTGTGTGTTTGCCTTGTTTCGTTTGAGCTTTTTTTGTTCCCTTATGTTGTTGGTTCGTTTTATGTGTAACTTGTACTGCTAGTTTCTTACTAGTTTGTTTTAATAAAATTTCAGTTGTCGTCATACAAACCCACAACATTACTCTCAAAATACCAAACACCAATCTATATACCCTATAAAGGGTGTATGTCAAATGTTGAATTGTTGAAAGTTGAAAAACCAACCAAGTATGGAAACTCACCAAAATTGTAGTTGTTGAAGTAATCAACTATATAATTCTGGCAATGTTGTATGAAAGTAAAAACATTGAACTGTATTCATCATAAACTTAATGTCCTTTATGAAAACGTGTGAATATTATAAGAAATTATACCATAACATTTATTCATATAAAAAAGACGCAGCTAGGAAAAAAGTTATAGTTTGAATCTCAACTTTGATTCTTGGGCCTATATAAACCACATTGAGCCTCCTCCGCCTTTCACATCGTAGAAAATTGCGAAACTGTAACACACAGTTTCTATCTCTTTCAAAAAACACACTGACGTCCGCCATCATAACTTCCATTGTCCCCGCGGCCTTTTGAAATTGCCACACTATCACAGTTTCAATCATGTTTCAATCATGATTGCAACGAATCAAAGATTGAAAAGTCGACCTTTAATGGGCTTGCATTATTTTTGAAACCTTTGTGCTGTATACTCTAATTAAGAATTGTATGTGATGATTCTTTAGGATTTTATACATTAGACGCGGAATATTATATGTCATATAGAGTTTGAGAATGTGGTTAGCCGGCTTTGGCTTTGGAAAATACGAATATGTTAATTCTTTTTTCCAGTTTATGAGCTTATAAGTTAAGCTTATGGATTATTTATAAGGCTATTCTAACTAGAAGACAATGACATACCTGGTCTATCAGACTGATTGACCAAGGAGATATGTGCAAAAGCTCCTAGCAGCATGAGAATCACCGTGGATGCATCGGCAGAAAGAAAATATAGTGTGTGGATTAGGGAAACGGTCGTTGCTTCTCTCAACATCTTCCAAGAGGTAAACTGTCTTGCTCCAAATTATACCGGCTTCAGGCTTTCATTGTACATCAGCTATAGTTACTTTAAATAATAATGTTATGTTAAAATCTCAAATATGTAGATAAACGGTTCGATTTGATGCGTTAAATAGTCTTTCAACCTTTTTTATGTGTTCCTCCTTTTCACTGATTTCTTATTAGAGTTTTTCATATTTCATATTTTCTTTTCGCATGATAAAACACAACTCGACTCAACTTATTTAAAATATGTAAACATAATTGAATTTCCAAGGCCGAATATGATGAGTGTACAACAACTATGATGAGTTCTGCAACATGATGAGATGTGGAAATGCACATTTAATCACATGGCAACATGATGAAAGTAATGAAGGTTTGGGGGCTCGTTTTTGTTCATGTCAGTATTGTTATGCTCTCGTTCATTATGTAGATGAGGCTTTTTGCGGGTTTCTTTTTTAGAGCTTTCCCGTTTTGTTTTTTGTTGACATATCTAATAGTTACTTATAAACGCTTTAAATATAGACCTTTTACTATGTGTGAATTAATGTGATTAAATGTGATTTCAATAGCTTAATCTTGGACATACGTCTTGCTATGTATCTAACAACCTGCTGTTTGATTGCGTTAGAGGTTTGATTTTTGTTGATTTACCTCAAGTCAAACTTGAGTCTTTCGGACCAATGTTTGATAATATCCAGTCCCCTCCACGTATGGAAAATTACATTTTTTTTTTGAACGGCGAGTTAGTAGTTAGTGATTCGAGCTTACAGTGACATCCAATTGGGCAGTATGCAAGCCTCGAACCTTCTCCTTAGGGGATAAACCCCACTCCTGCTTCTTAATTCGGGCCCCTGAAGGTTCTTGGTGAGACTCGAACTCGAGACCTCTCCAAGAATACCTCCCCAAGGATACCCTTGGTGGCCAATTGAGCTAGCTCAGCTGGTTATATGGAAAATTACATTTATATCGCTCCACAACCCCTTTTATAGTCTAGGACCGAATATGGTTGTGATTCTAGAACTTGTACAGGCTGCTAGAAGCCTTGCTAGAAGCCTAAAACTGATAGTAACATGTTAGTAGCTCATTTATGTGTATTTTTTAGTCCGATCAAATTAGTGTTTGTTCATCATTTACCCGACAACTTGACATCATGTACTGATTTCAGTTCTACCGCAGACCTCAAAGAAATTGTCCACTCGAGAATGTTAATGACGGTTTCAAGGGGAATCCAGTTTGACTGTTACATTTAACACTATATATATTTAAGTTGATGAAAGATTTAGGTGTGACATATGTTTTACATCGATTTGTAGCTAAAATGGCACATTCTCTTGCGCAGCTTTCATCCCTAATACTTTAGCTCAACAAATCTACTAAAATATAAATAACTAAAGGACAACATTTTCGTTAATCTATCTTGTATTCCGTTACAATGAGAGAAGTTGCAAGGTCAAACTTTCAGGTTTTCAGTTTGGAAATCGAGATAATATCATCAACACATAATTGATTGGTATCAATGGTGAGTCCTATAACTTCCCAATTATAGTTACATTATGTATGTTACTAGCATAGACGTTTTCTTATCAAATGCAATGTATGAATATCTTTTTAGGTTATTAGCACAATATCACTTATGTCATATAAAACTAAAGACAAGCTTTTTTGGCATCATTACATGAGATCAATGCATATATGAAATAAAGTTTTAGAACAGAACTTGTTTGCGATGACATATTTTTAGAACAAAACTTGTATGTAAGTGGTCATTGCTCGTCTAAGCATGTCACAATTTTCCAAATACACCTTAATATTCTGTTAGGTTTTATAAAATGCAATAATATAAAGTCAAACATTTAATATATGGTCACGGATGGATTGTCGGGTCAATGCGGTTGAGTCGTCGGGTCATGAGTTCGATTACCGGATTAACCTCATCGAGTCACCGGGCCAATTCGGTCGAGTCACCGGATCACGAGCTCGACCACCAAATCAATCTGATCGAATCACATGCATTCAATATTTAATCCGGTCAAATCATCATATATATGAAGAAATGATTGTGTTTTATATAATCCGTCATTGTGCTTAATAATTTTGTTGGTTGGCATTTGAATTATGTCTATATTTTGTTAAAAAGATATCTCGTTTTGTTGGTAAGTTTGTTATGCTAGGCACAGTAGTTTTACAATTCAACTAAATTTCACATATTAAGAAGTTTTATGTGACGAGTAATGTGCGTTATTTGTTTTGTCCTAATTGATATAATGCTACACTAAATGTTTTACTATATTGTTCTATACATGTTAAGCATCTTTTCTAGAGTTGAATTATCGCGAGTTAATATCATTTGTAATTGCATTTTGATTTTTTCACGTTTTATTTTTTTAAGTTTACACAAAACAAACCATAATATCACATATTATTAGTTATTTACCGCTAGGAATTCTCGTCGCTATGCGCGGGTACTCGTATAGTATGAAATAAAAAATCTCATCAAGAAACAAAAGAACATTTCAACTTATTACTCTGAACCACATGGACATTCTACAACGCATTAACCTTGAGGCTCATAAGTCTAAATCTAACTTGATCCTTAACAATGCAGCACAAAGTATCCACATTTTTATCATTACCATGAAATATAAAGGTATTTGTTAATTTTTTTAACTTAAAATATATGAGAAATTATAATTTTTACTTAACATTAACTAAATTTTAAATTTAACAATTAAAGTTTATTAATAAAATTCTATTTATGACCTCTTCTTTTTTTAAGTTTTTGTTTTCAAAATTTTGACACGTATAATTTTATATTTTTTTTCTTCCATTAATTTTAAAAATAAATTTTACTAAATAAAGAAATATTTAGATTTTTTTTTTAAAATATAAAAAACAAAAAGAATAAATAAAAAATTTGTTTTTTTTAAAGAAACATTCTTTAAAAAAAATCCTTATTTTGAAATTTGCTTTACAAATTTTTTTACCGGTATATATTCAATCAATCAATCAATCACACTAATTCATTTAGAAACTCTCACTTTCATTAAATAATTTTTAGAAATTAAATATATCATAAATCCCTAATCATTACGCAGAACAAAACATATAATCGTTACGAGAATTAAATCATCTTTCTATCGAGTGACACATGTATATATACTTTCGACGATTTTCTTTTTTGAAAAATCGTATATGATTCGCATAATGATACATATATAATTTTCTGAAATCGTATATGGATACGAATCACAAATCATATATGATTTTCTTATAAAAAAAAGTTTGTCGAGTGTTTATATATAAAAAGATGATTTAGTTCTCGTGTGATGATAGATTTTATGTCGTTTAACGATTTACCATTTGTAAGACATAATTATTTTTTTACATAAATGAGAAATTGGTTTTTAAAAAAAATGAGTGAATATGATTAAGTCTATACTAAATTAAAGGTGTATATTTACCTCAAACTTAAAAATTATCTATATTTATATCTATATCTATATCTATAATATATAAAAGGTGTATATACACATTTTAACTCAAAACCAAAAATTAAGATTAATATATTAATAACTTAACCATTAGATTATTTTTAATCCAACCCTAACTTCAAATTTTAACTATCCGTTTCTTTTGTAACAAACTTTTGTAACAATTTCTTAATGACTTATTAAAAAACTATTTTTATTTTTAAATTAAAATATCTTTCAACTCATTTATTTTTTTTTAAATCTAATTTTATCATATTTTTCAAAATTTTATTCTCTTTAATTCATCATCCATTTGATATATTTACAATTTTTTGTTTTTTTTCATTTTTATTTATTTTATTTATTTTAATTCAAATTTTTTATATTTTCATGTTAAATGGATTGTTAAAAAATCGTTATTTATTACCAATCGCCGCATTGCGCGAGTAACCTAAAATCTAGATGGCAAAATAGACAACACCATAGCCACTGCGAGACCAAAAGTTCAAGCAATTTAACAAATTTTTCAAGGGACATCGACATTCAACATCGCATACATTTTCATATCACCATTGTGTCGAAGACAACCGATAAAACACTAGAGATTATAACACAATGCAGATTAACATGTTAGCAAAATAGCAGGTCATTAATAGTAAGTTAACTCCCAAAAGTAGTTATGTGGCCTAGAATGACATGAAACCAATTGCAGTCCAAAGGTGTAATTTTTTTTCACTTCAGTTACCCAAACGAGGATTGCGCGCAACAATTACTTTTACCACCGGTGATGCACTATAGGAGCCTGAGAGAGTTCTTAATATCTCTAACTCTTCATCCTTGGGAAACTTATCGTTATAGATTATCCTCACCTTCTTGAGCACAGGTGACTTGACCAACATAAGCTTCACAAACTCCATCTCACCCACCCGGTCTGCAAAGTTTTCAAACTCAAATTCCTTCAAATGCTCTAACCAAATATCCGAACAATTTTCCAGTGTAAGTAATTCCGTGTCACTATCGGCAAAGGCAATCTACACGAATGGTTAGTATTTGTTGTGTTAGTGCATTTTGGCATGACAAATAAACAAAAAAAAGGAAACATGATAGATTTACGCTATTTACCTTTAGCTTAAATGTCTCCAAGTTCGGCGAGCTTCTAAGCACAAGACCAACAAAACATAACCCACAATCATCAAGAGGTGTCTCCATGTTTAAATAGAAGTATTTAAGGTTGACTAATGCAGTTGGAAGTTCTTTTACCCTGTCCTGAGCAGAACACTTGAACCCAAAACAAAGATTAACAACAATTTTTTTCCCAAATTCAATCGATTACATACTATGTGGATTATATTACCTGAATATTCCAGCTATTAAGAGACAAATATTCAATAACTGGTAAACAGCTGCATAGCTCAATAATGGTGATATCTTCATCGATAGCATTGGAACTGGACACCTGCAACAGCTTACAATGTTCATATATGCCATGAAAGCTGCAGGACAGATTATCAAATAAGAACTTACCAGAGTGAAGCTTTTAAGTGACGGACAGTTGGATAAGAGATGTAAAAGCGCCTTTTTAGAGACATTGTCACTCTCCAAGTATAAGCTTGTAAGGCTCCCAAATCCACTGAACGTTTGATTAAAGTCAAAGACACACCTACTTAACGACAGGTCCGTTACTTTATGCAATGAGAAAATAGATAAAGGTAACCTATACAATGACTCACAACACAAGTCAAGTGTAAATTTCTTCAGAGTATCATTATTCCTCGCTAATTGAGTTATTATTTGGTCAAGTTCAACACATGTTACAATTTTCAAACACGTGCTATCATTTACATTGCTCAGGGAAAGGCTGAACTCTTGAATTGGACCCTTGTGCACTAATAGAACTTGGTGTACTGCATTGAACATTTTACACTTAAGCTTCCCTAACAACTCTTCCCAATCAAGTGTAAACTTCCTGAAGAACTCATATTCTTTAGGCTGTGACTTGCTGATCTCTTCCCCTAGAAGTGTTATCTTCCTGGTCAACTCATCTAAATCAAGCGTTGACTTCATAGTCAACTCATACATTTCAAGCGTAAACGTCCTGATCAACTTTTCCATTTCAAGCGTTAATTTCCTGATCAACTCTTCCTTTGCAAGAGTTAACTTCCCGGTCGACTCATCCATTTCAAGCGTTAACTTCCTGGACAACTCATCCCTTTCAAGCCATAACTTCCTGGAGAACTCATCCCTTTCAAGTGTTAACGTCTTTAAAAACTCATTCAATTCAAGTGTTAACTTGGTCAACTCGTTCCTTTCCAGTAAACTCTTCTTGGTAATATAGTCTATTTCAGGCAAATTCCTCCTGCACAACTCTTGCATTTCATTTTTAAACATGGTTATATCGAATATATCGTTCTCACTAAACACAAGTTTTGGAATTGTGACCCATTTGTACCTCCAATTCTTAGAGAGGATACTTGTTCTCACAGCATCTTTAATGGGTACAAGACATAGAATTTTTTCTATAATGTGTTGAGGAAGGTTGTCGTACTTATCCAAAGACGGGCATTTAGCTTTAGCTTTCATCTCAGGATGCTGTTGTTCAACCGATACTAAATCAACTGTCGCAAATAGTAGTTATTAAATGATTAATTAAAGATAATGCAAACACAAATACAGCCTAATACAAAACTTGTGGAAGGTCGATCACATTAAGTTTACAATTCCTAGAATTAAACAAAAAGAAAAGAATTAGGTCCTAAAATAGCAACGTACTCTCGACAAAGTGCCATTTGTCTACGTGATCTAAAAAGCGTTCCACATTTTGTACTCATAGGCTCATAGCACTCACATTACTTATCAAAATTTATTGTGTAAATTACACGCCATTTTTATGTAGATGTGCACAATGACATGACTAGCAGTAGCACTTCACCATCTCTTCTTCTGGGAACACCTCCTTTTTCTCTCACAAACTCTGCCACGTTGATAGTACATCTTCCTTGATATCGGTTACACTCGCTACCCCCCAAATCAAAATCATCTATAAATTGAAATTACATCATTGGATATATAAACTACAATCTGAAATCTGAAACCATGTCATCACAGATTCAATTAAACTCCACATTTGTCGTTTAAATCATCAATGAATCTTTGTTTTTTACAAAAGATGTATCATTCTTTCCTAAAATAATCGAAGTTAGGTCTTTGTATTACAACACCAACACCGGTCATGGAGGGTAATTCCAGATAGAGGTAAATGATGGTAGTGATGCATGGCAGCCATGTCATTGTACAAATCAGTATAAAATGACGTGTAATGTGCATTTGGATTTTACAAAATTGTTTAGGATACGAAAGTAATCTTGCTGCATATGAGAACAAAATTTGAAAGTTTGTTACAAAATGTGGAACAGTTTTTAGTTCATGTAATACCGTCAAACGGGACTTTTGCAAAAGTTCTTTGTTATTCTATGACCTAAACACCCCCAAAAATGATCATACTATAATGCAGCTATGCTTCATAATTGGGAAAAATAATGCCAGTTTCTATGAGGTTACAAGCCCATTTCATCATACTTACTCGACATTACAATACTTGTCAAATAAGCATTAAGAAAGTAATAGACACCAAACCATTTCTAACCGGATATTCGATATTTTGATCCCTATACTTTATAATCAGAGGTGGCTCAAAGGGTGTGCAAGCGGTGCCATGGCACCGGACCTCCATTTGAAATAGGGCCTCATTTTTTTACGATTATATATAAATATGTTATATGTTAAATATGTACGAGTCATGTAATTTAAGTTTAAATGAAATTTTTCTTTAATTTAGAAGTGTAACGGGGCCTCTTAATCATTATTGCCTAGGGCCTCCCGTCACAATGGGCCGGCCCTGTTTATAATATGTTGTTGTCTTGCCGATTGTTAGATGTTTGACTGTTAGTCCTAAGGGTAGTTTAGTAATTTTGGTCTAAAGGGTATTTTGGTCTTTTTGCTAGAAACTTAAGAAAAATCTAGATAGATAGTTTCTTAAGAAGAATCTAGAAAAGGAGTGACCTATGGAAAAATCTAGGAAGGTTCTGGATAGGAAAATTCTAGAAACCATAAGTCTATATATATTTGTATCATTTGTTTGTAATATATGAAGAAAAACTTCCATACAACAAAGTTCACTACTTTTGTTTTATCCTAAAACTCCCTTGTTCTGATCAATCAGTTTTGGTGCACTTTTGTCTAGCTGATCCTAACAAATTGGTATCAGAGATAACCGATCGTGTTTGAAGCAAGCTTCTAGTTGATTTCAAGATTCAATATCTTGATATCATTTTGGATTTGTTCTTCGTTTTGGTGTTTGCTGTTTGCTGTTCGATCGGATTTTGAAGATAGGAGAAATCAAGATCAGAATTTGAGTTGTGGAAGATCAGAATTTGTAAAAAAATGTCCTCTCAGCCACCATCATCGGTTAGTGTTGTTGAGAAGTTCAATGGCAAAAGCAACTTCAGTTTGTGGCGAGTTAAGGTTCGAGCCTTATTGAAGCAACAAGATATTTGGGCACCTCTAGCCGGTCTGGGACCGGCTGATATGACCGATGCCAAATTCAACTCACTAGATGAAAAGGCGCATTCTACTATTTTGCTATCTTTATCGGATGAGGTTCTTTACGAGGTTGCGGATGAGGAAACGGCTGCGGGTGTGTGGAAGAAACTAGAAAAGCTTTACATGGCCAAGTCGTTGACGAATAAGTTGTTACTCAAGCAACGGTTGTTTTTATTGCGGATGAAAGAGGGATCGGCATTAAAAGATCATCTTGATGCTTTGAATTCCATCCTGATGGATTTGAAGAATGTTGATGTCAAGATTGATGATGAAGATGTTGCTCTTATGCTGCTCGTTTCGTTAACTCCCTCGTATGAGAACTTTGTGAATTCCTTTGTTGTTGGTAAAGAGACTATTACATTGGAAGATGTTCGATCCAGTTTGCATTCCCGAGAGCTTCGTCATCAAGCATCAGGAATTTCGGAATCTCAACCCGTTGGCTTGTCAATTACGATTGACAAGCCAGGAACACAAAGAGGCAAAGGAACATGTAGACATAAAGATAGATCGAAGTCGAGATCTCGAGGGTCAAATCCTGGAGATACTAGTTATTATTGCCATAAGGAAGGCCACTGGAAGAACCAATGTCCTAAGCTCAAGGGAAAAAGCCAGGTAACCGCGGTTGCTAAAGATGACTCGGATTCGGAACGCGAGTTGGTATTGTCAGTTGTTGACTATAAAGGTACACCACTTGCTTGGATCATGGATTCTGCTTGTTCTTTTCATATGAGTCCGAATCGGGATTGGTTCGTGACATATGAAGCGTTTGATGGCGGGCATGTCTTTATGGGCAATGATTCACCATACAAAGTTGTTGGAATTGGAACAATTCAGATTAGAATGCATGATGGAGTTGTTAGAACGCTCACTGATGTTCGTCATGTTCCAGATCTTAAGAAAAATTTGATCTCGCTAGGGATGTTCGACTCGAAAGGTTTCAAATACACTAGTGAGAATGGTGTCCTACGTGTTTCGAAAGGAGCTTTGGTGGTTATGAAAGCAACTAAATGTACTTCTTCTCTTTACACTTTACAAGGTGAAACAATCACAAGTTCTGCTTCTGTTTCGTGTATAGAGAAGAGTAATTCAGATTTGACAAAGTTGTGGCATATGCGTCTTGGTCACATGAGTGAGAAAGGCATGGTCATCTTGAGTAAGCGAGGACTCCTTGACAACCACAAAGTTGCGAACTTGGAGTTTTGTGAGCATTGTGTTATGGGAAAACAAAAGCGGGTTAGTTTCTCGAAAGCAATTCATCAAACAAAAGGTACTCTCGATTATCTTCATGCTGATTGTTGGGGGCCTTCTCGAGTACCTTCTCTCGGTGATGCTCGGTATTTTCTCTCAATCATTGATGATTTCTCAAGAATGACGTGGGTGTTTATGATGAAACACTAAGAGTGAGGCGTTTGAGAAATTTAGGCATTGGAAGATTCTGATTGAAAACCAAATTGGGAGGAAGATTAAGCGTCTTCGTACTGATAATGGTTTGGAATTTTGTTCGAGAGAGTTTGAAGCCTTTTGTCGAGATGAAGGAATTGCTAGGCATTACACTGTTCGTTACACTCCTCAACAAAACGGGGTAGCTGAACGAATGAACGAATGAACAGGACACTGTTAGAAAGAACTCGGTGCTTACTGTTGAATGCCGGATTAGATAGAAGTTTTTGGGCTGAAGCACTCAATACAACTTGCTATCTAGTCAATAGGTCTCCTGCCACCGCTATTGATTGCAAGACTCCAATTGAAGTTTGGTCCGGGAAACCCGCAGATTATTCGGAGCTTCGTGTTTTTGGATGCCCCGCGTATTACCATGTTAGTGATGGAAAGTTAGATCCTAGAGCCATTAAAGGCATTTTTATGGGATACGGTGACGGGGTTAAAGGCTATCGAATTTGGTCACCATCGGAAAGAAGAAGTCATTCTTAGCCGAGATGTGACATTTGACGAGGATCACTTGTTTCGCTTAAAGCAAGATTCGGTTGAATCGAAGCTTGAAGAGAGTGCTTCCGAAAAAGTGGAGCATGTTGCTAAACAAGTGGAGCACGTGGAGCACGAAGTTCCAGAAGATACGTACCACGATGTTACTTCACTAGATGATCCTCCAAATTCAGCACATTTGGAACATGAGCAATATAGGTCTATAGCCCTTGATAGACCTCGTAGAGATGCAAAAGCTCCTAATCGTTTTGGCTTTCAGAACTATGTCGCATACGCATTGCAAGTAGCGGAGGTGGAGTCCCTTGAACCGGCTACTTATCAAGAAGCTATATCTTCTAAAGATTCTGATATGTGGAGTGCGGCTATGGGTGAAGAGATTGAATCTCTTCACAAGAACAATACATGGGCATTGGTAAAACTTCCTGAAGGAAGAAAAGTTGTTGGTTGTAAGTGGGTTTTCAAGAAGAAAATTGGCTTATCGGGCTCGGACAACATTCGATTCAAGGCACGTTTGGTCGCGAAGGGATTTAGCCAAAAGGAGGGAATCGATTACAATGAGATTTTCTCCCCAGTGGTACGTCATACATCTATTCGTGTGTTACTATCCTTAGTAGCACATCATGACTTGGAGTTGGAGCAATTAGATGTAAAGACTGCATTTCTTCATGGTGACCTTGAAGAAGAAATTTATATGAGCCAACCCGAAGGCTTCGTTGTTCAGGGCAAAGAAGACTATGTTTGTAAGCTCCGAAAATCTCTCTACGGTTTGAAACAGTCGCCGAGACAGTGGTACAAGAGATTTGACAGCTTTATGGTGAAGCATGGTTTTAGTAGAAGTGCTTATGACTGTTGTGTCTATCATAAAAAGGCATCGTCGGGATCACTTATCTACCTACTCTTGTACGTTGATGATATGCTCGTAGCGGCGAAAGATATGGAGGAGATTAAAAAGTTGAAGATTCTTCTCAATACAGAGTTTGATATGAAAGATTTGGGAGCAGCTCGAAAGATTTTGGGCATGGAAATAATTTGAGACAGAAAACATGGTAAGCTTTTCTTATCACAGAAAAGTTACATTGAGAAGATTATTTCTCGCTTTGGCATGAGTTCGGCAAAATCGGTAAATACTCCTTCCTCGGCAAATTTCCGTTTATCCACTGCTTGTGCACCTCAAAGTGAAGCAGAGATAGAGTATATGTCCCGAATACCCTATGCTAGTGCTGTTGGGAGATTGATGTATGTTATGGTTTGCACGAGGCCGGATATAGATCATGCGATGAGTGTTGTGTCACGGTATATGGCTCATCCTGGAAAAGAGCATTGGAATGCGGTGAAACGCATTTTTCGTTATTTGAAAGGGACATGTGATGTTGGCCTTATTTACGGTGGTGAACGTGAATATTTGGTTGCCGGATATTCAGATTCGGACTATGCTGCTGATCTTGATGCTAGAAGATCCTTGACAGGCTATGTATTCACTATTGGAAGCTCCGTTGTAAGTTGGAAAGCTACATTACAACCATCAGTCGCTTTATCTACTACTGAAGCGGAGTATATGGCTTTAACGGAGGCAGCTAAGGAAGGAATCTGGTTGAAAGGTCTGATTGAAGATCTTGGTTTCCCTCAAGATCAAGCGATAGTGTTTTGTGATACCATGAGTGCTATCTGTTTGGCTAAAGACAAGTCTACCATGACCGAACTAAACACATTGATGTTCGTTATCACTTCATTCGTTCCGAACGAAGAATCAAAGTGAAGAAGATTGGCACCAAAGACAATCCTGCGGATGTGTTTACTAAACCGGTTCCTTTGAGCAAGTTTCGTCACTGTTTGGATTTGCTCAATATTGATAATTGGAAATACGGCGCTACTTAGGAGCTAAAGTCAAGGTGGAGATTGTTAGATGTTTGACTATTAGTCCTAAGGGTAGTTTAGTAATTTTGGTCTAAAGGGTATTTTGGTCTTTTTGCTAGAAACTTAAGAAAAATCTAGATAGATAGTTTCTTAAGAAGAATCTAGAAAAGGAGTGACCTATGGAAAAATCTAGGAAGGTTCTGGATAGGAAAATTCTAGAAACCATACGTCTATATATATTTGTATCCTTTGTTTGTAATATATGAAGAAAAACTTCCATACAACAAAGTTCACTACTTTTGTTTTATCCTAAAACTCCCTGTTCTCATCATTTGTGTCTGTTCTGATCAATCATCATTTGTGTCTGTTCTGATCAATCAGTTTTGGTGCACTTTTGTCTAGCTGATCCTAACACCGATATAGGACACCAACACAATATCTCTAATGAAACTTGAACCTACACCCACCTGGTGAATGGGCTACTCATGTACAACTAAGCCAAACAACCAAACATATATATTGTGCACATTTTGAAAAAGCTTATTTCTATAAGGGTAAACGTCTAAGATTTTTTTTCCCTTTCCTTAAGCTAAATGTTAATAAGTAGCTCATACTTTATGACGAATAAGCTCTTTCTAAGTCTTTGAATATGAGAAAAAAGGAGCTTGCAAGCCTGAATAAGGCCATAAGCAATGCAAACGAAAAGCTTTTGAAAATCCCCCTTAATAACCTCACAAGCCCACGCTTATAAGCTTAACTAAACACCAAGATAAGCTTATTTTGCTAAATAAGACAATAAGCCCAAAAAGATATGCTCAGGAGTGTTTGTTTGAGGTTATCTGTTTTCGGGTCATGTTTGATAAGCCTATTTGTCCGGCTTACTTTTGAACTTATGATCCTATATAAGGTTATCGTAACCTTATAAAAGTTATAATTCTAAATCGAAGCCAGAAAAAAGTAAGTTTATCAAATATAAACCGAAAGCACACCGGTCGTGGAGTGTAATGGTTTTCAGGTAAAGGTGAGAAGAGGTAAATGATGGCGGTGATGCAGTTTGTAGGAGAAGATAATGACATGGCAGCCATGTCATTATACAAATCACTATAAAATGACGTGCAATGTGCATTTGGATTTTACAAAATTGTTTAGGATACGAAGTAATCTTACTGCATATGAGAACAAAATTTGAAAGTGTGTTACAAAATGTGGAACACTTTTTAGTTCATGCAAAACTGTCAAACGGGACTTTGGCTAAAGTTCTTTGTTATTCTTTGACCTAAACACGCCCAAAAATGTTCATTCTATATTGCGGTTATGCTTCATAATTGGGAAAATTAATGCCAATTTCTATGGGGTTACAAGACCATTTAATCATACTTACTCTACTTAATATTACTTGTCATATTAAGCTCTAAGAAAGTAATACACACCAAACCATTTCTAACCGAATATTTGATCCCTATACTTTATAATGTGGTGTTGTCTTGCCCATATAACTAGAACTCATTAGTTGTACTCATTTTAACGTATATATATATATATAAATTACATGTTATTATAACTGTCTTACATAAATGAACAAGGAAGCGATGTTATTACTTTTAAACATCTCATCTCATAATGTCCGTTTCATTTATTCATTGACATGACATGTGGTGTTAATTTACTACTACAAATATGTAATAAGCTGTACATCATATCACGTCAAAGAAGTGTTAGTGACTTGAAACCAAGCCACAACAACCAACTCTTATTAAGATTTACTATTATAATTCGATTTTTTCACTATCACTTTCAAAACCTACATCCAAAGTTCAAATACCCCCTTGGTAATCCGTATCCATTCTGCACTTTATCAAATAAGAAAGACTCGCAAACAAATTGTTCATAAAAAGCAACACACCAACACAATATCTCAAATGAAACTTGAACCTACACCCACTTGGTAAATGGGCTACTCACGTACCACTAGGCCAAACGACCAAACATATATATTGTACACATTTTAAAAAAGCTTATTTCTTTAAGGGTAAACTGTCTAAGCTTTTCTTTTTCCTTTCCCTAAGCTAAATGTTAGTAAGTAGCTCATAAGTTATGACACATAAGCTCTTTCTAAGTCTTTGGATATGAGAGAAAAAGGTGAAAAAAGGAGCTTGCAAGCCTACTTAAGCCCATAAGCAAAACAAAAAATAAGCTTTTGAAAACCCCCGTAAATAACCTCACAAGCCCACTCTATAAGCTTAACTAAAAGTCAACAGTAAGATAAGCTTATTTTGGTAAGTAAGCAAATAAGCCCAAAAAGTATGCTTCAGAGGTGTCTATTTAACCTTATTTTTGGGCTTATGAAGTTATGTGTTTTCGGGTTATGTTTTATAAGCCTATTATTCCGGCTTACTTTTTAACTTATGAGCTTATATAAAGTTATTATCTCGATAATTTTATATAAATTCATAAGTCTCAAAAGAAGCCGGAAAAAAATGAGCTTATGTAATATAAGCCGAAACCACATAGTCTCATAACCCCAAAAATAAGCATGTTGGTACTACTTAGAGGGTGTTTGGTGTGGCTTATATAATGTAAGGCCATTTAGGCTTATATTTCATAAGCCCCAATTTTGTGGCTTATTTGGAGGTTTATGGGCTTATATAGGTTTATTATATCATGATAAACTTATATAAGCCCCTAAGTCTCAAAATAAGCCACAAATTGGGGCTTACGTTATATAACCCGGAAAAGAAGCCATATTTCGGCTTACGTTATCTCAATAACTTCATATAAATTCATATGTCTCAAAATAAGCCGGAAAAAATGAGCTTATGCAATATAAGCCGAAACCACATAGTCTCGTAAGCCAAAAATAAGCATGTTGGTACTACTTATATTTGAAGGAGATAACCAGTATCAAATTAAAAAGAAGCATAATCCCAAACACCCCCAAAATATATACACGACATAGCAAACAACCTTATAAATTCTAAATAAACAGCTCAATCAATCAAAGAAACATAACATTTTATAAAATGACATCAAATTATAGAAAATGAAGGATTCAAACATGTCATACCTGAGACTAAGAATGAACCCTGACCCTTTTTTCCACTGGGTGAGTGTGAGTGTGAGTGTGTGACAAACAAATATTTGTGTAAAAACAACCTTTGCTACTAATTGTATATTTGCTCCCTGTATTTTGTTAAAATTATCCTCTGTCCTTTCAAAAATGATTTGTATGCTTAAGTTCTATGCTTACAAATAAACCTACTAATATGATTGGTTGAATTTAAATTTTAACTAGTTAATATTAGGAGAGAGAATGAATGTTTAACACTTGACTCTCATATATATGATGTAGATTTATTTGTAGGTCTATTATGTAGGCCTAAATATCATAACTTTTGTCCAATTATTATTCTATTTTAGCCACGAACTTTGTTTGGCATCGGAGCAGTCGGGTAAAGCACTTTTAAACTTGCTTCTATGTAAAAGCTCGTTTAAACTAAGACTCGTGATTTTTTCGACTCTCTTGTTAAGATGAAATAAATATGAGCTTATTTATTAAGTAAATACGTGACTTTTAGGACCTGTTTGGTTTGTATATGGGTTTAAAATTCGAATTTAGATATAGATTTAATTATGCATTGAGATTTAAATTTAAATTTAATGTAGATGAGATAAAATAATTTGTATGTTAAATAATAAATTAAAAACTAGTAAATATATATAAATAAAATTAGTATACTATTTTCATTTTGTGAATGTTATTAAAGCAACTCTTACGAATGGTAAACTACTAAACGAGCTAGTGTTGACAAAAAAACAAAAAACAATAAGTTTATATATTAACAATGTACTTTGCAACTTTTACATATCTAGGTAACCAAATCAACATATTACTAATATGGTTATTGAAACCGGTTAATTTTTAAAAATATAGATAAGATTACCGGGTAATTTCCAACTAGATAAATACTCCATTTTTAATATTCCACGTGGATTTTTTAATCCAAATTCACCACCATCATCTTCCACAACCATTTATTGTATATTTAATCCTATCACCACTATTTTCTACCTAGATATCTTATCTTCAATTTAATCCCTCCACCACCGATCTTCTACCCAGATATCTAAATTTTTTAGATGTCTAAATTTAATCTCACCCTTCTTAGTAATACTGATCCTTCAATTTTTTTATCAATTTCATGTTTTTATTACTTCAATCATAGTTTATGTTACGAAAGTCAGCATACTTTAATTGAAGTTGCATAATTTTTATTGCTTTTCATTATACAATATAGCACAAGCTTTCAAATTATGTTTTTATTTAATTGGATGGTTGAATGTGAACCAGTTAGGCTTATATATCTTCCCATCATCAGTTAACTAACAAATTTTACATCTAACACCACAATTGGGTTTGATAATTGGATCTGGTTTTTTTATTAATAAACGTGATGCGTTTTTTGTTTGTGTCTTTTTGTGGTTGAAATAAAGGTTTTTGTGATTTTATAAATTTTGGTGAAGAAGATGATGTTTAAGATTTGGGAATGTGAAGAAGATATTTAAAATCTCAGAATTAAAATAAGAGTGTAAAGATTGAATAGAAGAAATGACAAAATTGCCCTTTTTTTTAAATAAAAAGAAGAGAGAAGTGCAAAAATCATCTCTGTGTGTCGAAAAATCGAATTACATCCTTCGTTAACTTTTTGCACAATAGCCATCCCTCCGTTAGTGCGCGGGGCACAATACATCCCTCATGGACTAACGGTGCAAATGTTTTCTCGTTAAAAATTAACAAAATCTAAAAAGAGGGTATTAATGTCTTTTTCCTTTCCCAGGGATGTATTGTGAACCTTATCATAAATAGTTTCAAAAAAAAAAATTATTTTTGAAAAAAAAAATTATTTTCAGAAAAAATAAGTTTTATTTTCTCGAAAAAAAATTTATTTTCGAAAAAAATAATTATTTTCGGAAAAAAAAGTTTTATTTCTAAAAAAAATTATTTTCGAAAAAAAAAATTATTTTCGAAAAAAAATTTATTTTCGAAAAAAAAAATTATTTTCAAAAAAAATAATTATTTTCGGAAAAAAAAGTTTTATTTTCTTAAAAAAATTATTTTCGAAAAAAAAAATATTTTCGAAAAAAAAATTATTTAAAAAAAATTATTTTCAGAAAAAATAAGTTTTATTTTCTCAAAAAAAAAATTATTTATGAAAAAAAAAATTATTTTCGGAAAATAAAACATATTTTTTCGAAAATAAAGCTTTTTTTTGGGAAAATAAAACATATTTTTTCGAAAATAAAACTTTTTTTTTCCAAAATAAAACTTATTTTTTAGAAAATAAAACTTTTTTTTCCGAAAATATTTTTTTTTTTCGAAAATAAAACTTTTTTCGAGAAAATAAAACTTATTTTTTCTGAAAATAATTTTTTTTTTCAAAAATATTTTTTTTTTTGAAACTATTTATGATAAGGTTCACAATACATCATTGGGAAAGGAAAAAGACAAGAATACCCTCTCTTTTAGATTTTGTTAATTTTTAACGAGAAAACATTTGCACCGTTAGTCCATGAGGGATGTATTGTGCCCCGCGCACTAACGGAGGGATGGCTGTTGTCCAAAAAGTTAACGAATGATGTAATTCGATTTTTCGACATAACACAGGGATGATTTTTGCACTTCTCTCTAAAAAGAATGTGTTCAAACTAAAATAAAAAGAATGTGTTCAAATATCCACATATGCAAAAGAATATGATGTGTCGGTAATTTTAAGTTGTAACCTGCTCTTAACCGGTCATATTACCTATATTTTAAAAAAAAATGATAGTTTTAATCACTATATTAGTAATATCTTGAGTTGCTTACCTAAATGTGTTAAATTTGGAAAGTACATTGCTAATATATGTACTTAACCCAACTATATTACATAAGTCAACGTTGTCAAAAAAAAAGTAGGGCCCAGGCCCATTTTGAATTTAACTAGTGAAAAACTAAAACACAGGAAACCATAATACATAATTTTATAAAAATTAAAAACCCGAGCCTCCCTTTTCTTCTTGGTGGCCGCGGAATCCAACAATCCACAAGGGGATTCGGTGTTTGATTTTGGGTTGATTACGTAATCGTGTTCGTGTTTCTTTTCTCTTTTCATTCACCGTAAATTCATAAACCATCATATTTTTAATTCCCTTTTATTTAATTATGAACACATGGGTTTGATCTTTAATAAAACATGTTATGGGTTTAATAAAACAAGAGTAAGGGTTCGTTTAGTTTGGTTTTTGGTTCGGCAACCTCAACCAAGAGTCATACGACTCTCGGTGTTCCCTTTTGATCACAACCGAGACCCCCTCATGGTCTCGGTGGGGGTTTGTCTCGGGCGGCATCAAACCAAGGCACCCAGCGGGTACCTTGGTCCGGCGGTGGGAACGTAGGGCAGGCAGGGGGAACCACCGGCTTAAGCCGGTGGGAACTTTTGTCTCGGCAGGGGAAAGCCACGGCGCAGCAGCAACCAAGGTTGCCGTCGTTGGCTGCGCAGCCACTGGGCACCACCACAGTCGCGGCTGTTGGTGGTGGTTAGTGTTCAGGTTATTTTTGTCTCGGGTTTCGTGCTCGGGATATTTTTGCTAAATTATTTTTACAAGTTAATTAAATTAATTTACATGCCTAATTAATTAATAACCCCCTTAATACAATAAGAGGAAAAAGAAAAATACATTATTAAAAACAATATAAATGTCTGTGAAGGGAGGAATATTTGGACTATGTATCTGTCGTTCGATTTTTTAAAAAGCCTGTTCACCGGTATGGGTTTGACAAGAAAATCAACATCTCAACCGTGTGATGAGTTTTATCGCTGTTCACCGGTATGGCTTCTTTCCTACGAGGTGTAGCCTTTGATTTCTTCCAATATCTCTCTCATTTGGGTGAAATAAAAAACACACAAATAGTGTATATCTCTCTGTGAAACGTAACCCCAATAATGCGATCTATTTATGATTTGATCTAATCTATTTATGATTTGATCTGTTTATGATCTCTTCTATTCATGATCTGATCTGTTCGTAAGAGTGCTCTTTTTTTATTGATAAGGAGGTAATTTGTTTTTTCCCATCTCGATGTTATAAGTTGTTTACGCATCTCGATTGGATGTGTATAAACTATTAAACTGTTCATATTAATGAATTAGTGATTGGTTGAAAACCTTCATTTATGGGGGTTTGCTGGAAACCTTAATTTTTTTAGGGGGTTTGATGCTTTGATGATTTCTTTACTTCTTGATTAGTAAGTTTTCTGTTTTGGTTGAACTTTGCACTACTTTTATCCTTGATTGAAAGCCTTAAGTTAGAAGAAAGTGTTGAAAGTTGTTATATCGCTGGCTGAATTTGAAAGAAAGTGTATCGATATGATTAATCATGTATCATACCCAGATGTGCCTACTGCGGCATCTAAATGTTAAAGTTATGTTGGCTAAGTTGTCGTTAGGCTGTGATGAGCTTGAACGGCCCAAGGTAAGACATGAGATTGCGTGTATCTTGGCGGGGCAACCTCTTGGGTTTGCAGCCATGGCGCGTGTATCCTTTCTTCCTCATTAGTGCCGAATCTGAGCCTCATTACAAGTGGCGGACTTTTGGAATGGAAATATTTGCGGCTGCGAGGTGTTTTTCATGTCCTTTGCAGCCAGCTTATGTAACCCGCTGATGGATTAACTGATTTTGGGTGACCCTCGCTGTCACCGGTCCTTTTGTTGCCGCTATATGTTGGGTAGCGAATGTGATTGGTGTCAGATGGTGTAACGATATATTGTTGATGATTAAAGCTGCCTGTATGGAACGTTTTGGTAGCCTTGCTTTGGTAAAACCCGGATCTTGGCGGGGCGATCATGTGCTCGCAGCCATGAAGGGCTTTGGGTACGCCTTTCGTTCTGCCATGTTTATTTCAAGTTTACGTTATTTTTGTTTGACAAAGTGACTGTCAAAAGTAGCCTCATCTTAATCCCTTTACGTAGCCGGCTCGCGAACTATAAAAAGTGGCAGCGTGGTTTGGCCACCATTAGTAAGTCTTATTATATCTCTTTTATAGTTATCCTTTGAAGTTATTATTTGATGAGTTGGATTTTTTAGGTTATTCATATTTTGGGGGTCATGGCATTATCAGGTTTTTCTCTTGCTTTCATAATGCTCAACACTACCTCATAACGGGCTAACTTTCGAATATAATGATGTTGTTGTTTCTATATACTATGGAAACTAAAATCAGTTGTTGGACCGTCTTATGGAGGCTGTGATGAGTAGCAATGCCTTCGATCAAACTGAGATTACCAGCGTCTTGGCGGGGCAACTCATTAAAGATGCAGCCATGGCGGGTGTATCCTTTTTTGGTCCATTGCTAGCCTAATGGAAAAAAGAAGATGTCGGCTTACATCTGCCTTGGCGTCTTCTAACTGCTGAAAAACACAATTGCATCTAATATTTGGTTGCTTAATTGTCGCATAATAGTGATGGCTGGGACACAGTTGGCAACCATGCATGTGTGATTCAAACGAGTGAGCCAACGAGAAAGTTGATGATAGAATGGGAGAATTTTGTATTAAAAACCTTTGGCGATGATGATGTTGTTGCTTTTGTATTTTTTGTCTTTTTGGTCCCACAGTTTCGAGTCCTGCACTGTTTTTTTTATCAGTTTCGGTTCTGTATTTTGACTTTTTATTACTTTTGACCTATTAAACTTTATAATTCTCATTCTATATTTTGTACTAGTTTTAATACCCGTGCACGCACGGGACTTGAACATAAAAGATAAGTGAGGTAATAATTTTGTTATTTCGACTTCATGTACTTATATATGTTTTTACCTGATTTTTCATTATGTGATAATATTAATTGATATTTTTTGGGTAAATATTAATTGATATTTTGTATAAATATTTATTGCATAAAAGATTTGAATTAGTCTAAATGAAATTTTAGCTAAATTTTTCTAGACATTTTCTGTTTAATAACACATAACGACCTTGAAAAAATATGTTGTTGTAATATGTAGAATCCCGTCTATTTATTTTTATCTAACACCGATGTATGAGGTCTTTCATTCATTTTACTATTTATATTCATGTTTATAATAATTTACGTAGATTGCATTGTTTGTTTTTGTTAAGTGTCAAAATATAAATAAACAATAACTCGTGTTTTTATTTGAATATTAATAATCATGTGATTTGTTAACTTTTTAATATTACATATATGTTGTATTTTTAAAATAAAAAATCTAGATGGTATAAAGTTAAGGGGGTATTTTGTTTATTTTATAAACTTCTTAAAAAATATAGAAAAATATAAATTTCACTAAGTCTATCTAATTTATTTAAAATTCAACCATTAAAGTATTAATTAATTCCCTCCTCTTTTTATAAGTTTTATTTTCACAAATTTGACACATATATCTTTTTGTGTTTTCATCAAATTCTTCCACCAAAACATTTAATTTTGACTAAATTTCATTCAATTTTGACTTTTTTGAGCCAATCACATTGCTTGATTTTGCTTATGTGTCAAAATCAAGCCATTTGATTGGTCCAATTATTTTTTCTACAACCTCCACTTTTCACTAAAACTCTCTAAAAATCTAATTCTTTTATTATATAAAAGATTTTCAGGATCTCAGTTTTATAACATAAATAAAAGGGAAAATAGCATAAAAAGGTACTCATCTTATGTTAAAATTCAATTAAAGGTACTCAACTTTTTTTTTCTCAATTTAAGGTACCGATCTTTTTTCTTGTAGCAATGTTGGGACAATAACAAATTTAAAGGTTATATATTAACGACTGTTTACTTTATTATTACATTGTTAGTCCTTTAAATTAACGACACTTTAAAATAACCTCAAATTCGTTTTTTTTATAGTTTTAGACCGTTTTCTATCTTTTTCGTTTGATTTTTACCGTTTTCACTCGGTTTTTAATCGTTTTAGTCCGTTTTTTTCGTTTGATTAAAAGCAAACGAAAACGGTAAAAATTAGACGAAAAATGTGAAAACGGTCTAAAACTGTTAAAAAACAAATTTTAAGTTTATTATAAAGTGTTATTAATGTAAAAGACTAACGATGCAATAATAAAATAAACGATCGTTAATATATAACCTTTAAGTTTGTTATTGTCCCAACATTGCAACAAGAAAAAAAGATCGGTATCTTAAATTGAGAAAAAAAAAGTTGAGTACCTTTAATTGAATTTTAACATAAGATGAGTACCTTTTTATGCTATTTGCCCTAAATAAAATTAAAAAAATTAAAAAAAAAATAAAAAAAATCAAAATTCAGGGAGTATAGATTGCTTTCTAAGGGGTCTATATAAGTATAACCTCAGCCACCACAATTATGCTCTATCATTGTTCCTAAATCTTCAATTCATCATGTTTAGTTGACAGTTTGACACATGTACATGTACAAATTTGGGGCATACAAGTCAAACTCAATCTTAGATATTCATTGATGTATTTGTATCCTGGCGACATTCGTTAAGAACTGAATGTGTAAGCAAAAGGGTGTAGTATGCGAGGTTTAAGTTCAAAGGCTTTAATTAATTTTGAACTAAAGCTGCCGTTCTAAAAAATAATAATAATAATAATAATAAAATAAAATTTTGAACTAAAGCTTTGGCAAGATAAATAAGTCACCACTCACCACTCACATCTGTTGTTAACCACGGTCCACGGCTAACTGAACAGTAGCCACTGCATCACCAAATAAAGTTGGAACCTGTCCAGTAAAACTCTAAAATAGGAAGAACCGATAAAAAAACAAATCAACACAACACATCAGTAGGTAATTGCGTAATAGGTGTTCAAAAAAAAAGTAGCTGCGTAATAGGTTATCATAATACATTCCCAAAAAGTTAATCAGTTGTTTAAAGCGATTCAAGACAATTAAATTGCACTTGCAAGGCCTATATTGGAACCCCGTGCCAAAAAAACCTTGGTTTAACAATGACTTCTGCCAGCGGTGATATGCGTGGGGAGCTTGTGAGAATTCTTGATATCTCTGACTCTTTATCCTTAGTAACCGAAGACTCAAGCACTAAGCTCACCTTTTTGAGAGCAGGAGACTTGGCCAAGATAAGCTTCAAAAACTCCATCTCACACAAAGTGTGGGAAAACTGTATAATCTGCAACTCCTTCAAATGCTCCAACCAAATATTCGAACAACTTTCCAGTGAAGCTGACTTTATCACAGAGTTCTCAGGGACCTCAAAGTCTTCAGGATATTTAATTTCAACCTACAACATGTATTGGCATTTCTTATAAGTGGCAAAATGGAGGGGTCGGGTAACGGATCTAAACGGGTCATTTGGGAGCAAGGTTCGGAAAAAGCAAATTCTGAGTAAAAAATGAAAATGTGAATAGAGGCATTCTAAGTTTTAAATGACCGCCAAGACCCGCCCTTGACCCGTTGAATAACTGTTATACAACTGGGCTTAAATCAAAGACACAATTCAGCCCATCAGTAAAACCCAACAAAACCGATCAAATAATAAATATTTGCGCAACTTGACACACGTTTAACCAATGTGTCTTGAATTGCCACCTCCGGTGTTTCTTGTGTTCGTAATTTTGTATATCTTGGCTAAAGGATCAAAACAATAAGAAGTAGAAGATGCAAGGTAGATTAACGCAATTTACCCCTAGCTCGATCTTCTCCAAGTTCGGGGAACTTCTTATCACAAGACAAAGAAAATCTAACCCATAATCATCAAAGAAAAGCATCGCGTCTAAACAGAAGTATTTGAGGTGGACTAATGCATTTGGAAGCTCTCTTGGATCACTGTTTTTAGCAAAACGCTTGAAATAGCCAAAACAATGATTAGCCACTACAAAAAAAAATCCCAAAGTTTAAGTAATTACATACTGGTATTATCTGGATAATATTACCTGATCGATCCAACGGAATAATGACAAACGCTCGATCATAGGTAGATAATTTAATAGCTCAGTAGTTGTGACTTCATTGATCTCTGCAGGATCTGTCCTCCGCATCTGCTTACAATATACAGATAAGTTATGAAAGCCTAGGAGAATCGGATTTTAAGTAACAACTTACCATTTTGAAGCATTTAAGTGACGGACAATTGGATAAGAGACGTAAAAGAGCTTTTTTATAGATGGATACCACCATCAAAGATAAGCTTGTAAGGCTACCAAATCCGTTGCTTGCAGAACTGAAGTCAAAATTACACCAACTGACAAATAGGTCAGTTAAGTGATGCAATGAGAAGATAGATCGGGGTAACTGGTATGGACGGCATGAGGACGGAGACAACAAAAGTGTAAATTTCTTGAGTGTGTTGTTGTTTCTCGCCAAATGAATTATTATTTGGTCAATTTCAACACATGTGTCATCAGCATTGAGCATTGATAGGCTGAACTCATGGATTGGACCCTCATGCAGTAACAGAACTTGGTGTATAGCATAGAAAACTTTACACGTTCGAGAAATCAACTGTTTCCTATCACTTACCCTACTGAACGATTGCTCTAAGACGGACAGCTGATTTTCATCAGTTTTTCTATTAAACATATTATATTCATGAAACCCAAGTTTGGGAATTTTGACCCACTTGTATCTCCAAGTCTTTGAGAGGATACTCGTCCTCACTGCATCTATAATCGGAACAAGACATAGAATGTCTTCAATTATGTTTGGAGGAAGGTTGCTGATTCTATCCAAAGACGTGTGCGTAGCTTCAGACAAATGTTTTGCTTTACCTTTCATCTCAAGGTGTTGTTTTTTGACAGTTGCAAAGTACTTCTGCAAAATTTACTTACTGTAAAAATCGATATAATGTATAATGTACACAAAATAAGCCCAGCATTCCTAGTGATAAACAAGTGTTTGAGCAATCAACTATTGCTTAAAATTGACTCATGTTATAAGCCTTCAATTAATCAAATAAATATCTGTTTCAAACCAGATTTATTACTGACAGAGTAATTTTACACTTTTGGGCAACAAACTGTTATGATCCCACATCGGTCAAGTATGGGACCGGTTGATTGTTTATAAAGCCTAGGTGTCCTAGTCATATGCTCACTGTTGAGTATACACAATACCAACAGACAAAAATGTGTTAACCAATTCAAAATACATATTTAGTCCCATTATTTTTTTATCATAAGTTTCTGTTTGCCTACTGTTTCTTAGTTTTCCTGTAAGAAGTCGGTTTTCTACTAGGTTCTTTTGTGTACATAACGCATAAAAGAGATTACTAAACACTCGAAACTATAGTAAAATTTCAGTAAGTTGGTTTTAAGCGAGTTATATAAGAAAACAGTTACCAATACGGAATAAATACATCCCCTTTTTACCTAATTCTAAATGGACATTTTGGCGCAACACGAGTTTTTAAGGCGCGCCATTCTTTACACCAATAAAGAAGCGCTGAGCGCCAAATCAATGTAAATCGCACGCTGATCTCAGAAAAGTAAATTTCTAGCATTATTAGTTACTCAAAGTCATCTACCGATACCTATTAACTAGTTTCAAACACTTTATAAGATCTAAAAGTTGCAATTAAAAGAATTACTCAAACAAACAAGGATTAATTAATTAAGAAACATGATTCAAGGGGAAGATATGTACCTGAATTACATTTATAGAACCCTAACTTTTTAGTTTCTCTCTCTCTCTTTGAGCGAGTGTGATATCTGTTTCAAACCAGTTTTACACTTCTGGTCCTGCCACTTACGATAAGTTTCCGTTGTAATTGGTTATGTTAGGGGTGCAATCGATTCAAGCCGAGTTCAAGCTTTAGTTGGGCTTGAGCTTGGCTCGATACAAAAATTGTATGCTTGAGTTTAGTTTGATAGTTTATCAAGCTTTAACAATCGAAGCTCGATTTTAGCTTGATAAAGTTTGATTAAAGTTTGAATTTGGCTTGAAAAACTTGAATGTGTATAAAATTATTTGTTTTTATAATAAAACTCGTCAAATAAACGTATGTACAAAGTGAAACAAACAAAAACCATTACTCAAAACTAAATTTAATTTATTTAACACTAATAAAATCATAATAACATAATCGTACAATCTTAATTGCAAAATGTGTTTTGTGTTCCAATGCGACTAAGATCTCAACGTTTATTGCATTACGTAAATGTGAGCGTAATTTAGACACGTCGCGTTTAGTATTATAAAAAATAAAAAAAATATTTACACATATTATATTCCATTAAGTACCGAGTAAATGCAATAAACTTGCAAAAATAAAGAATTATTTAAAATACAAAAAACAACGATATAAATTCCACAAAAAAGTGAAGATTGGCGGGAACACCTTAACCCCGGGTGCCTTTTGGCACCAGCCATTGTCCACCCCACAAGGAATAGCTCCGGCAACTCTCCTAGCCCAGAGGAGCAACACCTGGAGTGAGACGAGCCGAGACTCGACCCTCGATCTCTTATTCCACAAAGTCTCTCCAGTGTGCTCACAGGTTTTGCGGAGGCGGGTACCTATTTGAAACAAATGTCAAAGATGGGAATTGAACTTGGGTCATTTGACTCAAGCACAAGAGCTCCACCCATTGGACTAATGCTCCAATGGTAAAAACAACGATATAAATATACTCGGAGTTAAAAGTCTTTCTAAAATATATTATTTATTAATGAAGTTAGCGTTTAGAATTAGGTTAATACTCAAATTAACCATTAGTTGCTTATATGAATTCATCATAAAAACATATTTTTAATAAAGCTTGAAAAATCTTAATAAAAGCTCGAGCTGAACTATCTAAAGTTTGAGCTTAAGCTTGATATAGTTTCGAGGTATTTTTTAGGTTTGAGCTTAATAAAAGTTTAGTTAGATCGAGTCAAACTTGGACTCGAGCTCGAGTTGCTTGATAAAATCTTTACTTAGGTAAATTAAAATTTTGGCATGGAGCATGTGGAAGGTTTGTTCGTGTTCGTTTGTTTAAGTTTATTCGAAAATATTAACGTACACGGAATGACTCAAGGACTCGTCTATTGTTCGTTTTAATTAACAGTACATAAGTTTCAACTCACTCTGTTTGTTTTAGTTAATGACACGTACATACTGAGTCGCGGCCTAGCAACAAGACAATCAAACACTCTTGGTTATATTAGAGTAAAAGTTAGTCCCGACTAGGCATACCCTCTTCACTTGTGTCACATCATCTCAATTAACCAAAACAAAAAACCAACTAAACACCCCTTCACTCACAACTAGTCTCTCTTCTCTTCACTTGGGTCCCACCACTCATCATTTTATTTCTTTTTTCATTTTTCACACAAAATAAATTTTATTTCACTTAAATAAAACATTACAAATACGAAAATAAAAATTACAAATACGGAATAAAATTAAAAACGATACGATACAATACGGTACGGTTCGAAGGAATTTAATCGGTTTCGGGATCCGAATCAAATTCCGATGAAATACCCCACGATCTCTTGATGAATTCGCGTGTCTTTTCCCACTTGATCTGCTTCGCCAACTCTCGTTTCTCTCGTTCTTCTTCTGCTAATGCTTCACGTAATGCTTCTTCATCATTAAGCAGTTGATATTCTTGTTCCTTAGTAAGACGGAACTCAGCAGGTACCTGTTATTCTTCAACAGGGCTCTCTGGTTGATGAACAGTAGGAACGGATGATTCGCCCATCGTGTTTGGGTAAGGTTGTGGAGGGTAAGGTTGTGGAGGGTAAGGTCGTGGAGGGATTGTCTCTGGTACCTTTTATGGTGTCGATGGGTTACTTCGAGTAGCTTTTCATTTGTTTTGTTTCTTGTTTGCAGAAGTGTTTCTTTGAGACATGTTTTAGAGTGTGGTTTAGTGTGAGAAAAAAAAAACTAAATGAAAGTAGTATTTAAATTAGAACTGTAATGTATGTATATATAGGAAAATAAATAAATTTTAAAAAAAAATTAAAAAAAAATTAACCGTTTGGCAACGGTTTAAAAATAGGTGGGGCCCAAACTTTTCTCTTTTCATCTCGTTGAATACTGGCGAATTAATCACGGCGAGGGGGTGGTGTCACGGCGAGCACCGACGAGGGTGTCACGTCGGACCGACGAGGGCCCCTCGCCGTGACACCGTTTACTCTTACACTTGACTATAGTACTTACTACAACATCTTGTGAATTACTCTATTGGTTTTAAAATTATTGTCACCAGAAAAGAATCACACAGTTTAAGAAAAATATATTTATTACAATTTTTCTCTCTTACTTTTTGCATAATGATAGTTTTATCCTTAACGCTATGTTCTCAAATTATTATTGGAATGAAAAGAAAAGAAGCAAAAACTAGAGAAGAGAAAAGAAAGGAAGAGAAGAACAATAGAAGATTTTATACACAAAATTACCTTGGATCTTCTTTTCTCTTCTATTTTTTTCTTTTCCTAAAAAATCTCGAATCTCGAAAACACAAATATGTTTTAGTTTCTTTCCAAAAATTTTCCTTTCTTCTCAAAATAAATCTTGAGAACATAGTGTAAACTAATTAAATTAAAACTTCTTTAGTATTTGTAATAATAACCACAAAGAAGAGTAATATGGTAAACTCAAACTAAATTCTATATCTATTTTTAGAATTGAACAATAATTTTGGGACAAACCAAAATAAAAGATGGACAATAATTTTAGGACGGAGGGAGTATGGTACACTTTTAGAACACTGATTATGGAAGTCAGCAATTAAAGAAACACTAGAAATTAACAAAATACAATACAGGAAAAAAAATATTAGCAACTGAATGTCATTAGATTATCATAATCAATTCACACATATATTCATTCACTGGTCTAAAGTTAGTGAAGCCAATCTGAGGCATATTCTTAAACTCCAACCTGCGTTTTCTTAATAACGCCTACACTTAACAATGATTACTGCCTTTGGTGATACACGTGGGCATCCACAGAAATCTCTTAATATTTCTAACTCTAAGTCCTTAGTAACATAGTAACTCTTAAGCACTATAGTCACCTTCTCGAGCACAGGCGACTTGGCCAAAATAAGCTTCACGAACTCCATCTCACCCTCCCGGTCTGCAAAATTTACAATCTTCAACTCCTTGAAATGCTCCAACCATATATCCGAACAATCTTGAAGTGCAGCTAACTCCATCTCAGATTCTTCAGGCTCTTTGTCCTGAATCTACAGGCAGTGTTTTTACTTTTCGTGTCAGTTTAATAGCCTAATAAAGGATATAAGATAGGTCAATGAAATTTACCTCTAGCGTAATTTTCTCTATGTTTGGGGAGCTTCTGATCACGAGAGCAACAAATTTTAAGCCATAATCATCAATGAGCATCAAATCTTCTAAATGGAAGTATTTGAGGTGGACTAATGTGGATGGAAGCTCCCTTGGATCGCTGGTTACAGCAGAAGTCTTGAAACATTTGCCGAAACAAAAATAACAACTAAGTTTATTTTTCCCCCAAAATTATTCAATCATATACCATGTGGTTATAATATTACCTCATAATACCGATGACAAAAAGACAGATGCTCGATCACGAGTAAACAGTTTAATAGCCTAATAATGCTGATACGGTCACCCTGGTATACATAATTGGCGGACTACAACAGCTTACAATATTCAAATTAGTTATTAAAGCCACAAAGTTTGAATTTCAAATAAGAACTTACCAGAGTGAAGCTTTTGAGTTTTGGACAATTGGATAAGAGATGTCGAAGCGACTTTGCAGGGATAATAACGTCGATCAAACATAAGCTAGTAAGGCTACCAAATCCACTTGATACAGGATCAAATTCAAAAACACAATTATGGATATATAGGTCTGTTAACTGATTCAACGCAAAGAGAGATCGGGGTATCCGATATAAATGGTCATAGTCTTCAGTCATTTCAAGTTTAAATTTCTTGACAGTGTTGTTGTTCCTCGCCAAATGAATTATTATTTGGTCAATCTCAACACATGTGTCATTTCCACCCATAACGAGGGTAAACTCGAGTATTGGACCATGATGCAGTAACAGAACTTGGTTTATAGCATAAAAAAGTTTACACCTCTTGGTCATCGTTATCCTTTCAGTCGTCACTTGATCAAAACGAACAATCTCCAACTCTGACATGGGCTGCTGATGTTTAGTTTTTATATCAAACAGATCATCCTCAATAAACACGAGTTTAGGAATTGTGATCCAATTGTGTTTCCATTTCCTCGACAAGATACTCGTCCTCACTGCCTCTTTAATCGGCACAAGACATAGGATATTTTCTATTATATTTTGAGGAATGGTGCTGATTATATCAATAGACGAAAGTTTAGCTTTAGAACTCATCTCAGAGTCTTCTTGTTGAACCTATCAAATCAAATCCTGCAATAATCAGCTCTTTAAATATCGATTTAACATAGTCAAACCTATAAATACACAAAAAAATAAAGCCACTGCAACACTAGGATAAACCTGTTAATTTTTGCTTAGGGTGTTTCAGTTAACGTATATAAAAGTGCATATGATTTTTAGCTTAGTAACCCTTTTGGGACAGCACCTTCATCTTGGTTTTCAAAAACGGACTAATTTATCTCATAAAAGCAATGGAGTAATAAGTTATTACGACTAATCTGATTAAAGGTACTTATTAGCTTACTATTATCGCAGATTAACCAAACGCTCATTGAAAAGTGCTTAGCAAACACCGAAGCTATGTAAATAAGCTGACCCAAACATTGTGTAAGGGCTTATTTTGAAGAGCTAATAAGTTGATAAGGCATTAGGCTAACAAGCACAAGCAATTTCAAATACGTGAACCCAAACACCACTCTGTTATTTATTTTATTTTTTACATTAGTAGCCACTCAACTCCTTTGTCACTTCAGTCACTAATGTATGTTTTCTTTTGTAGGTAACAATACTCACCAATCGATTAAACCAGAGGTGGCAATTTGAGACTCATTGGTTAAATTTGTGTTTAGTTGGATAAATATCTATTTAGATTTTAGGGGCTGAGTCTAGTTGGGTAAAAAAAACTTCTTTTTTTTCCTTCATATTTTACTCAAAAAAAAATTCTTTACCAAAACCTGTCTAGACCCCTAACCCATTTAGGGGCTGATTGTTTTAGCTTATATAACCTAAGCTTATTTTGGCTTATATAACATAAGCCTCAATTTTGTGGCTTATTTAGAGATTTATTGGCTTATATAAGTTTATTATGATATACTGATAGACTTATACAAGCTCATAAGTCTCCAAATAAGATTAAAAATTTGAGGTTTATGAAATATAAGCCGAAATATGGCTTATTTTCGGCTTATATAACATAAGCCCTAATTTTGTGGCTTATTTGGAGACTTAGGGGCTTATATAAGTCTATAAGCCCATAAGTCTCCAAATAAGCCACAAAATTGGAGCTTATGTTATATAAGCCAAAACGAACTTACGTTATATAAGTTAAACCAAACACCAAGTTAGACTCATGTTTCTAGAAGACGCACCGAACACGTTTAGACCCAAACCCATCTAGACCCGTGAGCCAAACTCGACCCGACCCACCCATGTAGCCAACCTATCAAACAGAAGAGCATAAAGATGAGAGGCTCTCTATCTTTGACAACAATGCGTTTGGATAAGCATTTTAAAAGTGATAAAAACCCGAATCAGTTTGTTTCTAGTGTCTTAGGAATCAAACATATAATTTAAGGGTGAAACTCAAACCAGCCATAACAAAAATGACTTATCAAATATCAAAAGATCCGAGTACGATTATCAACTTACAACCATTCATTTAGCCTCACTAAAAATAACAAATTAACTAAAAGAAGCACACATTCATATACCAAAATGACTACAAGATTAGCAGTTTCTTGTATTGAAACAAATTTATAAGTAAAAAACTAACCGTGGAGTTACCTGATGACTGATGACTGATAGTGACGAGAGTTAGAGCCCCAAGAGCAACCACAATGGCAAAAGTTACGAATGACTTTTTTTGGATTGAGTATTTGGTCCCTGCGTTTTACACGCACACGTGACAATATGTATATACCAAAATTATATTCTATCATTGTTTCTAAATCTTCAATTCATCATGTTTTAGTTGACAGTTTGACCACAATGTGTACATGTACAAATAATCTGGGGTATATGAGTCAAACTCTTTCTTAGATATTCATTAGAGGGAATCGTAAAAATGGTCCTCGTGGTCATCCGGGTTTAACATAAATAGTTTTTTTTTTTTTTCTCGGATCCTCTCCCTGTGGTTGTCACTTTTAACAGGTTTAGTCCCTTAACGGATATTTCAGTTAGTTTGACTGTGAAGTACATGTTTAAAAGGGTTAAATAACCAAGATACCCTCATCTTCTTCTTCAATCATATACATCATCACCTACATCATTATTACCGTAAACCTCCTCCAAACCATTTTCCAGATTTTGACAAACTCAACAGCAATTTTTTTTAATAACCATAACAAAAATCCTTTTACATATCCTCAAACTTCAACCTAAATGAAAATTAAGCATATAAATCCTAAAACACCAATTTATATTTATTATAGATCTGTTACTCTACAACTTTGTCCTTCGGCAATAATTCTTTGTAAGACAACATCAAAAACAAAAATCCAACCTAAACACTATCTCTTATGCTATCTTAATCCTCCAAAAATTCAATCCACCTTATTAGAGCAAATACTAGATCTGGGCGAGTAAACCCCTAAACATAAAACCCTCGCCTATAAAACTAATAAATCGAAACCTTAAAAATCGAATCTTTGAACTTAATAAAATAGAACATCAGATCTCCAATTTTTCTCCACAAAATAATTAAATCTAGAGGCGTGGTGGTTGCTTTTTTGGTGGTGGCTATAGTGGTTGCTGGCGGCCGGAGATGAAGGCGACATGAGTGGCTGTTAGTGGTGGCAAGGGATGGTGGTAAGAAGAACAACCACTCAATCTATGAATCAAAAACCAATAATCTTAACACAAACGAAAGATAACCTCTTATTCTTTCTTTTTATCACAACCAACAACTAGTGTGCCTTTTTGTATTCTTGATGCTTACAACCATAGCAAAAATAAAAACAATAGTCTTGGCTTCAAGATTTGTGTGGGTGGGTAAAGTATAGAGAGAAATAAATGGAATTCGGTTAGAGAAAAATGACAAACATGGAGGGTATGAGAAAAGGAAAAACATATTTAGTTTGGTAAAACATAGAGAAATACCGAAATGCCCTCTAAGTTAACAGTCAACTCGCAACTTTTTAGGTCAAAGGACCAAACCCGTTAAAAGTGACAACCACAGGGAGAGCATCCGAGAAAAAAAAAGTAAAGGGACTATTTCTGTTAAACCCGGATGACCACAGGGACCATTTTTGCAATTCTCTCTATTCATTAATGTATTTGTATGTTGGCGACATTCGTTAAGAACTGATTGTGTAAGAAAAAGGGTGTAGTATGCAGAGGTTTAATTTGGCAAGATAAATAAGTCACCACTCACATCTGTTGTTACCGTGGCTAAGTGAACAGTATCCACTGCAACACCAAATAAAGTTGGAACCTGTCCAATAAAACTCTAAAATAATCCAAGAACCGATAGAAAAACAAATCAACACAACATCAGTAGGTAATTGCATAATAGGTTATCATAATACATTCCCAAAAAGTTTATCAGTTGTTTAAAGCGATTTAGGACAATTTCACTTGCAAGGCACATAATTAAACTTTGTCACACCCTAAATTTGGCCCACGTGTACAATTACACGAGGATGTGACTATCATGACAACCAAGAGACATAGATACAAGAATAACTAAGAAAAGTCATTTTTCATTCATAAAACATAAAGATAGAAATTGGTCCCAAAGAAAATTGTTTTACATATCATGATAACATAATTCAAGTTTCCAAATGTCATACATTTTAATCAAGTCTCAAAGGTAATCATGATAATTTGTATTAACTCCATAGCACAACCACGTCACTCCTCCGTCTTGACACCTGAGAAAAACATTGCTAAAACGTCAACACAAAGGTCGGTGAGTTTATAGGTTTAAGTATAAGTAGTGTGATGAACCATAAGATTTTTGTTAGGCAACCGACAAATAATCTTATAACAAATACATGATTATCATCAAATAGCATACGTTCATGATATCCTACGTCTAAGCTCGTAACACCGAAGCGTTAACCGTACCAACAAGTTTATACAAAAGAGCCCAAGCAAATACCACCCCAAAGTATTTGTAACACCTCAAATGTAATTGTATCCAATTTGGTCACACAACCAGCATTAGATAGGGAGGCCAATCCCAATAGATCTATCCATAACATTTGCGCTTACACAAAGTAATTAACGATTCATGATAGTGGGCTAAAGCATCTAGGGGTATCGCTACTTAGACATCATGTAGGCACGTATGAGTTTTAAGGTACTTATGTTCATCCGTAAAAACAAGAAATGTTGTCACCCAAAGAGTTAAAATCAATTAAAAGTGGGGCTATAAACTCACCTCGTAAATCAAGCAAATGTATGAAAATGCAAAGAAGCTCGAGAATACGACAACGTTATCCACGACCTAGTTAAGTATATTTACCGTGTTACAAAACTAGTAGTTCATAAATAAAATGCATGACAACCTAAGTGTACTTGACATTACGTTTTATTTACAACAAATCACGAAAATACTATACGGTTATCAACGGGCTTTAGTTTAACAAAGTAACAATACAAATTCGTTTTGGGCTTACACAACCCAAGTCCAAAGTCGGACAACCCATATGCTTAGGTTTACTCATGGGCTTGGCCCATGATTCATCGACTCAACCCGGCCCAAAATGGGGGCGACATAAACAAGAAAACAGGGGAAATGTTATATTAACTACTTGTTGGAGTATGCTCGTGTCATAACAACTAATTATATGGTTAGACACATATGGGCCTATGGGGTTACACACATATACACTGAGGTACCACTTAATATATCGTGTATATTGTATTTACGGTATATATAACCTATGTAACTCGAGATAAATTCTAATAACTGAGCTTGTCCTTAGTTTATTATTATTACATTAGAAAACTAATGTGAAGACATTTTAGAAGCCATTTGCTAACCGTCCATTTAAATGATGATTTACGTTTTGATTCTCAAATGGAAACTATTGATTTAGTTTAATGTTTATTCCATAATTTAAGTAAATTGATTGGTTATAATCTTAAGTGATTAATAAGACATTTGCTACAAAACATTGTTGACATAAGAAAAAAACGTATGTCTTCTCCATGGATAAAATAATGGACGTCTCACATTGAAATATAACTAGAAGTTTATATTTTGTTTTTTTGAAAATATTGAATCAAGATTATTCAAGGTTTGATCAAAGGTTACGGTGTTATAGACTAGCATCTATTTGGTATACAAGGAGGTGTAGTGTGTTTCTACATAGAGGTGATCTACTTTGATCACTTGGTTTCTTGGGTAGATCGTGTGGTGATTGTCTCCGGTTGTTCTCGTTGAATCGTGCGACAAAGGTATCCTTTTATCTCCCTTTTTTTATTTATTAATCATATGAAATTATGGATCCGTTCATAGGTGTTTACTCCGTTGCGTTTGATTATATTTAATATGTTATTGATTATATTCAGCACCTATAGTGGTATCACGAGCCATCATATGATGTCATATGATTATCGGGTATGCGTAAAAATGGCTTAATATGAGTGTTTTTGAGGGTTTTGTTAAACCAATATTAAAACAGCCCCTATGGCATTCTTTTCGTGGTATTATAGACTTTTAGAGGGTCTTATAATCTGTTTTTAATGATCTCATAGTCACGGGTTACGCATACTTAAATGGGTTTGTTACCGGGTACGTGTAAAATGACCTAAAACGCGTTTTTTTGAAACGATTCATGAAGCGGGTTTTAAACAGCCCTTATGACCATCTTTTCAGTAAATATATGATAATTACAAGGTTTATAAAATGTGGTATTAAGGTCCTAAGGTCATTGGTTACACGCACCGATCGGGAGTTTAATTAATTGTTGATTATTCTTTCAATTACGTTGGCTAACAAGTGTTTATTGTTGTTTAATTTTATTTCCATGGCAAATACATGCATGTTTGGCCATAGACTTAGCCAACACCTTGTTATATTAATAATCTTATGGTATTATTATGTTTCGTATGTAAAGCCGATGAAAACCTAGACCAATTGTGACATGTTGTGTGTTGATTTGCATTTAATTTCAGTTTTGGGGATTTGACATTGTTTCGGCTTCATTAATATGTTTTTGATGTTGGTTATATCCATTGTTTGGGCACTTTACAGTAGGTTAATGATAGGTTAAATGTTGTTAGTCATAAATCATTTGTAACCGATGCTTGGATGGGAATGGCTAAAGAATTAAAGACACATTGTGAAATTTGGAGCTGCTGAGTGACCTGCACTAAAATGTGATTTCTCGGAGTTATATAAGGAGATAGAAGCCCAAATTTGGTGTGCTAATTCACAACTCATAGGCCTTCAAAAGTCTCAACTGGAGCTCAGGCTAGGGAAGACTCCTTCTATGAGTTTTGGGCCCTAGAAGTCGACTGAAATATTTAGGCAGATTTGGGCCTCATGTTCATTTTGGGTTCTACTTGCTCTTGATGGTCTTGGAGAAAGTGGGAGCCCACTTTGTGGTTATGTTGACTTACCCTTAGTTGACTTCTTGGTCCTCGTGATGGCTCACGAGATCAAGCATAGGTTTTTCATCGATTTGAGGTTTTGCATACTTGTGGTTGTGTGGTTGCTTGTTTGCTTGATATCTTGATATTACTTGCAAATGTTTTTTATAAAAACTTGGAACCAATCACAAACCATTTATAAAACTAAATCCTTTATTTAGTTTAAAGTTTAAATATGATTTAAAACTAAAATCTTGTTTTTCATAATAACTCTTAACGTGTTATGATGTTATTTTTTTGTATTGTCTAAATCTAATATTAAATCCATTTAGGTTTTATATTAGTATTTAACATGAACAACTTGACACGCATAAATTAAAATAAGATCAGACTTAAGTTAAGAAATGTTTTTAACTTGTGCTACGATGGATGAATGCATGCTTCCTCGTACACACTTTTTGATTTGTAAATCAAACTTTTATACCCGTCTAAAATTTAAGTCATGCCGTCCAATCGTTTGAGATCACTTGCAATTACTTTTTGCATCTTGTGAGACGGATGCGAATTGTAACCCAAGGTGATTATTATCTATGCGTGAGACCTAGACTTATTCTCGCATGTTCTCAAATTGAATGACTTAATCGGTTAAGTGGTGAGACCTTGACCGAGGCAAGGATGGGACTAAACATGCCAGTTTGATATTTTGTGAATTGTTCACTTATGTCATGAGTCCCATAAGGATCTAAGAATTGCACATGATTTGCAATTGATGAACGTCATCTACCTATTGAATCTATCATTGCTAGCAGATCAACTGATGTGATGGTAGAACCTCAATGAGGATCTTAGCCTTTTCGTAAAATTAATTGTTTTTGTATAAACTTGGGTAGTTAATTTTTAAAGGATTAATTATTGAAAGTACTAAAACTTTGAACTTTTTTTTTATTTTGTAGATGGCAACGAATCAATCCATTAACAATCAAATCAGATCAATTCTCGATAAGGAGAAATTGAGTGGTACAAACTTCCTTGATTGGTTTCGAAATCTGAGGATTGTCCTCAGATCAGAAGGAAAGTTGCACCACTTGGAAGAGGCCTTACCTGAAGCACCTCCTGCTACTGCCACCGCTGCTGTTCGCAATGACCATACTAAAAGGGTTGCTGAACAACAAGAAGTGGCTGGCTTAATGTTCTGTAGTATGGTCCCTGATATCCAAAAACATTTGGAAGACTTTACTGCATATGACATGATTGAGGAACTCAAGACGATGTTCCAACAACAAGCAGAACAAGAACTCTTTGAAACGGTCAAAGCGTTCCATAACTGCAAGCAGGATGAGGGCCAATCTGTCAGCACTTATGTGTTGAGAATGAAAGGCTATCTTGATCAGATGGATCGACTTGGTTACCCTATGCCACAAGTCTTAGGAGTGAACTTGATACTCACTTCACTTTCCAAAGACTATGATCAGTTTGTTCAGAACTATCATATGCACGGCATGGGGAAGACTATACCTGAACTGCATGCCATGCTGAAGCTTGCAGAGAAGGGTATGCCCAAGAAAGCTCCCTCTGTTCTTGCTATCAAGAAAGGTCATATCCAAAAACCGAAGCCACAAGCTAAAGGATGCAAGGGTAAGAAGTTCAAGGGAAAAGCCACTATGGTTCATGACCCTAAACGCAAGTTCCCCCCACCTGGAAAAAAGGAGCATCCTGCTAAGGATGTAGAGTGTCATTATTGTCAGGAGATTGGACACTGGAGAAGGAATTGTCCTTACTACCTGGCAGAAGTGGACAAAAAGAAGAACAAAGTCGGCACGTCCGGCACATCAGGTATCTTCATGATAGAACTCTACTCATTCCCTAAAACTAATACCTGGATATATGACACTGGTTGTGGTACTCACATTTGTAATACTATTCAGGGGCTTAGAGGGATCAGAAAGTTAAATAATGGCGCTTTGGACTTGCACGTGGGCAATGGCAACCGTGCAGCTGTCGAAGCCATAGGGAGCTATGATATTATCCTCCCTAGTGGAATGATTCTTGTACTAGACAATTGTAATTTTTCACCCTCTATTACTAGAGGAATTATTTCTCTTTCGCGTTTATAGGATAATGGTTTTTCACATAAATTTACTGATTATGGTACTATTCAAGTTTCCAAGGATTATGTATTTTATTTTAATGCTATTCCTCGTGATGGAATTTTTGAAATTGATATGCATAATCATGTATCAAATGAGGGTTCTATTTATACTTGTAGCAAAAAGAAGTCCAAGCACAACTTGGATTCTACTTTTCTATGGCATTGCCGACTTGGCCATATAAACAAGAAACGCATTGCGAAGCTGCAACATGATAGGCTTTTAAAGTCAACTGATGATGAATCATTTGATATATGTGTATCTTGTATATCTGGAAAGATGGCAAGAAAGCCTTTTACTCATGCAAGTGAAAGAGCTAATGATCTTCTTGGACTCATACATAGTGATGTATGTGGTCCATTTAGAACCACGTCTAGAGAAGGAGCTAACTACTACGTTACATTTACTGACGACTTCAGTAGATATGGTTATGTTTACTTGATAAAACATAAACATGAAGTTTTTGAAATGTTCAAAACCTTCCAAAACGAGGTAGAAAATCAACTCGGGAAGACAATCAAAGCACTTCGATCTGATCGAGGAGGCGAGTATTTAAGCCTTGAGTTTTTAGATCATCTTAAGAGTCGTGGGATTGTCTCACAACTTACTCCTCCCTATACACCACAACATAATGGGGTGTCAGAGAGGAGAAATCGAACCTTGCTTGACATGGTTCGATCAATGATGAGTCCAACCACTTTGCCAATGTCCTTTTGGGGCTACGCTCTAGAGTCTGATGCACGCATACTCAATATGGTTCCAACTAAGAAGGTTGATAAGACTCCATATGAAATATGGCACGGGAAAGTCCCGAACTTGTCTTATTTGAAAGTCTGGGGTTGTGAGGCTCTCGTTAAACGAGAAACACCAAACAAACTTGAGCCCAGATCTATCAATTGTATCTTTGTAGGATACCCAAAGGAAACAATGGGATACTACTTCTACTACCCACCCGAGAACAAAATATTTGTTGCTCGGTATGTTGAGTTTCTTGAGAGTAGTCTCATATCACAAGAAGCAAGTGGGAGCACCATAGACTTTGATGAAATTCAAAGTCAAGATGCACAACCTTCTGAGAACACTAGCGAACATCACCAAGAGGTTGAACATGAAAATGTCGAATCTTAAAGTGATGTAATTCCCATTCGTAGATCCGCAAGGATATCTCACGCACCTGACCGATATGGTTTCTATATCGATGCTGAGGAACATGAGTTAGGGGATCATGGTGAACCCGATAACTATAAAGCTGCATTGTCGGATCCTGAATCTGATAAGTGGCTTGAATCTATGAATGCGGAAATGCAATCCATGAGGGACAACAAAGTTTGGATCTTAGTTGACCTCCCTCCTAACTGTAAGACGGTTGCGAGTAAATGGCTCTTCAAGAAGAAGACCGATATGGATGGCATTGTACACACCTTTAAAGCTCGTCTTGTAGCAAAAGGTTTCACTCAAACCTATGGGGTTGACTACGAAGAAACCTTCTCGCCTGTTGCAGACATTAAAGCTATAAGGATTCTTATAGCCATAGCAGCGTTCTATGACTATGAGATTTGGCAAATGGATGTCAAGACCGCCTTCTTGAATGGCCATCTGAACGAAGACGTTTATATGGTGCAACCTGAAGGGTTCGTGAATCCTAAACATCCCAGACGTGTATGTAAGCTTCAAAGATCCATTTATGGGTTAAAGCAAGCATCTAGGACCTGGAACAAGAGATTTGATGAGGATATCAAAAAGTTTGGTTTCACTCAAAATCCCGATGAGCCATGTGTATATAAAAGAGCTAGTGGAAGTATCGTCGTTTTCCTAGTCTTATATGTCGATGACATATTGCTCATGGGAAACAATATTCCAACGCTACAAGATGTTAAATCCTGTCTTGGAAAATGTTTTGCCATGAAAGACTTGGGTGAGGCGGCGTTCATTCTAGGAATCAAGATCTACAGAGATAGATCGAGGCGATTAATCGGTTTGAGTCAAAGTGCATACATTGACAAAATCTTAAAGCGGTTTAAGATGGATGCCTCCAAACGTGGGAGTCTACCAATGCAATCCAATGTAGAATTGAGTAAGACTCAAGGTCCCTTCACACCTAAAGAGGTGAAGCGAATGAAAGGAGTGCCTTATGCTTCGGCTGTAGGATCCATCATGTATGATGTGAGGTACACTAGACCTGATGTAGCGTTCTCTCAGAACCTTACAAGTAGATACCAACAGAATCCAGGTGAATGTCACTAGATTGCTGTAAAGAACATATTAAAGTATCTTCGAAATACTAAAGATATGTTTCTTGTTTATGGAGGTGATTCAACAACTGAGCTTGGTGTTACTTGCTACACTGATTCTAGTTGGGAGACAGATCGGGATGATCTTCGATCACAAACCGGATATGTCTTCGTGATGAACGGAGGCGCTGTTGATTGGAAGAGTTCTAAACAAAGCACTACTGCGATGTCTTCTACAGAAGCTGAATACATAGCTGCAATGGAAGCAATTTGGATACGTAAATTCATTTATGGGCTTGGTGTTGTTCCCAGTAATGATAGACCTATGGAAATGTACTGTGATAATACAGGTGCAATTACTATAGCCGATGAACCTGGAGTTCAAAATGGTGCCAAACATTTTCGGAGAAAATATCACTACATTCAAGAAGTAATTCAAGAAGGTGATATTCGTATTCTTAAAGTTCACACAGATAACAACTTAGTTGATCCGTTTACTAAACCAATGTCTTGTACCAAACATGTTGAGCATGCTAGGAGCATTGGACTTAGACCAGCTGGTAGTTTCATGTAGATTTGTGTATTTTAGTATTTGAATAATTGGGATGTAAAACAATTCTTATTTGTAATGAATTGCTATATGAGGTATGATCGTTTTCATTTTATATCAACTGTGTCCTATATTTGCATGTTTAATCCAAGAGTAATTTAATTACACTAAATTATCCATTGTCAGTTGATGATACGGGAGTATTGTCGAATTAAGACAAATGTGAGTTGGTCATATTCATTTTGGAATGAATATTAATTGATGATGCCGCCAATCTCATATGTGTTCATTGGATGAACATTGGATTGACCTAACCAACGAGAATTCACTACATGGATTGGCGTCAATAGTGAATCTCGCAAGTGGTTGAATCTCTCATCCTTAGACTTGAGATGCAAGTAGGTTTTGTATGTGTGGAATGTCAATCTTTGATATGGTTCAACGTTGTCCTGAACAAGGCTGCTATAAAGACCATTTTCAGGTGCGATGTGAAACACATGAACGACACATGCAGTCAAAAGAGGATTTGTTCCTCCACATGTATTGGAGTTAGATACTACTGGGCCCCTCGATGAATTGTACAGATGTATGTGTGGCCACACCCAAATGTAATTAAGATGATACTTGATTAGTTTGGAAATCTAGTTCAATATCAATATCGAGAAAAAGAATTGTTAAACTTAAGAATGACTGTTGATCCATGTATAAAGTTTAACAAAATATCTGAAACAAAAGGATGACTGATATCTAAACCATTTAAAATAAGATGTTTGAGAAACTATCCTCATATGTTTCGGGGGGTGTAGGCGTGTTGCTAGACGCTAACCATTGCTTCTATAATTACATGATTATTATGACATGCGCAAGTGGGAGCTGTTGGAGTATGCTCGTGTCATAACAACTAATTATATGGCTAGACACATATGGGCCTATGGGGTCACACACATATACACTTAGGTACCACTTAATATATCGTGTATATTGTGTTTACGGTATATATAACCTATGTAACTCGAGATAAATTCTAATAACTAAGCTTGTCCTTAGTTTATTATTATTACATTAGAAAACTAATGTGAAGACATTTTAGAAGCTATTTGCTAACCGTCCATTTAAATGATGATTTACGTTTTGATTCTCAAATGGAAACTATTGATTTAGTTTAATGTTTATTCCATAATTTAAGTAAATTGATTGGTTATAATCTTAAGTGATTAATAAGACATTTCTACAAAACATTGTTGACATAAGAAAAAAACGTATGTCTTCTCCATGGATAAAATAATGGACGTCTCACATTGAAATATAACTAGAAGTTTATATTTTGTTTTTTTGAAAATCTTGAATCAAGATTATTCAAGGTTTGATCAAAGGTTACGGTGTTATAGACTAGCATCTATTTGGTATACAAGGAGGTGTAGTGTGTTTCTACATAGAGGTGATCTACTTTGATCACTTGGTTTCTTGGGTAGATCGTGTGGTGATTGTCTCCGGTTGTTCTCGTTGAATCGTGCGACAAAGGTATCCTTTTATCTCCCTTTTTTTATTGATTAATCATATGACATTATGGATCCGTTCATAGGTGTTTACTCCGCTGCGTTTGATTATATTTAATATGTTATTGATTATATCAGCACCTATACTACTTTGTCTCTCTGTTTCTCATTAAACACACGATACACACACACACAAACTCAAATCCTACCGCCCCATTCACATCCCTATCTCTGGTTATTAACTTTGTTCATTCTTTTATCAAAAACCAGTCCAAAACAAATATAAATCCGTTTCATAAACATCACATGAAGGTGTTATTGATTCGATTATGATCCGTTTGTTATGGGTTTCATCCCCACACGTATTTGGTTCGATCCTTGGTGTTGTTCTTGTGTTATCTAGTGATGATTCATCCAAAAGATAAGTTTCAATCTCTTTTCATTCAAAGAAAATGTTTTTCATAAATTATCTTGATCAATACTTTGAAAATAAGAGGTTTACTTGATTGAAACGTTTGATTTGTTCATCAATTAAATGATCATGTTCGGATTTGATTTAATTAAAAATTAGGGTTTCATATATTTTGGGGGTTTTGATAAAACTAGTGCTTAAACATAATTAATTAATGTTTTCTTTCATAAAAACTGATTAATTTCATCAATTAATTCGATTGTAAAAATTAGGGTTTCAGTCGAATTGAGGATTTGTTCATACCTTGTTTTTAATCTAATTAATTGGTCAATTCGAGTTTAGATTGTGTTTAGTTAGAGTTTTAATCAATTTTTAAAAATTAGGGTTTGTCAAGATTGGGGGTTTTGTGTATATGTGTTTTAATTCGGATTCTAACGGGTTTATAGAGAAGAAAGTAGTATAAATTTCCAGTTTTACTCATAAGTTGATTGATTTAGGGTTTAGTCAGATTTGGTTCTAGATTAGCTAATGTTATTGTTGTTTGTTTCTCGTAGGTATGTTTAGTTTGACAAGCACTACTACATGGATGCAAAGATAGAAAAAAGAGGAATGGCAAAAGACTCACAGTTTAGAGGATTTTCGGTTGGTGGCTTCGAACGAGGATGGGGCTTGGCTCGGCTGGTTCAAGACCTCACTTTCTTTGGTGTATTTTGCCCAGAATTTGTAATTAACATTGCTTGATGTAAGAAGGAACTAACTATTTTAAATCTTAGACTGTTTGGTTGCTTTAAATTGTGTTGAGGCTGTGAAAAGAAAAGCTGGTACTTAACCAGTATTTTTAGCGTAGGGTTAGTCCAAATCTGGTAATTGTAAGCTTGTGACATGCCCAAATATGGCATTTTTGGCCTTTGTGCTGGACTTATATGGTGAATAGAGTTTATAAAATATGTTAGGGTATTCCAGGTTTGACTTGGTTGACTGAGACTATGTAAACATTGATGATATAAATAAAATTTACCGATTTGATTTCATTCCCAGTTTTGTGGTAAGGTTGTTTATACTTCTCGGCCCAGCAAGGATCTAATGGCCATTTCGGCCCATATGGTAACCAATTTAGGATTCGTTCCAAATAACCAACCTAGTTTAAATGAAACCGACTCGGGGTAACACTTAAGCGAGTATTGACATGATTCGTTTAACGACACGACAATTGTAAAAGTGGACATACGTATTCTCAACAAAGCAAGTGCATTTGTAGTTGGCACAAGCCGTTAATAAGATAAATCGATACAATTTAGCACGCCTCCATTATAGTAATACGGCGCGAAAGTTCAAGTTGTTATATTCACTCTCCCTAAAGAGGGCTTTGTCCGCAAAGCAAAACAAACGATACATTTAAGTTGACACAACATTAGTGAACAAGTGAGGGTACTTTGCTTTGAATTGGTCTTCGCGTTCCCAAGTAAATTCGGGTCCTCTACGTGCATTCCAACGCACTTTAACAATTGGTATACGACTTTATTTGAGTCGTTTAACTTCTCGTTCCATAATTTCGACGAGTTCTTCAACGAACACGAGTTTGTCGTTTAGTTGGATTTCGTACATTGGTATAACGAGTGTCTCATCGGATAGGCATTTCTTCAAGTTGCAAATGTGGAAAACATTATGCACACGACTAAGTTCTTGAGGTAACTCCAAACGATAGGAAACGTCACCAATGCGTTGAATAATTTCGAAAGGTCCAATATATCGTGGGTTTAGCTTTCCGCGTTTACCAAAACGGATTACGCCTTTCCATGGTGCAACTTTCAACATTACTCGATCTCCGACTTTAAATTCCAACGGCTTTCGTCTCTTGCCGGTGTAACACTTTTGTCGATCACGAGCCGCTTGCATACGACTCTTGATTTGTACGATTTTCTCCGATGTCTCGTGAATAATTTCCGGACTGGTAAGTTGTGTGTCACCAACTTCCGCCCAACAAACGGGTGAACGACACTTTCAACCGTAAAGCGCTTCAAACGGTGCCGCTTTAATGCTAGTGTGGTAGCTATTGTTGTACGAAAATTCTACTAACGGTAAGTGTCGATCCCATCCGTTTCCAAAGTCGATTACATACGCGCAAAGCATATCTTCCAAGGTTTGGATGGTTCTTTCGCTTTGGCCATCCGTTTGAGGATGATAAGCCGTACTCATGTCCAATTGTGTTCCCAGCGCTTCTTGGAGAGATTGCCAAAATCTTGAGCAATATCGACCGTCTCGATCCGATATGATAGAAATTGGTACGCCGTGCTTAGCAACAATTTATTTCAAGTATAATCGCGCCAATTGATCCATTTTGTCGTTTTCCTTCATAGGGAGAAAGTGTACGGACTTCGTTAAACGATCAACGATGACCCAAATGGTGTCGTAACCCGTGGAAGTTTTAGGACGTTTGGTAATGAAGTCCATAGTAATTCTCTCCCATTTCCATTCCGGGATCCTAGGTTGGACTAGTAATCCAGAAGGCTTTTGGTGTTCAACCTTAACTTTGGCGCAAGTTAGGCATTTACCAACATAAGTCGCGATGTCAGCTTTCATGTTTGGCCACCAATAGAACATTTTCATGTCATGATAAATTTTGTTCGATCCGGGGTGGATCGAATACTTGGACTTGTGCGATTCATGCATGATTAGAGCTCCAACATTACCGTAACGACGTAACCAACTTCTATTGTCAAGACACAATGTTCCATCGGCACGTGCAACGAGGTTCTTGGTGATCATTCCATCGGCTTCTTCTTTATTGATGTTTTCTATCTTAATAGCTTCTCGTTGGGCTTCTAAGATTTTTGCGGGTATGTTTAAGCCAATAGTCATCACTAAGGCTCGAACCCTTAAAGTTCGTTCACGAGGTTTTCTACTCAAAGCATAAGCTACAACGTTAGATTTTCCCGGGGTATAACGAATGTCACAATCGTAGTCCCCAAGTAGTTCCAACCAACGTCGTTGTATCATGTTGAGTTCTTTTTGGTCCAAGATATGTTGAAGACTTTTGTGATCGGTGTAAACTACACACTTAGTACCGTAGAGGTAGTGTTTCCAAATTTTGAGAGCAAAGACAACCGCGCCTAGCTCCAAATCGTGAGTAGTGTAGTTTTCTTCATTCGGTTTTAGTTGTCGAGAAGCGTAAGCAATGATGTTTTTCCTTTGCATGAGAACCGCGCCTAGACCTTTAATCAAAGCATCCCAATATACTTCAAAGTCTTCACTACCCTCGGGTAGTTCGAGAATGGGCGCGTCACAAACTTTTTGTTTGAGAGTTTGGAAAGAAGTTTCTTGGTCGTCTCCCCAAATAAACTTCTTGTTCTTTTGAGTCATTTCCATCATAGACTTAGCGATTTTCGAAAATCCTTTGATAAATCGTCTATAATAACCGGCAAGTCCAAGGAATTAGAGAATCTCCGTAGGAGTCGTAGGAGTCGCCCAATCCTTTACCGCTTCGATCTTAGCGGGATCCACGTGGATAACACTACTATCGATCAGGTGCCAAGGAATTGTACCGTGTGAATCCAAAATTCACACTTTAAAAAATTTGGCGTATAATTGTTCTTGTTTCAACAATTCCAAAATTTTCTTTAGGTGTTCCTCTTGTTCTTCCTTATTACGAGAGTAGATAAGGATATCGTCAATAAACACGATCACGAACTTGTCCAAATAAGGTTTACACACGCGGTTCATAAGGTCCATGAATACCGCGGGTGCATTGGTTAACCCAAATGGCATGACTTGGAATTCAAAGTGACCGTATCGGGTTCGAAACGCCGTCTTGGAAATGTCTTCTTGTCAAACTCTAAGTTGATGATAACCCGACCTAAGGTCAATCTTTGAATAAATGCTCGAACCTTGAAGTTGATCAAACAAATCATCGATCCTTGGTAAAGGGTAACGATTCTTTATAGTGAGTTTGTTCAATTCGCGATAATCGATGCACATGCGGAACGATCCGTCTTTCTTTTTCACGAATAAAACCGGGGCTCCCCAAGGTGAGGAACTCGGTCTTATGAATCCTTTGTCGGTAAGCTCTTTTAGGTGATCGGCTAATTCCTTTATTTCAGCGGGCGCTAGTCGATAAGGTGCTCTTGCAACGGGTGCGGCTCCGGGAGTTAGTTCGATGTGAAATTCTAATTGACGAAGAGGAGGTAATCTGGGTAAGTCTTCGGGAAAGACTTCAGGAAAATCACAAACAATTGGAATGTCTTCAATTTTCTTCTCCTTCGGTTCGGCTTCGTTTTTACTAGTAACTTGAATAAGGAAAATAGGACGACCTTCTTCGATGTACTTTTGAGTTTTAGTACATGAGATGACATTTAAGCTAGCCCGCTTTTCGCACAGTTCTTTTCACCGAGGACGGTTATGGTTTGGATTCCGTAAGGAATACGAACTTGTTTTTTGTGGCAAATTATCTCCGCATGGTACTTGGATAGCCAATCCATAACAACGATAACGTCAAAGCTTCCAAGTTTGATAGGTAAAAGGTCGATGATGAAAGGAATATTTTGGAGGCTTAGGGTGCAACCTTTAAGTACGGTGTTTGTAGTGATCGATTTACCATCGGCTAATTCCACATTATAGTCGACATCTAACGGGGTGGGGTTCACATTTAATAGTTCACTAAAGGCATTGGATGTAAAACTTCTATTGGCACCAGAATCAAATAATACGGAAGCATAGATGTAAAACCCGCATGCTTTTACCATGAATAGTGCCCTTAAGATCGTACGTTCTAGATTAAAACTTACCTCATGTAGTATTGATCACATTCATGTGCTAATAATCAAGCAAGTGCATACGTGTATGACATGACAAGTATCGATTACGTACGAACTCGTGATAAACAGTTAATAATATATCACGTGAACATAATTAAATCATGAACACCATTTAAAATACTAATTATAATAATTACGTAAATACTCAGAATATATTCACGAGCGTGGAGTTTACGATAAACGACACGTTAAAAGAAACAGAAACACGTTAAACACGAGCACGTTTAACCACGAACGAACACGAAACATCGGGACACGAGAAAGGTACGGGTACCCCATGTGGGGCCCCCATACCCACGGCACAAACCAAGAAATGGGATTAGCCCATGGACTTTACAAGTTAAGGGGGGGTAAAAGTAAAAACATGTTTTCATTTTCATTTTCAAGAAATAAACATAAAAACCCTAAAAAGAGTTTTCTCCTCTCCTTTTTCTCCTCCTTGTGCCGCCACCTAAACACCACCACTAGAGGGTGTTTGTTTGATTTTGATCTTAAAAACAAGTGTTAGAATACGTGTTTGTTCATCCTTTTCCAAGCTACATAGTGGTATACCTTTCTAACCCTTCTTTTTAATTCTTTTTAATTCTTTTAATCTTTGATTATTTTCATGAACATGTTATGATTTTTCTTATGAAAACAAGGTAATTAATCATTGATCTAACATGTTTTGGTATAAATTAAAATCAAAGAATGGTTTATAAGGGTGTTTGTTTTTGGCCGCCTAGCAAACAAACCCGGGGGGGGGGGTTTGGTTTGCTATTGCCGCCACCACCAAGACCACAATTGGTCTTGGTTGGCTCATGTGGGACCCACGGCAGCAAGGGGACACGTGTGCCCCGGGTTTGGCCCGGGGTACGGTGTCGAATTCATACCCGATTCATGGTTCGTTGGTTAAAATCATGATCTATGTTACATGTAATTTTTATGAATCATGAACTTAGGATATAATTAATTAATAACATGAAATATTAATTAAATCATGACTTAGGTTATTTTAATTATTAGTTTATCATGACATTAATTTAACCTAAGTATTTTTATGTTATAAGTTATAATTAATTAATTATTAAAACATGCCTATAATTAATTAATTTAGACATGACTTAGGTTATATTATTATTAATAATAATACACATTTTAACCTAAGTATTTTCATTTCATTTTAATTATACATGTTATACTTTAATTAAAATGCTTAACCTATAGTTTAATTAAAATACATGAAATAATAATTAAACTATACACTATATCGTATGACTTAAGAATAAGCTTATAACACTTAGACTTATATGTTAGCTTATGAAATCAGCTTAATTCTAATTATGGAAACTTCTATTTATAGAAACTTAATTAAATAAGGCAACTAATCTAATTATGGAAACCTTCTATATATGGAAATCAATCTATTTCAGGCAGCTAATCTAATTATGGAAACCTTCTATATATGGAAACTTATTTAATTAAGGCAGCTGATCTATTTTTGGAAACTTTCTATTTTTAGAAACTAATCTATTTTAGGCAGTAAATTCTATTTTTGGAAACTTTCTATTTTTGGAAACTTTCTATTTTTGGAAACTTTCAATTTTTGGTAACTTTCTATTTTTGGAAACTTTCTATTTTTGGAAACTTTCTATTTTTGGAAACTTTCTATTTTTGGAAACCTGCTATTTTTAGAAAGTTACTTATTATTACACAGTAAGTATATTAATACATGAAACACCAGTAATACTTAATCAGATTAACCAGAATACAAGATAAACACAGTTTAAGGCTTTAAACAGTGAACCATGACCTAAAACATACCAAATCAGCTATAATAAGACACAAAACCCAGTACGTAATCAGTGAATCGATACTTATACACGTGTGTATTCATGTAGCGTTAGTGATCCAGAAGTAGGAGTCTTTCTTCCGTTCATTCACTGGACTTGAGGTACGGATTCCCGTCCTTTCAGTATGGACATTCCTTCCTTATTAGGATTTCCCCGTATGCAGCCAACTGTTTTCCCCAGCATTTGTTTTATTGTTTTGAACTTCTTATGTTAATTTAGCATAAACTATAGCCATATACAAGCATGACCAGTTTCACCTAGTTATGGAGGTACCATAACCATAGCATTGGAGGCACCGATGTTATGACTTCCCCACGGCGGAGTGATTGCTCGTGGCGTCCCTTTTCAGTTTGGCCATATTATTATATCAGTTGGGGCGTATGGGTGCATCCTAGTTACATGTTTTATTCAGTTTATCATGGTGAATGTGGTGTGTGCCTTGCACCCTTCACAAGGAGCTGATCCCTCCTACCCAAATCAGTATATTGATTAGAGGCATCCCCTCTAATCAGCATGATGAGATCACCCCTCCAAGTATTCATGCACGTGACCTTTTCATGACCTATATGGGCAATGGTATATATATGTTAAAACAGTTTTCACAGGTTAAACATAAGGCTTTTCAAACTATAAAACCAGTTTTCATGATACTTAACCAGTTTACTCAGTACTTAGTCTTCCGCTGTTATATGTTACATGCTTATCCCATATCATGCTTTATTGTACATCCGTGCACTGAGCGTCTTGCTCAGCCGTTTTCCTTTTTATGTTCCCAAAACGGCAGGTACTCAGGGACGCTCGTAGATCTCAAACGTAGGTGCATATGGACTGGAAGCTTTACTGTCTTTCTTTACTTTATGCATTTCCTTTACTTTGATACAGTTGCTTTGGACATTGTTTCGTCCTTCCTTTTACAGTATTTATGTTTGTGTGTGATGAGCTTTACTTTGGGATACCGATGTTTGATTCCGGTATTTCCTTTTATGGTTGAATAATGCTTAGACATTTATCCTTGTATGCTTTGATGACACGCCATGATATGCGTAATATTCCATTTCCAAAATGGGGTGTTACAATTATGGTATCAGAGCCAAGGTTTCGACCTGTAGGCTCTCAAATATGACCTGTGATTAGTGGGTAGTCACTACGGTCTTCCTAGAACTGACAGTTGTTTTCATGCATTCATCATTTTTAAGCATACATATACATGTCATTGTTACAGGGTTTTTGACTAAGTAATGGTTGGTACAGGACTGGCCCTATTTAGTCGCATGTGTTTTATCGAAACTTTTAGATTTGGGACCGACCCATAGGCGTCCCCTCGATATGTCTTTTATTTTGAGTGAACTGACCGAAGGCGTTCACCCTCGAGCATCAAAAGTTTTCATAAAACTGCATCATGCATTCACACAAAGATTTTCTTGCATAAAATTTTTCTCGTGAAATTTTTGGCATAAATTTTTTTTTTATATTTTATGTTTGAACTGTTAATCATATGTTTTATGTTATACTGTCAGATGGTTCTCACACGCGAGCAAGAGCAGCTCAATGCTGCAATTCAGGCTGCCATGCAAGCCTTACTTCCTCAACTGAGGAATGACATTCGTGCTGAAGTCCAAGCTGCCAATAATCAGCAGCCGCAGAATCAGGCACCTCCGCCTCCTCCTCCCCCAGTGACTCTAGCGGTATGGTTGGAAAGATTTAACAAGCTCCGTCCTAGAGCTTTTGAAAAGACTGATAGCCCCAGCGATGCTGAAAGCTGGCTGACTCACATTGAGAAAATCTTCAATGATATGGGATGTGACCCCGCCTTCAAGGCAAGATTGGCGTGCTACAGGTTTGAAGGCGATGTACTCAACTGGTGGCTAGCTTTGACGCAGTCAGAAGGAGGTGATGAATGGGTCGCTGGTTTGACATGGGCCCAATTCAAGGAGAGAGTGATGGAACAGTTCTTTCCTAAGGCAGAGCAGGACAAACTCAAGCGTGAATACCACGGGATACGTCAGAGACAGGGCGAGAATAGCAACGAATTCATGCAGCGCTTTCTTCGCCTTGCTGGTTTTCTAGGAGCAGCGGCTGGTACTCCTGAGGAGCAGGCACACCATTTTAGGTGGGCACTTCGCACCTCGGTTGCGAACAATCTAGTATGTGCTACGTTCAATACGGTAGCACAAGTGGCTGACGCAGCAAGAAAGCTTGAGATGTTGCAGGAACGTGATGAGTTCGGGGAAGCAGAAAGACCCGACAAGAGGTAAAACATTTCATGTTCTAGCGTTAACCAGACCGCATCCTATCGTTATATGTTCTATAATCATCTCTTAAACAGTATCTTCCAGGCAGAAAACTGGGGACCGGTCTCAGCCGGCTACTCAGCAGCAGCCCAATCAGCCCAAAGGAAACGGTCACTCTAACGACCGTTCTGTTGTGGAAAGGCGCAGCGGTAATGACAATTACCGTAACAATGCGGGACAGTCCAACAACAGCAGGTCCTACTATTTACGCATCTTCTTATGATTTCATGTTATATTTCCCATGCTGACACTATGTTAATCTCTACCAGGAACCACGGTAACGGAAGGGACCAGAACCACAGGGGTTCTCAGCCCAACCGTTCAGCTAACACTGGTAAGCATCTTACGACGTTTACGTCTTATACTCGTGCATATACCTTATTCTTAACACGTTCTGTCATCAGCAGGCCCTCAGCAAGCAAGGACTCCTGCTGGAGGATTCACTCATCCTCTTTGCAGCACCTGCCATCGCAGACACCCTGGCCCATGTCGTCGTGACTCCGACGCGTGCTACAAGTGCGGCCTCCCTGGCCATCGTATGAGAGATTGCCGTAAGGGTGAAATGGAGGGTACTTCGGGTCATGCTGATACTAAACCGCCTCCTACCACTGGGCGTGTCTACACGACATCGCGCGATCAGGCAAACAAATCTACAGGTACCATTACTGGAATTTTGTATATGTACGGCCAGGCTGCATGTGTTCTTTTCGACACGGGTGCCACTCATTCAGTTGTTTCCACTACTTATGCTAAGAACATCAGGACACTTCCCTCGCCACTAGAAAATAAGCTTACCATTTCCACGCCTCTGAGGGACTCTGTATTAATAACTCATGTATACAAGAGTCTTCCTCTAGAGTTTGACGATAAAGTTCGTGCAGTAGATGCACTTCCTCTAGACATGATGGAGTTCGATATGATTCTCGGCATGGATTGGCTATCCAAGCACCATGCTACCATAGACTGCCACTCTTATCGAGTGATCTTCGGCGACATTAATGCACCAGAGTACATCCATAACGGGTTCATACCCGGACGGTCTGTACAAGTCATATCTACCTTGCAAGCACATGCATTACTGTCACATGGCTGCGAAGGTTATCTCGCTACGGTTCATGACATGGATGCTGAATCCCCATCGATTCAGGATCAACCAGTAGTTTCAGAATTTCAAGACGTCTTCCCAGATGAACTTCCAGGCATACCACCTGCAAGAGAAGTGGAGTTCAACATCGACCTTGTTCCAGGAGCTGAGCCAATCTCTAAGGCTCCGTATCGTATGGCTCCCATAGAGCTAAAAGAACTGAAGGACCAATTGCAGGAACTTCTTGAACGAGGGTTCATTAGACCGAGCGCATCTCTATGGGGCGCATCGGTCTTGTTCGTTAAGAAGAAGGACGGCAGCATGCGACTTTGCATTGACTACCGTGAACTTAATAAGATTACCATCCGCAACAGATATCCACTGCCACGTATAGACGATCTGTTTGACCAACTTCAAGGAGCCAAACACTTCTCAAAGATCGATCTAAGGTCAGGCTACCATCAGCTAAGGGTTAAAGAGCAGGATATTGCCAAGACTGCTTTTCGTACCCGCTATGGCCATTATGAGTTTGTAGTCATGCCATTCGGCCTGACTAACGCTCCAGCAGTATTCATGGATCTGATGAACAGAATCTTCCATGAATTCCTTGATAAATTTGTCATTGTATTCATCGATGACATCTTGGTATTCTCAAAGTCCACGGAGGAACACGAAGATCATCTCCGTACTGTACTACAGATTCTTCGTCAGAAGCAGCTGTATGCGAAATTCTCCAAGTGTGAGTTCTGGTTAAACAAGGTGGCATTCTTAGGTCACATTGTATCAGCAGAAGGGATCACTATGGACCCAGCGAAGGTTGAGGCTATCACTAAATGGCCAAGACCAACATCAGCGACAGAAGTCCGCAGTTTCTTAGGCTTAGCTGGATATTATCAAAGATTCGTGGAGAACTTTTCTCGGCTGGCATTGCCTCTCACCAAACTGATGCGAAAAGGAGAGAAATTCGTCTGGACGGAAGATCGAGAGAAGAGCTTCGAAGACCTAAAGCAGAAGCTAGTATCTGCACCTATTCTTACTCTCCCATCTGGTACAGGTGGATTTCAGATCTATAGCGATGCATCGGGGAAGGGACTGGGCTGTGTTCTCATGCAACATGGGAAAGTGATCGCGTATGCTTCACGGCAGCTTAAGCCCTATGAAGAAAACTACCCTACACATGACCTGGAACTTGCTGCAGTGGTGTTCACATTGAAGATATGGAGGCATTACTTATACGGAGAATCATGCGGCATTTTCACGGATCACAAGAGCTTGAAGTATATCTTCACACAGCGAGAATTGAACATGAGACAAAGGAGATGGTTGGAACTGTTGAAGGATTATGATATTAACCTACAGTATCATCCCGGGAAAGCTAATGTAGTAGCAGATGCACTCAGCAGAAAGTCCGGAATGATAAACGGCATTGAGATCAAGGAACAAAACATAAGAGACTTGGAGCGGCTAGACATCGAAATCATGGTACGTGGGCAGCACGGATACTGGGCGAATCTTAGTGTAGAACCTGAGTTACTGACTAGGATCAAGGAAGCGCAGAAGGATGATGGAGAGATTTGGGCGATAATTCAGAATTTGGAGAAGCAGACAGAATTCAGAATGGACGCAGACGGTATCATTTGGCAGGGCACGAGACTTTGTGTTCCTGACAATCCAGAACTCCGGGAAGCATTGTTAGCTGAAGCTCACAGCTCCCCATTTTCTATACATCCTGGGTCGACAAAAATGTACCATGACATCAGACAGCACTTTTGGTGGAGTGGTATGAAACAGGATGTAGCCACGTATGTCTCCAAATATCTTACCTGTCAGCAGGTTAAGATTGAAAGCGATCTGGCGGTCTCCTTCAACCGTTGGATATTCCAGAGTGGAAGTGGGACAAAATCACCATGGATTTTGTTACCGGTCTTCCGCCTACCAAGAAGAAGCACGATGCTATTTGGGTCATTGTTGATCGACTCACCAAATCAGCTCATTTCTTACCGATACGCAAGGAAGATCCGGTAAGTAAACTCGCAGATACGTACAGAAGGGAGATCATGAGACTCCACGGCACTCCCTCCAGCATCGTCTCAGACAGAGATCCTCGTTTCACGTCGCGATTCTGGAAAGGTCTGCAAAAAGCTTGGGGTACACAACTTAAGCTGAGCACAGCCTTTCATCCTCAAACGGACGGACAATCGGAGCGAACAATTCAGACATTGGAAGATATGTTAAGGTCGTGTGCGTTGGAATGGACAGGTGATTGGGACGATTACATCTGTTTAGTCGAGTTTGCATACAACAACAGCTGGCACGCAAGTATCAAATGTGCTCCTTTCGAAATGTTGTATGGCAGAAAGTGTCGCGCTCCAACTTGCTGGGATCAAGTGGGAGAGCGAACACTCGAAGGACCAGAGATTATAGAAATGACCAATGAGAAGATTGAGGTAGCTAAACAGAAGCTGCAGGAAGCGCGTTCACGTCAAAAGAGTTACGCCGATAAGCATCGTAGGGACATACATTTTAATGTGGGAGATCACGTCTTCCTCAAGGTTTCGCCGGCACGTGGTGTTAAACGCTTCGGGATCAAGGGAAAACTCAGTCCTCGGTTCATCGGACCATTTGATATCGTTGAACGAATCGGCGAAGTATCTTACCGATTGGCGTTACCTCCTCAGCTTTCGCACGTGCATAACGTGTTCCATGTGTCCTTACTCAGAGGGTACAATTATCATCCCCTTCACATGGTTCAGTATCCACTGGAACAGATACGTGAAGATCTCACGTTTATAGAAGAACCCGAACGAGTACTCGACAGGCAAGAACGAGTCATGAGAAGGAAGACGATTCCATTTGTCAAAATCCTTTGGAGGGACCATACCGAGCGGGAAGCCACTTGGGAAACAGAGGAGTCTATCCGGGCTTCTTACCCTCACTTCATATTTTGAGTTCGGGTATGTCACTTCTATTCAGCTTACTTTATCTATAATTCGGGGACGAATTATTCTTTTTAGGGGGGAAGAATTGTAAAACCCGCATGCTTTTACCATGAATAGTGCCCTTAAGATCGTACGTTCTAGATTAAAACTTACCTCATGTAGTATTGATCACATTCATGTGCTAATAATCAAGCAAGTGCATACGTGTATGACATGACAAGTATCGATTACGTACGAACTCATGATAAACAGTTAATAATATATCACATGAACATAATTAAATCATGAACACCATTTAAAATACTAATTATAATAATTACGTAAATACTCAGAATATATTCACGAGCGTGGAGTTTACGATAAACGACACGTTAAAAGAAACAGAAACACGTTAAACACGAGCACGTTTAACCACGAACGAACACGAAACATCAGGACACGAGAAAGGTACGGGTACCCCATGTGGGGCCCCCATACCCACGGCACAAACCAAGAAATGGGCTTAGCCCATGGACTTTACAAGTTAAGGGGGGGTAAAAGTAAAAACATGTTTTCATTTTCATTTTCAAGAAATAAACATAAAAACCCTAAAAAGAGTTTTCTCCTCTCCTTTTTCTCCTCCTTGTGCCGCCACCTAAACACCACCACTAGAGGGTGTTTGTTTGATTTTGATCTTAAAAACAAGTGTTAGAATACGTGTTTGTTCATCCTTTTCCAAGCTACATAGTGGTATACCTTTCTAACCCTTCTTTTTAATTCTTTTTAATTCTTTTAATCTTTGATTATTTTCATGAACATGTTATGATTTTTCTTATGAAAACAAGGTAATTAATCATTGATCTAACATGTTTTGGTATAAATTAAAATCAAAGAATGGTTTATAAGGGTGTTTGTTTTTGGCCGCCTAGCAAACAAACCCGAGGGGGGGTTTGGTTTGCTATTGCCGCCACCACCAAGACCACAATTGGTCTTGGTTGGCTCATGTGGGACCCACGGCAGCAAGGGGACACGTGTGCCCCGGGTTTGGCCCGGGGTACGGTGTCGAATTCATACCCGATTCATGGTTCGTTGGTTAAAATCATGATCTATGTTACATGTAATTTTTATGAATCATGAACTTAGGATATAATTAATTAATAACATGAAATATTAATTAAATCATGACTTAGGTTATTTTAATTATTAGTTTATCATGACATTAATTTAACCTAAGTATTTTTATGTTATAAGTTATAATTAATTAATTATTAAAACATGCCTATAACTAATTAATTTAGACATGACTTAGGTTATATTATTATTAATAATAATACACATTTTAACCTAAGTATTTTCATTTCATTTTAATTATACATGTTATACTTTAATTAAAATGCTTAACCTATAGTTTAATTAAAATACATGAAATAATAATTAAACTATACACTATATCGTATGACTTAAGAATAAGCTTATAACACTTAGACTTATATGTTAGCTTATGAAATCAGCTTAATTCTAATTATGGAAACTTCTATTTATAGAAACTTAATTAAATAAGGCAACTAATCTAATTATGGAAACCTTCTATATATGGAAATCAATCTATTTCAGGCAGCTAATCTAATTATGGAAACCTTCTATATATGGAAACTTATTTAATTAAGGCAGCTGATCTATTTTTGGAAACTTTATATTTTTAGAAACTAATCTATTTTAGGTAGTAAATTCTATTTTTGGAAACTTTCTATTTTTGGAAACTTTCTATTTTTGGAAACTTTCTATTTTTGGTAACTTTCTATTTTTGGAAACTTTCTATTTTTGGAAACTTTCTATTTTTGGAAACTTTCTATTTTTGGAAACCTGCTATTTTTGGAAAGTTACTTATTATTACACAGTAATTATATTAATACATGAAACACCAGTAATACTTAATCAGATTAACCAGAATACAAGATAAACACAGTTTAAGGCTTTAAACAGTGAACCATGACCTAAAACATACCAAATCAGCTATAATAAGACACAAAACCCAGTACGTAATCAGTGAATCGATACTTATACACGTGTGTATTCATGTAGCGTTAGTGATCCAGAAGTAGGAGTCTTTCTTCCGTTCATTCACTGGACTTGAGGTACGGATTCCCGTCCTTTCAGTATGGACATTCCTTCCTTATTAGGATTTCCCCGTATGCAGCCAACTGTTTTCCCCAGCATTTGTTTTATTGTTTTGAACTGCTTATGTTAATTTAGCATAAACTATAGCCATATACAAGCATGACCAGTTTCACCTAGTTATGGAGGTACCATAACCATAGCATTGGAGGCACCGATGTTATGACTTCCCCACGGCGGAGTGATTGCTCGTGGCGTCCCTTTTCAGTTTGGCCATATTATTATATCAGTTGGGGCGTATGGGTGCATCCTAGTTACATGTTTTATTCAGTTTATCATGGTGAATGTGGTGTGTGCCTTGCACCCTTCACAAGGAGCTGATCCCTCCTACCCAAATCAGTATATTGATTAGAGGCATCCCCTCTAATCAGCATGATGAGGTCACCCCTCCAAGTATTCATGCACGTGACCTTTTCATGACCTATATGGGCTATGGTATATATATGTTAAAACAGTTTTCACAGGTTAAACATAAGGCTTTTCAAACTATAAAACCAGTTTTCATGATACTTAACCAGTTTACTCAGTACTTAGTCTTCCGCTGTTATATGTTACATGCTTATCCCATATCATGCTTTATTGTACATCCGTGCACTGAGCGTCTTGCTCAGCCGTTTTCCTTTTTATGTTCCCAAAACGGCAGGTACTCAGGGACGCTCGTAGATCTCAAACGTAGGTGCATATGGACTGGAAGCTTTACTGTCTTTCTTTACTTTATGCATTTCCTTTACTTTGATACAGTTGCTTTGGACATTGTTTCGTCCTTCCTTTTACAGTATTTATGTTTGTGTGTGATGAGCTTTACTTTGGGATACCGATGTTTGATTCCGGTATTTCCTTTTATGGTTGAATAATGCTTAGACATTTATCCTTGTATGCTTTGATGACACGCCATGATATGCGTAATATTCCATTTCCAAAATGGGGTGTTACAATAGATGTTATTGATAAGGAACGTACCGGTGACCACGTTGTTGTCTTGGATAGCCGCTTCGGCACATAAAGCGTACACACGTCCAGCTGCTCCCGTTTGATTCCCGTTGTTTCGACCATTCGGATTTCCATGATTTTGACGAGGTTGTCGACGAGCTTAGTTGTTGTTGTTGTTGTTGCCTAGGATTTGGTTTCCTCGGCCTTGAGTGGTAGCTTTAGGACACCTATTCTTAAATTGACTTTTTTTGCCACAACCATAGCAAGTGACATCCGCATATTAAGCATTTAGAGTGATAGGAGTCCGTTGGTTCGTGGGCTTTGGCGCACTACGACAATCCTTGGCGAAGTGACCGGGTTTCCCACAATTGTGACACGTGCCTCCACATGCACCATTGTGGTGTTTGCCACACTTACCACAAAACGGTAACTTTACTTGGTAATCGCATCCACCGTTCACATTGAACACTTTTACCACATCTTGGCGTTTGTTAGGGTGGTCACCATGATTTGGGCCATGGTTCCCTTCCCATTTCCGTTTATTATCACCACTTTCCAAGGTGACGGAGTCCATCAAGCCATATACCATTTCAATGGCTTCGTTCAAATCATTGGGTTTTGAAGAGATTACATCTCCTCGGATTGAATGTGGTAGTCCAACGATGAATTTTTCCACGACTCGTTTCTCATTTGGTATCATTTCGGGACACAACAATCTCAACTCTTGGAATCGTTGAGTGTAAGCCATCAAGTTAACTCCATGTACACGCAGGTTCCACAACTCGGCTTCCAATCTTTTCATTTCATTCCTAGGGCAATACTTTTTGAGAAGCATTTCCTTGAAATGAGCCCAATGAGTAGCATTGGCCGCTTCCAAACCTACGACTTTCACATGAATATTTCACCAAGTCAATGCACCATCAACGAAGGTGCTAGAGCTAAACTTCACTTTGTCACCTTCGGTGACATTGCTTACACTAAATTGAGATTTGAGTCTCTCAATCCATCGTGCAAGGCCCACGGCGCCTTCGGTGCCATTAAAAGTGCTAGTGAAGCATGAGCGAAATTCCTTGTATGAGCACGCACAAGTAGGGGGTATCGGAGTTGGCACTTGATTCGTTTCTTCTTGCGTGCTTGGATTAGTCTCGCTGGCGGCAAGGGCGGCGGCAACTCCATCGGCTATCATTTGGCTCAACACCGATGGGTCGATAGTGATGGGTGCGGCCAGAGTCGGGTCGACTCTATTCTTGCGGGTTTTAGGTGCCATAGTCCTATAACCGTAACAAAATTCATGGTAAGGTTAGTATCACAAGTTTATGGCTAGAGAGTACAAGTATGTCACAAAACACAATATAGCAACCAATGACGTGATAATCAACAAGTTATGTAGTGCAAAAAATAGTTCCTTCCATGATAAAAATAAAGGAGTACAAAGAAGTCGCCACATAGTCTTAGGAGTTTTAAGGATTACAATCACATGAAAGGTAAAATTTGGAATGACGTGCACACAAGTAAAGTAAACATAACTCTAGTAGAAACGATGCTCAAGAGTCTCGATCCTCTCGAAAATGTCGATCAAAGCCCTATGAAAAAGAGTACGCAATGCTCCAACCTCATAGTGTTGGTCCTCAATTCTCCTAGCAAGTCCCGTGTAACGGTCGGGTGGAAGTGGGGCATTCCTACCTAAGTCCGAGATAACCGCCTCATAGCAAGCCTCGAGTCTCACCAAAGACTTGCAAGATAGTCCACCCATGTTGCGAAGCACATGGGTCACCTTGCTTCGCAAGGTAGCAAGTCTCGTAAAACGGTGAGGGGCATCCCACGTGCCTCGACGGCCGCAGAGCGTTTGGCTCCATTAAAGCCGCAAGGTGGGGGTGGCATGGGCATAGTAGGTCGAGAAAGGGCATCGTGCCTAGGAGGCACTCTCACGGATGGTGGCTTTGGAGACTTTGCGGATCGTGCGGGTGGGGTCCAAGTGTCTTGCGGCTAGTCTTTTCCCAAACATAGATGGCCTCACAGACATCCTCACGGTACGGTGTTGGCGAGGGGCCATTGGTGCATGAGATGAGGAGGTGGAGGGAGGAATCATCAGTTTCTTACCACATCTTGTGTAGCAAATGAGTGGTGGTGGTGAGGAGCGAGTAGGTGCACGAGCACTTGGCTCTCCTCGAGTGGATGATAAGGTGAGGCACCACTAGTGGAGGAATCGCGTCGTGCTCCATTCGTGGACGAACTCACGAGGTACATCGAATCTTCGGGCGAGGTAGACATGTCACTGCCAAATTACGAAAAGGTATGTGTAAGAATAAATTAATTTTGCAATATGTTGTAACTTTAGTTTGTCATGGAACACACCATTTAGCACAAAAATTTTCATGACATGTTGATACAAGATCAATATTATATTCGCAAAGCATGGCACAAACCATTTACGGTTTTCAAGTAATGTCAAAATCGTATCAATTTTGCATTCACGTAACATGGCACAAACCATTTAGCATAAAGTTTCAAGTAGTGTCAAAATAACATTCAATTTTTGCGTTCATATAGCATGGCACAAACCATTAAGCATAGAGTTTCAAGTAGTGTCGAAATAAAATTCAATTTTGCATTCATATAGCATGACACAAACCATTAAGCATAGAGTTTCAAGTAGTGTCGAAATAAAATTCAATTTTGCATTCATATAGCATGGCACAAACCATTAAGCATAGAGTTTCAAGTAGCGTCGAATGAAAATTCAATTTTGCATTCGTATAGCATGTCACAAACCATTAAGCATAGCGTTTCAAGTAGTGTCGAAATAAAATTCAATTTTACGTTCATATAGCATGGCACAAACCATTTAGCATAGAGTTATAAATTACGTCATTTAGTACTTGTAACGATGAAATAGTGTGGTAATAAATGTAACGAGGTAATATAACGTAATCTTATAACTTACAACTTACTTTCGTCGAAGACGTGAAGTGAAGTGGTCTATGGAGATGGAGAGGTAGTTATAGTCTAGTGTTACTCTTTTTCCAAAATTTTGTTTTTGACCAAAACCTTTATAAAAATGATTTTTATAAAAGTAACCTAGTTCTCTATAACCATGTATCTGATACCAATCTGTCACACCCTCAATTTGGCCCACGTGTACAATTACACGAGGATGTGACTATCATGACAACCAAGAGACATAGATACAAGAATAACTAAGAAAAATCATTTTTCATTCATAAAACATAAAGATAGAAATTGGTCCCAAAGAAAATTGTTTTACACGTCATGATAACATAAATCAAGTTTCCAAATGTCATACATTTTAATCAAGTCTCAAAGGTAATCATGATAATTTTTATTAACTCCATAGCACAACCACGTCACTCCTCCGCCTTGACACCTGAGAAAAACATTGCTAAAACATCAACACAAAGGTCGGTGAGTTTATAGGTTTAAGTATAAGTAGTGTGATGAACCATAAGATTTTAGTTAGGCAACCGGCAAATAATCTTATAACAAATACAAGATTATCATCAAACAGCATACGTTCATGATATCCTACGTCTAAGCTCATGACACCGAAGCGTTAACCGTACCAACAAGTTTATACAATAGAGCCCAAGCAAATACTACCCCAAAGTATTCGTAACACCTCAAACGTAATTGTATCCAATTTGATCACACAACCAACATTAGATAGGGAGGCCAATCCCAATAGATCTATCCATAACATTTGCGCTTACACAAAGTAATTAACGGTTCATGATAATGGGCTAAAGCATCTAGGGGTATCGCTACTTAGACATCATGTAGGCACGTATGAGTTTTAAGGTACTTATGTTCATCCGTAAAAACAAGCAATTTTCTCACCCCAAATAGTTAAAAGCAAATAAAAGTGGGGCTATAAACTCACCTCGTAAATCAAGCAAATGGATGAAAATGCAAAGAAGCTCGAGAATACGACCACGTTATCCACGACCTAGTTAAGTATATTGACCGTGTTACAAAACTAGTAGTTCATAAATAAAATGCATGATATCCTAAGTGTGCTTGACATTACGTTTTATTTACGACAAATCACGGAAATACTACACGGTTATCAACGGGCTTTAGTTTAACAAAGTAACAATACAAATTCGTTTTGGGCTTACACAACCCAAGTCCAAAATCGGACAGCCCATATGCTTAGGTTTACTCATGGGCTTGGCCCATGATTCATCGACTCAACCCGACCCAAAATGGGGGCGACATAAACAAGAAAACAGGGGACAAGTTATATTAACTACTCTGTCTCTCTGTTTCTCATTAAACACACGATACACATGCACAAAAACTCAAATCCCACCGCCCCATTCACATCCCTATCTCTGGTTATTAACTTTGTTCATTCTTTCATCAAAAATCAGTCCAAAACAAATATAAATCCATTTCATAAACATCACATGAAGGTGTTCTTGATTCCATTATGATATGTTTGTTATGGGTTTCATCCTCACACGTATTTAATTTGATCCTTGGTGTTGTTCTTGTGTTATCTAGTGATGATTCATCCAAAAGATAAGTTTTAATCTCTTTTCATTCAAAGAAAATGCTTTTCACAAATTATCTTGATCCATACTTCGAAAATAAGAGGTTTACTTGATTGAAACGTTTGATTTGTTCATCAATTAAATGAATCATGTTCGGACTTGATTTAATTAAAAATTAGGGTTTCGTATATTTTGGGGGTTTTGATTAAACTAGTGCTTAAACATAATTAATTAATATTTTCTTTCATAAAAACTGATTAATTTCATCAATTAATTCGATTTGTAAAAATTAGGGTTCTGATCAAATTGGGGATTTGTTCATACCTTGTTTTTAATCTAATTAATTGGTCAATTCGAGTTTAGATTATATTTAATAAGAGTTTTAATCAATTTGTAAAAATTAGGGTTTGTTAAGATTGGGGGTTTTGTGTATATGTGTTTTAATTCGGATTCTAATGGGTTTATAGAGAAGAAAGTAGTATAAATTTCCAGTTTTACTCATAAGTTGATTGATTTAGGGTTTAGTCAGATTCGGTTCTAGATTAGCTAATGTTATTGTTGTTTGTTTCTCATAGGTATGTTTAGTTTGACAAGCACTACTACATGGATGCAAAGATAGAAAAAAGGAGAATGGCAACAGACTCACAGTTTGGAGAATTTTCGGTTGGCGGTTTCAAACGAGGATGGGGCTTGGCTTGGCTGGTTCAAGACCTCACTTTCTTTGGTGTATTTTGACCAGAATTTGTAATTAACACTGCTTGATGTAAGAAGGAACTAACTTTTGTAAATCTTATACTGTTTGGTGGCATGAAATTGTATTAAGGCTGTGAAAAGAAAAGCTGGTACTTAACCAGTATTTTTAGCATATGGTTAGTCCAAATCTGGTAATTGTAAGCTTGTGACATGCCCAAATATGGCATTTTTGGCCTGTGTGCTGGACTTATATGGTGAGTGGAGTTTATAAAATATGTTAGGGTATTCCAAGTTTGACTTGGTTGACTGAACTTATGTAAACATTGATGATATAAATGAAAGTTTACCAATTTGATTTCATTCCCAGTTTTGTGGTAAGGTTGTTTATACTTCTCGGCCCAGTAAGGATCTAATGGCCATTTCGGCCCATATGGTAACCAATTTAGGATTCGCTCCAAATAACCAACCTAGTTTAAATGAAACCAACTCGGGGTAACACTTAAGCGAGTATTGACATGATTCGTTTAACGACACAACAATTGTAAAAGTGGACATACGTATTTTCGACAAAGCAAGTGCATTCATAGTCGGCACAAGCCATTAATAAGATAAATCGATACAATTTAGCACGCCTCCATTATAGTAATATGGCGCGAAAGTTCAAGTTGTTACATTCGCTCTCCATAAAGAGGGCTTTGTCCGCAAAGCAAAACAAACGATACATTTATGTTGACACAATATTAGTGAACAAGTGAGGGTACTTTGCTTTGAATTGGTCCTCACATTCCCAAGTAAATTCGGGTCCTCTACGTGCATTCCAACGCACTCTAACAATTGGTATACGGCTTTATTTGAGTCGTTTAACTTCTCGTTCCATAATTTCGACGGGTTCTTCAACGAACACGAGTTTGTCGTTTAGTTGGATTTCGTCCATTTGTATAACGAGTGTCTCATCGGATAGGCATTTTTTCAAGTTACAAATGTGGAAAACATTATGCACACGACTAAGTTCTTGAGGTAACTCCAAACGATAGCCAACGTCACCAATGCGTTGAATAATATCGAAAGGTCCAATATATCGTGGGTTTAGCTTTCCGCATTTACCAAAACGGATTACGCCTTTCCATGGTGCAACTTTCAACATTACTCGATCTCCGACTTTAAATTCCAACGGCTTTCGTCTCTTGTCGGCTTAACACTTTTGCCGATCACGATCCGCTTGCATATGACTCTTGATTTGATTGATTTTCTCTGTTGTCCCGTGAATAATTTTCGGACTGGTAAGTTGTGCTTCACCAACTTCCTCCCAACAAACGGGTGAACGACACTTTCGACCGTAAAGCGCTTCAAACTGTGCCTCTTTAATGCTAGTGTGGTAGCTATTGTTGTACGAAAATTCTACTAACGGTAAGTGTCGATCCCATCCGTTTCCAAAGTCGATTACACACGCGCGAAGCATATCTTCTAAGGTTTGGATGGTTCTTTCGCTTTGGCCATCCGTTTTGGGATGATAAGTCGTACTCATGTCCAATTGCGTTCCCAACGCTTCTTGGAGAGATTGCCAAAATCTTGAGCAATATCGACCGTCTCGATCCGATATGATAGAAATTGGTTCGCCGTGCTTAGAAACGATTTATTTCAAGTATAACCGCGTTAATTGATCCATATTGTCGTTTTCCTTCATAGTGAGAAAGTGTGCGGACTTCGTTAAACGATCAACGATGACCCAAATGGTGTCGTAACCCGCGGACGTTTTAGGAAGTTTGGTAATGAAGTCCATAGTAATTCTCTCCCATTTCCATTCCGGGATCCTAGGTTGGACTAGTAATCCGGAAGGATTTTGGTGTTCAACCTTAACTTTGGCGCAAGTTAGGTATTTACCAACATAAGTCACGATGTCGGCCTTCATGTTTGGCCACCAATAGAACATTTTCATGTCATGATACATTTTGTCCGATCCGGGGTGGATCGAATACTTGGAATTGTGCGATTCATGCATGATTAGAGCTCGAACATTACCGTAACGAGGTAACCAACTTCTATTGTCAAGACACAATGTTCCATCGGTACGTGCAACGAGGTTCTTGGTGATCATTCCACCGGCTTCTTCTTTATTGATGTTTTCTAACTTAATAGCTTCTCGTTGGGCTTCTAAGATTTTTGCGGGTATGTTTAAGCCAATATTCATCACTAAGGCTCGAACCCTTAGAGGTCGTTCACAGGGTTTTCTACTCAAAGCATCGGCTACAACGTTAGCTTTTCCCAGGGTATAACGAATGTTACAGGTGTAGTCCCCAAGTAGTTCCAACCAACGTCGTTGTCTCATGTTGAGTTCTTTTTGGTCCAAGATATGTTGAAGACCTTTGTGATCGGTGTAAACTACACACTTAGTACCGTAGAGGTAGTGTCTCCAAATTTTGAGAGCAAAGACAACCGCGCCTAGCTCCAAATCATGAGTAGTGTAGTTTTCTTCATTCGGTTTTAGTTGTTGAGAAGCGTAAGCAATGACCTTTTTCTTTGCATGAGAACCGCGCCTAGACCTTTAATCGAAGCATCACAATATACTTCAAAGTCTTCACTACCCTCGGGTAGTGCGAGAATGGGCGCGTCACAAAGTTCTTGTTTGAGAGTTTGGAAAGAAGTTTCTTGGTCGTCTCCCCAAATAAACTTCTTGTTCTTTTGAGTCAATTCCGTCATAGACTTAGCGATATTCGAAAATCCTTCGATAAATCGTCTATAATAACCGGCAAGTCCAAGGAATTGGCGAATCTCCGTAGGAGTCGTAGGAGTCGCCCAATCCTTTACCGCTTCGATCTTAGCGGGATCCACGTGGATACCACTACTATCGATCACGTGTTCAAGGAGTTGTACCGTGTGAATCCAAAATTCACACTTTGAAAATTTGACGTATAATTGTTCTTGTTCCAACAATTCCAAAATTTTCTTTAGGTGTTCCTCGTGTTCTTCCTTATTACGAGAGTAGATAAGGATATCGTCAATAAATACGATCATAAACTTGTCCAAATAAGGTTTACACACGCGGTTCATAAGGTCCATGAATACCGCGGGTGCATTGGTTAACCCAAATGGCATGACTTGGAATTCAAAGTGACCGTATCGGGTTCGAAACGCCGTCTTGGAAATGTCTTCTTCTCGAACTCTAAGTTGATGATAAACCAACCTAAGGTAAATCTTTGAATAAATGCTCGAACCTTGAAGTTGATCAAACAAATCATCGATCCTTGGTAAAGGGTAACGATTCTTTATAGTGAGTTTTTCCAATTCACGATCATCGATCCTTGGTAAAGGGAATGATCCGTCTTTCTTTTTCACAATTAAGGTGAGGAACTCGGTCTTATGAATCCTTTGCCGGTAAGCTCTTTTAGTTGATCGGATAATTCCTTCATTTCGGCGGGCGCTAGTCGATAAGGTGCTCTTGCAACGGTCGCGGCTCCGGGAGTTAGTTCGATGTAAAATTCTAATTGACGAAGAGGAGGTAATCCGGTTAAGTCTTCGGGAAAGACTTCGGGAAAATCACAAACAATTGGAACGTCTTCAATTTTCTTCTCCTTCGATTCGGCTTTGTTTTTACTAGTAACTTGAATAAGGAAAATAGGACGACCTTCTTCGATGTACTTTGAGTTTTAGTACATGAGATGACATTTAAGCTAGCCTGGCTTTTCGCACCGTTCTTTTCATCGTGGACTGTTATGGTTCGGATTCCGTAAGGAATACGAACTTGTTTTTTCGTGGTAAATTATCTCCGCATGGTACTTGGATAGCCAATCCATACCAACGATAACGTCAAAGCTTCCAAGTTCGATAGGTAAAAGGTCGATGATGAAAGGAATATTTTGGAGGCTTAGGGTGCAACCTTTAAGTACTGTGTTTGTAGTGATCGATTTACCATCGGCTAATTCCACATTATAGTCGACATCTAACGGGGTGGGGTTCACATTTAATAGTTCACTAAAGGCATTGGATGTAAAACTTCTATCAGCACCGGAATCAAACAATACGAAAGCATAGATGTTATTGATAAGGAACGTACCGGTGACCACTTTGTTGTCTTGGATGGCCGCTTCGGCACATAAAGCGTACACACGTCCCGCTGCTCCCGTTTGATTCCCATTGTTTCGACCATTCGGATTTTCATGATTTTGACGAGGTTGTCGACGAGCTTGGTTGTTGTTGTTGTTGCCTCAGATTTGGTTTCCCCGGCCTTGAGTGGTAGCTTTAGGACACCTATTCTTAAAGTGACCTTTTTCACCACAACCATAGCAAGTGACATCCGCATATTGAGCCTTTGGAGTGATAGGATGTAGAATCTTGATAACCTATGAATCTATGAAGTGGGTTGAAGATTCCTAGAGAGAGAAACTAGAGAGAGAAAGTGAGAGAGAAACTATGTGTCTTTTGTTAAATGAAAACAAGGAATGAACAACAACCAACCCCTTTCCATGGTGGAAAGGGGTATTTATATCCTAGGCCCTTATTTGGGCTTGGGCCGACCCATGACAAGCCCATGGGTCGGTTTCTTACTTAACTTAATAAGTAACATTAACTACGAGCTATTACAACATTAATAATATTTGTGGAGTGACCGATACTTCTAATATACGTAAAAACGTATTTCTAACAATCTCCCCCTAAGGGAGGTCACTCCACGTTTACAAAGTTCTAAACCTAGCATACTATACTAAGTCTTTGTTCTTCAGCTCGTAGTCTTTTCTTCTTTCTTTTTGTTGTGAATATTTTGATTTGATCTTTTAGGCTTTGGCTTGAGAGCATTGTTCTTTTGGCCTTTCACGTGCGATCTTTGCCTTCTTGTGAATTTTGCCTCCTCGTGACTCCATGTTCCACACACTTATGTCTTTTTGTTGAATTCTCGAAAGCTTCAGAGTTTGGTACAGCGGAAGACTTCATCTTGTACTTTCTTGAATTTTTGCTGAACTTTGATGCAGAAAAACATAAGCATGTGGGAACGACTTCTACAGGTACACCGCAACACCACCGTCTTTAGCTGGTACACAGCAACGCCACCGTCTTCAACAGGCACACAACAACGCCACCGTCTTTAACAGCTACACAGCAACGACACGAATAAAATGGCTTTGACATTTTATTCTAATTCAGTAGCATTTTACCTCCGGTCGGTGAAGACCGTTGGACGATATTAGATATCGTACCCGTGACGGATAGTTTCAATTAAGTAACTTCCTGACAGAATTTCGCGGGTAAACCCGTTCTCTTTATTCGACCGTCCAAAGCTGACTGCGAACATAAAGAGTGAATCACTTGGATAAATTATCCTTGTGATTTTAAGCCGTCAATTCATGAAACCTGGAACAAGTGAATTTCAATTAAGATTTTCACCATCGTTGCTTTCCAGTTATCACGAGCTCAATTCATAGAGAATCTTGCACGTCACCTACCAAGTGCTGTTTGATGTTAACACTAGAAGGATTTCCACTCGTCACTGTGATCAATAAAGAGTCACTCTGAGTGTTCTGGCAAGATCATATGATAATGCGTAGAGGCCTGGAACGAGTTTAAGTTCAATTAAGAATTAAACCACTGTTTCTTTCCAGTTTTTCACAAGATTGGTTCTAAAAGAACCGCACGTGTAACCTACCATGAGCTTGTTTGATGTTGGCTCAAGCAGGATTTCCATCTTCATTGTAATACATGCGTATTACTCGGATGTTCTGGCAATATTACAGGAATACTGCGTAGGACTCATGAAGATCTCTTACTTTTCACAGTGTGTGAGAAAGCAAGGAATAAATGGAAAGTGTCCTAATGAGACTTTTGATGATCTCGTGGCTCTAGACTCGATAGTGCGTTTTGATTTAGTGAGCGATGGCTGGAGAGGAGTGCCACCTTTTCAATATCAGTCTATTCGGAGTGAATAAACCAATAGATAACGTGTTAATCTCCGTGTGATTAAAACAAATACCTTTTGAGAGGTATTTGAGTTAGCTGGGAAGGGTTGTGCATTGCATCACTGGGTCCATGATGTCTTTCTTCAATATCGAGAATCATTAACAAAAATGATATCAAAAGAATATGTATTGACCCGGTTTCTGCCTAAAGTTGTAAGGAGGGCTTCTTTCTTTACACCCTTTATTTTTACATTTCTTTTTCATTCTTCAACCCCTTCAATGCTTACCAATACGTCATAACTAGCACCTTGTTGTGATTGTTCTAGTGCTAGCTTAAGTACTTGGTCGGCATTCAGCTACGTTCACAATCTTTCTCCAACTTTCCTAGGACTTCTAATTCTATCTAGGGAATTGTCCTTGGGAAGATTCCATCGGCTCTGATGAATCATTGGACTAAACCTATTCCTACCACCCTTTTGTCACCACATCCGTCGTGAATTAAGCGTGTTTTGGGAAAGTATAGCCACCATGAAAAATCATTGAAAATCACATAAGGTGCTTGTGATATTGAAATCAAAAATTTTGTACCTTAGGTGTTTTGTTCATCAAAAACGCTCCCCCTTAACACGTGCTTTACACATATTAAGTCGGATTATCGTTAAGTCTTTTTCATCTTTTAGCCAAGTATCATTTAAGTCTCCTTAATCCCATTTTCTCCCCTTATCCAAAATGTTAACCATTAATATTTGGGATATTGAATGGATTAACCGGTCTTTGGGTAAAAAAATGAAATCGATGTTTGGCCATAGAACATGTTAATGCTCCCCCTTAAATAAATAAGGGATAGTTGTAATGCTTTAGTATGACATATTTTGAAAGATTTAGAATCTCGTGAGAAGTTCTTGAAAAATTATCATACCTTAACACTACATCAAGCCATCAAAGCACAATATTCACAAATATACATATTCACAATTAAAAACCAATATAAAGTGGACCTAAAATGTACGACCCATTAGATGGATCGTTGCAGTAACTTGTGGTGCACTAAATATGGTCTACCACCAACGAATCTTTCCAAGCTCCTCATCAATCTACGTTCACAGAGCTTTTGATCAATCTTCTTGATCACATACTTTGCCATTTGCCGATAACCCTGATGCCAATCCTCAGTCATCTCTGGTAAAGTCCCACCCGAATTAAGATGCTCCAACTTTCCTCTGACGAATAGAAGAGTCCCATCACTGTACTTATAAAGCTCACCCACCCTCATAAACTTCATTAATCCTCGACTGTTCAAGTAGAAAATGTCGTAATTCGGAACAGAAATGCCGGTATAGGGACATCTATCTACATGTTAAGGTAGAACTTGATTCATTGGACGGGTGAGGTTAAGCTTCCTTTGGTAGCTTTCGACTCCCAATTGAAGATCTTCAACTCGTTTCTTGATTACAACGCTTCGTGTGAACATACGAAGTGCTGTATTCAAAGCAATGATGTCTTCACGAGCAATATGGGTGAGTTGATCACGGGTCATCATAAGCAACATATCTTCGATATCCTCAAGGCGAATGATAGAAAAATCTCCCTGCTGGATTTTGTATTCTCTGTCATCCTCCTTTTTCAGACGAATCTCCGTCACATGATAATAGCCATTCTTGGCTTCAGTTTTCAGCCCTAAAATGCTGGAGATGCGAATATCGGATCTAACGTTGCTTCTTGAATTGGCTAAGCAGCAACCCCTGTACGCCCTTCGGACTCGTTCGTCCCAATGAGATGCACCTATAACAGCATACATATCATAATTACGAGTTACCCTTGGGACCCAGAGTCGGTTTACCTTTTCCTCGATCCAGGGTATTGTCCCCCAGTTGGCAGCTTTCAGCAAGGTCAGGGAGGTTGCGTACTTTGATGAACCCTTCAGAAGATACTCAAGATCATAGGTGACGAAGAAGTCGAGAGCAATTTGATTATCTTGAGAAGGACCAAGTGGAGGTGGAGCTCTTTCTGATTCATGGAGGCCTGGCCTTTGAACGGTGTTAAGAGCTTTCAGGACCTCATCAGCATAATACTCGAACTCCATTCGGGTTAACCTGGTTTTGGCGCGAATTCTCTTATCCTTTAGCGCTTTCTTTACCAACGACGGAGTGACCGAAGATTTATACTCATGAGCCAGAAATGCGCACAAGTCAATCGGACTGCGGATACGGAGATATAAAACATATTTGTCAGCGTATGTGATTGGATCATATTGCGCTGCTGCCGTGATCCAAGCCTGTGGCGGTGCAGTCTCGTCAATCTCCAACGTGTCTGCCCAGTCCCGTGTGCTTGACTCAGGAACAATAGATTGTGGTTCTTGTTGTAGAGGAGTAGAAACGTGAACATCTGCTGGTTCTGATTCAGGCATCTCGGCGGTGTCATGAACGGGCGAGTGTTGTGCAGCTTCAGGTTCAGTTACTGACTCTGCAATCACAGGAGCAACAACAACAGAACTAACAGGGTTAGTGGTAACAGGTATAGACACAATGATAGATGTACTGGGAATCGATGACGCCGTAGTAGCATTCACATCATGGCGCCACTTGGATCGTCTTGATTCCGTTGAGGTTGATTTTTCCTTCTGCGCAGCATCTTTCTTAGACTTGGTTCCAGACTTAGAAGGTTTCTTTGTGCTGGCTACCTTGTCCCCCTTTTTAGGCTGTGTACCATCATCATCCTCATCGCTATCCTCGTTTCTCCCCTTAGCACTCTCCTCATTACCATCACCACCATCATCACCATCATCATCATCATCATCCTCATCATCATCACCACCATCATCATCTTCTCCTTCCTCTTCTTCTCCTTCTTCTTCTTCTTCCTCTTCTTCTTCACCAGTACCCTCTTCCTGTTCACTTTCTTCCCTTTCTTCCTTAGGCAGAATGTGGTAAGGTACCACACTTCCAAACATCTTGAACAACCGATCATCCTCCATGATAGCGTCATTCAGGGATTTGTAGAGTGTCCGTTGGATCTTAGATTTGTCAAAAGATCCAAGTTCCCTCATGCGAGCTTTCAGGATCTTCTTTAATTCAAAATCCGTTAACTCATAAGCAATTTTGTAGGCGGATTCTGAAGGATTGGATGACTTGATCATCAGGTTATCAGCCGCAAGTGTCTTCAACTCATCACGAAGCTTTGGCATAATGGATTCAACGGATTCTTTCACTCTCTCTTCAACAGAAGCTTCAAGTGCTTCTTTCTGCTCCTTGTATTTATCCCTCATAGCCTGAAGTCTCGTGATTCGTGCTGCATGCTTATCAGCTTCAGCCTGCTTAACCTGAGCTAGTTCTTCTGCATGAGCTTTACGTGTCAACTCCATTTCTGCAGCGAACCTAGTAAGCATCTCTTCTTGGGCTTTCTTAGATGCTTCTTCACTTTGAACTCGTCTATGTAGCTCTTGGCGAAGTTCATCCATCTCTCTTTTATGATTATCCGTATGCTTATCCAACATTTCTGCCATTACAAATACAGCCATTGTAGACGATGCAGAGCTGCTCTGGGTTGGTTGAAGAGGCTCGGTTGTTACTACGGTACTAAGGATGGGAGTTATTGGTGGTGGAAGAAATGGTGTTGAAACCGGTCAGGTTGGTAAGGGCTGTATTGGTGAAGGTTGAGTTACTAAAGGTTGAGTAGGCACCATGATTGTAGGAGCACCGGACTCCTTTTCAACACTTGCTGAAACAGGGATGGATGTCTCCTTCGAAGTAGAATACCTTTCAGGTGATCCAAACTCATCAATATCCTCTGGTTCCTCGTACTCTTCTTCAACATTCACTTATGCACCCGAACCACTACCGCCCGTATCTCTCCTACTCCTTTCAATAGCTATCTTAATTGATTTTCTTTCAACCTTGTTAAGAAAAGGATCATCAACATCTTCTTCATCGCGGAGAACTAACTCATCAGCCTTACCCTTTCCCTTCTTAACCTCAGTCTTCTTCTTCTTGGTTTTGGGTTCAGGTAAAGCAGCTGGTTGCTTGCGTTTGCCTTTACTCTTGACCGTAGTAGACGAGTCTTCTACTGTCTGAAGGCTTGCTTTTAGCTTCTTGATTTCTAGCAGCAGTAGCTTGTAATCAGCAGAACCTTTAATTTTATCCGTCAGAAGATAATCGGGAATAGGACCAGGAATAACACCACCAGATGGTCCTTCATGTCTTAGATCCACAGTGTGATCAGCCTCTTCAGTGTGATGACGACTTGCTGCACGCCTATCAATAGTAACATCATTCTTCATAAAATAATTAATGATAAGCTTGATAAACCGAGGGTAAGGAAAGAAATTAGTCTTCAGCTTCTTGTTTTGGAAGAGTTGAAAGGTGAATTCTTCCCACAACAATAATGCATAATCTGCATTTGCGCCTGTGTACATTCCATGGAAGATGTTCATAATTGGGCTACGCAAAGCATCATGCCCACTGGTTTTAGGTGTAAGACATCTACTAAGAATACCCAACATTGCTCTCCACAGTTGACCTACTTTAGCAGTGGTAAACTCAGACACAACTCGTATGTCAGGACATCCAAGAGCATCGAACATCTCCATGAGTTCGTCTTTAGTAGGATCCCTCGAAAATGCCATACCTTTGGGTGTATCCCGAATGCCAAATATCTTACGAAAGTCTGAAACAGTAAGTGTCTGCTGCTTGTTGTCGAGAGTGAAGGTGATCTTGTTTGAGGTGCTTTCCTTAGTAGCCCAGAACTCATACATGTAATCATAAGGCACCGAGGCAGTACTCCTCAAAGCATTCTTAAAGTGAGAGTGATCAAGGATTGCTATGGATACTTTGAAACCATGGTGAGTGGATTTTGAGACTTGCTTCAGCCGATAATTGTTTGGTATGAACTTGAGTGTTCGTGCTTCGGCAATTGCTGCTGCTCTAGAGTCTTGGATTGCTTGTACTGTTGGATTAGTCATCGTATCTGCTTACGATAAGACATGAAAGGTTGATGCACAAAAATATATAGATATGTATCATTATTACTTCTAAGCATAACACATTTCATAACACATTTCAACAAGTACTTATAACAGGCAAATACTATCAATCAAATAATCCTTCATTCGGAACTCTTCATTCGGAACTCTTCATCCGGAACTCTTCATTCGGAACTCTTCATTCGGAACTCTTCATTCGGAAGTTCGTCCAGAACTTCTTCATTCGGAAGTTCACTCGGAACTTCTTCATTCGGAAGTTCACTCGGAACTTCTTCATTCGGAAGTTCACTCGGAACTTCTTCATTCGGAAGTTCACTCGGAACTTCTTCATTCGGAAGTTCACTCGGAACTTCTTCATTCGGAAGTTCATTCGGAACTTCTTCATTCGGAAGTTCATTCGGAACATCCTTCATTCGGAAGTTCGTCCGGAACTTGTTCATTCGGAAGTTCATCCGGAACTTCCTTCATTCGGAAGTTCACTCGGAACTTCCTTCATTCGGAAGTTCGTTCGGAAATTCCTTCATTCGGAAGTTCGTCCGGAACTTCTTCATTCGGAAGTTCATCCGGAACTTCCTTCATTCGGAAGTTCACTCGGAACTTCCTTCATTCGGAAGTTCGTTCGGAACTTCCTTCATTCGGAAGTTCATTCGGAACTTCCTTCATTCGGAAGTTCGTTCGGAACTTCCTTCATTCGGAAGTTCGTTCGGAACTTCCTTCATTCAGAAGTTTGTTCAGAACTTCCTTCATTCGGAAGTTTTCAATCTTTGTTCATCCGGAAGATTACAAACGCACCTATGAATGATTAATCTAGTCGCGTTTGTGAGTTCTAAGGCAATCTAAGGTAACCTAACACAATCTAATGATATTCCGAGCAAAACCCATCTAAAACCCTGATCAATTAAACCCTAATTAGGCAAACGATCCCTAATTTTGATAAAGTTGATTATGCGACTCATTTAACAGGATTTAAATGATGAGTTATGCGAATTATAAGTTAAAGATAGATGTTATTACCTTCTAAATCGAATGAACCAGATTAGATGATTGAAAACGAGAGGTTATGAAAGCTTTGTGTGTGTTTGTATGTGTGTTAATGGCGGCAGAGAGAATAGGAAACAGTGAATAATGAAAAAACGGGGGGGGGGGGGGGGGGGGGGTTTGGTTTGACTTAGGTCAAAAGTTTTTTAACTTTCCCAAAATGTCACCTTAAATCCCTACACTTTTCTATTCTTTTCCCTTTTTATTCCTTGTCTTTTTGGTTTTCTTTTCTAAACTCCCTAACCATTGTTAAACTTAGCCAACACAACTTAAGCATCGCAACCTATTAGCAAATCTCAAGATCTTAAAGCAATTCCTATCACATTGAACAAGCACAAGTCGTATTCTAAAGCAAGACCACTCATAAACCATTTAGCCAATTAATTTTCCACAAACACTTTTGAAAAATCGTTTTGATGACGAAGATAATTTAATATTTTCTCCCCCTTAAACGATGACCCGTTTTCTATTTAAAGAGCTGTAGTCATTGTTTAAAGAGTCAAATATTGATGAAAGCATTTCCAATTAGTATCTTGAAAAAGATTGATTCGTGGTGGCAATAAGATTTCTCTTATTTTGACAAATTAATGCACTGAGACGTACACTAACTCGTGTTAGACCAAGTTGTAAAGTAAGCTTGATCACTTTGCATGATTTGGCTTGTAAATCATGCCCGAGAAAATTAATTCCCGTTGTGAGCCAACGTTTTCCAAGGAAATACGTGACTTTAATATGAAAATCGGGTTGCAGTCAGAAATAACTACAAGCCATAATGGGCATGTTTTAAAAATGTACAACTTTTATACGGACTCTATTTATGGCGCCGTGTCAATATTGATCGACATTTCTAAAGCCGTAAATATTACCGTACTAAAAGACATGCCCGATTTAAAAAAAACGAAAAATATTTTTGGTTTTTCTTGATTTTATAATTTTTATGGTTTTTCTAGGTTTTATATTTTTTATGGTTTTTCTTGGTTTTATATTTTTGTATTTTTCTTTTTGTGGTTTTATATATGTACGATAATATACATGATCACGAACAAAGGATACGCCTGAATAGTTTACCACCACTATTCAGCTGATTCTTCTGCCAATTCTTTGAGAGTCGCTGGAGTGAATGATTTCATGCCAAGCTTGTCGATCAAAAACTCGATTCGTCCTCGATCTAAGGCTTTGGTGAATATATCTGCCAGCTGATACTCAGTAGTGACAAAATACAGCTCGATCACTCCGTTCTCCACCTGCTCTTTAATGAAATGGTAGCGAATGTCTATGTGCTTGGCCCGGGAGTGTTGAACATAGTTGCAGCAAAGGGCAATGGCGCTCTTGTTGTCATAATACATCGGGATTTTGTTGAATCCCAAACCGTAGTCAGTTAGTTGTGATCTCATCCAAAGAACTTGGGCACAGCAACCGGACATGGCGATGTATTCAGCCTCCGTGCTAGAAATTGCAGCGCTTTTCTGCCTTTTTGAATACCAACTGATCAATCTATCTCTAAGGAGTTGCACAGATCCAGAAGTGCTACGCCTCGTGTCTTGACACCCAGCATGATCGGCATCTGCGTATGATATTAAAGCAATAGAGGAATCTTTCGGATACCATAGACCACGATGAAGTGTTCCTTTAAGATACCGAAAGATCATTTTAACAACATGTAGGTGCTTTTCGGTAGGCCGAGCCTGATACCGGGCACACATGCATACGGCAAATTGCAAATCAGGCCTGCTAGCAGTCAGATAGAGAAGGGTGCCGATCATCCCACGGTAAAGTTTTGGATCGACAATAGTCCCATTCCTATCTTCATCTAACTTGGATTTCTCCACCATTGGAGTGTCCACGGGGTCACAATTATCAAAGTTATATTTCTTTAAAGATTCTAGAGCATATTTGGATTGATTAATAAAGATGCCTCTAGGATTCTGAGAAATTTGTAATCCTAAGAAAAATGAAATTTTTCCCATCATTGACATCTGAAAGCGTGTGGACATTATCTTCTCAAAGCGTTTTGACAATTCTATGTTAGAGGCAGCAAATATTATATCATTAACATAAATTTGTACCAGAAGCATGTCGTTGTCCTCCTTGAGAGTGAATAGAGTGGGGTCCACTTTGCCTTTGGAGAAGCCTTCCGAAATGAGATATGTTGAAAGGAGATCATACCATGCGCGTGGAGCTTGTTTCAACCCATAGAGAGCCTTCTTAAGCTTGTACACATGATTAGGAAACTCCGTGCTAACGAACTCATCCGGCTGACTAACATAGACTTCTTCCCTTAGTTCACCGTTCAAAAATGCCGTCTTCACATCCATTTGATAGACGATCATGTTCATATGAGCAGCATACGCAAGGAATAGTCTAATAGCCTCCAATCTTGCAACAGGAGCAAAAGATTCTTCAAAGTCTATACCCAAGGCTTGTTTATATCCTCTAGCAACCAATCTAGCCTTATTCTTCAATACTGCACCCATCTCATCAAGTTTAACCTTATAAACCCATAACAAGGTAAGGATGTTAACCTTGTCAGGGAGAGGAACTAATTCCCATACTTTAAGTCTTTG